>CM075003.1:1472295-1491811 GCA_037576675.1 Pangasius sanitwongsei | reverse complement strand
CAGGTGCCACTGTAACGAGATGATCAGTAATATTCACTTCACCTGTCAGTGATTTTAATGTTATGGCTGATCTGTGTATGCATGCATGTAAATTTTAGCAGAGATAAGAAGCTATCAGTGAACAAGCGCTCATGAGCGTGCTAAGTGAATCTGCTAATAATCCATTTAACATGCAATGGCATTTAGCGGTTATATGTATATTTTTTCCACTCCTTTTGCAAGGTGTTTTTTCGAAGAGCAGCTAAGAGTGATTGCTGGACAGCCTGTAGGCTAGCCGAAAAAGCATGGCCTAATTGTTGAGGCCTATTTAACTAGCAGATGGAGAGTACACAGAGACTGTTCTTGCAGACTGTCATTTCTATTTCGAAGTAAACTAGCATCTTCTGTTGAAGCACTTCAGTGTGACTGTTAACTAATTAAGGGTAGCCAGGTTTCTGTTTAGCTGGCGATAGATAAGTAGTAGCCTGTAGGCCTATATTTGTGGCTAATAAAGATCATAACTGTATTCCCTATAGCATGCATTCATGGTCTGGCTAAACCAGTCCGCCTAGTCTTGCTAATCTTTTATTTATTGTTGTATGTCTGATCTTTTTAAGATTGGATCTCTACATGTTGATCAGCTGTGTCTTATTTTGTGTGTAGGATCTGTCTGGCTCTATTGATGACCTGCCCACTGGTACAGAGGGAGCGCTCAGTCCTGGCGTTAGTACATCTGGAGTGTCTAGCAGTCAGGGCGAGCAGAGCAACCCAGCACAGTCTCCGTTTTCCCCTCACACGTCCCCTCATCTGCCTGGCATCCGTGGCCCTTCACCCTCGCCTGTCGGCTCACCTGCTAGTGCCACGGCATCCCGCTCCGGACCCCTGTCTCCAGCAGCCATGCCAGGTAAGAGAGCAGAAGAATAACATCAGGTTCGGCAGATGATGAGCTTTCCACTTGTCCATTTTATACTCATCCACTTTGTTTGCATTTTGCTCAACGTAAACTTTTTAGTTTGTGGCCATCTCTATAATTTATAATATATTTATTTATTTACTTACTTACTTACAGGAAACCAGATGCCTCCTCGGCCCCCTAGTGGTCAGTCTGATGGTATTTTGCACCCTGGTATGAATCAGCCTGGCATGGCCCAGGACAGAGGTAAAGCCTAGTCTAGATATGCAGTTTATTATGCTATTATTCCTCTTGCATCTTTTATTTATCTTTTTTTTTTTTTTTTTAAAAAAAAAAAAAAACAGGATTCATGCAAAGGAACCAAATGCCACCTTATGGCTCTCCCCAGTCTGGCTCTGCATTGTCACCTCGCCAATCGTCTGGAGGTCAGATGCATGGTGGAATGGGACCTTTCCAGCAGAATAACTCAATGGGCAGCTATGGGCCTCAGGGTGGCCAATATGGCCCACAAGGTGAGTAGTTCGAAGTTAATAACCCAGTTATAAAGTCCGTGCCTGAAGCTTTGGCAGGTCAGAACAAAAAAATCCAAAGGACGTGTTTCATACATCTAAATAAAAGAAACCAAACTGAGGGCCATGACGTGTTGAAGCTTAAAGTACACATACAGTAAAGGAATCGGAAGACTCTAAACAGACACGCATCAGTGAGCGTGGTTTTAAATCAGGGCCAAATAGATCACAATCTTCCTCCATTTTATATAATTCCTCTTTTCAGACATTTGACTATTTTTTAAAAATTTTGCTAGCATACTGAATCTTTTGAAACTCCTGGCCTTATCTCAGGTCTTACCTGGCAGGTATTTTCCAACCATATAAGGGTGGAGATGATAAATATCAAGGAAGATATGATCCAGACAATTGCGCGTTGGTGCTTCTGCAAAACCAGAACTGCCGCTGAATTTTATGTCACAGTCCAAATTTATGTTTGTGTTCGTTACTATTCTCATCAGTGTTGGCCTCTGCGTCATGTGATATTTCTTTATTACTCAGTATTGTTTGCCCAGATTACGCTTTCCTTTCATTAATGTTTCATCAATTATACCACCGATCACCTATTTGACCAGACTGAAGCTCACTACGTTTACTTTTCTCATGCCTAAATTTAGTTTGGATAATTGGTTTGTTTGTTGTCAGAACTTGACTTTTAACGTGACTTAACAGTCCGTTCGACTGGTATAAAAAGTATTTAATTAATATATATATAGTTACTTTGATAAATTTACCGAGGTGAAGTTTAAATCTAAAAGCGTAGGTGTAAGAAGTTGGGACTTGAAGAACTCATCTTTTGGGACTTCAGCTTGCTCTTGCGCTCTCTCTCTCTCTCTCCGTCTTGGTCTTTGAGAGCCCAGTAGATCACAGTGCGGCTATTTTTAGCCTGGGTGAAAAGAGGCAGCTGACGTAGCACAGCCCACGTCAGTTGAGCTGCCACTATGACTAGGTGCTACAGCAGCACTCCAGCCTGCTAGTATACCGAAGGACCTGTGAGCCGCTAGCGGGACGTGATGTGTAATTAAACAAGTTTTATGAAACTAAGACGTAATTAAGAAATCATTTATGAAATTGAGTCATAACGGTTAATTGTTTAATTTTATGTTATGAATCTAGTTTTATTGGGACTTCATTTATTTTTTCTGCCAATGAGGGGGCACTAAAGCTGAATGTCTAGATCAGACCCTCTAATGATTAGCCTAACAGACAAAATTAAGAGGTGGTGCAGGTAGAGCTACTTCAGATAAAGCTGCATGAGGCGGTCATGGATAGAGTGTGTTATTTATTAGTATGGTAGAATATATTAAAGAGACCCATTCTTCCTTTTTCTGCAGGTTACCAAAGGCAACCAGGCTATGCTGGCATGCCCAATGCCAACTACCCAGGCCCTGGGATGGGAGGATCTATGAATCCTATGTCTGGGCAGGGAGGAGGACCACCTTTTACTGCAATGCCACCTAGTAGGATGCCACATGGACAGATGGGTGGACGTCCTTATGGTCCTAATATTGGGCCCAACATGGGTCCTAACATGGGCCCCAATATGGGCAACATACCCCCACAGGTTGGTTCTGCGATGTGCCCTCCACCAGGCATCAACAGGAAGCCGCAAGAAGCAGCAGCTGCCATGCAGCACGGATCTACCAATTCCATACACAACCGGTATGTCGATCGAAGTTCAGCTAAAGCACCAGTATGCTTCGTAAGTTTGATCATAGAGTTGTACCATAGTGTAGTACTCACTGCAGTTTTGTAGCTGTATGTAGTTAAAGTGTCCCTTGGCCCCCCCCCCTTCTTGGATCGAGTCCTTGTCGTAGTTAAGGGTCTTTTTGTACCTCCGTAAACCTCAGGGTTATATCGCTCCTATTTGGCCCACTTTTGGTGAAGAGATCTGATGGGAAAAGTCAGACAAAAATTCATCCGAATGGCTCCCGTCAACGAAAGGTACATAAAAGACTAAGTGTACCCTTCCCGGATTAAGGATACCAGGACCCAGCCGTAGTGCCTGGAGAGCGTTCGGGAGAATAAAATACCGTAATTCCACATGTTTTAGTATTTAACATTACGTTTTGTTTTGCAGGATGCCTGGTTACCCCAACATGTCTCCTGGTATGATGGGCTCAGGACCTCCATATGGACCCTCCATGAACAATATGCCAGGAATGATGAACACCCAGGGACCACCCTTCCCCATGGGTGGAAACATGCCAAACAACAGCAGTGGTAAGCTTTCGAGTGCCAAATCTATTACTCTGTATCTTCTTTTGTTAAAAAAAAAAAAAAAAAACAACAGAAAACAATCCATATTTTTGTTAAAGTGATAATCCCTTGACATCGTTGTATCTTCTTTTGTTTCTAGGTATGTCCCCTGGTCCAGAATTTGGTATGGATGGGAAACTCAACCAGGCACAAAAGATGAATAACAAGGCTGAAGGGACACCCAAGTCAGACTCCAAATCCAAGGTTTGCTTCCCAGGAAACAACATTTATATTTTATAACAAGTCGTATAAAATTCAGTCCTGCAGTAGCTAGTGGTGTCGCTTCATATGGCAGGCATCACTGAGGTTATTTGGACGCCTATCCTAGCTTTAAGCTCATGGTTTGCTAGCCAAGGGACAGACAAGGTTTCTCAGAAAAAGAGTTTGTTATTAGTAAATGCCTCAACTATTTTTGTGAAAACATTGCTTTATATGCTAAAAAAAAAAATCTTATTTTCTAGACTGAGCTTTTGCTAGCCCTTTTACTCCCTTTCACCAGAGTAGACTTTAATAAACGTTTAGTCAAATACTGGTATTATACATTTTATATTGTGTTTGTTTAATATGGCATCTAAAATTGCAAGGGAGGCTTTCACATATTCCAGTATGTTTATGAGTATGTTCTTAGCCTTTAATTCCCCTCAGCAAACATTTCTTTGCTTTTTTGGTTTGTTTAATTATGTACAGTGTGAAACCAAACGAAAAAGCAGATGAACAAAAGTATTCGGATTCTGATTCTTACTCGGTAAATAGACTAATAGGTGTGAAAGCTCCCTAAACGCAAACGCGAGCCGCCGATCATCATCCGAATTGCTTGTGTAATTCCTCTACAAAATCTGCTTATGCCTAGAAGTCAAGCTCTTCTACAACAACCAATGAGAAGATAACTCGTCTGTATGAGCTTGGCTCTGAGCCGGAGCGGAAGATGTGGGTGGACCGTTACCTGGCGTTCATTGAGGAGAAGGCAATGGGTATGAGCAACCTGCCTGCCGTGGGCCGCAGGCCCCTCGATCTCTTCCGCCTCTACATGTCTGTCAAGGAAATTGGAGGTCTCACACAGGTGAGAACACGAGCAGCTAGTGAGGTTGCATCCGGACTTGCGTATACTCGAGCAGGCATGAGAAAGAATGAGAAACTACTTCTTTTTTTTTTTTTTTTTTTTTTTGGCTAACAGTTTGTACCTTTGTTATGTGGCTGCTTGCAGGTCAACAAGAATAAAAAGTGGCGAGAGCTTGCCACCAGTCTGAACGTTGGCACATCCAGCAGTGCAGCTAGCTCGCTAAAGAAGCAGTACATCCAGTGTCTGTATGCTTTCGAATGCAAGATTGAGCGTGGAGAAGATCCACCACCTGACATCATGACTGCAGAGAGCAAGAAGAACCAGGCTAAGGTCCAGCCACCCTCCCCAGGTACGGGCGTATTTACCAAAGTTAGTTATTTCATTGTTATTTCGTTGCATTATCTTCCTTCCTTACATTTCTGATGTTTTTCCATGGTCCAGCTGGATCTGGTTCCCTGCAGGGACCTCAGACCCCCCAGTCCACCAGCAGCTCGATGGCTGAGAGCGGGGATTTGAAGCCTCCTACTCCTGCTTCTACCCCACACAGCCAGATGCCCTCAATGCAGAGTGGCAGGTGAGTTCATGCCGTTTGTTTATGTATCTTGGCAGTTCATCTTATGTGACTGTGAACAACTACTCATCTGGTGTGTTTCTTAGGAGCAGTGTGAACCTTCAGGATCCATTTGCTGATGGCAGTGACCCAGCATTCTCTAGGAGAAACACCATGACTCCCAACTCGGGCTACCAGTCTGGCATGAGCACTCCGGAGATGCCTGGCCGCATGGCCCCTTACGAACCCAACAAGGACCCGTTTAGCGGCATGCGTAAAGGTACGAACTTTGTTTGACTTGTTTTTTTTTTTTTTTTTTGTCTTTTCGTAAACAGCTGAATGTGGTTTACCTGTTGAAATTCTGAGGTTCTGTGATGGCTACATCAGCGATTAGGACCATCAGAGACGGTCCTTTCTGGATCTGTTGAATGGTTTGTGTTAGATAAGCATCTTGCCGTTGGACAAAACTGGAAATCATATCACTTTTATTACCATTTCTTTGAAGATGCAGTGTCCGAACTGGTGTGCATAATAAGCCACAATTTCCATACATAGTCAACCTGTTAAGCTGTTAGTTAAGCTTTGAATCATCGGGAGTCATAAAATCACTGCTGTGATTACACTGATAAGACATAAGCCATTGGTAATAAACATGTCGTGTGTGTCTAATTAAAAAAAATAATAAAAAACATACGTTTGACAACAAGAAAAGTGTTCTGGCTCAATTAAACCCATTTATATGACGTCCTTCAGTACTTTTTTTTTTTTTCCCCAATGATGGTCATAGTGTGGCAAGCCAGACCTTTTTATTTATTTATTTATTTTATAAACAGAGTCTGTGTTTTTTATGATTGTAGTTGGAGAGCCTTTCATGGCTGGTGGACAGGGTCCCAACAGCAACCTTGGAGATCAGTTTAACCGTGGATCAGGAGGTCCGATTGGGAATATGCCCATGGGACAGAGGCAGCAGTATCCCTATGGAACAGGCTATGAGAGAAGGTAAAGACAAAGAAGACCTAAACATCAGGAAAAACATTGCCTGTGTGGGCATCTTTTGAGAGAAGAGAGTAGTTTTAGCTTCAGGTTTTGTATAGGGTATTTTATCAATCTGTATGTTTTATGTCTAATTCTACAGGCCAGAATCAGGGATTGGCCCAGAAAACAATATGGGACCTGGAGTACCACAGCCGAACATGATGCCTTCCAACACTGACACTGGGATGTACTCACCGAATCGCTACCCATCGCAGCAACAGCGGTCAGTTGCCTTTTTTTTTTTTTTTAAGGAAAAAAACCGTGACATATTTCTAAAAAAATGTGTTTGATCAGACAGCTGCTTTGTGCTGAAAATTGATTTTAACACATGATGTCCTTTGCAGGCACGATTCCTATGGTAATCAGTTTCCTGGCCAGGGTGCGCCTCCTGGTGGCTCGTTCCCAAATCAGCCACCAGGAATGTTTCCACAGCAACAGACTGTAAGTGATTATATTAACTCAGCTGTCTCATTTGTAGTGATTTTTTTTTTTTTTTTTTTTTTTTTTTTTTTTTTTAAACATATTAAATGTTAAATAGTGAAAGCAGATTGCTTCATAACCACCTTGAAATCTGAAACAAACCGAAAATGGCATTAATATCAGAAACTGCAACTATTTTTGTAATAGGAAGAGGGTGCGTATCATGATAGCTGCGTATAAAACAGCAAAAACAAACCTCAAACATCCCAGCCGTGCCTAATTTAATTTGTACTTTATTGTTATTTGTTTCCAACCAGAACTACAAGAGACCAGGGGAAGGAGGCTACCCTCCAGCAAAGCGCCATCATGATGGCGAGATGTATGGCGGGCCATTCGGTGGTCAGCAGCCACAGCAGCAGCCTCAGGCTCCTCCTAATGCTCCCTCATCGGCTCAGCCGGAAATGTACAACCAGTTCGGCAGCTCTTACCCCGGACCTGAACGGCGGCCTCCTGGACCACAGAACCAGTTCCCTTTCCCTTTTGGTAGGGATCGCATGCAGCCTGGCTCAGGCCCCAACTCTCAAGGGTCCATGCCACCTCAGATGATGGGCAGCTCCATGCAGTCAGGTCCTGATGGCCCCCAGGCTGGTATGTGGCAGGGCAGAAGCGAGATGGGCTACCCCAACTATCCAAACAGACAAGGACCCCTTGGCGGACCTGCGCAGGGCCCAGGATATCACAGCATGAACCGATCCGAAGAGATGATGTCATCTGAGCAGCGTATGAACCACGAAGGACAGTGGCCGGGGCCGAGGCAGCCTGCGTATGGACCAGCGGGGGCTGGGCCACCCATGAGCCGCCCCCTGCAGTCCAACTACCAGTCTCCCCAAGCCATGCAGAACCACATTCCACAGGTGTCCAGCCCCACTCCCATGCCCCGGCCTATGGAGAGCAGGACGTCCCCAAGTAAATCTCCCTACATGCACAGCAACATCAAGATGCAGAAGGCAGGTCCACCAGTGCCTGCGTCCCATATCATCCCTTCACCTGTACAGCCTCCAATGATGAGGAGAGATCCTCCGTTCCCTCCAGGGTCTGTAGAGGCCACACAGCCTGTTCTCAAGCCACGTAGGCGACTCACCATGAAAGACATTGGTAAGTGTTTACCCTTGCTAGGCTCAACCCTGTGGTTTAAAGTGCAGCTGATGTATTTGAAACGCTCCACAATGTCCTGCAGGCGGAGGGTCTTTTACAGGTTAAAGTGCCGACTGTGGATGGCAGAATAGAAAACGTATTACGGCCTGGAGATTTTGGAAACGATGCTGAGTAACAGTATACTTCAGACGGCAAAAGCAGGATTGCCTCGTGGTATCACCAGGCACATACTACTTTCGAACTGCTGCCACGGGGTATTTTGCGTACCGCCTAGGTTAAATTATACCACAGCGCTGTTGAATTTGTTTATAGCTGCCGTAAGTGATAACTGGAACGAACTTGTTTCACAGACATGCAACATTTAAATGTCGGTATAAACATAAAATAAGTTTTTTGTTTAATAAATAAAAAAATTTGTTGGCAAATTGCTGTGCTGTAAAAGGAAAAAGAGCCGAAAACACAGTTCCTGTCAGTTCGGTTTGAAAGCTTGTGGAGTATGACGTCGGACCTCCAACGATGATCATTTTACACGGCTTTACTAGATGATTGCCAATTTCTTTAGTATTTCTAATCTCCGTATAGGTGACTCTTACCCAGAGCTCTCAAACTCAAAGATTATACCAATAATAATTCGATACATTTCCGATTTATCCTCACACGCCACACTTTCACATTTACAGAACACAGGGCTATGTGATATAGAATAACATGGAAGATTGAGACTAAATCGCTATACAGAAAGATTTTTGTTTTTGAGCATTGTGATTTAAATATTTTTCAAACATCTATCTTGTTTCCAAAGATGTTATTCAGAGGCCTACGGTGTATTTGACCTGTAATGGCCTCATATTGATGAACCCATATTGATGAATTTATTGGTGTGACACTTTTTTTTTTTTTTTTTTTTTTTTTTTCCCCCTTATACCTGGTGAAATGTTAATTTTGGTCAGTTTTATGGTCTTAATTATGAGTCAATAATTATGGTACACGCTGTGTTAAATTAGTGCAGCTGTATCAAGAGATATTGGGACCTGTGCACTGATACGAATCTCAAACATTGCGATTCTCAGGCACACCAGAGGCATGGCGAGTCATGATGTCGCTAAAATCGGGTCTGTTAGCAGAGAGCACATGGGCTTTAGACACCATTAACATCCTGCTGTACGACGACAACAGTATCTCCAATTTTAACCTTATTCAGGTGAGTCTTCTCTAAGCAATGTACAAAATTACCCCAGTAAGATTAAATCAGATTTTTATCAACCACAGCCTTGTTATTCTTATCAAATATTTGTCTTCTTCACAGCTCCCTGGTTTCCTGGAACTAATAGTGGAGTATTTTAGGCGTTGCCTCATTGAGATCTTTGGCATTCTGAGGGAATATGAAGTTGGTGACCCAGGACAGAGAACCCTGCTGGACCCCAATGCTCTCAAAGAAGGAGAGAATGGTGAGGATGAAGAGGAGCCAGTTGTAATGGGTATGGAGGAAGATGGTGAAACAGAGGAGGAGGGTGAAGGGGAGGAAAGCTCATCACAGCAGCGTGTGGAACGCGTGTCAGCAGTGCAGTCTCAGATAAAGACCGAGAAGAAGGCGGGTGAGACAAAGAAAGATGAAGAGGGCAAAGTGATGGAAAACATTTTGCCTACGGAGCTAAAAACAACAGAAGCACCTCCTCTGGATGTTTGTGCGACTCAGGAGAGGCCAAAACAGGCCAGCAAGTTTGACAAACTTCCCTTGAAAGTGGTGAAAAAGAAGGATCCGTTCGTGGTAGACTGCTCTGGCAAGCTCGGGCGGCTCCAGGAGTTCGACAGTGGTCTGGTGCACTGGAGTATTGGTGGAGGTGATACTACAGAGCATATTCAGACCCATTTTGAGAGCAAGATCAATTTACTGCAGTCAGGGAACCGGACACAGCCTACCCAAACATGTAGAAGGAAAAAAGCATCAGAGAAGATCGAGAGTGAGGCACTCGTAGTCCCCTCGTGTAGTGCGGAGCGAAGGAAGGAGGAGGAGCAGACACAACCACAGCAGTTCTCTACCAGACAGTTGACCGATGGCGTTTCAGAAGAAAAGGAGGAGAAACCTGCCAATGTCCCTGAGTCTTCACTGGAACCGGTATCGCAGAACGAGGAAGAGGAACCAGAAGGATCGAACCAAGAGGCCGGCAAGCCGGCTCTCCCCAACATCGGTTCTTCCTCACAGAGTCAGCACTCTGCCACTGTACTAGAGGATGAACCTCACAGCAAGGACGAAGCCCCACTCATCACGCTTTCAGACTGGCAGGACTCGCTCGCCCGCCGCTGTGTCTGTGTCTCCAACATAGTCCGCAGTCTTTCTTTCGTCCCTGGCAATGACTTGGAGATGTCCAAGCATCCAGGGCTGCTGCTGCTTTTGGGCCGCCTTGTGCTGCTTCATCATCGTCATCCTGAGCGTAAACAGGCCCCTTTAACGTATGAGAAGGAGGAAGAGACAGACAAGGACATTGGCCAGAAGGACGAATGGTGGTGGGACTGTCTGGAGCTGCTGCGAGAGAACTGCCTGGTCACACTGGCCAACATTTCAGGTCAGCTTGACTTTTCCATCTACTCCGAGAGCATCTGCTTGCCTCTGCTTGATGGCTTGCTCCACTGGGCTGTGTGTCCTTCTGCAGAGGCCCAGGATCCCTTCCCTACTCTTGGGCTTAATGCAGCTTTATCTCCTCAGAGACTGGTCCTGGAAACACTCAGCAAACTCAGTATCCAAGACAATAACGTGGACCTTATTCTGGCAACACCTCCCTTCAGTCGACTAGAGAAGCTTTTTGGGAACCTTGTACGTCTGGTCGGGGAGCGAAAGGTTCCCGTATGCCGGGAGATGGCGGTTGTGCTTTTGGCCAATCTTGCCCAGGGTGACAGCCTCGCAGCCCGTGCCATTGCGGTACAAAAAGGCAGTATAGGGAACCTTTTGGGCTTTCTTGAGGACAGTTTAGCAGCCACACAGTTCCAACAGAGCCAAGGGTCCCTGCTGCACATGCAGGGCGCGCACTTTGAACCTACAAGTGTGGACATGATGCGTCGGGCTGCTCGGGCTCTACATGCCCTTGCTAAGGTGGAGGAGAACCACTCAGAGTTCACACTCTATGAGTCGCGGCTACTGGACCTCTCAGTCTCCCCTCTTATGAACTCTTCAGTGTCCCATGTCATCTGTGATGTACTTTTTCTGATTGGCCAGTCATGACAGCTGTGGGGAGCGGTGGCTCCACCTTCTCTGGTTTTTGTTCTCTCCTCTCCTCCTGTGTCCTTGGTGTGCAGGGAATGAAAAGCAGAGAAAAATGACTGTTTCCCCTTCTTTTTTTTTTTTCTTTTTTTTTTTTTTTTTTATTTATGCAAGGATTTCACCCTTTGGTCCTTTTTTTTTTTTTGCTGTCTCACTTTGGGGAGGTTATCACAAATTAGCTGTGGATCATAAACCAGAGCCTCAAGAAATAAAAAAAAAAAAACAAAAACAAAAAAAAAAAAACAACGTCACAAACTGTAAACTCTGCCAACTAACTGATACGGCCAGGGACCCCAGGTTTTATGCTCTGCCCAGTGGGGGAAGGGTGGGTTACTTTTTTTTTTTTTTTTTTTTTTTTTTTTTTTTTTATATGAAAATAAATAAATGAATAAAATAAATAGCAGAGAATCTTTTGACCAAAGTTGCTGTCTCGTTTACAGTGAGTTTGGGGTTAACTGTGCCCTTGCTCTCCACTAAAGGGCGAATTGAGTGCACATCTCTGGTATTTGAGTCTGATTAGACGAGTGAACACTTTGTTGGTGTTGTAGGTGTTGTGATGCTGCACGTTCAACCCCGAAGGAGCCACTTATCAGCCTTGAGCAGGATCCCCTAACAATGGAAGCCTGTGCAGTAGATTGTAGACATTTTCTGTACAGCTCTGTAACCCTTTTTCCTTATGACTGTAAACACTGCAGCACTGTTTCATGTGGAGAAATCTTGGCTCAGCAGCTCCACTCTTGTTTTTAAACAGTTTTTAAACTTTAGTTTGATGGTAAAGAGAGAAAGGCTTTCTCCCCAAAGTATCGAGAACCTTGGACACCCTTACCTCCTCTCTTTAACCCCTTGATTGTATGACTTGACCCTTATAAAGAAATCACCTCCTAGGACTGATTTTCAACTAAGATACAGCCCATGCTATGATGTATATAAGATGTTGTACATTACACTTTTTTTTTTTTTTTTTTTTTTTCCTTTTTCCCCTCTGTCTCTCTTTCTCGCCCTGTCTTTCACTCTTATGCTTCTCACTTGTCTAAGAAGAAGGAAAACGGACACTCAAGTTGGGTTCATAGCATAAAATCTTTAGATATATAAACAGAGAACCACCTTTTGGCCTCCCCACAGTTTCTCCATAGTACAGCAAACAAATATTTTAATTTCTTCTCCTGGTACAAAAATAAACTCTAGATGAAGAAACACAGTTGAGATATTTTTTTTCTCCAGTGACATGAACTCTTCATATTTGTATTTCAGACTATGTAGCTAAAACGTAATGTAAATTCCTCCTTTTCCCCCTTTTTGGCTCAATGAATATCATTTATTCAGTATGAAATCTTTATACTATATGTTCCATGTGGTAAGAATAAATGTACATTAAATCTTCGTAAGATGTTTGTGATTGTTTTATTCATTTGGATGGCTAGTGACTGAGTCTGAACTAATCCGTTATGAGAAGAAGATGAATAGTTAACAAACTGGTGATAGTAATTATTGTAATTTGAATTCCACTTTGAATCCATGGGACATTTTTTAAAGTAGCCGAAGTCTCTGTTTCTGTCAAATCCAAGTCAGATCTCTAAACGCCAGCAGTTGAGTTTGTATCCCAGTCATCTAGTGGAGAACAGTTAATAAGTAACTGGTGAGTATTGCATTTTTATTGTTTTAGCTCTGCTCTCCAGAACACTGGAGTGTGCATGAGACTTAAGCGTTTTTCTGCTGCACAGTCAGAAAACAATAACTTCTCCCAAAGAGGAACAAGTGAAACCAGAGCCCAAGTTCTGGTTAATTTAAGAGGTGATGAGAACAGTCACATCGACAACAGTAAAAACGCTTCCATCGTTACTTCTCGAAAGATGATATCGTTAAGCTAAACAGAGAATTAACAGGGAATTGGTTAAACATGCTCTAAGCTTAACGAAAAAAAAACAACAACAACTGAACACTTGGAGTTGAAAGATAAGCGATGTTTGGGAGAAAGACCGTGCTGTGTGTTCTGTCTGAGATCAGCATCTCCTACACAGGGATCTTCACCGTGGAGCTCGGCTGTCTCTCTGACTCGAAGCAGAAGCTGCCCAGAACTCCCACTTTCCACAGATCTGCAGTCACTCGGCGTCATTTAGTTTAGGGGTTTTTACATTTACTCAACTTTTAATGAGATGGGAAATAATTAGACCATGATGAAAGTTTGAACTGATTATTTAAAATATGACGCAACTAGAATAGCGTTGTAAGGATGATCTTGAAACACAAGTATAGGAAGTATTCTCTTTGTGCTGGTGAAATAACACAAGCATCAGTATGACAGCACAATCCTAGCAACAGTGAATTATTATTAGTGGTGGTGGTGGTGTTGTTGTTGTTGTGTATAATGTTTGTGTGTACGGTAGGCAATGAACAGCGCTCCAGCACCGGGTCCCTTTAGTTCCTGTTGGCGACAATCTTATGCAAGTAACAAAAGCATAACATACATACAAGTGGATTTATAACATGGCACACGTTCAAAGTAAAAAGGCCGTAGTGAGAAAAATAAAAAGCTTTTTTCAATAAGAAAATCTACAGTATATTTAGGGCTTTTTTTAATCCTTGGCTTGCTGTGGGGTGTTTTTCTGATTTTTCGGTCTCATGATATCTGCTTTACAAATATATGCTTTTCTTTTATCTTTATACTGACAGATTACTGAGAGCAACAGCAACAGACTCCAGATTTACAAATTACACAAATGGAGGCTGGGTCACTTTCTCAAATATCTTTTTGACCTAGTGAGTTGCATTTTTTTTTTTTTATATATATATATATGAATATTTTAACCTCTATTTTGCTTTTAATTTTATAGAGGATGTGATGACTTGCATAAAAGAAAACCAGTGAGCCACTGGTACATTTTTGTCAATAAGACATTGAAGATATGAGAGCTGTTATTGCTATTTACAGTTATTGGATATCGAACTTGATATACTGACATGCAAAAGTATTTTGCAGTAAGTGCCACTTAAATCCATATTTAAAAAAAAAAAAAAAAAAAAGATTCAAGATCTTTATTTTCATATGTACTTTGGTACAAGGAAATTCTTATTTTGTTTTTTTTTTCCTCATGAGAAAGACGGGGTAGAAGAGCAACAATCGATCAATTACAAACACAATAAAAATACAAAAAAAAAAATACACAGTAGTTTTACAAATTAAATAAAAACTGCAAAGGAAATTGAGATGAAATCCTTCCTTATATTCCCTATGAGAGGTAATACACTACAGATAGCAACAGTTACACACACAATAAAGCTGAAACACTTTCTTATATTCCTCCCATGAAGAATGACGTCATTTCCACAATCACAAGACTTAAGTAAAAGAGTAAGGTATTACAGTAAAGTAACACAGTTGAGGACAAATATAGGGCCATACCTAATTTTAATAATGTTTTTATATTGAATAATGAGCGAATATAATGTGTTCTGTCTATTATGAAAGAATCAGGACAAGTATGTTTACACAATAACTACTTTTGCATTATTTATAGATATTATTTCCTGCTTGAATTTGAAACTTGGAAGAAAAAAAAAAAAAACATGGAAAAAAATGGCTGATTACCATATTAGAAATTGATTGTATGTATTTAAAAATGGCTCTCAGCTCATGAAGCTGTACTTTATTGCAGTACATATTAGAGAATGTTACAGAAATTTAAAAATGTGCTATTTTTTTCAGAAATTGTGTTTTACATTAGTGATATAATGTTCAGTAATTCTATCCTTTTTGCTCACAGTATCGTACTGTAGTTAACTAAAGTAACTAAAAAGCCATTCACAGCATATACACCTTTAACATGTGCGTTATTATAGTAAAGGGAATAAACTCAAAACATAAGAAATGAGATCATGAAGATCCGCAGACCAGAAGCGCAGTCCCTGCTTTTACAGACATTACCGTAATTATGGTAATAAGCGCACACACTTTTTTTTTAATTGCTGGCTTGACTGTGTATTTTTAAACTGCAGCTGGCTTGACCTCAGTTAATCATCGCTGTTCAGTTCATTCCTGGTTCTCGAAGTTTTATTTATTTATATTAATTAATTTATTTTTATTTTATTTACTCCCGAAGTTGAAGGAATAGCGCTT
Source organism: Pangasius sanitwongsei (assembly GCA_037576675.1). Lineage (NCBI taxonomy): Eukaryota > Metazoa > Chordata > Actinopteri > Siluriformes > Pangasiidae > Pangasius > Pangasius sanitwongsei. The sequence goes on along the minus strand of CM075003.1, from coordinate 1,476,522 downwards.
TTACTTTGAAGGCATGGTTCTCTAATGCACCGGAAGTACAACCAACCCCCGTACTTGGTGTGTAGTATGAGCTACTGAATACTGAACAGGATTTGTGCACTATGCTGATTTCAGGAATTCATGCGAAAAAAGATGTGCAGATAATTGTGCGGTTTGCTGCTTTTACGCGAGCGTTGGCGCTTATATTACAGGTAGGACGATATCACCATCACGTTTACCTGCTGCACTGAAGCTGGTGCAGGTTCTTGGGAAAGGTGTTGGAGGTGGAGTGTGATGGAGAGATGTCCAGTGAAAATGCTATTCCTAATTTGTTTTTAAAAACTTCCTAAACCAAAATAAATGAATACATCCACTGATGCTGAGTTGTTTTGTAGCATTAAAACTGTGGAAGAAGCTTGACATGGCTTCATGGAGCAAAACACCAACCAAGAAACAGCAAATAAACTCATTATAAGGAAAAGACTTGCCCTGATGTATGTGTATGTGTATATATATATGTATATATATATATGTATATATATATATATATATATATATATATATATATATATATATATATAGTACTGTGCAAAAGTCTTAGACACCCTATATTTTTTTTAGGTACAAACTTTGTTATAGATTATTATTTTATGACTTCTACATTATTGATTCAGTACAAAAACATTTTAGATTCCAAACATTCGTTTTTCCAGCACAACATTAAATGTTACAGAAAAATGTTTGTGTGTCAGTAAAGAAAGCAGCAGATTACATAAGAGACACTTTTCAGATAAAATCATAATGAAGGCTGCTGGGTTTCGCTGCAGAAATAAGAAGCGAGTCGACAGTCAAAGTCTCCAGAAGAACTGCGGCTGCTTCTGCAAGATGCTCAGTAACACTTACAGCTCATTTCCTTATAAAACTGCACAGTAGTGAGATTACTATTTTTTTTTTAAAAAATAAAGAAGAAGAAGAAGGATCATCACACCAAATATTGACTTGATTTATTACTGTTTACTGCTTTTTATAGTATTTTTTTAATGTAGAAGCATTTAGTTTCGTTATTTTTGAATATATGTATATATATAGTGTGTGTGTGTGTGTGTTAGATGTATATTATTTTATAATTCCTTTTTCAAAAGTTGCTAGCATGTGGCCTTGAAAAGTTGTGAGTCAGTGTCAATATGTTTGAGTAATAATTCAGCCCACCTGAGTTAATGGCACAATCAGAGAAATGAAGAGGCACTTGCACTTGTAAATACATCATTGTCACTGTCGGCTTGTCACAGTCATCTCGTGACCTTCTTTTGTCGTGGGTTATTGTGTCATCGTTTGTCAACCACAGTTAATTACGGATGAGTCGATGTATCATGCGTCTGAAGCTTTCCTCCCCCTCTCATTCTTCTCCTCGCTAGTGCGTCACAGTCAGACCCTGGATGTGAATTGGGTCCACAAGGGGACTTTAGGATGCGCACGATGATTCAGTATTATCATCTGCCAAGGAATTTGGGTGTCCTAGAATAGCAGGGCAATAACTTTTTGATTTTCTTTCTCCTCCATCAAATATTTTATTTTGAACTTGGGTGTTGGAGTATACATATATATATATATATATATATATACATACATACATACACACACACTGACTGTGATTTCAGGAAAGTTTAAAGTTTACACTGATGGTATTTTCATTTCCCTTTTCTTTGTTATAGCTATCTATCTGACAAACTAAAAAAAAAAAACTCTAAGCAGCATAATGTAATCAAGTTTTAATGTATTCTTCCATCTTTCCTGCACCAGCATCCACCATACAGCGTCTACCAGATCCCAGTCCAGTCCTGAGGGACTTCCAGACAGCCTGGAACAACAGGATTTTACTCATTCCAGCTCCAAACACACCTGAGCTACATGGCTGAAGTTTGCTGGTGTTAGGAAATTAAATAGAAATTTAAAAAAAAAAAAAAAAAGGACCGAGTAGAGATCCCTGAGAATCTCCACTTTCAGAAAAACCACACAAACCTCACATGATTCACATGTGAAATTCACTCTGGTTTTTAGACACGTCACGTTAAGTTTCACACGTTTGCTCATGTAGAGCATGTGTTTTTATTTTTCGTATGATTCATTTATTTTCTTCTTTTTTCAATATTTGTTTTTCACGTGATTTTTTTCCCCATATGATTCATCTATTTCATCTATTTGTATATAATCTTTTACTAAATAATTAATTTCACATAATTTTTTTTCCACATGCTTCTTTTTCACGTGATTTTTAGATCTGTTCTTTTCACATGTAATTTTTTTTTTTTTAATTAACAATTTTTTCCAAATGATTCATTTATGTTCGCATGTAAATTTTCTACATTATATATTTATTTTTACATGTATTTTTTCCCAATTGATTTACCTCCACATGTGGTCCATATGGTTTAATTTTCCAGATGTGATTTTCTCCTATGAATAATTTTTTTTCACGTGATCCCATATTACTCGCATGATGTGCAATTTCAGGGCAGAACATCATGAAACCGTGATCACATATTATTGTATATAAATTTTCCATAAGGGTCCACACTATTGCAAGTGTTTCCGCACACATCATGTGCTTTATAGCGATCTAAACTCATGCATGAGTGTCTTCCATCTCTGTAATATTTGTACCAAACAGCTGATGGTATGATGCTGGTACGCTAGTGTGTGTTTGATGGAAGTTTTTTGGTTCGTGACAGTCTGTGTTTTACCAAACCTGCCGTCAAAGAGAATCATTTCTCACACTATTGTCGCAGGTTTCATGTCTTAAGCATGTTTCTGTCACCGTGTTAGCTTCTACAGCACGCAGACTGACAAGAGTTGTCAAATGAAGGTGCAAAGAAACTTGACAAACGAAGACGTGTGGTGATCAAAATCATGCTTTGAACAATGCACATTTTTTGTAGAGCTCACATTTCTGATGATGTTACAACCCTGAAAACATTGCAGTGAAAACTACAGTAACACACTTTATCTGAAACAAAGTACAATAACTGGCTCTTTTCACACTTCTGGGTTTTTGTTCCCAGAAGAAGCCTTCACTGGGAGAAAATAATTTCTGCTAGAAAACATAAGCAAAAATCTAAGAATAACAGCTCATGCAGCTTCCCATTGTGTTTCTTCCAAGGCTGTGCGTAACGTCCCGTTGCTGCCTACAACACTGAAGGTTGGCGCTATTGGTCAGCACTTTTCATTTTCGTCCTGAAAAAAAAAAAGCTGCAGGCAACACACTGAAGCTGTTTTCTGGCAATTATACTTGTTTTGTGGAAAACTAACATTAACACAGCTGGATTTTGCTGTTCTACACTGGCAAACTTTTAAGCCATTCAGACTAACAGCGTAATCCTAATTACTACCAGTATTGGCAAGCTAACTCACTAAGAACACAGCAATCTAATGTTAGCAAACGGATGCTATCAGCAATATAATATAACTAACCGCTTCATCTATCCACTATTTTATTGTTCTGTAAAGACAGCAATGCTAATGAAGTTAAATAAATAGAAATACAAGAATAACGTCACGTAACTACAAAGAAAGTCTTCTACGAGAAATTTAGATTACATTCTGAGGGTCCTAATATATTCCTGAGGCTCAGTGTCAACACCAGTGACAAGGATAAAGTAAAAACTCTCTTCACGGTGAGTGAGATGCCAATGTTTATTAGGCCGCTTGGCACAGCGGAAAATCTTTCACCCTACATCTACATACTTTCATTTTGGGTCCATTGTTTTGGTATTTTGAAAATGAGATTTTATTTCCCTTCCGTCCTTTTCATACAGAGATGCATAAAAAGGAAGATGATGCTATTCATTTTTTAAAGCCAGTTTCCTGAGAGGTTCATTTGGCCTCTCTTTGTGCCCAGAGTGAGAAGACTATTTATTTATTTACTAAAATCATTTGAGTGGGATCGAGCTGGGTGAGAAAATCTCATTTTCTGGCGGCATCCCAACACACAGGAGGGCTGTTCTGCAGGGCCACGGAGAAGCCAGTTCTATGCAGAAAAGAACAAATGTCTGAATACTCCGCTTCAGTTACAGTAGGAGCAGAGCCGTTGAAGGAATCTGGAAAGGAGTAATTGGATATACGGTGTAGCCATGGGAAAACCAAGATGCATGCGATATACAGTCAGGTCCGGAATTATTTGGACAATGACAGAGTTTTTGTGATTTTGCCTTTATACACCACAACAATGGATTTGAAATAAAACAATCAAGA
>CM075003.1:1441290-1466027 GCA_037576675.1 Pangasius sanitwongsei | reverse complement strand
CCAGCTCATTTCCTTATAAAACTGCACACACTGCACCTGAGACACTGTTTATTTATTTAAAGCGAAGGATCGTCACACCGGGGCCCTTGACTTCCGGGGGCTCAAGACCGTTCCCTGCTTTTGCCTTGTGCTAAGTCCGTCCCTGGCCTATATAAAGCTTAGATTTAAAAAAAAAATTCACTCAATTCAGAATCTGAAAACGTAGGAACATGGTTATCCTGTGGCCAGTGAAATGTAGAACCAATACGTACATTTTGTAAATCCGTTGTCTTCAGTCCTTTAATCCACTTTTTCCTGGTCAGGGTTGCATTGGATCCAGAGCGTATCCCGGGAACGCTGGGCATGAGGCAGGAGTACAGTGTCTGTCACAGTGTGCCATGCATACACACATTCACACCTGGGGCGATTTAGCATAACCAGTCCACCTACTGACTTGTTTTTGGGAGATGGGAGGAACCCATAGGAACCCCGTGCAGAGAAAACCTGCACAGAAGCTTCACACAGAGAGGAACCTGAGCTCAGGATTGAGACTCTGGAGCTGTGGGGCGGCAAGACTACCTCCTGCACCACCCAAAACATTTCAGGATTTTCCATATTTCATTATACAGCAAGAAAAAAGAACATGGCAACACACACAATCTAAGAAAGATCTGGTTTTTATGAACAAAATGAAACAACTTTGCCTTGCAAGATTACACGTATTTACAAGCCTAGTCATACCGTATATGGTGCTCGTCAGAACCGAAGAAATCATAAAGTCACACTTGTCTCCCTTCAGCAAAATATTATGCTGTAACTTGAATTGTAAGTTACGTGTAATCAAGTAGCTGCACTCTATCACTATCATATACAGTCCCCTCCAAAAGTATTGGAACGGCACGGTCAGTTCTCTTGTTTTTTGCTATACGCTGAAGACAGTCGGGTTTGAAATCAAAAGACGAACATGAGATGATGGATCAGAATTTTAGCTTTGATTTCCTGATATTTACAGTAGATGTGTTAAACAACTTGGAACATGGCACTCATTTTTTGTTTAGGTGACCAAAAGTATTGGAACAGATAGTCTTAAAGTAAATAACACTTAAAGTTCGGTTGCATGTCTCTTGTTTGCAATAATTGCATCACACCAAACTGTTGCGTTCTTCTTTTGTGATGCTTTTCCAGGCTTGCAGCGCAGCTTCTTTCAGTTGTTGTTTGTTTTGGGGGGTTTCTCCCTTCAGTCTCCTCTTCAGGAGGTGAAATGATGCTCGGTTGGGTTAAGGTCTGGTGATTGACTTGTCCAGTCTAAAACCTTCCACTTTTTTCTCTGATGAAGTGCGTTGTTGTGTTGGCAGTGTGTTTTGGATCATTGCCTTTCTGCATGATGAAGTTCCTCCCAATTAATTTGGATGCATTTCTCTGTAAATTGGCAGGCAGAATGTTTCTGTAGACTTCTGAATTCATTTTGCTGCAACCATCATGAGTTACATCATCAATAAAGATTAGTGAGTCTGTTCCTGAAGCAGCCATGCGAGCCCAAGCCATGCAAAGTTGTTTAACATGATCTAGATGTAAATATCAGGAAATGAAAGCTAAAATTCTGATCTCATATTCATCTTTTGATCTCAAACCCAAATGTCTTCAGTGTGTAGCAAAAACAAACGAATTGGCCTTGCCGTTCCAATACTTTTGGAGGGATCTGTATATGATTCACAAATGCTGTAAACACTTTCGCATGATGTGTAATTTGTTTATTTCATTATTTCATTGTTGTTGTTTCAAGGTAACTTAGTAGCATGTCATAGGCAACTTCAGAACAACCATCAAAAAACCCCAAAACTGAATTTAATGTAATTGCGGATGCTGTACATGTAGTATGTCCAGGGTTAAAGTTTTGCCTCGTGTGACTGACGCAAAGTCTGGGAAAGAAACTGCTTTTGCCACGATGCTGTGGTGGTTAATATATCCACCAGTTAATTTAAGTTAAGCAATCACAGTTTTGCCTTTTCTTTCCCTACAGTTGCCCTTTTCTGGTGGCTCACCTCACCGTCTGCATCCCAGTGATTGCCGGAGTGCTTTTTCTCTTTGTGATCATCACCCTTCTTCGCACCAGTTTTACAGACCCTGGGATCTTACCCAGGGCTTTACCAGAGGAGGCTGCTGACATTGAGCGCCAAATAGGTAGAACAGTTGTGTATGAGTTTTAGATGTAAAATAGGTTGATTCTAGGCTTTTTATTCTCTGTTCTGTGTGTTCCTGTAATATGCTGTTTGTATTCTTAGATAATTGTGGGTCGGCTACATATCGACCCCCACCTCGGACTAAAGAGATCCTTATAAACGGACAGCTGGTCAAACTCAAATACTGTTTCACCTGCAAGATGTTCCGTCCACCCCGTACTTCACACTGTAGTCTGTGTGACAACTGTGTAGGTGAGGCTGTAATTTTATGTCTGTAATTTTATTAGTGCTGATAGAAAGACATGGAGTTATTTTTTTTTTTTTTACTATGAACTTTAAATGAACCATTTCTTAAATGCGTAGTAAAACAAACAGAACAATTACCCAGTATTTTATGTATATGCTGTATGTCTGGTGTTGATTGAAGTGCAATGACTTGTGCATGTGTTCCCCATACAGAGCGCTTCGACCACCACTGCCCATGGGTGGGGAACTGTGTCGGAAAGCGCAACTACCGCTTTTTCTATACTTTCATCGTTTCCTTGTCCTTTCTTACTTCCTTCATCTTTGGCTGTGTGATCACGCACCTCACTTTACGTAAGTCGAATGCCGTATACCATGAGACGATCTCAACAAATATCATCTAAAAATTTTTTTTGTTTGTACTACAGTATTGGGATATTTACAGATATTAATGTTATATTTGAATAAACAATAAACAACCGGTTTTTATATTGAAATAATCGAATGCGGTTATCACTCTCGGTCTGTCGAGTAGTAATAAAAAGCCGGTTAAAAAAAAATAGCATGTGTAAGAAAAATTGAAGAGGCATCGAAGATCTTGGTGGGTGAAGAAGAGGTTTATTTATTTACACCCAAGATGATACCCTTCTGATACGCCTGTGTTTCTGACCGGCAGTCACGATTGATTGCTCTTTGTTCAAGTCATGGTTCTGGATGTCCCACTGCCGCTCCCATGATACAGCCGGTTTCGTGTCGTTCAGACTGATATCAACAAATTGTTGATATCGAAATACGCCGTCTCTATGTTAATTAAGCCGTTTTGGGAATGAGCTTTGGGAGCTGGGTCGGGGCAGACCACATTTCTTACACACGTAAAGCAATAGAGCTCATGCTATAAATCATTTTTATTTTAAACCTCAGCAGTAGTTGTTGAACAAATATTCCCATCTTTCAATATTCCACACCTTTAAACCTGCTCTGACATCAGAGTACCAGCAGGTGGTAGTTCTCTGTCCTTCAGCTTGTCCTCCTACCGCCAGATATGAACAGGCAAACGCTTACATACATGAGGTAGGAAGGCATTTGGGAGCATGTGTTGATGGAAGCAGTACCTACTCACAAAACATGACACGTGCAAACGTTACTACAGTAGCTGTTTTTTTTTAGTTTTTGGTAATATTTATAATAAACATTTTGAACTTTTTTTTTTTTTTGGTGGGGACAAGGGCTGTCTTCCGTGTGAATATTGCTTGACTCTGAATACATTTTGTTATCTACAGGATCACAAGGTGGGAAAGGCTTTGTACAAGCCTTACAGGAGAGTCCAGCCAGATATCCTTTCTGTCTCAGTGCCTCGTTTAGGGGCATGTGTGATTCACATGTCCCCAGGACCACAGCCTGCTTCTTCTCCTTCTGATCATAATCCCATTTATCCCTAATTGGTTCTGTCATTTCTCTGGGCTGTACAGTTAATAAATAAATGGCTTCCTCCTGATGCAGTACTACCACTACCCAGGCATCATAGCGTACCTGTTCACATGGTTAATGTTTGCGCCGTATTATAATTTCTGCTCAGATAATCAGGGACGCAGCAGTAATTTGTGTAGGGAGCGAATGCCGTATAACAGTGCTAAACCTTAACGGCTCTGGTAATGTTGTGGAACTGGTTGTTTGTTTTTTCTCCATCTGGTCTATCCTGGGTCTGTCTGGCTTCCACACCTACTTGGTGGCTTCCAACCTCACAACTAATGAAGATGTAAGTGTTGTCGAAAATCCAATGCTGTACTGTTTGGTACAAAAGCACACTTTCTACTGGACTGTTTATGAAACAAATTTCCCCTGTTATGCAACTTTATTTTTATTTTGAAAATCCTTCTCAGATTAAGGGCTCTTGGTCAAGTAAAAGAGGAGTAGAAGAATCTGGGAACCCTTACAGCTATAACAGCATCTTCACTAACTGCTGTGTGGTGCTGTGTGGTCCAATGCCTCCCAGGTCAGTGCTAGCATAAAAGAGTCTCAAAACACGTAAAGTACCAGATGTGACGTTATTGCCACCACAAGCCACCAATATATTCCCGTTAGAATGACTACATTTTAAACAATTCATATCATTTATGTGTGTCATATTCTAATATACGTGTGATGCTGTATTTCAGTTTGATTGACAGAAGAGGGTTTTTACCTCCAGATGTCATCCCTCAAACAGTCACCTCCGAAACTGAGCTCCATCCTTTCATGACAAAGAACGACACCAACACGGTAAGAGTGTCATCTAGTGGCAGTACGTTAGACTCCGTCATCTTCTTGCACGTGAAACTGCTTCTCCCTAATAACAAGTGCTGGGTACATTGCAAATCACATGACTAAAGAGATCATCAGTAATGTATTGAACCTAAGAACCTAAGAAAAAGAAAATAATCTTATAGTTACACGTCTTCCTTCAGTAAACGATCAGAAGTTGTGTGTAATCAAGTAACTGTACTTGTGACTTAATAGCAGCTTATCATAAGCAACTTAAGAACAACAGTCAGCTAACTTTTAAGGATTTTTTTTTTTCCCCCACAAAACTGAATTTAATGTAATTGCGGATTGTCTATATGTAGTATATCCATTGCTAATGTTTTGGCTCACGTGACTGACACTGTTCAGTAAATCTAATTTCCCTTTGTGCAAAGTAAATGACTTTTACACCCTTCAGGACAGTTATGTCCTCTTTAATTTTAGATTTTATCTATAAAGTCCAGTTCAGTTTAAGACTTCTGTGTTGTGGTTTCCATTTAATATCTTTACAACTCCTCCAAATTACATGTCTGTATTGTCGTTTCAAAATAGGTACTTTTTTTTTTTGTGGAGCTCTTGTACTACTTGTACAGTTACCACAGTACCAAAAATGTGCCTTTCAGTTTTGGGACATCCTGATTAAACTGTATGCCCTGCCATTTGTAATGTAATGAGCTGATTTCTACAGGAAGGGAACTGTCAGGAATTTGCTGTCTCATGCACTGCCTGATGGCTGGCAGATCTGAGTTTGGCTGGTAAGATTGTGTTACGAGCGTTTCTGCATGCGACTGTCGCCATCTTCCTCCTTCATGACCTAACCATCATTTCTTAAGTTTGAAACTCATCACAGCATCCGCTCCCTTCTCTTCATGTTTAGCTGTCTGTGCACTAACTCTGAATCTCCATCCTTAACTTGTAATGTTTCTGTATATTTCCTGTTGTTTCTGTCGGAACTGGATGTGTTCAATGCAGTGACTTTTCAGGAACCAAGTGTATTTCGCACTGCTTACGCCTACATAAAAATGAAATTGCAAGTAGGATCATCCAGTAGGGACAGGCTTGTTTTCTTCCGTTCTGTGTCTGCACTACTACCCGTGCTTTTTTACTTCATCTGATACTCTCACAGGCACACCCAGTTTCATAATACTTCCCCCCCCCCCCCAAGTACTTGCATTCTGTAACTTTGCTCAGTGTTCTCTCTTTTTCTATTGGCAGGGCCACTTGGGTTTCACAGTTTGAAGCTCACTTTCATACACTTGTATTTCTTTCCTTCATGCCCTCATATGTTGGTTGCTTGTGCTGATGTAAACTAGGTCATCTTTTCATCCCTTAGTGACTCTAGGGAAACTGTTCGCTCTGCAAAGATGTACCCTTTCGTTCTGTGCTCAAGAATGAAACTAATCTGCTATAATGCCTCATCCTTACCATGATGTCTTTTCCAGTTTTTAGTGCATGTTTTTTTTTTTTGTTGTTGTTGTTGTTGAACACAATAATAAAAAAAAAAAGACAAATCTGTTTGTACTTTGTTCTCCCTCCCTCTTCCACCTTTCTTTACTGTGCGCAGTGCACACAGGGTGCCAAGGAGCTCCTGGAGTCAGTTTCTCACTCCTCAGTGGTCAAGAGCAGCTGCAGCTCAGCCACACCCAAGACCACTCCAGTGACCCAGGAGAATCTGCTAACTACAGTCTCAAGCACTCTCAAGTCTCCATCTGGTAGAACTTCTACCAGCTGCTTTGGAAAACAGAAGCACCGTCCGACGGACAAGACTTGCCCTCAGCAAATGAGCAAAAAGGCCACACTGGATGCTGAGGCCCTTAGCTTCCATCTTTCACTCTATTCTGTTAGCCGTAGTTCTCTCATTCTCAGTGATGCTTCTGACTTGGGCTTTCTCCCACTGACCTGAGTACAGAAGCACCAGCCCCGTTAGACAAGGCATAGCACCTAACCCCCATTCATTCATTTCACTGAGAATATACTCCACATGCCCTGTTAAACTAAGAAAGGGTTAACAGATGACATTTCTCTCAGGTCGTTCTCAGGGGTCAAACTGTCTCTAAACAGTGAAAAAAATGCCCTTTGGACCTAAGATTTATTTGACAAATTTGTAAATAGAAGATCGATTTAGGATTAATTATGGTTCTCTGTTTCATCTGCAGAGTGGGAATAATGGGAAGCACAATACACATTTGACAAGAAAGGGTCATTTCCTGTTCTCTCCACACTGCGCACAGCTGTGTTTGGTGTTCCACTAAGCCTTGAGCCATATTTAAGATTTACCCACACTGACTTGCATTCATAGCAGTAACTTTTGTTTAAAGATCAGAGTTGTGTAAGGGAAGTCTCCTGACATGTGCAGCCCAAACAGGCCTCAGATATATAACCATTACGAGCTATGAAATACAGAAACGGATGCATAATCAAGTGTAATTTGTAAACGATCACTTCATGAGTGAATGAGTGTTCAAGTATGTATCGTGAGAGTGGTAAAGGCTTCTTCTTTGTGTGTTGATGGTAATTTGTTGGTCAGTTATTTAAGCTGTAGGAAGTGGTCTTCAAACCTTCAAAACTTCAGCACTGGAGTAGTTCCACAAATGGATGTGAGCTCCTCCAATATTAGCATCAGTAAGAGAAAGTGGGATGGGACGAGACCTTTATTTAGAAGGATATATTAATGAAGCAAAACTTTGCAGCATGGTGGTTAGGGTAAAGCAGCAGGCTGAGGAAGCGACATTCACTTTGCAAACAGTGTTCTTGGTCTTAATATCTTTAAAAAAAAAAAATCCAAGTCAGGAGTGGACTATTTTTGTTTTGTGCTGCACAGTACAATGTATTGATTGTACACAGGTGTAGTGAAACTGTCCTAGAAAACCTGGACTTCATTTAAAAGCAGAGTGAATGTTTTTAAATTATACTAGCAGTGTGTGTGTGTGTGTGTGTGTGTTTGGTAATGTTTTACTGTACTGTTCATTCTACATGTAAACAAAATATTCATTAAATGTTTAGGTATGTGTGCTCTGAAGACATGCAGACAAGTTTGAGCACCATTGTCTAAAGGTTTTTTTTTTTTTTTGGTGGTTAACAAAATTTATATATTTTTGTTAGTATGACTTTTTAATATCGGTTAAAAAGTGATGTTGGTTCGTAGACATTTTGCTATACTTAAACCAGACGTATTACGTTCAGGGAGAGCTTAGTAAGAAGAATGCACATAAAGTGTTGATCTAACAAGAGGCAGACAAATAATGTATGATGTTAGGCAGTGTATGGGTTTCAGGAATGAGCTGAGATAAGTATTATCTTTAAAACAGTTAAAGCGTCTTTGTTGGACTTCACCATATATTGAGGTAATTTCTGCAGGAGCGACTGACGGCGATGAACAGAAACTGACAGCGATGCGGTTTGAATGCTTTCAGATGTGAAACTTGTCCAAATGTGAGTGGTCATGTGAGCTTGTTGACATCACACAACAAACCATTACTGTAAGTTTTGAGAAGCTGACACTTGATTGACACTGGAACTGTGGGAATGTGTGCGCTATTGTATTTTTTAGGCTAGTCTCTTATTATTATTTTTTTTTAATACTACATCAGTTGAGAAGCAAGTACACAAGCGTGCATAGCCAATACTGTAAAAGCGATTGTCCCATTGCTATATACAGTACTGTGCACAAGTCTTAGGCACATGCAAAGAAATGCTGTTAAGTAAAGAGGCCTTCAAAAATAAAGAAATTAAACATTTCTACATAAAAGATACTATAAAGGGAAGTAAACAGTAATAAAGCAAACAAAGTTAATATTTGTTGTGACAACACTTTGCTTTAAAAAAAAAAAAAATCAGTATTCTCGGGTACAGTTTGTGCAGTTTTATAAGGAATTTGATGTCCAGTCACCGCTTGTGACACTCTTTGATCTGGTTTGTCAACACTAGATGGCACATTTATCCTTCACTTTAAACAAATGCCCTGATTGTCCTGTCTTGTTCAGAGGTTCAGAGTAGTGTGTCCTAATCTCAGGCCTAACGTCTCATGTCCTGCACTGCTGAGTGATTTCCGTGCTCCAGTGAACAGGATTCATCTCATTAAGACTTTGGTGAAGTGATGAGTGAAAGAGCAACAAAAACAAGCTGTGCCGTTTTTAATGAATCTAGTGTGTACTTGAAAAATATCTTCTCTGTAAAGTAACAGGCCCTTCTACGTGAGCCTAACAAACAGACCGTGCCGGTTCTTTGCCAGGTTCCAGTCTGACTTTCAAAAGAGGAATGTTTAAATGGTGTTTATTCCTCGTTCTGTCTTTTGTCTATCTCTGCTTTTCTACTTTTTAATAAAAACAAATGGAGCAAACAAAGCTAGAGAGAAGTTATAATTTAAGCTTTGAGTGGCTATGAACGTTGCTGCAGTACAATTTGACAATAAGGAGGAGGATATTCTTAAAACCCTGTAATAACATAGTCATGTCATAAACCCGAAACTTAGATTGCTGATGTATTTGCTTAGGTCATAGGTCCTGGAGTACTCCCTGTCCTGCATATTTTAGTGTTTTCCCTGTTCCCAACATATCTCAGTCAGCTAATCAGCTAATTAACAGCCCTTCATATGTTTGACTGGTTGAGTTAGAGCAGTGAAAACACATAAACGTGCAGGGCAGGGTTGGGAACCTGAAGTTAATTACCCCTGAAACATTCCAGAAGAATTGCCAAACATTCAGAATATTATTGATTATTAAAACTTTGGCTGGGTTTTACTTCAACCTTTTTAATAAAGAATGTGCTAATTCTGATCCTGTGTCTTCTGCAGCTGTAGGACAAAAGGTCTCATCTTTTGCTACGTTAACAAGCAAGTTTATTTAAGAAATGTCAAAAATGTCTTTATATGATGAGTACAATTAGTGTTAAAAAGCTTCTTGATTTCACAAAGCTTCTTGAGTTTACATATTTGAACAAAGTAACCTAAATTAAATTATGGCATTAAGGCAAATTAATGCACTACTGAAAAGTCTTTCATAAACAATTCATATCCTAGTAAAGCACGGTGCATGTAGCGCCATGGCTCATATACCTATACTTATGATTTAACTAAAGAGATATAGAGACCAGAAATAGCAAATCTACTAATGTAAAAGGAAATAGTTGTGGTGTTGTGATTCGACAGAATGTCCCATACACCACGACAGTCAAAAACAATTAAAAAAGAATTGAAAACTATAGAAAATTCTGTGGGTGAGTCAAACGCAACCATTCACTGCATTCACCTAAACATTTCATTTACATGTCATGGTACAGTTTGAGAAAAGTCTTGGCACACCATCTTAAGATTTGGCTGTGAGACATTAGAAAAGCCAGCAGTTTCTGCATTCATTGAAGAAATTGAATCCCGGTGGCCAGAGAACACGATTCCTGTGATCCACTGCATTTATTCAACTGTTTTGTTTTCTGGGACATACTACACCATACTAGGGCACCTTATACATTTATAATTTTTTTTTAAAATTTAGCAATGCCTTTTATCCCACGTAGCCTACAGGTGTCTGAAATACAGCCAGAACACAAAGTACAATATACAGCAAAACACTGACTCATTCTTTAGAAACAGCTGCACAGCGGAAATCTGATATTGGGAAGGAAATACACATATGAACATGATAAGGTCAGGTTCGCTGTCTTAGGAGCGAACATGGCCAGTCTATTCTATACGCAGAGGCATGAAGTGAAAAGCATTGTTTACCACCATGATTTCCACAGAATTTTACCAGAGCTTTATAAGGAGGAATACACAAATATTGTCTAAGTCTTGGGCAAAATTCAATTAGAAACTGAATCATTGAATCATATGAACGTAAATCATGCATGCACTGTAGATGTGATTTCATCTTTAATATAGGAACAATTTATTTGTTTTTCTTTATAAGTGAGGTATATCTATTAAAAGTGATAGTGTTGACATAATACATAGACATTCTGAGGCATTGGCCTCAGTTCTTCATGACATGGAGCACAAATTGTGGCCATAAAGGGATGCACGTGATCACCATTACACCTTCAACTTCAACCTTGAACTGTCGAGTCCATAGATTCATTCCGTTGATACCAAATTGATTGATACCAATCAAGATTCATCAGACCAGGCTTCATTTTTCCAGTCTTCAACTGTCCAATTTTGTTGTGCCTATCCCTACTGTAGCCTCAGATTCCTGTTCTTGGCTGGCAGTTATTCTGCTGGTCTTCTGCTGTTATAGTCCATCTACCTCAAGGTTCGACGTGTTGGGCTTTCTGAGATGCTGTTCTGCTCACCACAGTAGCCTTCTTGTCAGTTCAAACCAATCTGGCCGTTGTCCTCTGACCTCTCTGGTCCACAAGGCATGCTTTTTGCCTGGATGTGTTTTTCACACTATTCTGTGGATACTGTAGAGACTGTTGTGCGTGAAGATTCTGAAATACTCAAAACAGCCTGTCTGGCACCACCAACCGTGCCACAGTCAAATTACTGAGATCACATTTTCCCCCATTTTGATATTTGATGTGAACATTACCTGAAGCTCTTGACCCGTATCTAAATGATTGTACGCGTTGTGCTGCTGCCACATGATTGGCTGATTGCATGAATGAACATGTGTTCCTAATAAAGTGGCTGGTGAGTATAAATTCACTAAAGGAGCTCCAGTAGTGTAACATGATTTTCTCAGTGCTGATTCTTTGTGATGAGAGAGCTTTAGCCGTGAGAGCTGTTGCTGTGCTATTCTGCCATGGGTCATCTGGGGTATTTTCACATGTAGTTCGATTGAAATGAACCATACTAAGTGGCCATACTTTTGGTGTTCACAATTACAAGTGGGCTCTAAAGGGGACTCAGTTCTCTTTCTGGACATTTTAGCATTGATAAGATCTCAGACTACTTGTTCTTTTACCATAGTGTAATAGCTGTGTCACACTGAGTAGTGTAATTATAAATGGTTGCTTTACATGATGCTATCATTTGCTGAAATGCTATGATTAGGCTGAAAAACAAAGAGGAAGTGAAATACCAGAAGCATTTTTTACGCTGAACCATCAAAATGAACTCATGCTTCATGCGGTAGAGCTACTGACTGTAGTACTGGCTGATGTAAGTGGTCGGGGTAGACAAAATACATGCATACACTACTAATAATACACACATTCTGGATACTAATAGTACTACTCAGTAACTACTGTTTCTGTCACTGACACAATACTATTATTACTGCTGCCTAACGACTTAAGCTCTATCGCTTAGCTGCTAGCGCCAGTTGCTCTATTAGCTTATTTATCATGTTGCTAGCTAACACTGCTGACCTTGTTGTGGGACCACATGACCCTGCAGAAAGCCATTTGAGTTGTTTTTCTGTTAGGTGACATAAAACTGGATCTATGTATATAAAGCAACTCTCAAGTTCTTTATCTACAAAGCAAAAGGTGAAGCAGATTGAGACCACTTTGTTTTCACAATGCACAAATCAAGTGGACCACAAAATGAACCATAAACAAACTGTACTTAGATAAAAAAAAAAAAATAAAAAAAAACCCTGAAGATGGTCTGAGTACGGTTCGCTTGTGGGCCACTTAAGAGGGGTGTGAGTCATTTGTTGTGTTCACATACACACAAAAATGCTGAGTCATGGATCGGAGACCACTTGGAGCACTGAAATGGACCAAGCATGAAAACACCCTTGCTCTTTGTCTCAGGAGTAACTTCTGACCTTATTGAAATCCTATTACCCTAGAGCTGTTTTTTTTTCTTTTCTGTGGCATAAATCCGACATGTATAATGGTTTCCCTTTTACATATGAGTGCTCTGTCTGTTCATGTGGTCTTCTCCACTCCCCCTAAATAACATGCCTTTTCTCCATTACCATTATAAGTAGATAAGTGCAGAAAAACAAAATGTATTTATTTATTTATTTCAGTGTGTTTACATGTCAGTGACAGCACAGTGAAGCTTGTGGGTATAAAGAGTAGTGTTAGAGGCTCAAAACCCTCTCTTTTGCTCTAAGGCAGCTTCATTTTGCAATATCTGATATTTAGTATTTCATAAACCAAAGTGCATTGATTATATCTTTTGCTGCATCTCAAGTGTCCGATAAACACAATACAGCAGCAATGATATCCAGGTGTGGCACTAAAATTCAGCTTTTAATACAATTGCCACCTCTGTGATATTACAAGTTTTGGTCGTCAATCTTTCCAAGAGTTCGTTCTACGCAATATGAGGCAGGATGTGGGATAAAGGTAAGCCACAGTGTAGAGGGCTTTGGATGTGATGTAGACTTGCCTGCCCTAAATGGCTCTTGATTTGTAATTGGATCTGAAGCCTGGCAGGTATTGGATTAGATTAGCTAAAGGTAAGTGATATCTTGTGTTCTTGCGTTCACTCTGTCCACAGGCCTCCATGTGCATTACAACTAGTTATCAAAAGCTCAGTTATGCAAAATAAATGGTAGAGATATTTAACAATTCAGATCAGATGGACAGTAACCCGGCACACTGGAAACATTAGTTCATCAAATTTTAAAAGACATCTGTACACTCTTTTCTGTTTGTGAGCATAGACCATTTTGCCACAGGCACAGAAATGATAGTTTCACCTAGAATTTGACACATTATTGTAGAACACCAGTCTGAAAATAAGAAACCGCATATAAGCTTGTTGCGATTTGCAATCGTGCATTCGTCTTTTGTTTGATCATCTCTTGACGTGATTTGGAGGCCACAGACACAGGTTTTGAATGATCTTCTGGTTATCTCAGGTCTGTAAAGACCACCCACACATTCCGCAACATACTGTCCAAAGGTGAAGGTTTCAGTCTTGTTTTAAGACAAATAATTATTCAGGCGATAATTATTGGCTAAACTTTGTTTTTTTTTCGGCAGTTGAACAGCTTTTGTAATACAGTAGAGCTGCTTCTTCACATCTCTGTTTTTCTTTGACAAATTCGCATGTATTTTCTATAACAGTATTATTTAAACATTTTTGTCTGGATGGACTGTAAAGTGATACCTTGTATTAATATGATACCTAAATCTTAATGATACTTAAACATTAAATATGCACAGCTGGATACATATGTAAAGATCCAAATAATAGAAGTAAGATATGTAGAGAAAAATACATAATAAAGGTATTTTTGTTGTTATTGTATATATCCTATTGAATCGTCTATATTTTTGAGTAACCACACACAACTTTCAGGTAACTATAACGACGTGTACTTATATTTTATTGCCATTACGACAATAGAGATAAAGTTATAAAATAATAATAGTCTGTCATAAGAATGAGTAGACACATGTGAATGTGTGCCACTGCACTTTCACTAACGCTTCAGACCATAACACAATGCTGTACTTGTACTCCTATGTTTTAACAACAGAGTCATGGGAAGTCCAACTTTTCTCCAGAAACTCCAGAGTTATTGATTCTCAAATTATTAAAATTTGCAAAAATAGCAATTACAATAAAAGTACAATGTACGATAAATACAATAACCCATACAATAAATTATATTTTAAGTTTAAACAAAATTGGGGATGTCGTATAGTTTTATTTCAACCAAAACTTTCAAACACAAAAGGTTTTCATAAGTAGTGCAATATCTTCTGCAAAGAGCTGGTTATGAAAAAGTATTGGCACTCATAAAACTAATAGTGAAGGCTTCCCTGGAGAGAATATAAGCACTGAGTCGTCCTGTCTAACATGGTTGGATATACTTGTAGCAGGAACTTGGTCCACTCCTAATGCAGAAAGTTTCTTTTATATTTCCGGCTTGTTCATGTTGACCTACTTCTTCAAAGCAGATCGCTAGTTTTCAAAAAGAGATTCTGTATGCCTCACAGCTCCAGGGTCACGGGTTCGATCCTGAGCTCAGATTACTGTCTGTGAGGAGTTTTGCACATTCTTCCCATGGGTTTCCTCCCACCTCCCAAAAACTAATAGGTGGTTTGGTAAATCTAAATAGCCTCTAGGTGTTAATGCGTGTGTGAATGTGTGGTGCCCTGAGATGGACTGGCATCCTGGCCTTGTTCCCAGTGTTCCTGGGATGGGCTTCGAATCCACCACGTCCTAAGGATGAATGAATGAAGATGCTATATATTCCCACAGTTTGATTTGGATGTACGCTTGGAATCATTATCTTGTTGAAGGCTCTGTCTATAGCAAAGTCTTAACATCCTGGCAGAGACAACAGACCAGACAGCGGAAGTATTCATCATTTTTAAAAAAAAAAAAAAAAATTTGAATTTTAAATATTTTTGGCCATTCTCATTAAGGGTGTCAATCATTCTGGAGCACTACCGTAATTTATGGTGAGATGAGACTCCATTCATTTAAGAAACCCTGAGAATTAGTCAATTATTAATGAAAATCAGGTGCCTAGTACCTTTATAATTGTCATGGTTGAAAGTTCATTATACACAAATGTTATTCTTATGTGTGCTGCTTGATGGACTGTGCTTACTCCATCTTGCTAATGATGGCCTAACTGTTCAGTTTTGGCGTGCACCACCTTTCCATATACTGTGCTCAGACAAAAAATACTTCTTAACAGGACTCATTTACAGTTACAGTAGCTAAAGCAGGCACTACATTGTATAAAAACATGTTACGCAGTTACATAATATATAGGCTGTTGCTAATGCAGTCTTTTGTGCAACCACAATAAAAAGGCTGATAAGCTTGTGGCCATAAACATTCCTCATACCTTCGGACCTGAAACTGTTTTTTTGCATGCTGTTGTGCATGTGATTAGCAGACAAGCAAATGTTTTGTAACTTGTAAATGAGAATAAGGATCACCTACAGAATCAAACAGCAGGTAAACCCAAAGTCTGTCATTTCCTAGAAATCAGTTGCACTATGCCAGTGTTTGTCAGTGATACAGGACATCCTAGAGTATAATCTAGGCATATGTGCTACTACATAAGAGTGAACCACAGGAGCTCATGCTATACAGTATCTGTTAAGCTACAGGTCTTTCACACATGTATCAGTATCGATATGTGTGCGTATCAAAGTGTTTGTATTGTCATATGTAAACACAAGGTGGTGATGAAGCTTTGAATGAACCAGCGCACTAAATTGACTTAAAAGAAATTCAATCAATATTTTTTTTAAAACTCCATGTGCCACAGCGTCTCCAGAGTGAAGCGTGTGCTGACAACAAATGGAAACTCTGTATTGCCTGCAGTGCAGGCTTCAGTGACTCCCGACTGACTCCCCAGAAATGACTTTTCAATGCATTCCTTTCAGCCTCCTACAGCATTCTGAGCTTTACTCTGCTCTATTTCCGAAAATATGTGCTGGCACATGAGGAACTGTATGTGTCAGACCTACACCTTTCGTTTAATGGTTGTTTCTTCACCTAACTTGGGCTCTGTGCTGTGAAATTTGGTTTAGCTACACTCTCATATTTTTTCTCTCATATTAGCGTCACAGCAGCGGGTGGTAAAAACGGGCCGCAGTGATGACTTTATGACTGCCACTATGCTCCTTTTGCAGGATTTTATTACCTTACACAGCCGCTACCCTTTCACAGCCTGGAAGTCTTTTTTTTTTTTTTTTTTTTAACTGATCTCTTCTCTGGCAGTAAAGCACTTGGATATCTAGAAGCAGAAAATTTTTCCTTTCAACAAATGCCTGAATTGAAGTGCTTGTGTTACCCACATATACATCAGAGGCTTTACACTGATATGAAAACATGTGGACATGCCATAAGTTTTGCTAACAAGAGTAGGCAAAGGCAAATAGCTTCTTGTTTCTGGTTTTTGGTGATCAATCTAATGAGGCAGGAAGATGTAGAAGCAATGTAGAGGTTGCTAAGTAAATGAGAAGGTGTCTTTTACGGTTTCCCTTCCTTTGAGAGATTCTGTTGAAAGAGACGCCATTATTTATCTTCATGTTCTCTTTCTGACTCATGACGTATCAGACAAGAGCATTACAGCTGGTTTACGAACTAGGACAGAAACACACAAATACACACCCCGGTTTCTTTGTTCAAATAAATGAGGTCATGTAATATTTACGTTCATCTGAACATTTACATACATTGCAATGATTTACATTACTGTATACATTTACAAGAAGTTTGAATTCAGTTTTAAAGAGATCAGTTGTCATGAAAAAGGAAACTAAATGAGCGATCATCAATTTTCCTCCATTATTTCACCATCATCATCTAACAATACAATTCTTTTAGTCTTTTCTATTGACAGTGCCAGCATTTAATCAATGTTGACCTGAAAATGACATTTGTAATGACAATAACATCTAATCTAACACCTAATTTATACTTTTACAGCCCTCCACATGTACATCCTATCTACTTGTAATGATAGATTAAACGTACATAATATGGCCTGCTTGACACACCCTGTTTTCTGTGACACAGAGCAAAAACAAACAGAGGGGGGAAAAAAAAGCCAAGAAACGGATAAGAGAGAGAATAGTATAGTAGTATTTTATTTTTTTAATCTGTCTATTCCATGAAGAGTGAGAAATTAGATGTCTTCTCTTCCACAACGCCCCTCCCCGTTCTGTAGTATATAGAATTACTTTGTGATACTTATCAGTAACAGAACATGTTATGGAGTCGTCCGGTAATAGAGCAATGGAGATGTCTAGTTTCCACTGTTTGCCTGCCACTATAAGGCTTCTCAGTGAACAGGCACTTAGGACTTTGCGTATTTGCGTCACAGGTAGGGCTCAGTTTACATAAGTCCGTTCCAGAGATTGAGCTGCTACAGTCAGACAGCAAATAAGAGTCCCTGCATCTTATCAAATGCTAACCAGAACAGGTAGACTGTATGCACTTCAGTAAGGAAAATCCTGCCACAATGACGTTGACACACATCCAAACAATGGTGTTGCCATAGAAATTTCTAAGCCTGTTTGTTGTCTTTAAGATTTGCTGATACTAGGCCCTACTTTTTAAAACCTTAATTCTATTCGAGTATAAATCTGAATAAAACAATGGACGACACAAGTGTCAGTTTTATAAACTATAAGAAGAGGTTCTAGAGCAATAGCATCACCAGAAACATCAACTGTGTGGCTTTAGAGAAAAACAATGAGCCAGAGCCAAAGCACACACTAATTTGTAGAACAAATTAGCTTTACTGAAGCCCAAGGTGCAATGAAACATGAAACCAACATAAATGCATAGGTGTGAGTTCTAATACAACTGTATTTAGCAAAGGTGTGACAAGAAAGAAGTATGCATTCACATAATCTTGTTTCTTGATTCTCTTGTTTCTCACATAATGTTACAACAAAACATTTTTAAACAAAGCACAGCAAATCTTAAGCCCTAAAATAAGCTACACACAGCTTCTCTTGCACACACACTGTTACTGTTTATAGCAGGGTTATCCTGAATAATGAGATTATTTCCACTTTTTGGTGAGCTCTGTTTTCAAATGAAAGAAGTAATAAATAGTTCAGTGGCCATGTGTCTTGTTTTGAGCAGCCCTGTTTTGTGTCCCGTGCTGTGAAGTCCCACTCTTAGGAGCTCACTAAATCTTCACTTAACTTGGTGTTCATATATTATACTTTATAACTTATTGACTGTGAATCGAGCCCGGGCTACGGCGGCGAGAGCGCTGCATGTTAGCCACCAGTCCACCAGGGACGCAGTGTACCGAAATAATTAAGTTCACTTAACTTGGTGTTCATTTCAAGTGTACTTAAATACAGCGTGTCCCAAAAGTCTCCATACACAGGGGAAATTAACACTTTTTAACAAAATGTAACTTCATTTACAAAATGTCCTCTATGAAAAATGCCATTTCTTTGTAAACACACACATGGCGTCGTCGCTCCTACTCATGATGATCTCTAGAACTTCACTACACCCATACCAGCAACAGACCAGACGAAGAGGACGGCCTTCTGCAATTATCTACCAATCAGTGCATTCGTTCTCTTGTTGCCAGGCGGAACTCACATCAAAGAGTGAGCTGTTTTAATGAATCTCGATTTTGAGTTCACAACACTTGAAATCTTAAGTTTATGTATTTTGTAGGTAAACAAGTTAAACGAACTTAGATTTTTGATTTATAGGTACAAAACGCAACAGTTTGAGTAACGTTTAGTCCTGATTACTTGATTGTTTATGTAAAGATAACATTAGGGTTTGCAGTGTACACTGCTGTAAACTACACTGATTCTTAAGTCATGAGCATAATATTGTACATGTGTTGTAATTTAGTTTATTCAGTAACTTAGTATGTCAAAGTGTCTTCCAATTAAATGACAAACCCTGCAGGTAACTATGGATCCACCCAGGGAAATATTTACCTGGCTAAATCGTTTGCTTTTCTCATTAAAAAAAAAAAACAGCCTGAATAACAATTGTGCTTAAGACTGCATACTAAGTTAAAACAACAACAACAACAACAACAACTATGCAGGGACTAATTAGGAACAAATGAGTGGTACATTAACACCTAAGTCACTACTATTAACTATTAAGATTTATTAGCTAATTATTCAGTACATAATAATAATAATAAAGTAATGGTTTAATAGTTTACTATGAACTAAGCAATAATTATCAAATCACATCAGCTCCTGAAACACCTTCTTACTGACCTATTGAAGGACTACTGATGCAAATTAGCCTACTCCAACAGGTCACTAAGTACAATATAAATGGTTTTTAATTTTTGGATATTATCAACCTAAAAAGATGTGCTTAGAGGAGGAAGAGGTTAACAGACCCTGTGTTCACCTCTGTCCTTTCTGAGCTCTCTTTTAAGCTTTATATGTGTCATAAATATACAAATGCTTACAAATGATACTCTTAACTAAAGCGGTCTAGTTACTTCCGTAGTGTTTGAGATATCTTTTCCAAATGTTAAGGAATAAGTGAACAGTTTGTATGTTAGATAATGACTGAAGTGTTACTGTGTCCTTCCTTAGGAATGGTGATCTGGAACAGTATTGTTAAGTGAAACACATAATAACATATTGCTAATGACTAATTGGCTAGTAGTTCTCTGGAGGTTATATAAGACGTTTCATAATGAATTCCCAAACCGTTACTTTATTATTACTTATTGTAATTACCAGTAGTTACCCAGCATTCATTAGGAGTTGTGACATAAATGTTAATATAGTACTAGTCATTGAAGGCTATTTAGAGGACATTGGGCCTCTGTGTGTGCAGTTGGTATGTAATATTAAATGAGTTATTACAGTACTGTAAAGTATATATATTTTTTTTTAATGAAAATTGATCCTTTCTGGACGTGAAACATTTGGGCATACCACAATCTAATGAGCCTCTGCCATAAACTATGCATGTACACCAGATGTCTTACTGAGTCGATTAATTTTCCTTTATCCAATCTGGAAGAAATGGCTTCCTGAGTCATCACACTGTCTTAACTGGTAAAAAATGATTTCAACATCACAATAATGGAGGACTTTGTCTGTTCTAATTCATAATGCACGACACACTGACCTCATGCTCTGTTTTAATGCCGCTTGTAGATGAGTTTGAAGCCGAGCACTCTCATTACATCCAGCTTTGTTTAATCATTGCTATTTCCATTTTATTTGGCACCATGATATCAATCTTCAGACATTTCTCCACTTCAGTCCTGCGAAAGAGCTATGAGTTCCTACCATTGTCTAAACCACCTAATAAGTAATTACAATAACGTGCAATCAAATACTGTAGTCAGTAACGTGTTTCACTGCGTAACAGCTTATTGAAATAGACGCTTTATAGATCATTGTACCAAAATTTTGTGATACTATCTGTTCCTCTGATAAGATTAGTGGTTTCATGGATTAGTGGATTAGGAAGTGGATTGTTGTAAAATGTACGTAAGAATGTTTTTTTCTGTTCAAGCTGTAATTTCTGAATGCTTTATTAGCTTTGAATAAGGCGTGATCAAATACTGGTGAATCTATACCCACCCACTAGCCTCACAACTCCAGATAACCTGAAACAAACAGAAACATGTCCTGCTATACAAAATACCTCCAATAACGAATAAAAATGATCTTTTGCTTATTTCAAAATGTAAATATTTTGTATTGTTTACTGCATGCGAGTCGAAACTCATAAAAATGCTTCTTACTGCCTGGATGGGAAAAGATTTAAAAGGTTAAATAGCACACTTGTGAGCGCTCAGTTCTATAAAATCACTCAGACCAGTTACTAACTATTTTTATGAATAGTACTTTATTTTTATGATGGGGTTGAAAATGCCAAGTGTGTCCTTTTTGTTGTCTTTCAAATGTGCACAGCCCAGGCCATGGGTTTTTTTCTCCCACACTGCCTGCTTGCCACATGGCTGTTTTTTTTGTTTTGTTTTTTTTTGTAGATCTGTGACGAAGGTGCTGCGTATCTCCAGCTGTACAGGCCACTGATGGGTGCCACTTCTTCCACACTGCCTGGCAACCAAAGGTTAGTGTTACCAGCTGAAATTGTTTAACACCATGCTGTGTGAAGACAATCTGCCCTAAATTATATTACGTTTATAAAAACAGCTAGATCTCTGATTATCTGTTTAATCTCTCCATTCACTAATAAATATATGCCATTATTCATCATGTAGGATTTTCTTTAAACTGAATAAGTAACAGTTTTAAGTAACAGTCTAGTATGTCCTGTCCTTATTTTCCACTACACAAGGCAGACATTTTCAAGTGAATATTCATAGTTAAACATTATGAATGCATAATTAATAAAATGATAAGCAATCTAAAATAATCCAGAGCAGCTTCTGAAATGTTTGCTGGGATTTTCCGTGCGAAACCATTGTATTAGACTTGACACGTACAGCTGCATTAAGTTATGCTGAGGACATTTAATAATAAGGGGCACCTGCAAATCATTTTCTGTCATTAGACATTTGGGTTATCACTGGGAACAGCAGACTCTTAGCTGTAGTTTATATAAATCTGGTTTTGCCTCTGTGAAGCATGTGCCCCTGCTATAAAAATGCATCCTGCATCATGTTACAGAGGAAGCTCATTCATCATGCAATGCTTTTGTCCTGAAGGCTAAATGAACTTTCTCCAGTGAAACCTTGAAAGAAAATGCACTTTATAACATAAAAGATGCACTCATGTATAAGGTCATGTTGAGTTAAAGGATAAGGTGACTTATCATTTGGTAGCCAGCAACCCCCTTGCACTGATTATGTGCAATCTGTACTGATGTAGATTTAACAGTTGTTCCGCTGTGGAAAGGTAGAATAAAATCTTCGTCCAAAAAGAGTCAGTGCACACAAGAAAATACATGGAAACATACACACAAGAATTTATCTCGAGTGGAAAAAAGCCGTGTCTTTCCACTCATGGCTTATCACTCTCTGTAAAACTTAATCAAATCAAACTGACTTAAAGACAACACACTCAAGTACTTGTACTTGTAAAATAGGTCATCTGATCAAGTTCAGATCTTTTCAACCATCTGCAGGATCAAAGGTTGCAATTAAAGGTTGGCACACACACACACACACACACACACGCGTATGCACACATGTTGGTCTTACTCTCCTTAATTATTGGCATAATTATTAATGCAGCCAGTAAATGTTTTGCTTAAACCTAACTTTAAACTTCAGATCAGTAACCAAAAGGAAGCCTTTAGTTCTTTGAGCTTTTAAATAAAAGCTGGAGGTTTTTTTTTTTTTTTTTGGGGGGGAAACAGTTTTTCTTGTTTTTCAGTTTTTCACTGGGTCCAGCCAAACGTTCCCACAAGGTCACAACTGTAAGATATTCCTATGCCCACGCACACATAAACACACACACACACACACACACACACACATGCAGGCAAAGGTAAAGGGGAATGATGATGTGTAAATTATTATATCATTTGAAAACAGTAGTATAACAAAAGACAGAAATAGCAAAATGTTAGTTTGTCTATAAATATTGACTAATCATGATGAAATAATAGGTTATTTATTAATTTAGGTTTATTAATTTGTTAATAAATAGGTTATTTATTATTATTATTATTATTATCATCATCTATATGACAAACAAGGTTATAAGACATACATCCAGTAATTCTGTCCTTTCCTTTTTGAATGATTTTCAGTCACATCGGTCTGAAAGTGTATTGGGAGTGTGTTTGAAAGAAAGAGATGTAAACAACGCCGCATTCTACAGTTTTTCCGAGCTGCTTTAAAGTAAATCCAGAGGTGAAGTCTCTCTCTGACGCCTTAAAACTCGCCCTAAGTGCCAAGTGGGCGTGTCCACACGCACAAACCGCTCCATAAGGAGCTTCAATAACGAAGAGTAGCTCATTAATTATTCATGAGTCATCGTCCAATCAGCGCGCGTATGCAAATACGATGAGTATAAATAGGTCGGACGGAGAGCGAAAGGCTTTAGACCAAGTTGTGAATCAGGGAGTCGCGCAGTGAATTGATCTCTAACGAGTTGAAGAACGACGTCGAAAACTTTTCAAGCAAGCAACAGAAAAGTTAGACAAATATATATCGAAGTTAATCAGTACTTAGACTTTAGACTTAAGGCTAGGAAGTGAGCTGTTTCCTGCATCCTGCTGAGGATTTCAGAGAGCAGAGGTTTTTCGGCTCATCACTCCTGGGTCTCGTCGCCATGTCAGTCGGGGACGCGTCGGAGCTCAGTCGGCGATTCTGTGTCTTGTCGTGGGAGCAGGTGCAGCGTCTGGACTCTATTCTCGGTGAACCGGTCCCTATCCACGGCCGTGGAAACTTCCCGACTCTTTCAGTTCAGCCAAGACAAATCGTCCAGGTAAAAGTCCAGAGCATTTATGGCCCTGATGTAGTACTGTTTAGTGACTTTTGTTTTTCTGTTTTTATTTTATTTCATTCTTTTTATTATTATTTTTGCCTACAAGTAAAGGTAAATCCTTGTGCTTCTGTGCTTTGCTTGTAAGTGCATGTGTTTTCATTTCATTTCTTCATCAGGCTTCCAACCAAAAACAGCATTCATTTAATGTAGAACAAATATGTTTTATTTGGCATTTAATATCACATCCCCACTGCATAGGCCTACACACAGGCCTCATTTCCTACACTAAAGCTTATGAAAGAAGGGATTGAACACTAAACTTCCACTGAAGTTGTGTGTGCACAGTGTGTGTCTTCACCTTTCCTTCAGAAAGTATAGGATAAGCAAAACATTTTTAGCCCTCGAGTCTTGCTTAGCTGATTAAACCGCTATATTAATGACTCAGATGTTCCTGTAAATGCAGCTCTTTTTTTTTTTTTTTTTTAACTGCACCCCCCTCTTGCCCCTCCCCCCTCCCCCTTGCCCCTGCTCCTCCCCCTCCTGCCCCCCTGGGACATCACTCTGCCATGATTTCCCAAAGTCGCTCACAGAGAATCTTTGTCAGTCAGGGGGAATCCTGCGTTGTCCTTCTGAAACCTAGGAGACCCTTGTATCTGTCTGTTTCTCACGTGTCTAAGCAAAACATATTGATCTGTAAACATTTCACGGATCCCGTGTCGGATCTGGAGTCATAGTCGAATTTCTATTTCCCGAAATAATGTCCCTCGCCACTTAATGAAACTGACTGGCTAGTAGACCAGTAGAAATCGGATGATAAAGCGGATATTCTAGTGATGTGGTGTTTTATAAGACACCGGCCACTTGAAGCCAGTGCAGATCCTCATATTTATGCCATATTAGTACAGAAACTCTCAAATCCAGATGGGTTTCGGTAGAAATGAAGAGAGATGGAAGCTTCCACATTAACTAGTTCTCACTGGCTCCTCCTCAACCTAGGAAATGAAACATGAAACTTAAAGATGCTCGATAGGTTTGATTACTATTGCATGACCAAAGATTCATGGATCGTGATCAGATTCAGTGTCTTGGACCACACACACACACACACACACACACATACTGGTTTTTACGTCTTAAGAGGACTTTGCCGGCCAAACCAGTTGAAACGTGGTTTATGGGGACCCACCTTTCCCTTTGTGCTACAGCAATGCTGTAAACATCAAAAAATTCGTTTTTTTCTGAGCAAGACAAATTTCACTTCAGATTTCTTCTACACAAAATTAAACTCTTAAACACAAGACCTGACAT
>CM075003.1:1418540-1441190 GCA_037576675.1 Pangasius sanitwongsei | reverse complement strand
AAACAGGTCAAAAGTCCCCATAAACCACAAAAACCAACGCACACACACACACACACACACACACACACACACACACAGTTTGTAGTGCTTAGGGCTCCATCGATTAATGCAAATTTGCTCATACTCGGAGGAAAGAATGGTAAAGTTAATGTGTTATATTCATGTAAGCATAGTTAACTGTCTGATAAATCTGAATGATAATTACTACGTTGTCTTCACTGGATGCCTTTTTTGGCCGCTCTGTACTAACAGTTCCACTGTTTTACTGGTTATGTAATGGTCCAGTTACATCTGACTGACATGCAGCCTTGTTTTTACTATGTTATTATGTCATTGGGGTTTTTCCCTCTTTTAGTATTGGATCACTAATTATAATTACGTTCTAAAGAAGAGGCTTTCATGACGGCATTATCAGACGTGATCTGACACAGCATGAGAATATGGACATGTGTGTGTGCTAGCTTTGGCAGTTTGCCTTCTGAGTTACTGGAAGTGAATGGCATTTTCACCCAGAGCATATAGTGTGCAAAAAAAAAGCCTGACATTCTTGTTTTCGAGAAGGAAATACTATATTTGTTGGGCTTCTTGAACATTGCAACATGGCAGACTCAAGTACTTCGGTACTTAAGTGTTTAATGTATTAATTTCTTCCTGACAGAAAGCAGTAGTGTAGAGCTGTATTTTAGAGCTGCAGTTTCTCAAAGTGTTTATGTCACTGTGACTGTAGAAGTGTAGAGATAAATAAGGATAAAAGTGTGTAAGTGTGTATACTAGGTTCTGCACTACTGTGCTCTTAAATAACAGCATATAATGGTTTCATGTTGGCTTTTCTCATTTGTTTAAATTGTTAAATTTCTAATTTCAAATAATAATACCTAAACTGACTTGATATTCAAATGTTAGAGTAAAAAATGAAGTGGCAGTAGTGCAAGCAAGAAGCTGAGATATGTAATAAGTCATGCATAAACCTTTCAGCCACTACGTATGCTCCAAAGCCACAGCCTGACCTAATAATTATAAATAGTAAGCTAATGATCTGACTGAGTGGACTTAGAGTTTGTTTTTTTTATTTGACTAACGCTAATCTGACATTTACACAGGTTCACACATTACTTCTCACCTACAGGGTGTATTCCACGAAGTACACTAACTATTATTTCAACAAGCCTGGCTAAATTCCAGCAACTTTAATTCCACAAAAGGAAGCTAGTCTTAAGCCATGCTTGGTTTCTATGGCAACATAGGTATTTGGACAAACATGTTCTGGGTTAGGTTACTTCTACTGGACAAGCCACATGATGTCAGACATAGATATAAGAAACAATAGATAGGCTATATCCTCCATATTCTCAGTTCATGAGCCAGCTTTTTTAATACTTAGATATGGATATTATATAAGATTTTAGATATTAGCCAACGTGATATTTTCTGACTATTTACAAAGTGCAGGTTGTAAAAACAGTGGCCTATAGTAAAGCTTATTGCACGATCATCCATATTATGTCTGGTGGAGTGTGTGAAGCATTCAGGACACCACTTGCCATATCATTTCAGGACAGGGGAGATCTTCTAGCATTTCCAGAGGAGATCTTGTGATTGCTGAGATTGTAGAATTACTGGAAACCTACACTGAAACCAAGTATCTTAAAGTGTCTTGCATCGCCCTGCGCTAAGAAAGCCAGTGGCAGATTTCTCTACACTGTCGTGCGTATGATGTGAAATTTGGAACTGAGGCTTGCCTCGCACCCCAGCATGGCCTTAATGTATTTTTTATTTTTTTTGTACTTGTTAAAAACGCCTTCTTGAATTATTATATTATTTAATTACTAATCATTTCTCTTGTTCCTGGCTTGGTCATAGCCTACTGACTAAATGTGTAAGTGCATATAAAAGTTTTCTTAACAGTTCTGTCAATGATTTTGTCCCAGGAAATTTCTATGGCTTTATTAATACTCAAGGGATTTTTTTTTTTTTTTGTAATTATGTGTTCTAAGATATAATCTCTGCTTGACAGAAAGGTGCTCTTTCTTTGCAGTCATTAACAGACATTTTGCTTTTTCTGCAGTCGACTGTCGGGGCTGCTTCAGTGTAGTGTGTGTGTGTGTGTGTGTGTACATATTAGCCTCAATTACTACAGTTATGCTTGAATAAGTGGGAACATGTCGCACCCGTGTTTTGTTAGTGGAGCACACTGAGTGTGGCGTGGCTGTCTGGCTAATTTAAGCAAGACTATTTCAAATAAGTCTGGATTTTATGACTCGCTTGGTGGAATACTACCCAAGTGACAGGTAGGCTATTTTGATTCAGTTTAGTCAGCTGCGGGTCAGGGTGTACACCTGTGTAAAACTTTTGGCCCCTCACAATTTCTTCCCTGCTCTCCACTCTCTTCCATACTCACGCTAAATCTCCCTATCTGAGTGAACATTTCAGCGGACTACATAAAGCCCATATCATCACCATGGCTTGGTTCCCTTATGGAAATTGAATATATAGTAATATATTATAGATATACTGTATTTCAAAATGTAAATAGAATGTGTTGTAATTTAACATTCAGTATATTACATTTTCTGTGGGTTGAAAGGCCACTGACCCATTGTTCCTTGCGGAGGAAGGGAATGCAGACAATTTGTGATGATCTTAATCGCACTCGAAGTCATAGACAGGTTTAGCTCATTAAACTGTGACTCTGTGAATAGTAGCTCACAGTGTTTCAACATTTACGATCGCTTCCCGTTCACTCTTTTCTTGTGGTTGGGTTCTTTACAATATCACATGATGTTAATAAGAACAAACAGTAGCATATCTTTTCACTAATCTCAAATTGCTTGCTCAAACTATTCTGAGAAATGTTTGTTTTCTTGCTAAAGATAAACTAAAATAATGATCTTAGTCTGTGGGTGTATTTGCAAGTTCAATAAGTGAACCTGTTTATCTAGGGTAACATTTACCTTTCATTTGCCTCTCACATACGAAGGCTAATTCTGCAACTTCAGGAAATGCTCACAGTATGAGATAATGCTAAATTGCTAGAACCAGTCTGTATTAAATACGGGTCATGTGATTTCAGGTTGGCTAGCTAAGTTCACCGAGACCAAATTTTAAAAATTGTCTTTGTCTTTCTAGGTTGTGCGAACACGGCTCGAGGAGCGAGGCGTCACCGTGCGGGATGTGAGACTGAACGGCTCTGCTGCCAGTCACATTCTGCACCAGGACACAGGACTCGGATACAAGGACTTAGACCTGATCTTTGGCATATCACTGTCGGACGACCAGGCGTTCCATCTGGTTAAAGATGTGGTTCTGGACTGCCTGCTTGACTTCTTGCCTGAGGGCGTCAGCAAAGAGCGCATCAATGCACTCACTCTGAAGGAGGCCTATGTGCAGAAGTTGGTGAAGGTGTGCAACGACTCAGACCGCTGGAGTCTCATATCTCTGTCCAACAACACAGGCAAGAACGTGGAGCTCAAGTTTGTGGATTCTCTGAGGCGCCAGTTTGAGTTCAGTGTTGACTCGTTCCAGATTGGCCTGGACTCGCTGCTGCTCTTTGACCGCTGCTCCGAGACGCCAATGTCTGAGAGTTTCCACCCCACAGTGTTGGGGGAAAGCATGTATGGTGACTTTCAGGAAGCTCTTGGCCATCTTCATAATAAAATCATTGCTACACGCAGCCCAGAGGAGATCCGGGGTGGTGGCCTTTTAAAGTACTGCCACCTCCTGGTGCGGGGATTCCAGCCCAAGTCAGAGGCTGAGATGAAATCACTCCAGCGCTACATGTGCTCCCGGTTCTTCATTGACTTCTCAGACATCGGAGAGCAGCAGAGGAAGCTGGAGGCCTACCTGCAGAACCACTTTGTAGGCATGGAGCACAAGCGCTACAACTGCCTCACCACACTCTACCATGTGGTTAATGAGAGTACTGTGTGCCTGATGGGCCATGAGAGACGTCAGACATTGAACCTTATCTCCATGTTGGCATTGCGGGTGCTGGCCGAACAGAATGCCATACCCACTGTCACCACGTGTTACTACCAGCCCGCTCCTTATGTACGGGATATAAACTTCAGTAACTACTACATAGCTCATGTGCAGCCGCTGGTTCACCCCTGCACTAACTCCTACCAGACTTGGCTGCCCTGCAAATGACCCAAAGAACTTGAAAAGAGAGATAACCATAAACAAGCTCTTGAAAGGGATCGCTGTCCCACCTAACTTCTGCTGGAGTGATATGGGCGCACAGTAAATTCCCTTCTTGTTTTAGTCTCCTCAGTGAAAATGAGATTATAAGCAATGGCATCCTAAAATTATTTTTCAGTATAAATGAGTAAATGATACTTTACTGCTGTATTTCTGACATGAGCCAATCCTATTGCTTATTCTCTTGCACTCACAGAAATTCATTTTGCTGACTGCATATTGGACAGTTGGTCTTTTTCAAATGTAGCAATTATTATGTCTTGGATCCGCAGCACTTTTTGTTGGCCTATGCGACAAAAGGCTGCTTTTGCTTTTGAGGTAATGTTAAAAAGTTAACTTTTTTTTACTTTTGCCAGGCTGTGGTTCAATCAATCTATGTTTTCTTCTGTTTTTAAAGGACCAAAGGCATTTATTTTTTTAAGAAGGGAATGTTTAAAGCAATTCCAAGTGCCTATAACAAAATCCATGTACAAAAAGATGAGAACTTTGTGCTCTCATGATTTCTTGTATCCTATATTTTCAGGGATAGAAGCATGTATTTTCATGTGATTAAAAAAACCCACCAAAATCCATCCTAAAGTGTCCCTGATATGGTTCATTTTTCAAACTAAAGCAATATAACGTTTCTTAACAAAGGTAAATTGAACTGTAAAGCTACATATACTGAACTGAAAGTTATGGGCTGCTTTAGCTGAGGTGATGGATCCATTACGGTTCCGGCACATGAAACATAGGCATCCTTTCTACAGCACAATGACTTCTCTTTCTGGTCTGACACTAAAGCTACCTACAATGGCCTTTTTGTTCCTCTACCCATGTTACTGGAATCAGAATCAAATTTCCTGCAAATTGATGCTATACTTATGTTTGCTAAGTTCATGTAAGACCTTAAGAGGGTTATTGAATTGAGACTGATAATATAGCAGATGATTGGTTTGGCAAATCTGGCTAGCAAATTGGTAGTATTCATGACTGATATTTTGAGGTAAGGAGGGATGAATAGATTTCCAGCTTACAGGCATGTAGACAATGGGGCTATTGACCTTTAATACGCACATCTCCCATTTACTGGTTATTGTGTAATTATGGTATTAAAAATATATTTTAGTTGCCTGTTATAACTATCCTAACTGTATACAATTAAAGTTTCTGAATGCTATTAAGAGAATTTGAATATGGACAATATAGTTGGCTTACAAGTTAAAACAACTCTCTGTACATTCCGTCTGATCTTTTCCTTTAAAGGGCAGAGCTGCAGCTCTTATTGCCAGCATGTTTGACATTATGGGAAGACATACGGCCCGTTTCTTTTCTTTCGGCATACTCTGTTCACACATGTAACCTCTGTTTAGCAAACTTACAATGGAAATTCATTGTCAGGAATTTAAAAAATTAGACTCATGACTACATGTCTGGAATGGATCCTTGTGGAATTTATACATAATGCAATCCCATTGTCATTGTTTGCAGCCTCTTGAACACATAACTATAATAACTTATATAATAATATTATATATATATATATATATATATAGTAACTTACTGTGTAACAAAAAGGGGATTCTTGAGTTTGACTTAACTGGATTGTGGAGTAGAACCTCTTGTTACTCTTTGGTTATATTTGGTTAATATATGATCACCCAGTAAAAAGCAAATTCAGACATAAAGCAATAAAATGCCAAACATAAGATTTATCTTACAATTATGTCTATAAAGTTGAATATATTTTTGTCTTGTATTAGAACAGCTCAGCTAGTTTCTAAGTCCTGTTTGGGCAGACAGGCACAGCATACCACAGCAATGTTCCAGGAGTTCCACACTGTGGTCAAATTATGTTTAAATGTGTGCCTTTAACAGGCAAAGAAGTTTTTCACTGAATCACTGAGCTTCTGGCAAAATGCTAGTCTGAGGCAGTGGTGTCATGCCACGGAGTTATAAAACCTGCAGCAGTTTAAATCAACAGTGGAATATATGATCTCTTTTGCTGGCAATAAGCCTTGGAAAAGCACTCGATGTGCCACTGACTTAGACAATCTCTGTAGACATTATGGCATTACAGTTGTAAGATAAAAATACATCTCTGTCTTATACACACAAAACTCTTTCATGTGCTTGGGGATTCCCTTGATGGCATGTTCACTCACTGAGCACTTTATTAGGAACACTATACTAATACTGGGTAGGGCCTCTCTTTGCTCCCAAAACAGCCTCAATTCTCCATAGCATGGATTCTACAAGATATTGGAAACATTCCTTTGAGATTCTGTTCCATGTTGACATGATTGCATGTCACTTGCGGATTTTTTTAGGTGCACTTTCATTCTGTGAATCTCCTGCTCTACCACATCCCAAAGGCCTTCTATTGGATTCGGATCCGGCGACTAGGAAGGCCACTGAAGAACACTGAACTCATCGTCATGTCCATGAAACCAGTTTGAGATGACTTTTGCTTTGTGACATGGTGCATTATCATGCTGGAAGTAGCCAATAGAAGATGGGTAAATTTTGGCCATGAAGGGATGCACATGGTCAGCAACAATACTCAAATAGTCTGTGGCATTCAAGCAATGATTGATTGGTATTAACAAGCTCACAATGTGCCAAGAAAACATTCCCCACACCATTACACCACCTCCACCAGCCTGGAATGTTGACACAAGGCAGCTTGGGTCCATAGATTCATTCTGTTGGTGCCAAATTTTGACCCTACCATCTGTGTGCCTCAGCAGAAATCAAGATTCATCAGACCTTCATTTTTCCAGTCTTCAACTGTCCAGTTTTGGTGAGTCTGTGCCCACTGTAGCCTCAGCTCGCTCTAGTGTGTATTCTGAGTGGTTATCTGAGTTACTCTAGCCTTTCTGTCAGCTCAAACCAGTTTGACCATTCTCAGATGATGTCTCTCATCAACAAGGTGTTCCCAGAAACAAGGTGTGCAGAAATGCCACTCACTGGATGTTCATCTTTATTGCACCATTCTGAGTAAACGCTAGAGACTGTTGTGTGTGAAAATCCCAGGAGATCAGCAGTTACAGAAATATACAAACCAGCCCATCTGGCACTAACAATCAAGCCACGGTCAAAGTCACTAAGATCAGATTTTTCATCCATTCTGGTTGGTTGATGTGAACATTACTCGAAGCTACTGTCCATATCTGAATGATTTTATGCATTGCACTGCTGCCACATGATTGGCTGATTAGATAATTGCATGAACATGTAGGTGTACAGGTGTTCCTAATTAAGTGCTCGGCGAGTGTATGTTTGCATGCATGAGTGCAAACACTAACCCTAGGTATGTGTTGGATGTCTTATTTAACACTTTTATTTTACCTTATTACTCTTGGGTGAAAATACTCTAAACCTAATCTCTGCAATATAAATAAGATTTATAAAAATGAATTTTTTTCAAGTACATAAAGTCAGAAAATGTGGGATGTTTTCACATTCAGTAAAAATTAAAATGAATCAGATCCAAACAGAACATAAAGGTTAAACATGTTGAGATTTTTTGTGCTATTTCCATACCAATGCACTTTTAAAAATTTGTGAAAACATTTAGGTTTTAATGGTGTAATATTGAATTGCACTATTCATTCTTCGCTCTTATACACTGTGATAATGAATACCTGAAAGATGTTAGGGATTTCAATTTAGGTCATTAATGACAGAAAGAAGCCATAATGTTCTACTTTCTTCGGTTCTGGACCTCCAGGGCAGTTTCCTTCTGGTGCTCCTTCCCAACCAAGTACTAATAGCACAGTCAGCATCTTGTGACTGCGCCTTTAAATGTGTAGCCTATGAAAGGCCAAAGTCAGACTTGTCCCCTTTTCTCTGTGAAGCGGGCAACCAATGTGACTGCAAAGCCCACTAGGAAAGAAAAATGCATGCTCCTCTGTGGCGCAATCAAAGGATGAACAGCAGCCAACAGAAGGTTCAGCTGCTCAGCTTTGTGTAGTGAAGAGAGCGAGCAGTGTTACTGCACTGGAACACAGAGTAGAGGAGCTAACGGGCATGGGCCAAATACAAGAGCTGTCACGTAGAGACATACCCTTATGCCCTTTCAGTGACTGCCTCTCAGTTTCTAAGCTTGGAGGAGAGTGCTGATAGCCCAACAACAGAGCACTTTGAAGGTCAGAGTGTAACCCCAGAACACAGTACACAGCATCAAGGCCTCCTTGGCAAAACTACAGCTTTATCCTCCACCTAATGCAGTGGATCAAATGCCTGACACATTTTGTGGTATATCAGCCAAAGCAAATGGCTGAGCTACTACACAGTGTACTAGTTTAATAAAGGAGCTCTTATATGCATTAGACAGTGCAGGGACCTGGTCTGTGGAGTGCATTAGGCATGCATAATGGTTACAACGGCTGATTTGGAAACCAGGGGCTAAAATCAGTGGCACTAGTAGAGAGGCCGTTGGCCTCACTAGTGGTATGAAGCATTGTGGTGCAAATCTCTGTAGCAAGACCTAATTATATTAGCCTCTGTGCTAATACCAAGTGGCTTATACCACAGAGCATTGGCTATTGGTCCTCGAGGAGATAATTCCCACATGACAGATTCAGTGTGTTCTTAAAGGCAGAGGACTTAATGACAATGCTCCACGCCATGGGAGCCATAGCCATGTGCATGGGAAATCAGTGGGTCTATTGGCACAAACGAGATTGACGCAAATGCCATTACCAGAGGCTGGTAAAAACAACAGGCAAATCTTTGGCTCAAAGGCAAAGGAGGCACCGGATGATCGTCTCTCCTTAGTTGAAACATGAACTAAGCATATGGAACAGTAGGCTACCATTGGGAGCCCTGACCCATATATTGTTTTTGTAGAAGTGAGTTTCAAAGACTGCAACTGGAGGTGGAAGGAGTTATACAGGATTCAGCATGCACCACATTAGTACCATGGAAATGGATCAGAATGCAAAGGCAGGTTCATGTCAGGACAAGTACAGACTAAACTGCCAAAGTACGATTCACCAGAACCTCACATTCAGTAGTGGGGTGGTTTAACCCTCTGCAATTAAAGCATTGGAGGTCCCAAACATCAGATCAGTGTGACTGCTGAGCACACTGCCCACTGTCCGCTATAATTTACAGTTTTGTTGTTGACCACCACCGAACACAGGGGTCTGCCTACAGAGGTGCAAGAGCAAAGTCAATTGGGCCTTTCTGATTGTGGAAGTGCAGTCACTGTTGAGAAGCAGGCGGTAGAGATTACCTGAGCACCAGGCCAGAGTACCTGGCTGGATTTTTTTTTTCAAGATATTTTCTGATTAAAAGGAGGCTGATTCCACATCATTCTCAATTTGAGAGACCCAAATGTACTCTTAAAACAGCTGCCATTCCTTACGTTGTACATATCAGATGTGATGCGAGTGATGAAACACAAGCTACACGTGAGGTCATGGTTCTGTGGTGATAACTACTGCTATTAG
Source organism: Pangasius sanitwongsei (assembly GCA_037576675.1). Lineage (NCBI taxonomy): Eukaryota > Metazoa > Chordata > Actinopteri > Siluriformes > Pangasiidae > Pangasius > Pangasius sanitwongsei. Next base: position 1,431,555 of record CM075003.1, on the reverse strand, counting down.
TACTTGGCTATGAAACAAGCACATGGGAAAAATCTCCGGAAGGAAACCACCCTGGCAGCCCTTCACTTACTCACAGACCCACAGTTACATACATACATAACCTACCATTTTGTGTTCTACTTTTGGTCCATATGGTAGTCCATGGAGGTGTATTTGAGGGTCAAGAGGGAAGCAGCTGCTGTCAGAAGGTTGAGATGGAGGAGGTGCATTTAGCCACTCATTCTCCGGTGTTAGGTGTCTTGTTACTAGATAAGTAACTAAATATATTCACCCATTTATCAGTCTGACGAGCCACAGAATACTTAAAAGTGCTGTTTCTGCATGACATTTCTGTTATTTACACTATTAATACTGATTTGTCCAGCCCAGATTCGTTTGTCTATGGATTGGGGTTTCATTTTAATACTACTTTGCTCTTTGGGCTTCCTTAATTATGCAGTGCAGCTAACCCTGATCATAGCGCATCTTAGCCTGCATCATGTAACTGTGGTATCAATTTCCTTACATCTAACAAAGAATTTCAACAAACTAAAAATTATTTTTGCCATTTCTTTTTTTAATGTTACAGTAGCTGCTGTCAACTACCAGAAAAACCTAATTCAGTTTTATTGCATACTCCTTGACATATTATTCTGACCACAGCAGTCTTTCATTGGGGTAAAAAACAAGAGGGAATCTAATGGCATATCAGCCATAACAATTTGCTCAAAGTTTACATGAATAGTTTAACTGAAAATTATTTTTATTTATTACTTCATTGATTAGATTGGCATGGTAGATGCTAGATCTTTCAGCACCGTAAAAAAAAATGCTCATTACATTACTGCAGTGGAAGAGATAAAGTAGCTACTTCTTTAATTTTGAATAAGGTACTGCAGTTTATTTGGGAGTTATTACATATAATATGAACAAGTGAATTTAAAAAAGGCTTTTAACAAAGAGGTACTATAGATTCCACTAACAGTAGAGCAGATTTTCCATAAAGGTACTTAAGTACAGCACTGCTTACATATTTGCACAACTGTATTACTGATTGGGCTCCAAAAAAGGACACAGCAGAACAGTCAAAACTCACCAAGGATACTACAGAGAAACAAAAACCAATCTTTTTGCAGTCATATTTATGAGACTAGACTCCAGCAGGCAAACCATCATATTTTACTGATGATAATAGCTTCGGATTTGACATTCACAGAGAACAAATTGAGAACAGAGAACTATTTACTTGCTAGCCTGATGAATATTAGAAAAGAGGAATTTCTGGCATGTTTTTTTTTTTTTGAGAACTTTAGGTATTGCATAACTCTTGGCCATGAAGGTATAATCTGTTAAAACTTTATCTAATAATTTATGTACATAGTTCATTAGTGTGGGAGAAGAGTTGCTAGTACCAAATGAATGTGAATATTCACATGACACCATTTATAGCAAATACTCATCTAACAAAAAAGGGGAAAAAAATCAATGAAAACTCCAGACCCATGCACAGACATTTTAAATGGCAGAGGCCCAAGATAGGACATACTCCATCCCCAAACTCACACTCCACTGCACACAATGATCACTGCAAAGTAGTTGTAATGAATCCTTCCATAACAGTTCATTAGATATCCAGTGTGCCTGGTCCTGCACCAGAGGGATCACTCAAAAGCAGTGAAGTGCTCACAGACTAAGCCACCTTAACCCACTAGCTATTCTCAGGGCAAGACAATGAACCAGTTGTATCATTATAAAGTGGAGAGAGGACATTGAACCGACCCCAGTCACAATGCAGCACACAAAATGCACTACAAACTTATATCTTTGCTTTATGAGCCAAGAAGGAGCCTTATGAAACACAAGTATTATATATGATAGCCATAAGGGCACTTGTGCAGCCTGAGAGCAAAAGCGCAGGGAAATAACACAAGGGTCTGTCTGTGTATATGCATGATTTCCACCATGGAACACATTAGACAGCTCTGGACAGCTGTCACGTTGAGCTAGAAATGTGGTAAACAACTGAACCCTGACTACAGTAGGTGTTTTTAATTAAAGTTTGTTTGGGTGATTGCATGACTTTCTTGAGGTGATATCATTCTGAAGGAGTTGAAGGAAAACACATGTTCCTGCTGTACTGAATTAAAGGATGGACCCAGTGGGCCAATTGCAGCTAAGAGTACAAACATCGCACTCTCTAAACATACTTGAGAGCTTGTGACAATGGTTCATGTCTCTTCTGTGCATCTACCCCAGTCCATGGCTATGGCTATGTTTGTTTGGTCAGAAGTAGTGGAAGGATTTCCATCCATCCATTTTCCCTACCGGTTAACCTACATAGAGTTGCAGGGGAGCCTGGAGCCCATCCCAGGGAACTCGGGGCACAAGGTGGGAGACACCCTGGACGGGTTGCCAACCCATTGCAGGGCACAATCGCACACACATTCACACACTACGGACAATTTGGAAATGCCAATCAGCATGTCTTTGGACTGGGAGAGGAAACTGGAGTGCTCGGAGGAAACCCCTGAAGCACAGGGAGAACATGCAAGCTCCACGCACACAGGGAGGAGGCAGGAATCAAACCCTCAAGGAGGTGAGAGGCAAACACGCCACTGTGCCCCCAGTGGAGGGATTATCTTGGTAATTGTTATTCAGCAATAACATATTTTATCTATGTCATGCTGTGTCTCCATGACTATCCCAATTCTATGTTCTCTATGAGCTTTAGGATCTACAGAATTCATGAGGTGTCTGTAAGCATTTGCAGGGTGATGTCACTTGGAGTGATGGAGTGCATTAGGAAATGGCAGTGTGACAGACTATGTGGTATATATGGAATCATAATGTAGAGTAGCTGAGGGCCTACTGGGGAAGTGCAGCAGGGAGCCCAGAATAGCACACCAAGCAGAGATGGCATCTGTTATTTCACTTCAGCCACAGCTTCTGTCTCTGTCGATTGCCTGACATGTTAAATGGATCATCTCAAACAGAGCAGACCATAAAGGGGCGAGAAAGGAAAAGAAGTAGAAAGTAAGGATGAAAGACAGTGGGGGATACAAAGACCGAGCAAGACAACGAGAGATAGAGAGAGTTGGATAGGCAGAATGTCTCCCTTCTCCATTCTATTTCCCAGAGGGGAACCGGAGCTCTGCATTCCATGCATTGCGACTCGCTGACAAACAATCCCAACTTTATCTCCAGCACGTGGAGCAGCTGAATGGGTGCAGTGTCTGAGATGGAGGCTGGAGTTTACCCAGTGAGGGGGGCAGAGCCGCTGCCTGCTTGGCCAAGCCCCAGTGCCCCTTTGAGCTAATGCACTCCCAAACCAAACACATGCCGGTGTTAGGTAGCCCAGAAGGCCAGAGTGTACAGAGAACGCTCTGGAAGCAGATGGGCCGTCAGGGGCCAAGGGCAAGCATCCAGTGAAATGCAGCAAGTAAAGAACTTGAAGAAACAACTCATAAATACTAGCACTGCTCACTTAGCTCTAGAAGTTATAGATTTCCTATGAAGACTGCTAAAATTATGGGCAGTTCATTTGATTAATATGATTGCTACAGTTTTTAGAGTACATAATAGCTCACCCAGTGCAGTTCTTTTTGAGATGACGATGCTCTTCCTTCTCTTTTATTACCAATTTGTATTGTTCCGTTAATTTGAGGAAGGGTAGTTTTATTGGTCATATCAAATGCTGCATTTTGTTGCTGACGTAAGGTGGATGGGAAAGCTGGTTCTCGATCAGGGTTGGAAGAAAATAGCAACTTTCAACTGTAGTGTCAGTGTCATTGTTTTCCCAACTCCAAAGTCCAGAAATACAGTATAAAATACCAGTAGTGGCAGTAAGAGCTACTCTTCCGCTGCAGACGTGGCATACATGTAGGGTGATGAGAGAGAGAGAGAGAGAGAGAGAGAGAGAAAACAGAGAGCTCTTTCAGTCTGTCTGTATTTACAGTATCTGACTATCCACCCATTTCTCATCCCCCATGCTGCCCAAGGCCAGATGAAAGCTGTGGGCTGTTCTGCCCAAGACCAGATGTTTAGGTGGGGCTGTTGGCCACAGAGGTGCTCTGCTGGTCGTTGTCATGCCCCACACAAGCCTCGTTCAATGTCTTCTTGGGGAATTAGCTTAGTATGTTATCGCAGCTTGTTGCCTGATCTGTGCGCAAAGCCCGATGAGGGATGTGCAGTGATATGTGGTGGGGCCGTGATCTCAGACGTGGGCTTTTTCCAGAGAAGGAAGCAGAACTTATGGTCCATTATCTCACAGAGTATCCCACTGTCTGTTCAAACAGTGTACCATTGTCTGGACTTAGTGCTTAGTGTCTCTTAGGCCAAGGACTTCATAGATCTTCTGGAAGTGAAGGTTTTTCCTCACTGAAAAGCAAAATAAACACAACCCGGGAACACACTTGCATAGCTCAGCTTCTATAAATATCCACCCACTAACCCATATAAAAAATTTCAAAGTGCACAATAATTTAACGACATCCGTCCCATTTTGCAATTAAAAACCTTCATGTGGACATTCAGTTCAACACAAAGGTTGCAGTTCAAAAACATGGATAATACTTATTTGTATGTAAATATGGATTTCTCCTTTTATCTTTTCCCAAGTTATTCTTCTTTTGTTTGTTCTCATGTGTTTTTAATAGTATTCCTGAATACGCATGTGTTTTTTTCCACTTGTGTTTCAGACTTTGCCTTCATCTTGCCTCTTCTTCTACTCAGCCTTGTTTTTCTCTCCATTTGATCCTCATTTTCTCTCATTTTGTTTTTTAGTGTTTTTCCATTTACTGCTTTAAACTGGATTTGCAGTTTGTTCAATTATTTAAAGCGTTTGCCAATATTTATTTTAATTTAAAAAAGAATCTCATCAATTATGGGCAAAGGTTCCCTGGGAATTTGACCTTTAGTGGACCAATTAAATGTAGTTAATAATTATTAATCATTTGCAACAAACACCTAGTTGAAGTGTATATACAGTATATAAAACTAATACTAACAGTAAAAGAAAGAGACCACACTAAACACCAGGCAGTGGGGAGGCTGCTGGTTATTAGAGTCCATGATCAGTATTGAGAAAACATACAGTTCCTAAAAGGATGTATACATCAGGCACACCACCTCTACTTCTAAGGAGACATTGCTCTATTTTATTTGGCAAACTCAAGGGATACGGATGCAGAAAGCAGAAATGATTAGTGTAAGAAGGTTTGGAAATAACAGTGTATTGCATTTATTCTTTCTTCATATACCTTATGAAAGTAATCTGAATGCTAAGTGCTGCTCCAGTTGCAAGGCTGAACAGTCATCTGTATTAACATGTAATATACTAGAAAAGAGAGAATCTAGAAAAGATTAAAGCTCTTTACAAACTTTGTACTGTACTACTTTTTTGTGACTTACAAACTGGCATTTTTAGGAGATGAGAAAACCAGCATTTGATGTTCATGCAGACAGATCTTTACTTATCAAAACCAGATGAAGAGTACCACCATATGGGAAAGAAATAACTTAGAATCACTCATTACCTCTGTCAGGATTACTCCTCAATTTGTCATATCTGTCAAATTCCAAAACACAAAACAACTATAAATATGTAACTATGGTAGCCAGAGATGAGTTTATGGGTTGAATTGATTCTGCAGTCTAAACACTCAGTGTGAAATCACTGGCACTCTTCTGCTTCTGTTATTATTATTATGGGAGGTCATGGACATAAAATTCCTCTATTACCATCACATGGACATAATTTTCCATATTTACTGCACTTAATGTTGCCTCGATTCATGTTCTTCCTGTATGATTATGTTTTCCTATGAAGAATAAAATATATTTGGGATAGATAGGATGTAATGTGTTCCAGGAAATATTAATTCAGCCATGCAGTGGCAAATGTGATGGAAATTGAGACTGTAACATATTGCTACCAGATCTATGTGCCTACACACTTCTTAGTAAATCTACAGTTTTTAGTTTAAAAAAGGATGGCTTCACGGAGACTCAAATGTCTCCACAAGGTTGAAGCTTTTATATATTCCCAAATACATCCTTTCATCATTTGTTGGTCTTAGAAATAATTCTGGGCTTATGTTTTATCATAACTTTCACTTTAGCCAAAGCAGCAGTGAGCTTATTATTTAAGACTTTGCACTGTATTAGTAAAACTGGAAAAAAACACAAGGGTCTCTCACCCAATCAAGTAACAAAAATATTACATTATCTAAGATAATTCGATTTTTCAAGTTGCAGTCATAAGTTTGTACTGAGAAGGAGATTTTGGGTCTGCTGGAATATTTTCTTTGGCCTTTGGCTGGACTTTTCAGAAAGTTTGAAAGTTTGAGATTTGAAAATGAATTTGGAATACATGATTTATTGATAATTTATTCAGTTTTATGTTTTCAAAATAAAACCTTGAACATTTTATGTGGAAAACCAGCTATGGGCTGTTGGGGGGGGGCTGTATGGTGGGAGCTGTTTAATTAATTTTCATTCTTTCTGACATGGTGGCACATAGTGAGAGACAGAAAGTGAGGAAGTTACTAATCTAGCACATTAGGTTCACCAAAGCTCGGGGATAAATTGTTGGACTAGATGCAGACTGATGCAAAGACCAAATTGGATAAAAATTTTTTATTTGAATCATTAAGTATCCAACTGAGAAGGGACTTTCTGTGTACTTTACCCTCTCATACCGTCTAAGATGAAAGGAAAGTGGCAATGGAGGTAACGGTAACTTGGCCATTTGAACTAATTTTAGATGTATGTGATATAATAATTGTGTTCCTGTGCACTCCTCTCTCCCCAAGTGCAGAGCGAAGAGTGTACACCTATCTAGTAAACAACGTACATACACTGGATTTTAATGCTGTTGAACGCCTCTGGAAAAAAGTTAATTCCTGTTATCACTTATGTTATAACGCCTGCAAACAGTCATTCCCTCACCAGCCTGTCTTTTTTCCTCCCAGCTTGTCATGATACTGAAAAACCAGAAAGCAGAAAAGCAGAAAGCCCTCTGTCCTGAAGACTCTCCCACTTCATTTTTCCATAAAAAAAATGTTTCTGCTATTGTTTCAAGTCAAAGAAGCTTTTTGGTACAATATAGCACTTTTTCTCCTAAGCGTCTAGGCTGGTTCCTGGAGTAAGGATATTGTATAGGGAGCTGTAAGGACTAGTTTAACCTAGACTTGGCAATGACATTACACTTGGCTAACATAGTTTAGTATATATTAGACTGTGACCATCAGAATAAAAGAATATGTGTTGTTCAACCATTTCTTAATTGGATCAGCATGTTAAAAAGAGGATCAGTTCAGCTGGTGACAATATATTAAAAAAAAGGGGACAAAGCAATTGAACGCCAAAGCTTTAGGCAGAGATGCCACTATATTAGTTGCTACAGTCTTGTAATCACTTTCCGTTAAGAAGGAAAAAGGTCACATATCCCATGGTGCAAAAATTGGAGAGGGTTGATTTTATATTTCCGTGGATAAGTGAATGGACAGATTTGTGATTGTCAGAGGGAAATGTCTGCCTATAGCTGCTCATATATCACCTTATTTATTTATTTGTTTGTTTGTTTGTTTATATACAGGCAATACATTTTAAATTTTTTTTAAATATATTTTTTATTAGTGACACAAATGGTTAAAACCTCTAAGGTTTTTAAATTAGGAATGAGGATTAGTCAAAACTGTGAAAGGACTATTTACAGTTAAAGTACATTAGTATCTATTAGCCAGCAGAGATTTAGTCTTTTGTTTTGTGTGTAAAGAAGCAGAATCTGAGGAGAAATGCCTGTTCTGAAGACTTTTCTTGACAGAGAATATGATTTTACTTTCCTCCCGAGTGAATTCAGAAGAGCCAAGGAATATTCCACAGGCTCACTGGAAACAAGACACGAGCATGAGAGCCAAGTCTGTCTCTGTTCCACTTGGGCTACATTATATTAATACTGTCAGTCATTCATTAGAATTTATAAACATTACAGTTCCTAAGAATTATAAATATGTAATGTCCTGCTTGCCCTAGCTAAGATTTATTTTAGAAAGGGCCTTTAGATTGATTGGGAAAACAGTCTCACCACACTTCCTTGTCTCTCTCAAAACCTCAGCACCAACACCCTCCCCCTCCTCGGTTTCTGAAAGAGCCTGCGCGGTGGACAAAAAAGCTTTCATGAATGGATGAAGCCCCAGGATGACTTTGGGGCCCCTGCAGACTGCTTCTCATCTTGTGTGACCCAATGAACAGGCCAACTGCTGGTCATGACATCATCTTCTGTGGGCCTCTCACTGATGACCTCATCACTATACTCTCACTTTACTGGTCATTTCCTTCTGACCTGTCAATGACCATGAGGCCATCTAAAAAAGGCTTTTTCCATTATGGAGACTGTATAAGATTTTCCTCCTTCTTTCGGGCTGTTTACGTCTTACTTGACTATCTATAAACCCTGTGAGTGGAAAAAACATTTGGAAAATCCTCATGGTTTTGTATTTATTACTACAACTGCCAAGCCAGTCTCACAAACTAAAGAAAGGAAAATGACATTACAGTATGACACATACAGTATTTATACAGTATAGATTAAAACAAAAGTTTTGATCCTGACAAAATTTGCCAGATCTTAAGGTATGGCTTTAACAAACAGGCGCTCCACCTAACTCTTGAATAAGCCATTTATTGAGTGTTATCGCATGAAATGAAATTCATTTAACAGTGATAAGATGGTATGTAGACTTAAGTGTGTGCTTAGAGCATATGTGTGTGTGCTGTGAGGTTAGGGAAAGTTGAATTCAGCTAATCTGATATCTGAAGAAGTTGTTTGTACAGTATACAGTCATTAGTAGATGAAGGGATTCTTTAATAAGAAAAAATCGTATTCTCATTCTAAGCTGGACAGTCTGAGAAGTTGAATAAATGATGCAGAAAATAACAGGTCACATATCTTCGGTGTAATAAGAGTGGAGGGGTCACCACTTCATTTTCCCACGAATGAGTGAAGGGCCAGATTTGTGAAGATCAAAGGGAACAAAGTTGCTTAGATATCAGCAGATATTTTAAAGTGCTTTTCATCATTTCGACTTTATTTCCACAAAAGGGAATCAAAATGGTTCTGATCTTCTTCAGAAGTTGCGAACATGTTTAGGGCCTCTAAGTACATAAATTAGGGTGAGTCAAAGAGATAATTAGAGGAAAGTTAAAGTATAGTAGTATCTATGACCAAGAGGAAGTTCTCCTAGATTACTAAGTATATTAATTATATTATATTGTGTTATGTTATACATTATTCAAGTCTTAATGCTATTAGCTCATTTGTTTCTCCTGATCAGGCTGATTGGGGAATGGGGGTTTGGAGGTAGATAAACAAGGAAGTGCCAGGAAGTGCAAGGAAATCTGTGTAATGGGATTGAGTTGCTCACCAGATTAGCAGCAGGCAGCTAAGGAAATGAGAGCAAGAGGAGATTTGCACACTAACACATTTCCGACATTAAGCTTGCTGTTAAGAAGCGCATCCCTTTAGTAACGGAGTAACAATTCTATATCATCAACTGGAAAGCTGTAATTGTAAAAAAACGCAGTCCTTACATGCAATCAGTTGGCAGGTATGCAGCAGTAGAATGTACTTTTTGTAAGGTCAAGGTGTTCATGCTGGTAATTCGGGCCGTCACGACCTAGACTGCGTAACAGTTTATTCCCCCAAGCCATCAGACTCCTCAACACTCAGACACTGGACTGACAACACACACACACACACACACACACATACTCAACTGAACACCATCCCATTCTCTTTCTCACATTTCTGTATTTACTACTGTACTTATAATATATTGTATATAATTTTTTTTTGTCATTGCTATACTCTCTATCTGGCTGCTACCCCAATAACTGCTATGTCCATATATAGTATAAGCTTATCTGCTGAATACTATGTCATAGTATGTTATGTTTACATTCACAGCATTTTATTATATTGTTACTCTTTTGCACTACGGTTATATCTGATTCACTTTCATACTAGAACTGTGTACTAGCTGGCACTGCACTGTATCTTACTGTGCCTATCGTCCTGTTTTGGTAGTCATTGTACTCTTGCTGTTTGCACACGTTTGAACGTGCACTTTATGTAGAAATGTGTAGTCTCTTGTAGTTCTGTATTGTTTTATGTAGCACCATGGTCCTGGTGGAACGTTGTTTCGTTTCACTGTGTACTAACTAGCTGTATATATTTGAAATGACAATAAAGCCACTTGACTAATTATAAATTCTTTCTTCTGTCGGCTGGAAGACAATATTTACATGCGAGTGCTTCATTCCTGCATGTGTAAGGATGTACATATCATTAGAAATCCATTTACACCATAGTATGGTGGCTTTATAGGTGCACTGTCGGAAAAGGTGTCATTAGGATCTATGTAATGCTTCATGGGTGGCCTGATCCTCTGCAAATGCCACTACCTGCAGTATCGTACTACTAGTTTATGCTTCATAAACTAATGGTTGACGTGCATGCCATGGCAATCTTATTTTTACTGTTTTATTAGAGCCACATGGTGCCTAAAATAAAATTTTCTGGTCAGATGCAATATTAAAGTCTTGAAATGAGGTCTTTGGTCTGTAATTGGGGGAAACCCCACAGGTTTCAAACAACAAACTGTACTTAGGTGCTGGAAACTGTTAAAAACATTATCTTGCCATAAAACCTTTAGTGGGAGGTCATCAAAATGAAACCCAAGCTTTCTCTGTATTCTGTGGCTTAGAAAACCAGACATTTGGGGCAAATTTTACTGCTCTGTCTCCTGCTGTCAGGAGCTGGTTGGAGCTGCTGACTGATGTGGGGTGCTCCCAGTGGGTAATGATAGATCTGTTTCCCAAAATTTAAAACCTACTGTAATTCAGCACTTTTTAAAATGCATGTTGAGACATTTATATAGTTGGAGTTATGCAAGCGATGCGAGTGGAGAAACTTTGCAGAGAGGGTATTTAGGGTGAAAGCAGTAATATAGAAAGTAAAAGGCTGAGGATGTAGGATGATATACAGGGGAGAAAGTGATTTAATGTGTGAGACCCCTGAGATCTTTACAGTGGCGTCTTCCCATAAAACATCTGATGTTTGGACATCTTTTTATCTGAATTAGGAAAGAATGCAAAAAAATTGTTTGATATGATATTCAAGAAGGTATAAAACATATTTTAAGAATTACTCAAAAGTGATACTGGATTTTAAATTTCAGCCGTACTTTCATGTGAATGTGCTCTGAATCTTATCATCAGGTCACATAATGGATCCAGTCGAGTTGGTATTTAGTTTCATTTGTGGTTTCTTTCCGGTTCATGAACTGTAACAAGGAGGCCAACATACCTCTTAGTAAATTCATGGCTTGATGCTTCACTCATAACTTTCACAAATAATATTAAGTTAGTGCCCAAACACCTAATCAAGCATAGAAGTAGCCTTACATAGAATTAAAAAAGTCTGTTTTGCAAACTTTTTTTTTTTTAAACGTCCCTTGGTGCTCTATCTTTAAAATAGCTCAATAGCACCTCCATTTGGATAAAGAAGGGTTTGAAAACACATGTGTGTCCTAATTCTTAGGTCCTGTCTATAGGACTAATTCTTAAATTGCAACAGTTTTGAGCATATAGAAATATTCCACTATATTTGGAACTGTTTCAATGTGTCACAATTATGATGTAAATAATTTCATAGTAAATATGTCAATATCACCTACATTTAAAGATTAAATATTAATCACTGGTGCTATTTCCTTGCAATATTAAATAAGGCAATATTAAAATGGAATGAAATATTAAATATGAAACTAGTTTGAATGCACCAACTTGTTAATGTGTCACATGAAAATCATGTACAGAGCTGATGTGTATCTGACTGACTGGATATAAAGTGATGTAAAGTGATTTTTCAGACTTCAAAGCAAAATCATGGATATTTGATATTTTAATGTGTATAATTACTGAGAAAAAAAATGAATGTACCCTGAATCACTAAAGAAAGAGCAAAGAGAGGTGTATTTTGTGTCATTTTTCCTCAAGTGTGAATGTCATAAGCATGCCTATTATTAGTATAATGTAGCGTTTACAATTCTACAGTATTTATACAAAATTATTCCTCAATTCAGCATTTTGATAAGTATGTGAATTTGATAACTAGACATGAATTGAATAAATTCTATTTAACTGAATTGTTCCATAAATAAGTGTTGTTTGCATTGTCTGTTTTTTTTTTCATAAGAAATAAACTTGAGTAAATCATTTGGTATAGTTATTGTATAATGATTTTAATCATTATACCACATTCATGCAGCACAGTCAGGAGTCAGGACATTTATGATACCTAAGTTTGGCTGATGTCGGCTATTTAAGCTATGAGATTGAATTATGAGAGCCAAAGTCCGGCTTTAGTCTTGCAGAACACTAGGATGATATTTGACACCATGCTGCCTTCTGCAGGGCGATTTATGAAACATGTTCAGCTGTGCTCCAACTGTCCTATATTTAACAAGACACTACAGCTTTATTAGTGTGATTATTTTGGGATCAATCGCCGGTGTTCAGTTTCACAGGCGGGCAGGACATGCAACTGAAACAAAATGAAATAATTCAACAAAATACACAGCTGTATTAATATCAAGTGTTGATTTGAGTTCATTTGAGAGAACATCTGAGAAATGCAGATGCTTATTCTGCACTGGGGATTTTGCAGGAAACTGTACTGTGTGTGTGTGTGTGTGTGTGTGTGTGTGTGTGTATATATATACACTCTCTAAAATTAACAGATTGCCAATTTAAAATATATACACATATAAATTAACAGTTTGCAGTGAGTATCGGTAGTAAGCTTGTATACATATACATATATACATATTTGCTTTTTGAACATCCCATTTCAGATTTAGTCCCCCTTTGCTGTTACAATAACCTCCACTCTCCTAGGAAGGCTTTCCACTAGATGTTGGAGCGTGGCTGTGGGGATTTGTGTTCATTCAGCCACAAGAGCATTAGTGAGATC
>CM075003.1:1391827-1418440 GCA_037576675.1 Pangasius sanitwongsei | reverse complement strand
CTTCGATCACATCTTGATTATTTTATTTCAAATCCATTGTGGTGGTGTATAAAGGCAAAATCACAAAAACTCTGTCACTGTCCAAATCTAAAAGGAACAGTTTGCAGTGAGTATTGGTGGGAAGCTTGTGTATATAAAAGCTATAATGAACAGTTTACAGTGAGTATTGGTGGGAAGCTTGTGTGTCCGACCTTCTTGCTATTCCTGGCAGTTGTTGTCATGTGTCCAGGGCATTTGGCTCGGAGGCTCGTGCCGCGCAGACACGCCCCCTGGCCGAGCGGGACGCTGCAGAAACGAGCTCCAACTGCGACCCAAACTTCTACCATTACACGCATGTGTATTTGTATTTTCTTTCACATGCTATAAAGTTGATCGACTTGTTTATACTTTTATACCGTAGGCATAACTCATGCGTACACAATGACACGAGAGGAGGACCTGATACGGATTGCGAAAAAGCTAGACAAAATGGTGTCTAGGAATAACACGGTGAGAGATTTATTCTGCTTCATGGTGTTGCTGCTCTCTTCTTTTCCGTGCTCCTGCTCAAGGTTTCCACGCGTGTCGTACTTCTGGGGCTTCCTGCTACGCCACTCGTCGTGCATTTTGTTTTCGTGTACTGCATGCACACTGTGAGCTGTAGTAAAGTAGGGAGCAGCAGTGCTTTGGGAGTGTGAACAGGTGTCCTGTAGAGGACTGTACAGCTGCTGCCTGGCTCTTGTTCCTGCTACTGGAACATGAACAAATGTGGAACTGGAGGCTACAACTAGACCGCTGAGGATTTTTCTTGGACATTATTTTGTCTTTTGAAAACTTTTCCTGATTGCAGTTTCCTGATTGTGCAGGCAGTGTCTTTCTTTTGCCCTTTTTTTTTTTTCTTCCCTCCACACAAACACACTGCATGAATGTTTACTCACTTCACTGGTGTCACTGTGCCCTAACAACAAGATGGAGGAAGGAACTGATTAAATACTAACCACTCTTAGATAAGTCACTGAATTCAGGATGATGACATTTTGGCTGTCAGTTTTAAAAACACTGGTTCTTCTTTTTTCTTTTTTCAGGAAGGTGCTCTTGACCTGTTGAGAGAATTGCAAAAATTCAATATGACCCTTAAGTTGCTTCAGGTAAGATCAGTAAACCTGTCTATCAATATATATATATATGTATATATATATATATATATATATATATATATATATATATATTTTTTTTTTTTATATATAATCAGGAAAAAAAATTAGCCAAGATATACATCAGAAACAATGACAATCAGAAAATATAGTAATGTAAGATTATATTCAGTTACTCTCTGGAAACTCTTAGTTATTTATAACTGAATACGTGTATTTTGTACATTCTTCGTTATATTTCAGGACACAAGAATTGGTATGTCGGTCAATGGAATAAGAAAGCACTGCCGAGATGAGGATGTCGTCTCCCTTGCGAAGATTCTTATCAAAAACTGGAAGAGGCTATTAGGTAGATTTGATCTTATGGCCTGCTGTTTATTCCGTGTTTTTAAAATGTCCAGAACATTTAGCACGATATAGAAGTAAAATAATCATGCTGCCTGTGTAGATTCTAGCCATTCCCAGAAGGCTGAAAGACCAAATGAAATGAAAAACGGGAGTGGGGCCAGTACACAATCACCTAGTGGACCTTCTCCAGACCCAGAGTCAAGGTACAGTAAGTCTAGCATTAAACCAGTAAATCTGCATGGTTTAAGTGAAAGTGAAACCGTACAGTATGTATATTGTATGCAGGCTTTCATGAACTGAAACTAAGTAAGAAGAAGAAGAAGAAGAAGAAGAAAAAAAAAAGATGAATACACATTCAAATCTAACTTGTTTGTCTTATCAGCCCAAAATCCAGTTTAAACACTCCCAAGAAACCTGTTGATAAGCACAGAAAAGAGAAAACTGAGGCGTTGTTTAAGAAAGAAAGACAAGAAAGTGACCACAAAAAGGAAAAGCACATGAGTAATCACACAAAGGAGAGGGAGAGGTGAGAGCTCACCCTTTTTTCTTTTGTGGATCTCCTGATTTGTTCAGTGATGAAATGGAGTCACAAGGCTGAAGAGTTTTTATGTTCTGTTAGGATCAGTGTTACGGATTCGAGTGTGTCTTCGTCTGCTTCACCTCTCCATCCTCCCAAGTGTTCATCAGTGGAAGTGAAGAAAGACAGGTTAGGGCAATGTGTGTTCTCCGAGGATGTGCATGGCATTAGCATTCAGTTTCTCTTCAGTTTTAGCTAATGATTAAAAAACAGTTGGAACAGTTGAAGGAGTTACTATACTGTATATGTGGTTGATCAACACCACAAAACATTTTGGTGGTGTGCTTTGAATTGGTGTATGTGTGTGGGATGTGTAAATAACAGCCCTATTCCATTATGTGTGATTTTAGTTTTACATATTTTCTAACTAAATCGAGTGGAATGCAGTATGAATAATTAAACCCCTGCAGCCTTTGGTTCTTCAGGGTAGAGGACCACAGGGCTAAAGGTGGTGTGGCTGAGGTTAATAAGGCCAATAATAACAAACATCCTTCAAGACACAGACACTGGGCATTGAGCTCTGTGTTTGGATAAAGGTTTTGTATTGGTTTGTGACTCCGGTGGACATTTAGCCCTGCTGTACCCTATAGCATGATGTTGCTCTCTTACAACTAACTGTGTGAGTGGTTTCAAAATGAATGGTAACACAATCATATAGGAGCAGCGCAGATCATTTTTCCTCCTATCTTTGCTTACATTAATTCACCTTCTGCTCACCCAAAGCGTCAAAAAAATAGGTTAGATCTTTCTTGAAAATCTGCATGCAAGACAGAGTTATTGTTCAGCTGATTGCATCAGATACATACCGCAGATATTGTATCAGAAATTAGTCTGCTTCTAGGGTTTAATGTCTTCATGTCTTAGATCATTATTTAGTAATTTGCTTCGAAGTATATTAGGCAGTAATATACTTTAACATTACTGAATAGTAATATGTGCTAAATAGTAAGTGAAAGTGTTTAGGGAGATGCTTCTGATGTTATGTTGCTTCCTGTTTATCGTCACTGAGACTCGTTAAGGCTTGTATCTGAAGAAACAAAGAGCGAGCAGTTAAGATCCCTTTCTCACTTTGCAAGCTGTATACTGTATATGATTGAGAAGTGTATTATGAGTCTTAAGGGCTACTGATGTTGTGTCTTCTAGTTATTGCTTCAGTTATTGTCTCATTTTGCTGCCATGTGTTTTTGAGGTGCTGAATACAAAATTAATTACACAGGAGAGAGGCTCCCGATCCCCAGAGTCCTCCTCATCTTCTCCATCTTCACCATTCTCTTCCTGCTCATATTCGTAAACACCAGCCTGAAGTGAAGAAAGACAGGTCAGCATCATTGGCGTGAACAATGACAAACTCTGTGAGAACATGTTTAAGAAACAGTGGACGGATGAGATAAGGCCTTCATTTTCAGAAACTGTATGTATTACTTTCAGGAGAGTGGCACCAGAAACGTTGACCTCTCAACATTCTCATTCTCATCATTCCTCTTCTCATAAAAGGCCAGAGGTTCCTAAAGAGAGGTCAGAATGTGGTTCTGCATGCTCTTAGAAATAATGTTGTCATTGCTGTCAAGAAAAATGGTCTGCCTTGGAAAAAAAGGGCTACGTTCATTGCCAGAAATATATAGCACATTGTGATTTTTCCCTGTATCAAATAACAGAATTACTCTGTTTATTTTTACACATAGAAAAAAGACTCCAGATCAAAATGCCCCACTTCCTCCTTTGCCTCTTCATCTGCATCCTCCTGCTCAGAAACAGTGTGTTTTAGAGATGAAGAAACTGAGGTCAGGGCTTGTTTGCAGTGGCGAATTATACTCTAGAAGTTATTGTGAGCTCATGCAAAACTCACAAAGGCATGACAGTGAAATTTAAAATAACCTTCTGATACATACTATCTGTCTCCAGTTGCTTTATTTGAGTGCACAGTATGATTTCTATAATCAACTCTGTCAATTTTCTGTCCTTTCATGAGAATTTAAGCTTCTAACTGCTTTGCTACCATCAGCTACTGCATGTCAAACTAAAGTACTCCTACATACAACTCCCACAAGTTCCTGTTGTGGAGACTGGGTGAAGATTGTGGATGCTCCAATATTGTACAATCAGTGATGGAATATACTTCTCATCGTTTACACGTTGTAGAAGGTATTAAAACATGAACGACTAGGTGCCAAAGAAATGCAGCAATGCAAATATCACTACTCCTCTAGCAAATATAGCACAATTGGACTTGGCTATGCACCAAGAGGTCAAGGATTTGGTTTTAGCTGATAACATCCTGTTTATTCTTTTGTGCCCTTGAGAAACACATACCATACACAGTAGAGTATTTTCAGTATGTTTTTTTTTTCTTTCAAAAGTTCACTCGCATTCATCCATTTCTTATTAGACTGTTTTAGTCATTAAGAAAGCCAGCGGAACAAAAACATAAAAACCCTACAGAACAGCAATATTATTATTATTATTTCCCTTTATAAAAAGACAAAAGTTACTTAATATCATAACCTTTAAATGCATCAGAATGAGTTACAATCAACCGGTCATTCTGTAACAGTTGGCTCTTAGAAGAATTTCTTTCTGTTCTGAAGCCTATCGGCTTTCAGACGTTTATTGCCTGCTTGTTGAACCTTCTTTGAAACGCAGTAGATGACTTATAGTACACTGCTACATTTATTGTACCACTGCAACAGAGGTGCATGAATGGGGAGGGTCCAAGTGCAGAATTTATTCAAGGGTAAACAAAGTTGAAAAGTTGAGAACCAGGGAGAAACACATCCAAACTGCAGCAACAATGCAAAGGGCTAATCCAAATACTTAAATAAGAAACAGGAGAAACAAACTATAGAAGACACACAAGACTTTGCAAAGATGTGATGCAGAGCAGGAAATATATGCACCGTCTAATCAAACCAGACTGCAGATTTGAAACTTTAGTTTTGCTAAATTAGTTTTAACAATGGCAACATATTATTCTATATAGTGAACTCTAGTGGTGAAACCTGTGACTGAACTATTTTATTTAGATTTATCTGTTTGGTTGTAGTGGACGTCCTGTATTAGCAAGCATCCCCTGGAGCTCTCCCATCCAACCAGGTCAAACAACTATTTACCCTGGCACCTGGGGTCCAGGATGGCTCAGATAGAGTAGTTGGGATGTCAGAGAATCAAAGAAGGAGGTCTATGAGCTCCATTAATCTGCATGGCAGATTAAACTGGTTTTAGCAGGGAAACTGGGAAGTCTGTGAAATGTGATAACTAGATGGTGGGATTGGTTTTGTCTGTTTAAGTAGATCTAAAGCAGAACATGGGGCTGAACTTTTTTGATGGAAACTGCAGCAGCAGATTCTGATCATCTTATAGCCAGATGGTCCTACTGCAAGTTCCAGTGTCAGATAGCCGGTTGGAGGCGTATAGGTGCAGCAGCCCAGGGCATCTCATGCATCCTCAGACCAAGGAAAGAATAGAGACTGATAAAATGCACTGAATGCAAAACAACTACAGTTGCTCCGTCAGGTGCTAAAATATAAATCTGTCTTATCTCCTGGTTTGCCCTCTACCTAACCTGAAGTTAAACAAACTAATTAGCAGAACACTTTTCACAAATTGAATTATGGACTTCAGTTGGAAAAATGTCCTAAGGTAATCCATACAATACTGCGATTAGAGAGTGAAAAACAGTTTGATTGTTAGTAACTAGGATAACAGACTGGTTATAAGTAAGTAGGGTAACACATCAGTCTTCTGGCAGTGGCAACCTCTGGTGGTGTAATTTGGGATTGTTGGAGAACACTGTAATGACCAGATTACAGTTCAACTCTTCACTACCCACAACAGTTTTCTAACAATATTACAGTATATGACATTCACAATGGAGTCTACTCACTATATTGAATGTGTCTTGCTGCCCTACTTGGCTGGAAATCAAATCAGTCAGTCCTTCAGTCAGTCCTTCAGTCCTTAGACATAATAATATACTGGCATGTGATTAAAGCCATAAAAAGAAATTGGCTCTGGGTTCCCAAGTTGCATAACAGCAAAGTGTTCACTCCTATCCTTGGGAATTCTGATGATGCCACAACCATCCATGGCCAGGAGTCAAAAGTAGCTATGCTGTGTGGGTAGGAGGGATGGCGTACACTCTCTCCCCTGTAAATCATAGCTAGGAAATCGTGGCCACCTGCGAGCTCATGTATGTGAAAGAGGGCAGAGAGCACTTTCCCAAAAAGCCCAAAAAAAAGCTCAATAATAATAATAATAATAATAATTAGCTGCTAACAGTACATCCAGTTTAAGATGCAGTTGGTGCAGTACGAAAAATGGCTTGCAAGTTGTGGTTTTACTGTGATTACTGCAATTCAATTACATAACCATTTTGCATGGCTACAAGAAGAATGTGCAGTATATGTGGTGTCGTGCTTATGCTTTTATCAATAGCGAATTGTTGTTGTTATTAGGAAAGAGACTGTGAATCCTGATGCTCCTCTTCCTCCTCTTCCTCTCCACCTTCATCCCTCTACTCTTACAAAGCGTCCTTCCTTAGACATGCAGAAAGACAAAGAAAAAGAAAGCAAAGACAAAGAAAGGTTATGATTGAATTTTTTTTAGCATGCTTGAAACCAGACAGGTTCCATATTTGTTTATCTGAACAGATTGTTGTTGTTGTTGTTGTTTTTTTTTTAGATATTTTTAGTGATTGTCTCACAATAGGTTTGTTTCTCCCAATGATAAATGTAGAAAAGAAATGCCAGCGCCAAAACGAAGCGCACAGCAGCTGATATCTGAACATAAGAAACACAGGTCTGAAGCTTGTAGCTTACTGTTTGTCTTAGCAATAGTGCTCCAAAAATAAAAGCTGGATTCACTCATCCTGCATGTGTCCAATGTGTTGAACTAATAAAAAAAAAAAAGTGAACTACCTGATCTACGTAGAAATGTATATTTTTATCAGGAAAGAGAATGCATGTGGTGAAAAGGTCAATTTTGGTTCTTATTTAAAATGTTCAAATAATGCTCCCATGTCAGCAGAGATCTGGGGGAGAGTAAACCAGCCAAAAGACTGTCTACAGACATGAAGAAAGACAGGTTGGAGCATAGATGTGTGCATTATGGATGAAAGACAGAGGGCAGTATCAGTGCATGAATTAGTCTGGCTGTGATTCCACAGCTTGTGGGTGGTTATAGTAAAAAAAAAAATAAATAAATAAAATTGCTCCATTTATGCCGGTTAAGTTTTTTCACATTACATTTTCATTATACTGATAGTTTCGTATTGTTTTTCCAGAAGAGATTCCTCAGATTTCAGTCCGCAGCCTCCGAAAAAGCCAATTAACGACGCAAAGAAAGAAAGGTCTGACCAGAAGCATCATCAAGTGTGACATGAGGTTTAGATGAATTCATCTGAAATTATTTTAGGATAGAGGAGAAGCTTCCGTTAAAACTCAGTTTTGTTTTTTTTTTCAGGAAAGACTCCACTGACTCGAAGTCTGGCCAGCGACAGCAATCAAGTGACTCCAAACCTCAGAGGTACAGTATTAGCCTCGAACTATTTTTGGTTGCCAATTTATTCATCTTTAGAGCAGATGTTACCGTTTAGGGCAGATAATATAAAACCTACTTTTCACACAGAAGGGACTCAGGTAACTCAAAGTCTGTAAGCTCACCCCTGCCTAAGAAGCTCTTGGAGGAAAGGCAAGAATTACACACACTTTTACACTGCACTTATCACTAATTTTCTGAAATCTCTAATGGATCAAGTTTGTTTGCTTGTGTCTTCCAGGAGAGAATCTCATGGCCCTAAGTTGACTCTCCCTGGAGCTATACAGAGAAAGGTGTCCACGGACAGTAATGATGGACGGTACAGTTTATATCTACTCCCTTCCTTTCTGTCACATTTTTTGTCTAGCAAGATTTTAAGGTGATCTGATTGTTTAGCTTGTGTGTTGGGTAAAATCGCAGTGCTTCCTGTTGCTAGTCGGAGGTGTCATCGCTCTGTGGTTTATAGTCTAACTTGCTGAAATGAGCTCATTATTTACCTGGTAATTAGTCAATAAGTTTAATAAGTGTGTTAGATTAGACATAACAGTAATTGCACAGCATGTGGTTAGACTGGAGTGAGATTTGAAACCAAAAAGTACACAAGATCTGGGGTGAGAAATCCAACTTGTCTTTGATTGGCAGTTGTGGCTCCCAGCAGCCAGGGCTATGTTTGGAAAATACACTGTGTCTGATTCATGTCACATTTATACACCAGAGAGCTATTTTAGCAAGTGATGAAAATAGTTTGTGGTGCCCAGCTCAACACAGATGTCACTACACTCAGATTCACAGTAATACTGTATTAGGTGCATATCAGAATCAGTGGAACAGTAAGAGAAACAATAATGATCTAGTACAATATCATCTTGATTTTTATCTCTCTCTGAACAGAAAAAGTAAACCTGAGACCCCGAAGACACCCAGCACCCCCACTACCCCTCTGTCCCCTTCCTTTAGCCCTGCTGGCGGTCCTCTCTCCCCTGACCTGCTCACTGGGGACTCCGTCAGGGACAAGTGCATTGAAATGCTGTCGGCTGCACTACGCACAGATGGTAGTAAAACACCGAAAAAAAAACAAATGTACAACCACAACGTATCCCTTAAGCTATTTTATGAGTTTGAACTTTAGTAGTAGAAGATCATTATCGAGTGAGAGCCCCCTTCCCCCCTTATCTATCTATCTATCTATCTATCTATCTATCTATCTATCTATCTATCTATCTATCTATCTATCTGTTTTTTACAGATGACTACAAATATTATGGAGCAAACTGCGATGCCATGGCAGCTGAAATTGAGGATCATATCCTTTAAAAACACAAGTAATTGTATGTAATAATATAATAATTCATATGGTGTATTTATTTATTGGTTGTTTAATCCAGTCAAGACACTGAAAGTGATTGTAGGAACAAACTTCAGTGAGTTTACAGTAGATCCCTTAGATTTGAACAGAGATTCTACTAAAGAAAGCGCTGATGGCTTTGCTACTTAACATTGGTTCTGAAATATCTTTTAAGGAGAATAATGATCGGTTGGTTGGAAATCTGATATTGTTAAACAGGAAATATTTACGTGGTGTTGTATGTAGAATAGTGGCCACAGTGTGATGTGAGACAAAGAGCTACAGCAGAGCGATCAGTCAAAAGTGAGATGACAGGACATGAAATGAAGACTTGCAGAATTGGCTATTATTGTCAAATCATGCTGCTCCAGTTACATAAGTGAAGACTGTTCAGCGAGAGGTTTATACCATTAATTTCTCCTTAACTGACCTTGTCTCATTAAATATCTACCAGGAGATTAAAGCCACAGATATGAAATATAAAAACAGAGTACGTAGCCGCATCAGCAACCTTAAAGATCCAAAGAATCCAAATTTACGCAAGAATGTCCTGGGAGGAGCCATCGAGCTGAGTCGCATAGCCTCCATGACTGCTGAGGTGTGTAGGAATTATTTATGTATTGAACTGTTATTATAGTTTGTGCATTCAGGTGTTGATGGTAAACATATTTGATCCTGGTTATTCAATTCTTAGGTCAGAGATTTTAAACTCATTCCACAGGTTCTCCATCCAGACACTATTTATATTTGATCTTATATATATTTTATTTTATCAAAACTCTCCACATACCTGAACTAATGTTTGGTTTTGATATCCTTTCATGATCTTGACCTGGGAGCAGGAATATAGCCAGAATGCTTCTTAGGCATTATGTCTCGGTTATAAAGTGCCGGTAGCGCTGGCAGCCGCGGTAGCAGTTATGGACTCATTTTAGACTGGCTCTGTAATGTTCTCTGTGAGGTAGGAAATGGCCAGTGATGAGCTGAAGCAGCTGAGGAACATTCTGACTCAGGAAGCCATCCGCGAGCACCAGATGGCCAAGACCGGTGGCACAGTCACTGACCTGCTGCAGTGTGGCAAGTGCAAGAAAAAGAACTGCACATACAACCAGGTACTACGCTGTATTTTTTAAAAAAAAACATAAAACACTTAATTAAAATTTTCCTCCGGCATAACAGTCAATATTATATAGAATATATTGAATTTTAACATACAGTATAATAATGATTGGTAAGCTAAATGTTTTGGAAAGTTTTGTTTGTGTTTCTTGTTTTATGCTCTGGCACAGTGATGCTGTTGGAAAGCCTAGAAAAAAAATTCAGACACACAGAACAATTAATTGCTGTATAACTTTTTACGTCTTCTGTAGCGAAGAAATGAAATAAGGACCTTAGTGGTGAAGTAGTAGAAACTGCTAAATGTCTTAGATCTTACTCCAAGCATTTCAAATAAATGTAAAAGCACATCTTCAGTGTGAGTCTGATATCGCACAGGTGCAGACTCGGAGTGCTGATGAGCCGATGACCACATTTGTACTGTGCAACGAGTGTGGAAACCGCTGGAAGGTAAGGAGTCGTGGTTTAAAGAGAAACGTGGTTTATTCCTGATATTTAAATGTTATCATCGCGTTCATTAAAAAAGCTTTAATCAGGGTTTTTTTTTTTTTAATTTGCATTTACCATTTTCAGCCTTTCCCACCTTGCTTTCATTGCACTTTTCCCTGAGTTCACTAGTCATTGATCTGGAAGCATAAATATAGAGTGTTTGGTTTGCTGATTATCCGTTTCTCTTGTTTAATAATTATTTATATATTTTTCAGTTTTGCTGATTCCTCTTCAAAGCTCCATCTACAGTGAACACTTGGGATCTTCTTCTTCTTCTTTTTTTTTTTTTAATATAGACTAAACTGTAGTGTGCAGTTTTTAAAAGCCAGATTAATTGTAATGGCTTGATTGAATACTGGAGTTAAAAAAACCAAACAATGCCATACGATAGAAAATGCAACCTGTATAATTTTAGGAAATTTAATTAAAAAAAAAAACAAAAAAAACATTTTCTACCACATACATTAACTGCATGATTTGAAGTGAAATTTAAACTGAAAAAAAAAAAGAGTTGGAAATCCACTTGTAACACAGAATGTTTTTTGTTTTAGTTCGTGCTTTCCTTGGAGTATTAATCAAAACCACAGTGTACATTGTTGTACATGCTAGAGCAGCAATTAAACGACGAAGCTGAAAAGCTCTACGTAAATTAATAAAATAACAACAATAAAACTAACAAAAATAACAAATGAATTTGATTATTGTGAAGCGTTAGTATTAGTATTAACATGTTTGAATTGATATACGCTACAGTAATAATGTGAAGTATCGAGTGATGCCTGTAGTAAATAAAGTTGTATTTATATTGACGCTGAAGGTGTGTTTGTGGTCTGTAAGCACTTACTGTACCATGCTTAATAGCACTTCAGTTTGCATTACTTGCTGAATAAATCAAAGACGTAGGAGACATCTCTGTTCTTTTTCAGCTAAAGGCAGAATCACGTGTGAGGAATACATCTGCTTCACCCATGGCTACCGAAAGACGCAAGCCAGAGCTAATAATGCCCCTGTCTCTATATTGAGCCTTAATAAGTACTATGCTCTCTGGCTCGTTCTTATTCTCTGCACCAAACAGCCGACTCCTCTTTTATCACTGGAACCTCAGGATTTGGTGTTTATCCACAGTCTCTACCTGACAATAGAATTAAAGGATAAACTGCTTAAAGAAATGCCATCATAATACATGTCCTTCATTGTGAATAAAATACTGTTTTAGCGTTTAATAACATTGCTAATTGAGTGTGTCTAGCTAGATTGCAGAAATCCCAGCAGAAATACAGCTCGAGAATTTTATTTCTTAGAAAGGAAGAAGCTGTACTTGTACATAATAATAATAATAATAATAATTGTGCCACAATTCAGAATCAGAATCAGAATGAGCTTTATTGCCAGGTATGTTTACACGTACGAGGAATTTGTTTTAGTGACAGAAGCTCCACAGTGCAACAGAATGACAGTGACGAGACAAGACACAGATATTAAAAAGAATAATATACAAATATACAAATAGACAATGTACAAAATAGCAAAAACACAATATACAAAATAGACAAGTTTGTATGTACAGGTATGTTGTGCAAATTTGAAAAGTAAATAAGTATGTGTGTTAAGTAAATAAATGTATGATAGTGTTGTGTGTTCCACGTTTTATTGTCAAGTGTTCATGAGATGGATTGCCTGAGGGAAGAAAATTCAGATTGTCTGAAAATTTCTACACTTGTATGCTAATTATTTTAATATTTTGCTCTAAAACTGTACCTAGTTACAGTTCTGTTTATCTGGGTGCTCCTATTGCATTAAAGTAAATCTGCGTTTATTAGTGATTTCATGTTGGTAATAAACACTCACGCAGATGTACATCAGATGTACCGTACCGTCACTCTTGTAATATGGTGTCCTGTAATGCTTAGAGCAAAGTAGTCACTGCGTAGAGTAGTGTAGATATCTACGTAAGGAAAAAACACAACAGAGAGAATCCCTCCATAAATGTGAAATAAAAGTCTTCTAACATTAAACCTCACAATATCAACAATTATCCGTTTTTCTTTCTTAAATTACAACACATTTTTAAATCCATTTCTTACTTGTCTTAGTTTATGCCGAGCGTCATTGCCATACAAGTCCCTGTGAATGAGCTGTTACTATAGCAACGATAATACATTAGAATTACATCCGGAGCTATTATCAGAGCTGCTGTTATAGCTGATAAATTAACCACAGAATAAGGGAGTGGTCTTAATTTCACATACTGAGGAACAATTCAAATCGAAAGCGTCTCGGCAGCACGCCGCTCAGAGAACACAGCAAACCCAACGTAAGAACGCGAGCTTTTATTCAGTGGTGCTCGTGCCCCTTGGCATGGTCAGCAGGCAGTTCTATGCACTTCGCTCACTACTTATCCTGCTCAGCTTCAGCTTTGCTCAGCTCATGGCCACACACACTCATCTCACTGCCGAGAGAAAGAGAGAGAGAGAGAGAGAGAGAGAGAAATAGGGCATTGAAAATAAAATACAGGTGTACATCCTTTCTCCTCATCTCTCCAAAACACCCTCCATCCTCCTACAGGCTCCTGCTAATCCACGTGCTCACCAATTACACAGCTGTTCCCATAAACACACTTCATAAAGATAGATGAGGCGCTGGCGCTCCGAAGATATTTGTCAATATTTTCTCATGGGTATGGGCTTCATGATTACACTCCAATTAATCCAATAAATCCAACCGAATGAACTGTGGTCTCAATTATAGTAAAGCTCTCCTTCTACATCCCTCTTAAAATCATGAGTCAATCTTGCTGAAGATAAACGATAGCTGTTCTCACTGGACTATCATCATAACAGACCTAAATTAGACTTGTATTACCTGCTTGTAAAGTAATAAATGTTTGGAATGCTAAATATGAACTGTATAATTAAAAGATATAATTGCATTCATTTATTCATTAGGCTAAAAATCATTAAAGACATATTATTTTACTTAGTTTGCTTTGATTGATTGGTGTTTTGAGTGACTGGTGTTTGTTTTTTTGCCCAAAGCAGTAACTATCTGTCCAAATTATTACTATAATGACTATGTACAATATGATGCAAATGGTAAAAATATTTACCAACATGCAACCATGTTACGAAAAGCTTTAGTAGTTGCACCAGTAGAATTGGACCAGTTCAATGGCTGTGCCATTTGTATAAACCATTATACGAATTTACAATCTCTTTGCAATGGGAAAAACCAAAGAGGTTGGTCTGCACCAAAAAAGAAAAAGGTGATGTGAAGTATATAAAAAAAAAACAACTTCAAAATCTGACATTAGAAATTCAATTGAGTGCAATAAGGACCAAAAATGTTTAAAAAAAACTTTCAAAAGTCTGGAACAGACATTTTCCAGGAATTAGAAACAGTGAGGGAGACGGTGAAGTTTAGTTAATTTTTAGGGTTGTGTGGTTTCATCTTGCATCGCCGGGGTTGGGGGTTCAGTTCCACAGAGTGGCATGCTCACAGAGTTTGCTTGTTCTCTCTGAGCTTTAGAGGTTTCCTCCTCCAGTCCAAAGACATGCAGTGTAGGTTGGCTGGCATCTCTTAATTGTCTGTAGTGTGAGTGTGTGTTGTGCAGTTGTGCCCTGCATTGGGTTAGCACCCTGTCCAGGGTGTCCCCCACCCTGTGCCCTGAGTCCCCTGGGATAGGCTCCAGGCTCTCCACAGCCCTGGGTAGGGTAAGCAGTACAGAAAATGGATGGTTTCACATTAATATTAACTATTAGATGCCATCTTTATAACGAAAAATTGCTTGGATGAAAGAAGCCCTTCCTGAGAACAGCCCCTAAATTTCACCAGGCGTAATTGGAACTGCAGCTGGAATTATGTTGTAATCTATCTGGTTAGACATTACAGGAGATGACTCAGTGCTATGATTCTCTCCAAAGGAAGCTTGTCAAACATAAACTGTATGGGTGACTATTATTGTGCAATCAGTGCTGTGCACGAAAGGCAGAATACAGACACGAAACACCTCAAAAATATTTTTCCCACAGGATTCTCAACTGAAGAAGGTGCCTGATATCTGTCTCTCATACAGTTTGTTTCCTACAAGATATTATTGTATCATATATCAGACACCCTATTGCTATGCTGGACGTACTTTAGATATACATCATACATTTCTTACTTTATCATTCTGTCTGCATTTGTAGGTGTGTATTTTATCGTATTTAGAGATGCTGTATGCACCTTGCTTTGTTTGTAGGAGTGTGCTGCTATAGCATAAGAAATTGATTGCTGAGCATCTCCTCTTTTATTGCCTCTGGGACAACAGTGCATTCACATTTAAAGTGCATTCCATTTACCACTGAAATTTCCTCTCTGAGAATCCAGTATGCTTGTAGTCCTTTTGCAGCTTGGCTCCTTTCAAGTGTGACCCACCACTGTTTTCTGTTTCAATAGCCTCAATCTCTTTTCCACACACGAGCTGTTGAAAGCGTTTTCTTTTCACACACAGAACTGTTACTGACGTGATGTGTACAGTACTAGTCTGTACTCTTGGGATAAGGTGGTTGCAAGGCTGCTACAATTTTTGAAGCAGCTTCAGAAATTATAGCTGAAAAGGTTATATCATAACACCTTGTGTGCAGGTTTCAGCTCGTCCATTTCAGCGTGCTGATCTTCATCTTGTTATTGCCACATGACATCAACTCTTGTAAGCTCGCACACTGGCCCAAATAAATTTTGCAAAGTCCCAAGAATCTTTCTACTGTTTTGATTTGGGAATTTTGAGATGAACTACATTTCACTGTGATCCGGGGGTGCATCCCAAAACACGATACCTGCTTGTTTCCTTGATCTTACATCCTTCAAAATCTTATTTACCTTAGAACATCACCATCTAAGCATGTGATTTAGAAGTGTAATAATGTTTTTCTTACAGTTTACCAGTGTGTATACACTTAGCAACATGTCATCAGTAGGTAAATATGTTTGTTCTCAGTTAGTTACTTAGTATTGTAAAGTTCTATCTCCCATTCATTCTTAGTCCAAATGGACCTTACAATACTAAGGTGACAAATTCCTCCTGACCTTGTTTCGTTTCTCTGCACCCTTTCCTTGGAAGGCGGAGTTAAGAGGTTTTAAGGAAGGAAGGTTTCAAGGCAAGTCTTGCACTTCTCTTTTTTTCAGTCAAATTCTTTGCTCTAGCTTTTTATCATTTGCCTTAATCTATAGTCATGCTGCCTTTTAGGCATTTCCCAGAAGTCATCATTGCAAGCGTCAACACTTTCTATGCATTCAAATAGTTAATCTGCCTTTCTCTTCAGAAACAGCTTTATCTTGGTCATGGTGGATCAGGAGCTTATCCCGGGAACAAGCTGTGAAGTGTGAATACACCCTGGAGGGGAAGAGTAGATATCATCAAGCTTGATTTTACAAAAGCCTGAGCTACCATCTAAGAAGAATGTTGCTCTGTCATGTCTGTAGGTAGCTGATAGTGTTTTCTCATCTCACCTGTAATATACTGATTAATCAACACTTCCCTTGGACATGTGAAAAATCTCTTATAGTTCGTTCTTCTTGTTGAGTTACAGTATAATCAGAGTTTTCCCCAATTGTTTTTGCTCCATGAAGATAAAATGAGGCGTGTACATGAACTGGCTTGTTTGTACATCCTGTAAAGAGCAGATACAACTCAAAACTATTTTTCATCGTGCTGTGTAGGAGATTAAATCCAGTGGGTGGCTTTAGCCCCTCAACATTTATCAGATCTTGTTATAAACCCCCCACACAACGGGTTTTCACTGTGGATAAAACGTAGAGTGCAAATCCTGATTCCTACCATTTATTTCCATTCACAAGTGAGCCATACTTGTGCTGAAATTGTTTCAAATAACACTTGTTGCCAGGGTACCAAACAGGGATGTACAGAAATGCAGATTATTGATTGGCTCAAATCATCATCCCAGAATCATTCAACTCAGACCACAGCAAACCACTCAGGTCCCACAATTTATACTACTGCACAGGCTCCCAATCCTAATCCTGGAGCACCCCACTGTCCTGCACATCTGAGTGTTTTCTCTGCTCTATTCAGCTAATTAACAGCCCATCCTGAGTCGAAGTGGGTGTATTACAGACACAGTGACATGATTGACTACACTGCATTTTCAAACTTGTTTTCACCAGAACCTCATTACATCTGAGTACTCTCATTTTAGTACATTATTCAATTCATCAAATGGTGTATTGATCTCATGTAGTCCCCCATTGCAGTATAACATTTATTATTCAGTCACGCTTCCAGGCAACCAGAAACCTGATGTTTATAGACCTCAGCTCACTCCTTTGATTTCACAACAGCCATTAATATTATTCATAGTTGCTTACAGTTATTCTGCCCACATAGTCCATATACAGCACTGAGTCCATCACATAAATTGTGTCAAGACTTGAGACTTGAGTGTAAATCTTAGCTATTTAGGATATCCAAGAAAGAACATCCACGGCCATCTTTAGGGTGTCCGTGTGGTACCATCCTCAGTGAGCCTATGGTGATCTGTAGGCTATCAATGTGGGGCCATGTTCAGCAGCAGCAAGAGATTTTCAGGTGAGCGAGGCTCCAAACAGAGGTGGGGCATCAGGATCTCACTTGTTAAATGTGTTTGCACTCGATTAGTGACTTAGTATTGTAAAGTTCCATCTCCCATTCATTTTTAGTCCAAATGGACCTTATAGTACTTATACTTAAAATTCCTCCTGACCTTGTTTCCTTTCCCTGCACCTGCAAGGTTTCAAGGCTAGTCATGCACTTCTCTTTTTTTTTTTTCAGATTAAAAGCTTTCATGTATGTGATTCCTATGCAAGTATGAGCTTGCAAACTTTTCTCTGTTCTTGGGGATAAAGGGGAGGTTTGATATTGGCCTATAGTTTCATTCACATGGGTCAATGTTGAGTTTCTTAATTAATGTTTTGACAATTAACTTGATTATTTAAAGGAAGAAATCAGTGAAATTAATTCAGGATTGGAGTAAAGAAATCCAATCTCTCCATTAATGCGGTTGCATTAGTCTCTAAGTAGTTTGTATCAGTTTGTCTGACTTTAATTTCATTATATATATGGGTGGACAACATGGCACCACTAACTTGATCTTGATCGGGAACACCATCTTGATTGAGTTTGCGCAGTAGGTTAAAATTGGGGACACAGCACGTGCAGTAGACAATGCCAGTCACCCACCCATACTGGTTGATTTTCATGACAGGAACATGCACGCTGAGGGATATTACATGAAAGTAAGACATTGCATCGGATGTAAGCTCAATTGCTAAGTACAGCAGTTATAATTAATATGTAAAACCCTAAATTGTAGTTGTATAATTTGACAATTATATTGATTTTACCGTTGTCAGGAAAAGATTTTATGTGATGTGCTCATGTGATGTACTTCCTGAAAATGTATGGTAAACTGCAGTCAACATTTTCCCTCAACACACACACACACACACACACACACACACACAAATCTCTGCATGGAGACTCTTTTATGCTCTGCACATTCTGTTGAAGGTGTACGTTTAGAAAGGAATGACTGGCTAACCTTACAAAACTACTTCAAGTGTTAGCTAAGCTCATACAGTCAATAGTATATTGTTATGAAATTCAGCTTGCATTAGCTGCCTTGGTTTATGTCATCACTTTATTCATTCCCATTGGTTTGCTAGTTAGAATTTCAATACAAGATTTGGCAGACACCTTTATCTTAGCAACTTACATTTATCTAGTTTATAGAGCTGAGTGGTTGAGGGTTAAGAGCCCAGCAGTGCTGGGATTTGAACTCATGACCTTCTAACCAGTAGCCCAAAGTCTTAACCACTGAGCTAATACTTCCCAGAGCAAGCATATTGACTTATGAAATTGCAAATAACTTATTATAATCTGAGCTATGGCTTATTGTTACATAAAGGGTTGTACAACTGCACGAAACTAACCATAAAGCTGGATGAACATATTCCCTTTCGTTCTTTTGTTTGAATTCTTATATGTGCATCATGTCTTACATGCCAATGGATCAACTACTGAACCTCATAATTAAAAAATGGTCAGGGTAGACTAATAAACAAATCAAACATACCAAGCTGTCTAATGAAATTCCCCACTTGAGGAGCATTTTGTTTTGATGTGGGAGTGATTCAACTGTCTGCTGTGTGGGCAATCAGGGCTGCAAAGCTGCACATTACACAAGCTTGTGTGCAGGGCTTTTTGTGGCTTCTGGCATATGTGCAAAATCTGTTTAACTAATAAAATAATCACATAACAAATTGCCAAAAAGAGAGAGAGTGACGTGTCCCCGTGGACATGCTCGTGACAGGATAAGAAGCAGGGAGCTTTGTGTGTTCTTTGCTGCTGATAATGCTGTTCTAATCAGAGAAGAAAGAGCTAATAACTCCCCATAGGCAAGTGTTATCCATCTCCTTATCTAATGCTCTGTTTCCTCCCCGAGTAATACCACCACTGCAGCTAAGCCCTGTGGGATATCACATACAGATACATTAGTGTTATTTGTACAGGAGGAATTACATTCTCCACTGGAATTTAATTAATGTAAACAAAGGAAAAAGCCATTTAGGGCAGATGAAATTCATAAATTCACACTGTAGCATAAAAACTAGTTATGTGTGAAGAATATAGCAGTGAATAATATATTTCATTAAAATATAAGTATAGAAACACAAAAGCTAATCAACATAAGCAAGATGAGCGAATTCTCGCATCACGAACAGAATACTACAAAAGAAATATCTGAGCATTACTTTGAAGTCTAAATTTAACGTAAAACCAATTTTAGAGGATGGAAAGGATTTCTGTAATAATAACTAATGAACTAAAAGCTAGATTGCTCACATGTGAAAGCGTATTTAGCACGGCCTTTAACGTGTCTACTAACCCTATACTGTAGAACTTAGATAATTAATGGCAGACTGTTTCCAACACATCGGTGCAAAGTTTCAAAGCCCTTTCAAAATGAGTGAGGAGAACTTGAGGGGCTGTTTTTCTGTAAAGCTCCCAACAGGCTGAATTCAATACCTTTTCTGCTAAAAGAAAAATAATTAGATGTTAATAGTATTCGTGGTTTGTTCTGTCCCTCACTTTAGTGATAATTAAGCCAGGACCCTGCCTCATCATGAGTGGGCTCTCAGACACACTGCGTCATCTGCATCTCAATATATTACCTTTCTGCCTACAGGTTTTTAACTGATTTTGAGGTTTACACTGATCATTTCCAGGAACTGCTCAATGGAAGTATAAAAGGCACGGGACCTGAAATGAAGACTAGAGTGCACTTTGCTAGCTGTATGTTTTACATTAATCAATAATGGCCACTGGCAGTTGAAGTATTTGCACTATAATATTAGGTGCATTGTTGCTTAAACTGAATAATTTTTTTTCATTCCTCAAAAGCAACACTACTATACTACAAAATGCTTGAAAACATTTCAAATCCAATTTCCAAAATCAAATGATGAACGCAAATCTAATGGCATGATAATAATAATAATAATCAAATGTTTACAGGATGTCACTGAAATTACTACATAACATACATCACATTTCACTAAACCCTAATAGTTTCATGACAAAATTCACAACAATAAATGAAGTTAAATTAATAAATAAATCTCTGGAAGTAACCATGGATGCTACAAGTCTCTGAATCTGTACTGGAGGGATGAAAAACTTTCTTCCCAAAGATATTCCCTCAGTTGGTGTTTTGATGATGGTGGTCTAAAACATCGCTCCAAAATCTCCCATATATGTTCAGATGGGGACATTATCATGGGGACAAATCATGCCAGCACAATGTCCCCCACAGAAAACAGAGACATATATGGATGTATAATTTTCTGTACTGTTTATCCTACACAGGGTCGTGGAGGAGCCTGGAGCCTATCCCAGGAGACTTGGGGCACAAGGCAGGGGACATGAACCCACACACACTATGGACAACCCATCTTTGGACTGGGGGAAGAAACCAGAGTACCTAGAAGAAACCCCAGATCACCCCTGGAGAACATGCAAACTGTGCACACAGGGCGGAGACGGGATCCGAACCCCAACCTCAGAGGTGTGACGCAAATGTTGTTATATATGTTGTTATATACATGTTATTGTATATGTTGTTATACATGTATTATGTTGTCTTAGGCACACGGGCAATACTCTTTTGTCCAAAGAATTTGCAAAACAAAAAGAGAGAGATGGTTGTAGACCTGCAGTATTCATACAACTGATATAATAGATATTGTGAGCAAACAGTGTAAGAATAAGCATGTTATGTAACTCTAAATGATGTGTAATAGAGATCCATCACTCACTGTGTCAGCGCTATAGCATCATGTGTTTTCACCCAGCATCAATCTATCAAGCCACATCTACCATCTAATGGGCATCATTCCTTCACCCAGTGAAGTACTGGAAGAGAATCACACATCATTCTTAATGATAAACACAATAATGTACTCCTCCACCAAACCCGTGTCTCGGAGAGCAGCTGATCTTATGAATATGGATAAAGGAAAAGTTAAAGAAGTGCTTAAATAAGGTGTACTGACTGTAAACATGGTGTTTAAGTTAAAATCATCGTAATTCTAGTCATACGTGTGTACAAATTATGCAAAATTGACTGACATAACACATGAATAATGGAAAATATTTGTTTGGTCATAGCTAAAAATGTACCTCATTCCATACAATAGGTCAGAGCCTAGATGACATTGCTGTGGAACGTTTTGTGCAACGTTACGCACACCTACGCCTTATGCAAGAAACTGATCTTTTATGCAATCAAGAATCAGAATGATTATATTTACAGCATGGAGTATTGGTCCTTGTGCTATAGTGGGACATTTCCTGATTGATTTAAAATAGATCATATTCTTTGACAGACTGCGTCTTTCTAGATTTAGGTTAAATTGCTCAGAACTAAAATGATCTGATATGGAAACAACTCTTTAGTTCAGCCAGTTACAGGCTTTGGCATCTTTGACACCAGCGAAATTACTCATGCATGTAATTTGTGTTGAATGGCTAGAGCTTACGTCCATGCTTCATCGACGCCTCTAGAGTTTGTGTGTAGCCCTCATTTACTGCTCCATGATGCATCTTGTGCACTAAAGGAAGATTCAGAACCTTGGACCAGGCTGTATTCCTGTGGTCAACATAGCTCTTTTTTATTTATTTAGCTCTTTGATAGCTTTTTTCTATACCTGTAGCAACAGTGGAGGAGCTACAAATTTCTTATTAAAGGATATAAAGCAAGCAGCCGACCAAACAGAAGTCTTTGAGTTTTCCTTTTTTACTCAGTGGGAATGTTAACAGACACCAATGAATATTGTTGTGTTCAGTAGAAAATCAATTCCAGCTAGATAGGCTACATCTCAAACTACATACTTTTTTTCTGAATAGCATGCGGCTATATGAGGCCAACGTTTTGTGGATGTACTGTTTTGACATACTGTTTATTACAGTAAATAGCAGGTCAAAATATCCGGAAAGATTTGCTGATTAGTTGAATCTGGTGTGTTCAATTCAATTCAATTCAGTTTTATTTGTATAGCGCTTTTAACAATGGACATTGTCACAAAGCAGCTTTACAGAAATAAATGGATTAAAAAAAACGGTGGCGACGGTGGCAAGGAAAAACTCCCTGAGGTGATATGAGGAAGAAACCTTGAGAGGAACCAGGCTCAAAAGGGAACCCATCCTCATCTGGGTGCAACGGATAGTGCGATTATAAATGTGTTAGTGCAGAGTAAACGCTAAAATGTGCAGAACAGGGGGCATGATCATTTCATGATCGGCGTTGGGAACGTTCCCATTGGTATAAAATTTGGGTCAAAGCCCTAATGTTTTGTTTTTAAAATTGCTTTGATCTGACTTAAGGGATGATTCGTGGTGATTCTGTGACTGCTCTGAGCTAATCAATAATCTGCACTTCTTGCTCCACATATACTGTATGTCCTTGTTTAGTGCCCTGGCAACAAGTGTTAGTCAAACCAATGTCAGCATGGGTATGGCTGAATGGAAACAAACTGTACGAATCATGTTATTAAAAAGCACAAGTAGAGTTCATTGGTACTCACTGGCAGTTAGAGTTAACTGGAAATGGGCTCATATATTTAGGTTTCTTTGTATTGAACCAAACCCATTTCAAGTTCTGTACACCACAGGTTTCCAGCACTGGTCCCGGAGAACCTCCTGTCCTGCACATTTCAGTGTTACTCAGAGTCAACTCAGGAAGGGGAGTTAGTTGATTAGTTGAATCTGGTGTTTTGGGAGGAGGGAAAACACTAAAATGTGCAGATCCAAGCTGGGAAGCTGTGCTATGAATTTGGTCCCAGTGAAACAAACAGCAGTTTTTCTATGCACATAAAAAAAAATAATTCAAAACACTCTACTGGAATAGTCCATCCGTGTGAAAGCAGCAGAAACCATGTGATCCCTGTAGATAAGAGCTGCTTGACTCTAGGACAGTTTGCTCGC
Organism: Pangasius sanitwongsei; assembly: GCA_037576675.1. Lineage (NCBI taxonomy): Eukaryota > Metazoa > Chordata > Actinopteri > Siluriformes > Pangasiidae > Pangasius > Pangasius sanitwongsei. The sequence continues at coordinate 1,395,380 of CM075003.1, read as the reverse complement.
GCGCGCAAACGGAGCTCCTCTAAAGCGCGTGCATGTAAAAGCTCACGGTAGCGCACTGGGCGCGTTACCGAGAGCGAGCACACTCGTGCACGCGCATCGCATCTCATCTCATTCCTGAGTTATAACCTCGGGAAAGCAGCGCTTCATTTCCAACCCTGCTCAATCTCTTGCATTTAAATCTCAGAAGCGCTCAAGGAGCCTCATGGATCCTGCAGCGGTGACCGGGAGCGCCTCTGATGAGCGGTACAGAGTCATGGGCTATAATAATAATAATAACTTTTCGGAACCAACCAAACTTCCGTTTAACAGGAGCGCGGAGCAGAGCGCAGTGAGCGACAGGACGTCTGCGATCATCGCCATCTCCATCACGGCCATTTACACCGCCATCTGCGCGCTGGGGCTGCTGGGAAACGTGCTGGTCATGTACGGCGTGGTCAGGTACAGGTCCTTCCTACTGCTCCACACACCAACAAGCGCACAAACCAAATCTGAACCTGCTGTCAGACTAAAACTGCTCAATAACTGATCCGCTGCATGATCCAAAAACACTGTCAGTGGCATTTCTCCGAGTTTTACAGCCTCAGCCACTGCGTAGAGAAACAACAGTGTGGGCAAAAGATCCTGCCCTTGATATTAAAGAGTCAAAAAGGCTAAAAAGTGAATTATTACTAGCCAACAAATTTGTTTTTCTAATAACAAATGATATAAATGTAATTTGTGCAGTCAGAGAGAGAGAGAGAGAGAGAGAGATTGGCATTTCTTCACTGACTCTCTTTTCAAATACCTCACCTTTTTTAAATAGTCAAGCTGGAAATAATAATAATAATAATAATAAAAAAACATTGTTCAAGTATTTTCCACAATGAGGTGGAGTTGATGTGATACAATTACAAATCCAAATCGTGAACCAGAATTTTAGAGCAGGCTGAGACGAATGCCATCAGCACACAGGCTTATAGGCAGAGAAGATGGAGAAGATGGAGAAGTCAAGTCCACAAGGCAGAGACTGATACTGTGAAGACCAACAGGCCCCGAAATGCACAAAGGGAGACACAATAGCAAGACTTCGCAACGCCATCATCGTACGTGGATTGTTGAGTTAGCTGGATTGAGTTGTTGATCTGACACGATCTGGTATTTATCTGTTTTTCGAAGATGTTGTTGATTTGTGACCAGGACAAGTCTGTAAATTCAGACCGACTTAGTAGCAGTAAGAAACGTAACCGAGATTAGATCGAACGTTTTGAAGCATTTTATAAATGCAAAAAAAACCAAAACAAAAATAGTCTCCACTACTTATTGATAGACATTTTTAATTAAAGTGATAGGATGAGGATGCAAGACATAGTGCCACCTTCACCTACAGCGTAAGTGTTGGAAGACGGTTACACATATGTTTTAATGTATTTGGTCTATTGAGAATGAAGCAGAAATAAAGCAATGCGTGGGCACGATTTCATTAGGACAAAAAAGTAGTTATTACTTTCTGAAGTATGGAAAGTAATAACTACTTTAGTATCCTGTAGGTTCATTAAACTAAAATGTGCCCGTCTTATTACATTATGCAAAAGTAAAAGAAAAAAAAAAAAGCTTTTAAGAGTCTCTCCAGGCTTCATAACATTTGAATTAGCCAGTTGTTGACTGGCAGATCCTGATTTTGTGGCTCAATATACAGTATCTCTTCCATATATCAGTCCTGGTAGTGTGCAGTTCTCTCAAACCACTAGCAAACTCAATTAACTCCTGAAACAGCATGTGTGCAACCTAATACAGTGCTTGGAACGCACACTGCAAGTTAATCATTTTATGGAGCACGAACGTTAAAAATAATTGACTTTAGCTGTTTAGAGATGTTCAAAAACCTTATCTGGCACAACTTGAAGCCATACAGCAGACTAACAAAGTTAACTAATCACTACGAGTGTTAGCTAGGTTTAGCACAAGGTTCATATAGTATATTCACTATTTTATCATTCTGTAAAGTGAGGAATGAATTGAAATGGTAAAATGTGAAATATAATAAATGAACAATAAAGTTATCGTCAGTGCTAACGTAAGTCGACGTTTCCTTACCTGATAACTTTGGAGAAATTCTTCCACAAGAATGTATATTATTTATTAAATTGGGGCCTCGTGTACTGAGGACTCCAGCGTATTCCTTACATCAGTAGTTATTAGATAAAAAATTGGCCTCAGAGCATGGCGGAAACTGTTTTACCCTGTGTCTGTTTACTTCTGTTTTTTTGTACCGGATGTTCTCAGGTGGAATGATCATGATTAGTAATGATTAGTAAATATGGCATACATAATTTTATTTCAGATTTGTTAAGCGACATGTGAAGAACAGGGCCCTGGTGATAGTGATGATATATTTTGGAGAATCTAATTAGGGAAGTGAGGAAGCGCTGATAGGGGTCAGTAGTTGACTGGGAGAGAGCACAGACTGGAATAAGAGCAGAACTGGAGTCGGGAATCCGCCCTGTAGCCGAGGAAGCTCTGTGGATGACAACAACAACAACAACAACAACAACAACAACAACAACAACAACTTTAGGACCTTCCTGTCATTATATAATATTCCATACCTATTAAATAAGAATAAGATTTTTCCCAAAACAAATTTCAAATTAAAGTGGTCAGTTCCCGCCGTTCCATTCATGTATGTTAAAACTAGACTTTTAAGATAAGAAGAAATGCTTCTGCAATTTTAAGTCCTTTTTTTCTTTTGGCTTTAGATACTACAGGTGTATATGGTAGAAGTTTTAAACAATAAATATCATAACCGAACCTTGCCAGATGATTGGCGATGTTCTTACAAGATTTTTTTTTTTTTTGTACTGGAACTTTTTTTAAAATGTGAAAATGTGAATTTATTATGTGAAAATGAAGCTTTATCTAATTAAATACACGTTTGCATACTTGCAAATTTGCAGCAGAATATAGTATTTTGATGTTGTTAGAATTAAAAATAAATTAATCACTGAAGACGCTCTCAAAAGAAAGTCTTATAGAAAAGCTAGTTGGAAAATCATGCCTTTATTGCTTAAAGAAAATAGCATGCATTGTTCTAAAAACAATTATAGCAATCAACATAAATTGAACAATAAGCAACATAATTGGAAATTCCTCTGTAGTATCCATCTAATTAGGGACTTAGGAATGAACGTGTAAAAATTCATGGTTGCAGGTCATGTAGAAACAGATTTTGGTATATAGAAAAAAGGAATTTGAGGAAAACTAGTTTCCAGACTTGAGATTCTGGTCCACGTTGACATGACTGCATCATGCAGTTCCTGCAGATTTTTCAGGTGCACTTTCATGCACCCGCTGTACCACATCCCGATGGTGTTCTACTGGATTCAGAGCCGATGATCGGGAAAGCCACTGAACTCATTGTCGTGTTCACGAAACCAGTTTGAGACAACTTTTGACTTTTGCTTTGTGACATGGTGCATTATCATGCTGGAAGTAGCCATTAGAAGATGGTGAATTGTGGCCATGAAGGGATGCACATGGTCAGCAACAATACTCAAATAGCCTGTGGCATTCAAGC
>CM075003.1:1380104-1391727 GCA_037576675.1 Pangasius sanitwongsei | reverse complement strand
TGTAAAGCTGCTTTGGGACAATGTCCATTGTTAAAAGCGCTATACAAATAAAACTGAATTGAATTGAATTGAATTTTCTGCTCACCACAATTTTACAGAGTGGTTATCTGAGTTAATGTATCCTTTCTGTCAGCTCGAACCAGTCTGAACATTCTCCAATGACCTCTCATCAACAAGAGGTTTCCGTCCGCAGAGCTGCCGCTCACTGGATGTTTTTTCTTCATTTCTCAGACCAGCACTAATAGCCGTTATGATAATGGATGAGATACTTATGTTCTGGCAGCAGAGCCATTATTTAAAGCTTTGAAAACATAATTAGAATGAACAGGAATCAACATCCATAAAATATTTCAGGTATTGCATTTTAAGTCTTTTTTTTTTTTTTGCCATTAGAGTCTAGTACACCACACATCTTTTAACTGACTTTTTAACTGATAACTGTTGCGCCTTGTTAAGACCTCAAGATTCCTCCCAGATCATTAAGATGTAATCATTACATAATGACACACAGAGGATGTGACACAGGGTGAGAGTCTAATTAGATGAAAGCTTGTCTTTATCGAGGGCTTCATTTACGAGCTAAATACTGGCCTATTGTTTACAGCAAGACCTCCTCAATGCTCTCAGGCTTTTCATGTATGTATGAAGAAAAACATAAAATAAGATACATTATATATGTGAATCTGGTTGATATCAACTGTCTTCACCTCTTACAGCCTCGGAAACAATTTGCTTAGCTAGCTGATGAAGGATATTTGACTGAAACAGTCCTACTTTGCTGGAAACTTCTCAGTGATCTTTTACTACACCTCCTATTATTACTGACGTACACTACATTTCTTCAGGTGTTACATCGGCCAGGTCACCTGTAACTGCTAAATGGCAAGATAAATGAACATCCCAGAATACAAACTGTTTAATTAGTAAAAAATAATAATATGGACCATTCTGCACAGACAGTTATTGCCACAGATTGTTTTGTTTTTTTATACTGAAGTACAGTTGAAATGGGGCAAGAAACTTTTGCAATGAATAAAGCTACAATGAATACTATTTACTAACAATTTATAATTGGACAATAATGGTATCTAAATCAACAATTTTATGGTATCTCAACAGGTACACAAAGATGAAGACTGCAACCAACATTTACATCTTCAATTTGGCTCTGGCAGATGCTCTGGCCACCAGCACACTGCCATTCCAGAGCGCCAAGTATCTGATGAGGACCTGGCCTTTTGGGGAGCTGCTGTGTAAAATAATCATTGCTATTGACTACTACAATATGTTCACCAGTATCTTTACTCTGACAATGATGAGTGTAGACCGCTACATTGCTGTGTGCCATCCAGTGAAGGCTCTTGAATTCAGGACGCCTGTCAAGGCAAAGATCATCAACGTCTGCATCTGGATCCTGTCATCTGCCATTGGTATTCCAATCATGATCTTTGCTGTAACAAGAGTGATGGACAACGGTAAGTGCTTTCTGAATTCTTGATCTGTTAATGTCAGTTACAAGTAATAAGAATTTAGTAGTGTTGTTTTGTTGTATCAATAGAGCAGTAGAGAGGACAGAGACCATGCTTGAAATGACATGAAAAAGAAAACTTGAAGAGAGCCAAGATATCATCTTACGGGACATAAATGAGAACATGAGATATTGTAGTTCAGTGTGGATACTAGGACCAAGAAGCAAAAATTTGGAGTTCATGTGACAGTTTTACATGAGCCTGATTTAGAGTTGCATTAACTTTTTGAAATAATACCTATAACATACCTATAACAGGAAGGGTAAACTCATTTAATCCTTAGCTCTAAACCAATTTTTTGTGAGACAGACTGCATTAAAACTGTGATAAATATATGAAAAACTTATATTTAGCAGATCTAGATTTAGATTAAATATACTGGCAGATACTGGAAGATACAGGTTTTCTGTATTTTTGCTTGATGCAGGCATTGACTACATGTGAGCACCCAGGCTTGTTCATATACTCACCTATTTCCCGCTAGTAATTGTGAAGTCTTGTTTTATGTCTCTGCTACAGTCTAAATTTGAAATGAGAACACCTCTCTACCATTAGGGATGGTTACCACCTTTGCCTCAAAGTGAAGGAAATATCAGCACACTCTTACATCTTTAAAAACATTGTTACTGAACTTCCCATCTATCCTTAGGTAAAACCAACTGTATGCTGAAATTTCCCGACCCTGAATGGTATTATGACAATGTGACGAAGATTTGTGTGTTCATCTTTGCCTTTGTGGTGCCTGTTTTGGTGATCTCAGTCTGCTATGGACTGATGATCCTGCGGCTGAAAAGTGTACGCTTGCTGTCTGGTTCCAAAGAGAAAGACAAGAACCTGCGCCGCATCACCCGTATGGTGCTGGTAGTGGTGGCAGCCTTCATCATCTGCTGGACACCCATCCATATCTTCATCATAATCAAGACCTTCATTGAGATTGACCAGAAGAACCCAGTTGTGATCATCAGCTGGCACTTGTGCATCGCTCTGGGCTACATGAACAGCAGCCTAAACCCAGTCCTGTATGCGTTCCTGGATGAGAACTTCAAGAGATGCTTTCGGGAATTTTGCCTGCCCTTCCGCTCTCACATGGAGCAGAGTGGCTTTTCCCGAGCCCGCAACACCAACAGGGAACCTGTCTCAGTCTGTGGCATAGCAGATTCAGTGAGAAAGCCCACATGACTAATCCTGGTCCAGGGATCACCTGGACGACCAAATAGAAATCAACAGTCTGAGTGCACGCAAATCTCCACTACTCAGTTCTGAGTCCACCCATAGAAAGTTTTCAAGATGATCACACAGTTAACATTGAATTCACATAAGCCATCATGTATGAAATGGTCTGAAGAGTTAAGGTTAAGAGAGATGTAGGGTGCAGCATAATCTCTTGCTGATTTTGGCACGATTTTATTCTCATAAAATCTAATGAATTTCCTAACTCAAAGTAATTCCTAATAATTTTGGACAAGATGAAGTTGGAATTACAGATGCCTTTACAGTCAGCCCAATCATCATTCCCTTATGATGTACACTATATGCGCAAAAGTTTGTGGACACCTGACCATAACACTCACTGATTTTTGAACATCTCATTCCAGATTTAGTCCATTCTTTTCTGGGGGACTTATGCTCATTCAGCCACAAGAGCAGTAGTGAGATCAGGCACTGATGTTGGATGAGGAAGCCTGGGGCACATCAACATTCTAGTTCATCCCAAAGGTGTTCAGTGGGGTTGAGATCAGGGCTGTGTGTAGACCACTCGAGTTCTTCCACTCCAGTCTTGGCAAACCATGTCTCCATGGACCTCGCTTTGTGCATTGGCATGCTGGAGCAGGTTTGGGCCCACATATGGGTGTGATTATCAGGTGTCCACAAACATTTGGCCATATAGTGTATGAACATTTTGAATTTCTGTAGTGTCACTACATCTTTTCTTATTTTAGTATGTAACAATATCTATTAGTTGGAAAGAGACTATGAAAAAACCCAGAAACACACACTATAAGAAGTTAAAGGTAATTTATCTTCAAAGAGGTTTCATAGTTCAAGAGACGACTTGCTGTGAAAATGAAATTTTACTTCTCATAGCCTTAAGAAGTTTATTGAAAACATGGATGGTGAAAAAATATACTGCAGTAGAGAAATTATGACTGTCTTAACAATGAGACTGGATTGAAGGAAATTAGTCACAGTGAGTCAGTGACAGTACTAAACAAAATCATACACTGATCAGCCATAACATTAAAACCACCTACCTAACATTGTGTAGGTCCCCTTTGTGCCACCAAAACAGGAAAAGCAGCTCTGATCCGTCGAGGCCTGGACTCCACAAGACCTCTGAAGGTGTGCTGTGGTCTCTGGCACCAAGACGTTAGCAGCAGATCCTTTAAGTCCTGTAAGTTGTGAGGTGAGGCCTCCATGGATCGGACTTGTTTGTCCAGCACGTCCCACAGATGCTCGGATCTCACGGATTGAGATCTGGGGAATTTGGAGGCCACCTTGAACTCTTTGTCATGTTCCCCAAACCGTTCCTGAATGCCAGGACATCAATGTTTCCCAGCAGAACATTGCCCTCTGCCGGCTTGCCTTCTTCCCGTAGTGCATCCTGGTGCCATCTCTTCCCCAGGTAAGTGACGCACACACACCCAGTTGTCCACGTGATGTAAAAGAAAATGTGATTCATCAGACCAGGCCACCTTCTTCCATTGCTCCGTGGTCCAGTTCTGATGCTCACGTGCCCATTGTAGGAGCTTTCGGCAGTGGACAGGGTCAGCATGAGCACTCTGACCGGTCTGCAGCTACGCAGCTCCATACGCAGCAAACTGTGATGCACTGTGTGTTCTGACTCCTTTCTATCAGAGCCAGCATTAACTTTTTCAGCAGTTTGTGCTACAGTAGCTCTTCTGTGGGATCGGACCAGACGGACTAGCCTTCGCTCCCCATGCGCATCAGTGAGCCTTGGAAGCCCATGACCCTGTTGCCGGTTCACCGGTTGTCCTTACGACCATCTTGGACCTTGAACCACTGCATACCGGGAACTCCCAACAAGACCTGCTGTTTTGGAGACGCTCTGACCCAGTCGTCTAGACATCACAATTTGGTCCTTGTCAAAGTCGCACAGATTCTTACACTTGCCCATTTTTCCTGCTTCCAACACATCAACTTCGAGAACTGACTGTTCACTCGCTGCCTATTATATCCCACCCCTTGACAGGTGCCACTGTAACGAGATGATCAATGTTATTCACTTCACCTGTCAATGGTTTTAATGTTATGGCTGATCGGTGTTTTTTCAACTCTGTAAAGAATGTCTCTTATTTTGGATCTCTGTCTCTGTACTGGTCAAAGCTGGTTGACTTCCCATTTTATTGTAAATTTTATTGCATAAGAGACTATTGAAAAGGAAACAAAGAAATACACCTACACAGCAACAGGCACAATGCTCCATTTCAGTAAAATCATAATAAACTGCTGTAACTGACAATCTAACATGTTAATGCCAACCACAGACACGTTTGCAAAGTTAATATTATAAAATAAAACCTGCCTATGGGCCGTTTCATTGTTAAAACCATTTATTCTATTTCTTTTTCGTTAAATATTCATATACACATGACTGAATACAATGTAGTGAAATCAAATGTTGGCTGTAAGTCAAATCTTATTCTAATTACATGTATTTGGTGACAGTTTCTGTGTGGTAAAACTACTTTTGACATTTTTATAAGCATTTTAATATATCCTTAGTGCCAGTAGAAGAATGAAACATGAAGCTGATGCTTTTTTTTTTTTTAATAAAAGTTCAACATCTTTTCATGTGCTGTTTTTTGGTAATGTGGCTTTGGATTGTAGTGTTTTGAACTGTGAGTGTTAAATATTCCTCTGGTAAACATGTACAACTTCAGTACGCTGCCTTATTTCTTCTGCATCTACATCAACTGGAACTGAATTATAATAACTGCAGTGTTGCTTCAATATTCTGAGCATTTATATATTTTGTTGGACCCCTTTGTGTGTTTATGAAATATTGATGAAATGTGTATTGTTTTGTCATATAAATAAAGCATTAATTATTGTATAAATGGCAACTAAGGAGCTAGCTGTTTTGCTAATGTATACTGATTCAGAAATGTAGTTGCGAGAATAGACCTAAACATAATCCATGAATTATTATTAATTATGTTTTTAATTTCATTGTTAACCTAAAGTACTTTCTAACTTGATCCCATAAATAACTGAAAAGCTGGACATCAAAACCAATTTCTAGATGAATTTCAAATCTAATCATATTTAAAAAGAGAACTATAAACTATAAAGTTCAAAGGAAAGATGGATAAGATCTGCATGGTTCCTAAACCTGGTCAGTTGGAGGAGTTTGCTGAACACTGATCTGTCCATCAGTAGGGAATATTTTGTTAGTGCAACATCTCAAAAATATGTGGTTAAATGTAGGCTTTGTATGGACTTATCCTTGCTACTAATTACATTTTGGCATGGATGAACATGATAAAGGTATATTTTAAGGGTATTTGAGACAATTGGTAATAACTAGAGTTGTTGGCGGCAAAGGCATCCCATGTCAGTGCCACCGGTGTCAACAAGAATGGAGTTAGTCAGGTTACGAGATTTGTTTTTACCATGTCAATAAAGGACGAAAGATCCTTTGAAGGATCAGTTGGGCAACAGAATTATGGTTCTTTATGCCATCTAATAGTTAAGCATACCCTATGTTTATAAACAAGATTTAAAAAAAGGAAGGGACAGTCACATTAAAAACATGTAATTTAAACATCGTATAATGGGTTTTACCTCAAGGCTTTGAGTGCTGTTATACAAGAGAGCATGTCGGAGAGCAGAGCTGTTTTTGTCTCACTGACATTGTGCACATGTGAGTGACAAGCAGCAGCATGAACACACGCACACACACACACACACAGAGACAGAGAGAGAGAGAGAGACCAGAGACAAAAACACTGAACTCACTGCCAAACATCACTTTATTATAGTCAAACATACTGATTTGAGCAAACTGAATAAACTCAGGGGAGACAATACAAAGTAATATTGTGCCATTTAGTCAGATTTTATGTTTTTTGAGAATTCTTGGAAAATTAAAAATTAAAATATAATAACTTGGCCCAAAAACACCAAAATGCCGTGTCAGATTTATTCAAAGAACATTTTTGTCTGTATAAAATTCACACTGTAAAACAGAGGGGGAAAGGAATTGCAAATGTGAACAATGAAAAGCCAGTATTTTATTGTGTAAAAACAAACAAAACATCAACATGATCTGGGGAGAAAAAAAAACTTTATAATACAATGCTCCAGAATTGTGAAAATCCTGTTATAGAAATAAGTGATGAGTGAGTGAATTAAGCTCTGCTCACATCTGTCTTTTGATCCTCTGCTGTGGGTTGTAGCTTGTGGGATGATAAAATCCAGCTAGTGCCTTTTTTTTTTTTTTTTTTTTTTTTAAATGGTGGGAGATCAATGGCTTTAACCGTGGCATGGTTGTTGGTGTCAGATGGGCTGGTTTGAGTATTTCAGAAACTGCTTATCTCCTGGGAATTTCACACACAACAGTCTCTAGAGTTTACACAGAATGGTGCAAAAAAACATTAAATGAGCAACAGTTCCGTGGGTGGAAACACCTTGTTGATGAGCGAGCTCAGAGGAAAATGGCCAGAGTGGTTTTTAGCTACCGGGAAGGATATAGTAACTCGATCACTCTTTACAGCCATGGTGAGCAGAAAAGCATCTCAGCATGCACAACACCTCGAACCTTGAGGTGGAAAAGCTACAACAGCAGACGACCACATCAGGTTCTACTCCTGTCAGCCGAACAAGAATCTGAGGCACAGACTCACCCAAACAGGGACAGTTGAAAATTAGGGGGAAAAAAAATCAATCTTTTCCACTCTTCAGCTGGTTAGTTTGGGGGAGTCTGTGCCCGTGATAGCCTCAGATTCTTGTTCTTGGCTGACAGGAGTAGAACCTGATCTGGTCGTCTGCTGCTGTAGCTTTTCCACCTCAAGGTTCGAGGTGTTGTGCATGCTGAGATGCTTTTCTGCTCACCGGTGTTGTAGAGTGCTTATTCGAGTTACTGAAGACTTCCCGTCAGGTCAGACCAGCCTGGTGATTATCCTCTGATCGCCCTCATCAACAAGGCGTTTCAGCCTGCGGACCCTCCACTCACAGGACGTTTCTGTTTTTCACCTCCATCTTCTGCCTCCGAAATACTCAAACCAGCCCATCTGGTACCAACCACCATGCCGCAGTTCAAGTCACAGAGATCCCACTTTTCCCCATTCTGACGTTTGATGCATCGTGCTGCCGTCACAGCTGATTGGATAACTGCATGAATGAGCAGTGTACAGGTGTTCCTACTAAAGTGGACAGTGAGTGTATATTGTATTTATAAATTGTATTTTGGTCTAATGGGATTAATCTGCACAAAACTGCCAGTAATACTGAAGTGCAGCATGATCACGGTAGTTTGTAAATTCTTTACAAATTTGAAAAAAAAAAAAAAAACAACAACATATTTGCATAAATGATCACATACGTATTCCTCCTCATTGCGGTGAAACTTCCATACTGGCCCAACCAGTTTCCATCATAAGTCAATTACATTAATGGAGTTCACCTCTGAACAACTAAAGAGCCACCTTACAAACATAACAAGACCTGTTTAAATTATAAAAAATAGACTAAACTTTGAAAAGCCTGCAGAGCACCATTACAAAAAATGAAAAGAATATAGCACAACCAAGACTCCGCCCAGAGGAGGCGGTACGCCAAATGTCCGTGACCTGGTAAGAGGCCATTCGACAAAAAATTAAATAAAATAAATGCAACTATGGGGCCAAGGTTAACTCTGAAGGAGCTGGAGAGATCCACAGCTCAGAGGGGAGAAGTTGTTCACAAAGGCATGGACACAGCTATATGAAAAACTGTTTGGCAGTATGCTGGAAAATCATCCTGAAAACATCATCTCCACAATGTGGAGTATGGTCATATTTGTATTCCCAATTTCCGTTAAGCCTCACTTATTCAGTAGAAGTTTGTGGTTATCAAGAAAGGATAATGCTGAATAAAAAGCTGTTAATGGAATTGCTAAAAAAAAAAAAAAAAGTACTGAAAGTATGGATTTTTGTTGGCAGCAGAAACAGAATAACAGTGGAAGAGATCATCAAAATATCAACACAGGGAAAAATTATGGAGGCCAGTTAAGTGCTTACATAAGAGGCTGTTAGCATTTCAAAGGTTTTAGACAGAATGAACCTACAAGGGCTTTTCAGCTGTAGAGTCTCTGCACGACTCGCTGTGAAACTCGGCAGAAAGCACACTATGCAATTCACTATGCAATTGAAACCCAGATTTGGATCGATGTGAAATTCAGAAATATGAATCCACTATTCTGAAACAACTTCAGTACCGTCAGGGCATTTTACAAACATTTTCCATGTAATCTCCTCGTGCAGCAGGACTGTCCATTTAGGCTCTCACATCATTACTTCACCCATAAATCACCCAAATGCAGACTTTAATAAAACTTTTACTCGAAATCAATGTTAAATTGTTTGTCATTATGACCATAATGTTAAATTACAGCTAATTTGATTTGGAAACTCTCAGTATAATACTCTGCATACACCTGATGTTTTGCTTTTTGTAAGGAAATGCGATATGAAATTAAATATTCCAGGCAGCAAGTAACTCAGCATACCATTAGAAACGTCATTTAAACTGATTAAACAAAATTAGCAAGTGATCCGTTGTAAAATGGGGTAGGTTTGATTAGCAACAGCAGATAAACACGATCAGTACTGACGGTCACAGAGGGCTTTCTGAGATGTGCTTTATGACAAGTTGCGTCATCTTTCCTGAGCAAAATTCATTAACAAAACTCTGTAAAGACTTAAGTTTTTATTACACGTCCCACAGGGCAAGCACATCATGGATGCAATCAACAATTTGCATTTGCATTTTAAGGAAAACAGTTGAATACTGCAAGTTACAGCAATACCAAACTAATTTCTTTTCCTGTAAAAATGTAAAGAACACTTTGCAGCTGCAGCCACCGTACATATGTATTGCTCTGGGCAAAAATATGAACTTTAAAATCCCACTGCAGGGAAACTTCCTAAAACCTCTGTTTAAACTATCAATACATTACATACATACGTTTACTCACAGCCGGCAATCCTCACAACGCTCAATACCGATTCGCATTAAAAAGAATTAAGAAAAAGAAGCAAAAAAATACAGTTTTTAAAAAATAGTCTTTTTGATCATGATCTGCTGGAACGCACCCAGTGAATACTTGGGCTCTCCACAGAGTGGGAGAAACGTTTAAATCAGATGAGACCCACCCATCTTTACCTCTTCACACATCTCCAATCTTGCCTAGCCGACTAGCTTGGTACAGTACAGGAAGTTTAAGCAACCCCAAATTTCCCCCAGTATCCCAGATCAAGCTCTATTTTTACAATTACCACCAGAACAGTAGTACAGCTCAGCTTTCAGCATTTGGGTTTAATATCAGCTCTCTTGCTTGTCTTTGACCAGTAGGACCGTGTGCTGCCCTCCACTGGAGACCGACAGAACAACCCTGTTCTCCAGCTGCTTGCCCACCATCTCCACTGGGCTCCAAGCGTCATCTTCATCTCCTGTGCCCAGCTGCATGTTGGTGCCCATGCCCCATGCGTATACAGAGCCTGTGATGTACACACAGAGAGGGGGGGAAAGAGACAATATACTGATGCTCACTACAGTTTGAACAATAAGGAGGAATATACAGACAGGTAGCTGGTTTACACGGTTCTTATATCCCAGACATTGATCTCAGTTTCCATCATCCCATACAGTGGGATTAAAAAAATCGAATAACATGGATCATTTATCAAGTAGGACATGAACAGATTTATTAAGCGCATTTAAACAAGAAATTTGGTATTCATGAAAATCCCACAAGTTTTAAAAAACAAAACAAAACATCTGTATCCCACTTGTGCTCTTGAGTTTCTGTAAATTTAAGCACAAGACTCACAACTCACTTTTATATCAAGTTAAAAAAAAATGAATTAAATCTAATTACGCAAATTTAAAGAAAGTTGTAGAAACAAGCCGACATAAATCCATTCAGCTGCGTAAAAGGCTCAGATGGTGTTTAAGTCGGTTCCTTTTGCCACAGCATCTTCTTTTAATGCTGTACAACACTTTATTTATTAACACTTTATTACAGCCAGCACTAAGGGACTAATATGGAGCCGATCTGGTACGTTTCAACCTGCGATGTGCGACTACTCCTAGTGTGCTTTCTTTATGACTCATGCTCATCAGGGAGGGAGCGTCGGCGTGCGATAGACATCCGACAGACAGATGCTGAGATACTTGGGAAATAAACCAGACAAATACATAAACAAAGACGTTTTTTCTGTGTGATGTTCTTGGGGTCCATGACCACCTGGGTACATTAGATACATGTATTTTTTTTTCTTCACGACTAATTCAAGTCTTAATCCAAAGCTTTATGAGCTTGGGCTTTTATGGAGTTTTGTGAGAGACACTAGTCACTATTCAACAACATTTGCTTATGCAAACATTTCCACATAACTTTAGTAAAAGCTCGGGCCCATTGTGTCCCACTAACCTTCTTTAGTGACTGCATAGCTCACAGATGCTCCACACGCTACCACACAGGCCCTGGAGATTCCTGTAACTGCTGTGGGCTCACTCTTTTCCATCACACCTTCTCCCAGGCCCAGACGCCCATACTCAGCCCGGCCAAGGCTGTAAACCTGCCCTGCAAGCAAACAACTCAAATTGACGCTTTTAAATGCATTGTTTTATTAATCCTTAAAAACCTGTAGTATGCAGTACAGAGTACAGTTCTGTGCAAAAGTCTTAGGCACATGCAAAGAAATGCTGCAGAGCAAAGACGCCTTCAAAAATAATGTTTCTACATTTAAAATAAATACTATAAAGAGCAGTAAACAGTGATAAATGAAATAAAGTCAGTATTTAATGTGATGATCCTTCGCTTTAAATAAATAAACAGTGTCTCAGGTGCAGTGTGTGCAGTTTTATAA
>CM075003.1:1336753-1373918 GCA_037576675.1 Pangasius sanitwongsei | reverse complement strand
ATTCTGTTTTTATCTGAAAAGTGTCTCTTATGGAATCTGCTGCTTTCTTTACTGACATACAAACATTTTACTGTAACATTTAAATTCTGTGCTGGAAAACTAATGTTTGGGATCTAAAATGTTTTTGTACTGAATCAGTAATGTAGAAGTCATAAAATAAACAACTAAAAAATAGGGTGCCTAAGACTTTTGCATAGTACTGTATATATAAAGGAAAATATTAAATATAAAGAAAACTATATACATAAAAAAAGTGTATATATATATATATATGGATATACTGTATGGATGTAAAGTTGTGCAGTTTTGTGCAATATGTGACGTTTATGTAAATATTTATGTTTATGTTATCTTCTCAGTGCTCCCATCAGGGAAGCGCTAACGGATCCTGAGGACCAACACGGAGAGACGCAGGAGGAGTTTCTACCCTCAGGCAATCCGGCTACTGAATGAGGACACTCGAGAAGTCTGAATATTACTCTAACTCACTCACACACACACACACACACACACACACACACACAGTTGCACTATGGACAAACAAAAACTCTTGAACTCTTGCACTATGAGAATTTTTTTGCACACTACATTCCTCCAAAAGCTGCTAAACATATATATTTTTTTTACACATAACGTCTATATTTGTCTACTAGATTCTATTCTATTTTATTTTTCTATTTTATTCATTATATTCTGCTTTTATGATGTATCACTTTTGCACTGTGGGACGAGGCACTAAGGAAAAACATTAATTCACTACATTAATACATCACATGTATGTAATATTTATGTGACAAATAAAGAACCTTGAACCTTGAACCTTGGTCCTCGTGTATCCACTGTCCTACACGTTAGTGTTTTCCCTTCCCCTACATACCTAATTCAACTAATCAGCTAATTAACAGCCTTTCCTTAGTTGAAGTGGATGAATTAGTGCAGGGAAAACACTAAAATGTGCAGGACAGGGAGTACTTCACTATCAGGGTTGGGAACCTGTGGATTAATGCATAGCAATGTGTATGGTTTCAGTACTGGGCTGATTTTTGACACACTAATCAACTCCTTTCTAGTTTTATTTATTTATTTATTTTTAAACCAGAGTCTATACAATGCCAAACTATTAGTATTACTACTATTGACTGCATTATCCATAGAGAATCCACAGATTATCCACAGAGTATAGTATCAGGGTGTATTGACTCCACTGATCTGGAGAAAGAGACTCCCTCTTATGTATATATGGTGGATAATACTTACAGAATTAATATGTCCTTAGATACCATGCAAATATATTCACACACTCATTCACACCTAGGGGCAATCTGTCACCATTCCAGCAGTATTGGATGGAGGGAGAAAACCCAAGAACCCAGAGAAAACCCATGCAGATATGAGGAGAACATGCGAAATGTGCTGTTGGAAACCCGAGCTTAGGATCAAACCTGGGACCTTGGAGCCGTGGCGCGGCAACGCTACCCGCTGTAGCGCCATGACATTTCTGTACTCTGACTCTTCAGTATAATCATGCAAAAGCATCCAATAATAGCAGCACAAAAATCCCACCTCGTGCACCACAACACAACACTAACGGGAGGTGGGATTTCTCCAGACTCTGCTGGACATATGGGTTTGGATCAGGTGTGATCTCAACCCAAACACCTCCCACGCCTTGAGGCTGATAAGCTGCTACCGCAAATATCCCAGTCATTATACTTACAAAGAATAGTCTGGCCTCACTTTCACACTCGCACCAGGATGCTAATCAAATCAGGAAGTTGATCAAATCATAGGATGGGAGTAGGAGTAGATTAAAAGCGAGCATCTCAGTCAAAAGGATAACAAATGCCTGCATATGGGTGATGATTCCTGTTCAAGATGTTTATATTGTAAAGGTTTTAGATGCTCTGGGTTCAGTCTGACTCTGCTGTTATTGTAATAAAAGATGTTCACATTTTCACCAAGTTTGAAGAAGTCCTTTGTTTCCTTACACACTTGACAGTTCACTCCACTGACAATAAAAATTCAATAAATGAAAATGACCCTTAATAATTGATGTAATTCTCATATCATTCATTAATCTTTAGTAACTGCTTTATCCAGGCCAGGGTCAGGGAGTGACTCTGGAATAAACCCTGGATGAGACACCAGTCCATTGCAGGGCAGGGCAGGGCACACACACACACACACACACACACACACACACACACACACACACACACACACACACACGAGGTGGGAGGAGACCAGAGAACCTGGAGAAAACCCACACAGACCCACTGCACCACTGCTGAGTCGTGTGTTCACATATTCTACGACATTTTTGCTGAGGAAAAACTGAAATGAGACCAGAAACTGTTTGTAAGCATTTAATTTATATTTATAGGCGACATCTAAACAAAATACTGTCAGTTCCTAAATGTTCACACAATCAAATTAAAAACCAAAACAAAAACTTTCGAAGCATTGGATAAAACACTAATATTTTGTGCTTAAAAAAATAGCAACCTATATTACTTTATAATATTTAAAATACAATTCCAAATAAAGGAAGGCAAGATATACACAACAGTTAGTTTAATCTAAATAATTGATCTGTACAGCGGAGCAAGTTATATTATTCTACTGGCCATAGACATTTAAAAGGAAGAAGAAAAGGAGAAAACAAATATTCGAGTGGAAATATTTCCCCTGGCAATCATTACACTATAAAAAAAAAAAAAATCCCAACAACTTTATTCATAGTGCTGTATCAATACTTGGCCTGTTCACTCTGGCTTCAATTTCAGTTCAAAAGTCTAAATAATTATAATTTATTCTTATTCAGAC
The DNA here is from genome assembly GCA_037576675.1 of Pangasius sanitwongsei. Lineage (NCBI taxonomy): Eukaryota > Metazoa > Chordata > Actinopteri > Siluriformes > Pangasiidae > Pangasius > Pangasius sanitwongsei. Next base: position 1,371,092 of record CM075003.1, on the reverse strand, counting down.
AAATATGAAGTCCTAACTTTCAGAAACATGATTCTGAGATTGTACTTTAATTGAAATGATTCAGCCCCATGTGGTAAGAAGGGATTAAAACATAAAAAATATGGTAGTTATATATTTTTAGATTAAAATCATGATGTGAAATGTTCAAACACTAAAACAACTCCAAAATAAGGAAAAGGCCATCCTTCCACCCTTCCTCTTTTCTAATAATAGGCTGCAAAGGAAGGGCAAATGTAAGCAAGAGAGGCATAAATAAACCTGGCCATTTTACACAAATGTCACAATGCAGCATAAATCCTTGTGCTTTACAGTTTCTATTGATTACATTTAAAAGGTTCAGCCTAAGAGAAAATGACAACACTATACACACATACACAAATATTCCTGTTTGTCCATGCAAAGTCCATCTGTACACAACTCTGCTCAGTCCACCATCAGCATCTAACAATTATTTTATCATCATCATCATCATCATCTCTTAATACTATTATTCGTTATGGTTTATACATTTCCCTAAAAGGAAAGAAACTGAATATGTAAGTATAATGGTCACTCTTGACCTTCCTTTCCCCTTCTGAGGGCAGACCCATGCTGCTAACGGGGATCTCGGTTCCTGAGAGATGTTCTCCTGATGGCACACACACACACACACACACACACTGTACATCCATTTTTGAGGCTCCTTCATTAGTGCTCTGGTTGGCACATGTCTGTCTCCCTCCAACATCAGGGAGAAATACTGAATTGTTCAGTTCTCAGCCCTTCCATCTGTCATATTTACACAAGGACAGATGACTGAGGAAAAGGTCTCTATTTGTTCCAGGTATCTGTACAGTACATTCACTGAAGGGCAGTTTGTCAGGGAGCCCTGAAGCTCCTTTACCAAACACACAGGCACACACACACACAGAGGCACACACACACACACAGGCACACACAGGCTCACACAGGCTCACACACGCACAGAGTTTCTCTCCCTGCCACAACTGCTTCACTTTCCAGTCAGTGGAAGATGTTATGGACGGTGAAACCTAGAAAAAAAATAATCAGAAGAAATATTTGAAAGCCATAGTGTAACTAGGTAACAAAAATGCAATTATCTTATGTATTGCTTACCTTGTATAAATTCTACTTTCTTCATGTACTTCCATCTCAGAGCTTTTGAACTCATTGAGTTCCTTTCGGATTGCAGCCTAGACAAGAGCAGTGAGGTTAACCAGGGAAACAGAGACACACGGTGGAGGCAAAGTAAACCGCCGAAGCAGCAAATGGACTTGCGGCATTACCTTGTCTGCAGGTGTGAGTTTGGTCCATGGTTTGTCAGCACGACGGTCGTAGTCTTGAGCGTGTGTGACCTCCACGTACTCGTGGAAGCGCAGGATCTTTCTGGCCTGTAACTCAGCAACTGTTGGCCTCTGACTTAGCTAAAGAAGGGAGAACAAGAATTTCACTTTCTGAAAACACAAGCGCTCCTGCTATGCTGGATATTCATCAACAATTACACAGAAAGTGTATAAATAAAGGTTAGGATGGAAAACTCGAGTATGTGACTGTGGTGCAAGAATTTACTGGGATGAGCCCTAGTACAATTGCAGGGTAAATAATTGGAGGGATCATTTGTGAACAGAGGCCAATACATTACTGGGAAATATGCAACAACACCATGTGAGGTGCCGGAAGGGGGGGAAAAAAAAACTGTTTGTTGAGCTCTTCCTTGTTGTTTTTGTGTGTATGATAAAATGATAAAAGGTATGAAGTGAAAAATATAACAATATTCTGGTAAGTAAGAAAGAGGCTCAAGATTACAGATGTTTAATACAGTGAGATAATGACACTTTATACCACAGCACAGCTAACTTCTCAGGTCTGATTACACGTGTTGATTAGGGAAATAATCAACTCCTTGAATATTTTCCTGTAACAGCATGCCATATTGTGCTGTATTTCTTACATATTCCTCATTGTGTTCAGGGTTAAATGAAGTGCTGTGGCTTATAGGTACTGAAAATTCAGGTAAAGCTTTTTGAATAATTCTATCAACTTGTAAGTAGGAATAAATACTGAAGCACATGTTTTTTAAAACTAAACATCTGTATATGAATGTTACCTTTCTGGTGAGCCTGCGTTTGATCTCCCGAACTTCTGCCTGTCGATCAGCTTCATTTTTGGCTGAAGAAGGAGATAAGCAGAAAGAAAAACATCACTGCGAATAAGCAAAATCTCCACAAGAATCGTGTATTAATGACTAAGACCATTTTTTTCAAGCCATCATTATTTATACAGCACATTTAAGGACACTTGTTAGCCGAAGTGCTGCTGTTGATCTGATCCTACTTGCTCTGCAGCATGACTATGTTTCAGCGCAAATAGAACAAACGGGGAGCAGAGCAGGATTGCACTGCAGGAGAAGAATCTTCTGCATGCATGTTTTTTTTTTTTTTTTTTTTTTTAATGTGTGCGGTACGTGTGTTTAAGAAAGGAAGGCTGTACAGGGCACAGAGGATTAGGCTGGCAATAGCAGGAAATAAGGAAATTGCTTACGCTGTAGAATGTTCCTCTGTTCCAGTTCCTCAGCAGTGGGCCTCTGGCTCAGTCGTCTTTAGACAAACAGACACATTACCTTTTATTTAGGAGACATTTATTCTCTTTGTCAGTTTGTATGTATAAATGAATTAAGCCTGCCACCCAGTAGTATCCGGGAGAAACCCTGCATTTAGATACTCAACACTCACAGTTAGTTATTAATGCATGTGTGTGTGTGTGTGTGTGTGTTAGAGAGAGAGAGCATGAGGACCAGTACCGTGTAAGCGCTGTGCCAATCTGTGTGCGGATGGCCTCCCACTGCTCTTTGCTCTGCCATGACAGACCTGTGTACTCCATTCTGGTCTGCCTCTCAGGAGCCTGTCTGTCTGGGGCTGAGGGCCGACTGCTCAGCTTCAGAGCCAAAGTGTCCTTCCTCTTCACCCTGCTGGCCAGACTACCTGTGCATGTGCACACGCATGCACACAGTTAAACGCAGGCCACCACAATTTCTGAATTGTACAATTTCTCTATTGCATGGAAGTATGTACACTGTATGTACAAAAATACGACACACTATCTATCTGCAGTGTAAATGGACAAGGTTCTGTTCACATACTAGGTGGACTGTCTTCCTCTTCATCTGATTCCTCCTCTTTGTAAAGCACAGGGCCGTCTGAATCACTCTCGTCGGCCTGCTGATCTTCCTCTCTTTCCTCTTCCTCACTGCTGTCTGATCCCTCTTGCATGATTCGGATATTTACATCACCCACTAGGCACCTGCGGCTGCGAGGCTCCAGCTCTGGCTGAGTTTGAGGGGGAGGGAGGTGTTCAGGAGGTGGCTCATCTTCATCCTCCTCCTCCTCCTCCTCTTCTTCTTCTTCTTCTTCCTCTTCCTCCTCTTCTTCATCTTCTTCCTCTTCTTCCTCTTCATCAGAGTAGTCATCTTCAGCCCTGAGAGGTGGGGGGAAAGGATATGTGAATAAATATATGTGAATGAATTATATTTTAAAACAGTCATCAAAATCAGTTCTATCCTCCTCCTCTATATGTAGGTACAGTTTTGGAAAACTTTCATCAAGTCATTTATAATTTCACCATCCGTTATTCGAATTATACCGGTGCTGCTGAATTACTGAAGTCTGCTTGCTTGTATAAATCACAGCTTGTACAGTAGTTTGGCTTAAAGACATTTTTGGAAGGAGTCTCCAGTGTCAGACAGATAACCTGACAAGTTTTTCTGTCTTATTAACTTCGAGAGAGAGAGAGAGAGAGAGAGAGAGAGAAAAAAGGCTGGTGAGGGAACAACTATTTATAGCTGCTATAATATAAGCAATAAAATGAACAAACATTAAATATAACTAAAAAACAAATGAAATGTGTCATTTATTAATAAATAAATATTTTAGAGTCGGCAAATTGCTATGGTATAAGAGGAATAAAACACTTCGCGGCATACCGTTAGAGGAAAACAATCAATTTTGTGTCAGTTTGCATCTCACCGCCATGTTGTTAATTATTTTCCTAAATCAGCATGCCCTGTCATATGTTACATAATTCATACAATGATTCTTTCTCTAAATGACACAAGCTACTCGTCTCTGCACACTTATTGAGAAATGCTGGGATTGAAACACTGCTGGTGTTGGGTACACACATTTTTAAAGGCTGGATGGTGACCGGCAGCGGGCGAGATCCTTGGTATTCTGGAGGAGTTTCAAACAGCAGTGAGTGGGCACGGTGGGAGGCGTCCAGGTGAGGGAGGGCAGCTCCGGGGCTGATCAGTGCCCGCTGGATCATGATGTGCAGGGGCACTGGGGCTTGACGTGTAGGCAGCTCTTCCGGCGGGCTAGGAGGGTCAAAATGGACAGGCAGCGGATCGGGGAGGGGATGAGGGTAGGAGTGCTGGTGGAGGAGCTGGTGGGGGTGTCCTCGAGGAGGCGAGGGTGGGATGTGTGTAGGGAGAGGTGGGGATGGTGGAGGCGGGGGCAGTGGGAACCCTCCTGGGATGTTTGCTCTGTCCTCAAGAGAGAGTATAGAGGGCAGGGAGGAGATGGGAAGGGCGGAGTTCTCAGTGTGGCGCTTTGTGACCGGCGTGGTTCTCTTGGGGGGCATAGGCGGCGATGGCTTAGCTGGAGCTGGGTTGGCACTTCCTACAACCTGTGAGAGTTCAGCTGGAGAAGACAGAGGATTGTGAGTCATGACAGTTTTTACCGCTAGTTTTACCACTCATTTACATCAGAATACCATATTTCTACAAAATCAAGGTTAGTGCAACATTAAAATCTGTCATCAACAGTCGTTACAAGGCCTTGTATTTTTGATCATAACATCAACCACAAAGCATATTTCAGAAGTATACACATGTAAAGCACTAAAACTACACCGTATCCTGATTTCACATGCTCAGAAGCTGTAACATGAACCACATCCAGTGTTTGTCACATACTGTACATGTCCATGTGGCAGGACAAACTGCACATATTGAACTGCCACAGGTAAAGCACAAGGTGAAGCTGCTCCATGTACAGATGCCCTCAGAACAGACAAACACACAGAAAGCCACAGCCAGAGAAACTAGGCTTAATGGAGTAACCGCATGCACACATTTTTAAATCTTTTCACTGATAAACCCGGGGACAGTATTTGACATGAACAAGTTTTCAACTTCTGCTGAATTCTCAGCTTAAGCTAAAGAATCTGCTGTCTTTCAGCATGCGGTGCATTCAGTTAGATTTATGTACTATTCTCTAATCTCATTTCCGCCAATTGAACAGATGATCCAAAAAAGATGGCCACAGTTCTGTGGTGCTGACAGGTCAGGATTCGGCAACAGGACTTCTCACGACGGCGTTTAAACGTGTTAATGGCACAGCATGCCCATTTACTGCAAATCTAGTCCTATAAAACATGCATTTTAACAGGAAGCAGAGGAAGAGTGAGAGCATGAGAAAATATGTGGCACTCTAGCCACTCCATGTTAGTCCAGCATCCCAGCCAGAGCTAAGAGCATATGGTGGCAAGGGTGAAGAAGAAGACAATGCCAGCACACATAGAGCAGATGGATAGGACGTGATAAAAAGGCAGCATTGCTGTGGTTCCAGGCATGGCCTTGCTGTTACCTGTGCGCCCACCTCCTGCCCGACGGCATAAGTACACGGGCAGGGACAGGTAGACATCATAGTCAGCCTCACGCTTCCAGCAGGACCAGTAGAGGGGAAAGGGGTCACCCCCTTGAAGGGTGGAAGCTGACAGGGGTAAGAAACCATCCCAAAGGTATCAAACACCACACATAAATATGACCAAACCATCCATCGAAACTGTACAGCTTGGCAATGTGAAGGTTAATGAGAAGTGTAAGCGGTAGCCTAAAATGTGCTGAAGCAAGATAACATTAGCTAAAGAAGGCACTTAATTTAGGAAAGTGGGTCATACTGCTGTAATGAAGTTACAGCAATGAAGAAGCCAGGCAACCACAGAAAACTCTGGGTTCCAACGCTCAAACAAGTCCAGCACAGACCAGCTCATCTCTCGTGAGCACGCGATGCTTCAGCTGACCTGCAGGAGGCAGTGTGTGGACACGGCCCATCCACATTTTAAACGCTCTCAAAGATGACAAATAAAGAATGCATCAATAGTAAAAATCAACATTATGCATTAAAAGCACAGCAACATATTATATTTAAAGATCTAATTCATTTTTTTCCCCCTGTTCTTTAAATGTACAGGTACAACAGTAATTTTATATTTCCTGTGTACCATTGTTACGCGTTGCAGCATTGTTGTGTGTTGCACCAGGGCCCTGAAGAATCGACATTTTATTTCACTGTATAGGAGTTATACAAGACGAATGACAATAAACCCACTTGACACTGAAAATATAAAACCCACATACACTATTTGTCTGGCAGTTTCACCAAGCTCCATCCGCTGTGGCGTCTCTTGTGATAAGTGTTATACATGATTGGGAATGAACAAATAAGAATGCTTCAGAATAAGAGTAAAAGATTTGTCTATAAACTATAATCAATACAATACCAAAACCCGAAAACAGTTTCAGCATGAATCTAAACGACTGATTTGCTATGTTCTAGCACCAAAGAGCATTAGTGATCTAAGGAGCTTAAATTCTCAGATCCTCTTAAATCTTGCGTCTTTCTGGAGGCTACGCGATGCATGTTTCAACTTTGTTACAAGTGCACAAAATTATCTAAGGCACGCTCATGTGACGAACTTTCAGCAGTTGCATTATACAAGTTGCACACTAAATACTAATTACGTACAGGTTATCCATGGAACTTTGAGGCTCAGCACTTATTTAATATAATAGACTCGGCCTAAAATGATCAGCATTCCCCATAACAGAGGAAAAACACTTATCCACCATAGTAACAAACAAAAACAACAAGCACTGCAACACTGCAGCAGACAGCTGCCTGCCAAGCCTGGAGTCATTAGAGTTAATGCTGCACAAGAGGAGAAGGATGCCAAGGAAGAAATGTTCTTGAGACTCTTTTAAAATGCTTTCCGACACATAAAAAAACCTTGAACATGCCGAGACAAAGATAAATGTGTTTCTTATTCTGACACTCCTAGACAACAAGAATGAAAGCATGTAACATCTGCGTTTTGGGGTCGTGTGAGAAAAGCAGGAAGCAAGAGTAAGGACTCACCCAGCATGGCAGCGTTGGTGGTGCGGTTGACTGGTTTGGGTGGAGGGAGTGGCGGCTGCCTAGCAAGCTGTGTTGGCACTGGTCCTTGGGTGGAGGACTGGGTGGAGGAGGATGCCAGGGGCACGCTGGCCCCAGCAGATGAGGCAGTCCGCAGGGTCTTTGCGGCTGCGCTGGAGACGGAGGACGACGGAGAGTTGGAGGAGACAGAGCAGGAGGAGAATGAGGTTGCAGGGCTGTGGACGGGTGTGTGGGGCAAGGCTTCAGTGCCAGGCTCTGCGGTGGAGCTCATCAGCCATTTGGGGGCCATGATGGACTGCTTAGGGGGCAGCGGTTCTCGCAGGGTGTCCCTCAGAGCCTCGGGGTCGGGAACATAGTGACTGCTGTCTGATTCTGTGAGGAATACAAAGAAAAAAAACATTTCTAGTTGCTGTACCTCAGAGAAGTGGTTAAGACTTATTACTACTAGACATTTAAAATGACTGGATGACCTTCATAGACAAAGAACCACCATGCAAAAAAAACCCACTATTTTCAACAACTATATTCCTAGTAGCCTTGTTAATTACGGTTTTATAAAGAGTTTCTCTTATCTGTCTTATCAGGCTATTTGAACTGTGTTACGAGTTGTATCATTATTCCCATGCTACTCGTTTGTATGTTTCTTAATCAGCTCATCGACCGCCGTGGGAGATAAACAGGCTGCCATAATTACCTCTCTGTCTCTCTATTTCAACCCCCCCCACGTTATTCCCCCCAACAAGACACAGGCAACAGAAAAGCGAAGGGGGGAATCCAGTTCAGAAATATCTCTTTTTGGGTCTGTGTATGTTGCTTTTATTCATTTTTCATTTTGAAATGAAAATGGGAAAAGAAGGAGAGTCTATTCTACACGCTCTTTTCTCTGGTTAAGGTGTGTACTCTGGATCCTTATTCTGTTTACATAAAAGATACGCTAAAAATGGGATCAGCATATGCAGAAAGAAATTTTGGGTAATTTGGGTAAAAAAATATTCTTAAATTGCAGCACCTGGAAAATCCTGCTGATTTTTTTTTAGCTGTCCTCCTTTACAGTCACCTATTTGCTATATTTAAAAAGCACAGTGATTGATGTTATCCGTACATCAGGCACTAACGGCAATCTTTAATCTACCCTCTTCTTGCTACCAGCTACCCAGTACTTGTTGAGGCACAACCAGGTCATTCAAATTCGTTTATTAATTTTAGACCCATGAATCTGAAACGAGGAGAAAAACAAACAACTGAGAAATATAGCAGCTTTCTGTAATATTTATTATTTTATTGCCACGTGTTTTTAATCCTTTTTGAAATGACAGACCGTCGGTCCTGGTAAAATGCAAATTTACCCCCACAAGTGGTTTGTGTTCATTCTGAAGAATTGAACTGACAGCAGCATATTTAGAAGGACAAGAGAGAACAAAGCTGAGCTATCCCTCTGCTTGTTCCTAAATAAGAATCTTAGCTAGAGCAGGACCCAAGGGAGCGGTGCCGCTCTCCTCTTCAGCAGGGCCGAGAGAAGAGAGAAGAGAGAAGAGAGAAGAGAGGAAACACTGACGAGCAAGAGCAGAGGAGAGGAAGTCAAAGAGCTAGAGAGAGAAACAGAAAGTTGACCCGTCTCACCTCTTCTTCCTCTGCCCTCTTCAGCGGATGAGTGGCGGGGGAGGCTGGGCTTCCAGTCGGCCTCAGGACGAGTTCTTCTGCCGTCCTCTGAAGGGGCTTTGATCAGACCGGGCTTTCTGTCTGTGTCTGTGTGGATTCTGCCTCCATGCTTTAGTTCCTCTCCCTGCCAGCCCACACTCGACTTCCACTCATCTACTGCAGCCCGTCCACCTCTCCAGCCCTCTTCCTGGCTAGCCATAGCCCGTCGATCTGCATCAGAGGGGTCACGAACCCTGCGCTCCGGATTGACCCTGAATTGCAAATCAGCTGTAGGCCGAACAGGCTCAATACCGCGACTTCCACTTCCACTGGTGCCCCCTACAGGCAGCGTGTGGCCATTCTTCACATACGGGGGCTTGGACCCATGTGCCTCGTCTGCCTCTGCGACAATAAATGATGAAAATACATGGAAATTTAGGTAAAAGGTAACAAATCATCACGGAGCCATGGAGCATCATCAATACACACTATACTTTAGAAAAGTTTTTTTTTTTTTAATTTCTTTTTTTTTTTTTTTATATTGATATCTAGACCTCGCTTTTTAAATCAGATTGGAGGAAATCAGACGAAGGTTTTGAAGATACAAATAAGCCAGAGGTAGTTAACAAGCTGTCTGTTAATAAACACATTGTCTGGTTTTTTTGCAATCTGAACACCTTCTAGACAAATGAGCCTCCACAGCAGCGAGTGCATGACTTTCAAAGCTTTTTGCTGCAGGGCATTATTTGCTCCAATTTACTCAGCTGAAGACAAACAATATGTCATTTCTCTCCTCCAAATATGAAGTTAGACCTTCAAACACCTGTCAAATTAAACCTTCTTACTTCATCTGTCTCAGGAACTGCCGAATTCCTGTTGTGCCCTAGAAACCAGTGACATCATAACAGACAGTGACTGTTACCAACTTCCTGAATTAAAACCACCCGTCCCTCTCTGAACGAGGCTGCCAGACGGTGAAGGAGAGATATCATGATATCACATCACGTGTATGAACAGTTCATGCAATGACATACAAGGACACTCATAGTGTCTCATAGTGTGTATTAAAGTACACTCATAGTGTGTATTAAAGTACACTCATAGTGTGTATTAAAATACACATAGAAGACATGCATGCATGCATGCACACGTGCACACACACACACACACACACGCGCACACACACACGCACACACAGAGTGGCTACCATTCTCAGGAAGCTCCTTCAGAACTCCCTGCTCTATCAGTTCCTCCCGTGGTCTTCTCATCGACATCTTTCTTTCCAAAACTGTGGGGAAAAACGCAGCACACACAAGTCCACCTAATTAAACAATGACCTCCAGCACACAGTCATGTGATTAACTCAGTGATATGTTAATCTCATTGTTATGTTAGTAACAAACAGCAGTGATTGCAGGTTCTATATTTGTACAGACAAAAGTGTAAATTTGGTGTACAGCTAATTTGGTTAGGCGTAGGCAGGATTTTCCTGTTCTCACTCATTGCTCTTATTTATGAATGGCCTACTTCGCCCAAGTACGAACTAAATTCAATGGATTATTGTGTTTGCTTTATGATCACAAAAATAAGCCCTGTGCAATATGAAATACAAGATTCAGACAATCATTAAGCCAGATGTTGGTCTAATAACATTAACATCAGTCTCAGCAAAAGGCTTCTTTCATAACTTCAAGGTAACAGACAGGAAACAGAATCATATGTGGCCCTAAAGACTTATGAAGGCGATTAAAAATAAGCACCTTCTGAAGTTTCCTTAAACTTCTCACTGCTTTTCTTCTTCCTCCATTTCCAAGGTTTGAAGATCTTGCCCAGTGTAGATAACTTGCCCTTGCGCTTGGGGGGAGGAGTGCTATCGCCCCCTTCACTCCCTGTGCTGTTGTGCTGGTGGCTGCTTTCATCATCTAGAAGGAAGGTGAAGGAGCAGAGATGGGTCAAAGTAAACCTGGAACCTAGAAGACTCTGACTACCAGTTAAGCAAAAGATGTGAAAGAACTTCTATAACTAGATAAAATATTAGATTAAGTGTGATTGCAATATAAATCACAGCGGCACATATAATAATGTACAGGAACAAAAATGGTCAGTGAGCACTGGGTACATGCAAGCACACACACACACACACACACACACGCACACACACACTCGTCTTACTTTCCTTGTGAGGACCTTTCATTTAAGATAATTATTAATGCTATGCCTACACCTAAATCTAACCGTAATCTTAACCTCAGTGACCAAAGGGAAATCTTTTGGCTCTTTTAGGTTTTTAAAAATAAAAGTTGTTTTTGGGGAAAAAAAAAAAAAAAACCAAAACTTTTACTCGTGGTGACCAGCCAAATAGCCCTACAAGGCCAAACGGTCAGATATTCCTATCCTTGTGGGAACATTTGGTCCCCACCAAGATATGAAAACATGCCCATGCACGGCTTCAGTAAGTTTCAAACAAAGTTGATGATGCTTGTCAGAAGGGCTGTTGTTTTAAACTCCAAGGCACTGTTTTAAACATGGTTGTTGTTTAAACACAGCAGTGTTTCTTGGCAGCTGTAGTTGGAGGCAAACAGCCCCCTGCACAGAGCCTCAGTCATTTGACCAGTGGCTGCCACTTCACTACTCCAAGAACTCACATTCCTCTCACTTAAAGGACTGTCAACAGGCTCACACACACTTATCAGCTGTAACAATCACCCAGTCTAACACATTGTGTACATTATGAACTTCACAAACGACTGGATTGAAGACATGCACCATACTTCTGACACTTATAAAGTATGCTCTATTCTATTTAACTCTCACACAGAAAGAACAGATTACCATTGATTGTTTCCCTACTCACGCCATCATGCGATGATTTAAAGGGATAGCTCAGTGCAAAACAATTTACACAATTTTCTCCTCATCTCAAATAGATGTGATCAGTAAATCAATGTTTGGTACCCGACAGTTGCATCTTTAGTTTTGCATTAATGTAGCCAACACATTTTTTGCCATAAATACAGGTCCAAAACATCATATAGATCATGTCCAAATATATGTGGATGCCTGACCATGACCCTCATACAGTATGTGGGACTATCCCAAACTTCTACCACCAAGTTGGAGGCATAAGATTGTTTAGAATATATTGTATGTTGTAGCATTACAATTTCCTTTCACTGGAACTACGAGGTTCAAACCTGTTCCAGCATCCCATTCCAAAACCACGGGCATTAACATTGAGCTGTTCCTCCGTTTCCGGTTATAATAACCTGATGGCACTTATATCGCGTGTGGAGTGAAGTTGGTGTTCCAGTTCATCCCAAAGGTGTTCAGTGGGGTTGAGGTCAGGGCTCTGTGCAGGCCACTTTGTCACTTTGTACACAGGGGTGCTGTCATGCTGGAACATGTTTGGGTCTCTTAGCTCCAGTGAAAGGACATGTTAATGTCCTTAAAGCATACAAAGACATTGTAGACAATTGTGCGTTTCCAACTTTGTGTCAACAATCTGGGGAAGAACCCACATAGGAGTGTTAAAGTCAGGTGTCAAAAATACTTTTGGCCATATAGTGCAGATAGGTTGCCCTGGTATAAGTGTCATTATTAGGATTGAGATAGATTAGGTTATTTATTTTCCATCAAATTGGTAATCTTAAAACAAAATATTTATCATTTAATATTAGCATTATTTTATTAGTAGTAATTTAACATCCAACCCAGTAAACACAGGATTTCCTGGCGACAGCGCTTCTGTTCTGCCCAGACTTTCCCACAACGCGGCAGGCACATAATCCACCCCAGTGACCAAATGTTCATTGAATGCAAACGTCTAGCTCCCTCTGAACACTGCAACACATGAAAATCTATCGGGGAGTGAGCAACATGACATACATACACACTGTCTGTCATAAACTTCGGGATACCTAGCTTTTTAAAATCTTAATAAATCACCATTTTTGTTGGTTTGTAAGTGGTTATGTTGTGCCTCTTGCATGACATCCCAGGAGTTTGCAAAGCTGGAAGGTCACCTCTCTGAAACATTTCAATCCAACTCCTCCCAGAACAGCTCAGCTGGGGTAAGGTTGGGTGACTGGAAGGCTAAATTATAACATAACTCTGCCACTTTCACCATGGATCTCTTGTACAGTATTAATGCGTTGTGGGGTTGGTTAAAAAAATAAATAAAAAAAAAAAAAAAAAAAAAAAAATAGCTGGGAAAACGAATTTTAAAAAAGCAAATACGTTGGCAAGTAGTACGTCATATGGTTATACAGTTAGCAGAAAACCAGCTGGTTAGAGACTAGCTGTCAGGAGAGGAGATGTAAGGATGCTCCGAGCAACACAAGTAGAACTGTCTTTTTAATCTTCTATTAGTGCTATTTTCAGCAAATCCCTCAGAGCCATGCATACATTCCGAATGGCTGATATAAAACTGGCTGCCCTATCTTCCTGTAATGAAATCTACAGCTGGAAATTAGTATTGCCCCCATGCCATTTTTGCTTCCCAGAATCAAACGGCACATTCTAAAAGACACGGACACCGCTTCACAAGTAGTCTGAATCAGCATTGAGTTAGAAAGAGATAGAAAGTAAAACTACCTGGACTCCAGCTGCCATGTCGAAGGGTGTGGAAGCAGCAGGCCATGAGGAGCTAAGGAAACTTCAACTTGTTTCTTTTCTGGAAGAGCCTTTGCAAAACAGCAGAGGTGTCAGAAGCCGCATAAATGGTCCTTGTGGTGAGACCAACTATATTCCTCTGGAATATAGCTAAAAGACCAGACAGACTTGGCAGAGGTTGCTTATTTTAAATCTGGAGCTCCAGGTCCTCATATGAAGGGAATAGTGTGAGAGAAATCTAGAGAAACTCATACTCAATATCCACATCACACTGCTAAAGCAGCAATAATGACACATGCAGTCTCTCACACTGAACTCATCCTCCAGTACAATATATTCCAAGTCTACACAGGCAGCCATCCAAATATAAGACAGTTACAGTGCTGAGACTAAGTATCCACTGACCAGGCATCCATCACAAAGCGCAGAGAACGAGGCAGAACAGATTCCCGGTCCCTGCGTCTCTGAAAAAGGAACAACCGAGTGCTGCAGTATGCAGCTTGACCAGGCAGTTGGCTGAGTCATTAAGCAGATCGTCTGGACATATTGAACACGAAGCTGAGCTGTCCAAGCTCCCTGCTCATGGATAATGGACCTTAATGGACTCAGTATTGCTCACAGCTCTGATCTGAGTGCGCAGGAGAAAGCAGATCAGGCAGACCCAGATTCAGATGGCACGGCTTGTTGATAAACGTGTCCGTTTGAGTGGCGAGGTGTGAGCCGACTTCACATTCTGCGCTATAGGGCTGTGTGCTAATAGCTGGGAGAGTCTGAGAGGGCTCAGAACGGGGGGAAGCCTGGGAAACAGAGGGAGGAAATGACACTCCACCCTGATCCTGAAAGAGGCAGGTGGGTGGGGGCATAGATAGATGACCCCCACCCACTCACCACGCCAGTATGAAGTGGAAACCAGTAAAACAGATGAGCAAAAACAACACGCGTCAGCCAGTGAGTAATGTACTCTGTGCACGTCCGTGCTAATGGGCTGTGAGGACATTAGCAGCCATTTTCCCAAAACTCCATATATAGCTATATAGCTTACATACATACCTTTAGAAATCAAGTTAAAGGTTATCACAACCACCATAATTATACTAATTATAAAAAAGGATATTCAATAATTGTACTAAAAGAAATTATTAGAAAATAATCCAAATGACTTATACTACTACTGCCACCTCTAACGTCTATAGATTTAATATAGCAATGCCTCATTGCCAGCCAGCAGGTTCTACTTTCTTAATTTTGTATGGTTTTCTTCCAGCACCAGAGCCAAATACTTGCTCATAAAAAAAAGTTAAATAAATAAATAAATAAGTTTAGGCCTATTCACAGTGTTATATTCTCAGGTTTCTGTAATAAAATGTCTCTGACAAAACTAACACATTAGTATGTTTATAAATGAACACAGAAAGAGTGAGTCCTTAGCAAAGTTCCCTTTTCTGTGAATCTGGACGTTTTCACCACACACTATTATATCATCAATTTATTTCCAGAAAGCTACAATCATGATACTGTGGCATTTGCAAATATAAGTTGTATACAGGGTTATAGCCATCTTATTAATGCGCCTTTAAATCAGCCTGCAGGATTGAGCTCTTTGATTTACTGTCTTTTAGCTTCCAATGGGTTTCTTGTGAATTTAAAGAAAGATTGAGGGAGGATTTCTAATTGCTCAAGCCCTGAAGCAGTCCAAAAAGCATGTTGTTTGTGAACCAGGTGTTTATGGAATGGGTTGTTCAAGTTCCTGAAAGGGTTCTTCTTGGAACCCAGGAACCCCAGAGGAACATAACCAAGAATGGTTTATGGTGCTAGATGGAGATTTTGTGGGTGGAGGTGTGTAAAAAAAAAAAAAAAAAAAAAAAAAAGCATTTGTATTGTACCGGTGGTTATAACCACAACAACGTGGAATCTGAAATGGTATATTTGAAATTTTATAATGTTTAACTCAACATTGAGTAGGCTTGTATGATTTCTTATGAATGAATAAATAAATAAGTGTCATTTAGGGATACAGCCCACAAAAAACATCTCATATAATTTATATTAAACTGATTATACTTTAAAGCATTATAATAAAACAATCTTTAAGGCATTTTTGTGTCATTATATAAGATTTAAATAATTCTTAAATAATCAATAGAACATTCAAGAAAGAAAGTTGCAGCTCTGTTGAAAACAACAGATTTTCAGGCACAGCTCAGCAGCAATGCAGCTTTAAACAGAACCATACAAAATAACATCCAGTCAGGCTAGAAAACATTCCCAGCATGAACTCCATGTTCGTCTTGAAAAGCCCCAGCCATCTCCCTCTATCAAACAAATCAGAATCTCATTGTCCTCTATAGAGAGATGAAGCAGGTCACATTTACCCATCAACCCAGGACAGAACACCATGCTGCTTAATGAAATCCTTCTTTTCTTCACTATATGGGTTTTTGTTTTTTTTTTGTACGACAAACTGCATGACACAAAATCTGTTGTGAAACACAGCAAGGGCTTAACACAATCAAAAAGAAAAAGAAAAAAACAAAAGCAATGCCATGACTATAACAGCACGACCGCTGCGTATGGCTGCGTCACTTGTCATTTATTTATAACCATTACAACACTGCTGGCATTTGCCATGTACAGGACAGTTGCTTTAACAAATGAAAATAGTTTTGATTGTGGGCTGTGAGCATCCTAATCCCAAACATTTCAGTTGAATATTTTTGTGGAGGTTTGATGAAACATAGCATCCAACAATTTAATATAAATATATCTATATATATTTAAAAAAAAAAAAAAAAAAAAAAAGCCATCTTTAGATCTTTATCACAGTGCTTCAAAAAGCTGTGAAGGCATAAAAACTGCAATGACTAACAACATAATGACAGTATAGCATTTAGCCCATGTTGTGTAGACATACAGATAAGCTGTCCCAAGACAGACATGAACAAAGCAAGAGGCATCAGTTACTGTCCATGTGGAATGCATCATAGCTGCAGATCTAAATGTGTATTGCACGGACGCACACAGCCCCAGGGTTCGCACAGAATCAGGTGTGTATGCTGTTCAGTTAAGTGAATGCAGAGAGGAGAGCTGTCAGTGGTTTAGAGGAAAGTGTGATGCTTGGAGCAGTTTGTGTAGACAAGTAAGTTAAGCTGGTCAGTTGGGGAAACACACTCACAAATGACATCCTTACAAAGCACAGACATGATGTCACGAAGTGTTGCTGTCTATTATAGAAATTAGCCAAGTGATACCGAGAACGAGTAACACAGAGCTAATTCAGTGATCACTTCTGTAATACGGCTTTACTGAAAGGTTCAGCACAACTCTTATAAAGGTGACATTTTGCATTAGAAGTAGCCGTAAGTGAATCCAGCATCAACAAGGGCAAAGCTGAGGAGAGCCCGCTGACCAAACAAAGGAGCCTGTATTGTGAAATGAAACTTGGCCGTGGCGTTTGGCCGGTCATTTTGGCCAAGCAGAACTTGGCGTCTGAATAATTCCTGTATGCAGAAAAAGACCCTAAGCTGTCTCCACTATTGACATCTCCATCTCCATTTAGATACATTTAAAAAACAGGCCAGAGGACTTTGAGATGTGGGGAAGCATCACAGTCGGTCAGCTCATCTAACACAATCTCATCAGAAAAATATCTGAAAGCTTCCAAGTATGTGAAGCAGTAATGTTACAGAACTAACAAACATTCGTGTTCTAAACCACATGTGCTATAATAATGCTTTGCTCCTGAATGATCTCAAATTATTGACGTGAAAATGTCCCAAGTTTGGACAAAACTAACAATACAGAACCATCAGTGGTCCAAATAAAATGTTGCAGCAATGCTGAAGGACTGTTTATAAAAGGTAGGCAGAAATGTTCTCTGAACACCCAGAAAACCTGAAACAGCCAAAACCTGTAACCTAAAACTGTTGCTTGATATTCAGGAATGAGATACCAAACATGCTGTTCTGACAGAAGCATAGCAACTATAACCTATTAGTTTATTTAAGTAGTTAACAATGTCAGTGCCGATTACACAAAGGGCTACACTGTACACATGAATCCCTCAGTGACTTAAAAAAAAAATTATAGCGAGACCATCAACTTTCAAATGAAACAAACAAAAAACAAACTACTACTACTAATGTTCTTGAACAGTGAAGAGATTAAATCCACATATTAAGATCAGTCTTCTGCCAAACACACAATCCGAAAGGTCCTTTGAAAATAACCACAGTTTGCACAGTCGCTGCATATGTGAGAAACATAAGCAGACTGAAACATAATCAGACTGGAACATAAGCAAAGGCAGGACAAAAAAAAAAGTTTTTGGAATGTTTGTGGAATGTTTTGAAGGAAACCGCAAATAATTCTTTGTCGAATTACTCCTAGAGCCAGAATAAGTGCTCAGTCCTTCTTCTGATTCTGTGCTGACAGAAAGCAACCTTTGGGAAGTCTTTACTGGGCTTAGTCCCATCAGCATAGTGCTGAGAGAATATTACAGAATCCTATTTAAGAAATATGCTTCAATCACTTACTGAAAGAAAAAAAAAAAAAAACATTGTGTACTTAAGTGATCCTTGCTCTTGAAGACAAATCTGTCCCATAAATTTTACAAGTCACCTGATCCATGTGACTTCAATATGGACAGACAGATTTAGAGTCACTACTGTAACATCACATTTCAGATAACCCAAGGCCACTTCCGAGCGGTTTCACTCATTTTAGAAACACTGGCCTCCTGTAAATTTTGAATCTACATTTACGTAGCTAAACCTCAGATAATGTCTGTGGTGTGTATACATGTGACTCACCAGTGTGTGTATTGGTGTCCTGAGATGCAATCTCCAGAGAGAAGCTCTGTCCCATACTCTTGGCCCTGAGGGCCTACGCTTTCAGCTGTGCCCTAGAAAAGGCCACTTTGCACTGAGAAACAAGAGCGTCCCACCTGCTCAACTCTTGACTTGCCTAGGTTCTCCACTTCAGAAGGCTTTCTTACTGCCAATCCTTTCTTCTACCCACTTATCTTTACAGAGCTCTCCCTTCTGTTCTGTGTCTCTCACCAACATTCCCTCCCTTCTTCCCTTCTGGAATTCTGCACTCCTCCCTCTTCAACTCTCCACCCCTTTCCTTTACACTGACCCTCCCTCAGCCTAACTGACTTAAGCCTGTAAGTTAGCACAAATACAGATGGATGCCTATCATTCCAGGGAGCCGGAATCAGTGTGTGTGTGTGTGTGTGTGTGTGTGTGTGTGAGAGAGGAAGAGATTAAGAGGTTTCTCTTGTGCAAGACAAAAAGATACTTAATTAGAACAATATGGTTAACACTATGAAGAATGAGGCAGTGCTAGAAAAAGAAAAATCCCTCTGCCTCTGTACTTTGCTACAGAATAATACATTTTAAAAATGCAAACGTAAATGTAAGGTTCTTCAAGTTGAATACGCCTTTTCTTTTTTTCCTTAATCCTCACTCAGCAAAACAATTACTAAGGAAGTTTTTTTTTTTTGGACATTCCAACCCCCCGAGAAGAAAAATGTTTCTAGATGTGGTTTATCTGGTTCACATCCAGCTCCTGCTTTATCCCCAGAATATTTTCATTGAAATACAAGAAAATGGTGTTGTGCCCCCTAGAGGGAACAGTGAGCACAATCCTTTAGTGGCACATCCATTGGAATTCCAAGCATGCAGCTTATCCAGATCAGTCCATTAGAGGAAAATGAGTGTGTGCGTGTGCCACATTTATGAATGACGCTCTCAGACTTCCAATGCAAAGCCCCATTTCCTCCATTTACTATTTCTCTAACCACATCATTTAAAGAGGACACTTTCCGCAGATCTGTCTCAGTCACTAGAGAACAGGTTAGGCTATATTAAACGTAGCACCGGCAATATGTCTCATTCTGTCTAAATGCCTCAATAATTCAGTGATTTTTTTTTTTAAATGCACTTAAATGACTGACTCATTACAGCATTTAAAGTGCTCCCACAGTATCTGACAAGCCCGAGACAGAGACAAAGACAAACTAGGAAGTGGAAGTGAAGCCAAAACACACAGTCAGCAGTCAAGTAGTGCAGTATTTCCCGGTTTAATAAGCGACACGTTCATCCAAACTTGCTCAGTTGACACCCCGCCGAGGTCAGACAGAGCTGACACTGGAAATGGGGAAGGCCATTTGACATCACCAGACTGTAGCAAACGTCAAACATGAGGAGGAACACAGCCAAGAGAACTGAGAGGGTGATTAAGGATAGACAGGGTGAATCAGTAACGCTGCCAAACTGGCCACCAAACGGTAATGACGCTGTCAAAGGGCTGTGAATATAGAAACTCACATATAGAGTAAATGTGTGGCTCTCACCACAGGGGAACTTTAAAGATTATTGACGGTAATGTCCGAGAGTCTGACGGAAGTCTGATGTAGCTAGTTGTTTCAAAAATTTTCAATATACACAGCAACTTAGTTTTGCCTACACAGCTACTCCAAAACACTGCCTAGGCTTAAAGACTGGAATGATATTGCAAGAGCCTTCTGAATTTACAAGCAACGTGATTGGCAGGCATGGAGGCGTCAGCTTTGTCCTGATTGGTTGGATATTTGTGCTTCGCATCAGGGCGTTTAGAGATCCTGCAATGCCCAAAATACAGTTTCTGAACAGATATTTTATTGAAGTTGCCAGAACATAAATGACACCAAATACGATGAAAAAACTGCTACTATTTGACATAGTATTTTACTAATTCAAACTGTTCTCTATGGCAACATATAAATCAATTTACATTTTAAACTAAACAAACCAATCAAGTAGCTCCAGTAACTATACATATATCAAATAAATATTGTGAATTAATTATATTTTCAAAGAACTATTTTAGTCACTACACATTTCATGGGATAAATAAAATATTTAAACTTTCATTCTTACAAAAAGACCTTAGATAAGAAGACAAACCCTAGAGACAAACCCTAATCCTAGAGGAGCAGCTATGAAATTCCCAAGCCATTAAACCACAACAACAGAAAATTGCAGCTCCAACCTTGAAAAGAGCTCTAACAGGTTCAGGATGCACTAGCAACACAGGCACCATCACAAAACGAAGCGAAACCGAATGAGCTCTAGTGATAATAAAGCGGGCTGCAGTCCTATTTCTCCGTGTCCCAGTTACAGCGTCTACACTGAGGCACTAATCCAAACATGCACAAGCCTGCTGGTTGGTTCTGCCTGAGTCCAGAACCTGCTGCTGCGACCTGGAAAACGTGCTACGCTCAACTGTGTGGTGAAGCCGACACATGACCATGGTGAACTTGAGAACATCTAAGTGCTGCGGTGATGCTGAAACTCAAAACAAAACTGACCCAACAGGCCTCCATACCAGTAACAAGGAAAAAATCGTGACATTAGGATTATCAGGTGCTATCTGCCACTCATTCTTCAGCTGAATAGACCCTTATAAAGCTCAGGAGATAGCAGCTGTCTGTAGCATACATTTGTGAGATGCAAGCTGAAAACGGATTTAGCCGTTCAGTGAATAACCTAATAACCCAATATACCCAATGACGTAAATCCTGTCTTGATAATATTTATTTAAACATAGAAATATCAAGAGGAAGCAACCAACATCAGTCTAGAGTATGAAACATTCAAGCAGCTCACCATAACCCTTAACAACAACATGGAAACACAAACCAAACAAGTCTGTGCTCTGTGAAACAATCACGCACTCACCACGATTTTCCATCACAGAATCTGACACACACCAATGAGTCGATCCTGTGGATGCAAATGAAAAAAAAAGATGATTAAAACAGCTTCATTTCTTCTCTGACACATTATATAATCAGTGATAAAATTCTCCATGAGATCACATTTTCAGAGAGTCAGTTACACAACACATAATATGCATCACAATAGTCGTTAATAAGGCCACTATGGCTTAGGAGTACACACACTTTCAAATCTCTGCTAGGCACACTTGAGTGCAAATGTTTGTATACCTTTAGGAAAAATAAAGACAAAGAAATTTCATTTACACGAACATCACATTTTAGTGCGTTCCTTCATTGTGACAAACAACAAAATGACGAAACAGTGCATGTTAATATCTTAACAGCAAAACAAACTTTTGGAATCTGTTGATTTCTGTTTATTTTGCCTTTTAAACTGTTGTCTTGTTGCAGCATACGCCCACATCTAATTTTTTACTATGCTGTTTTTTCTCTTGTGGATAAACTGTAAAATAGAAGTATATTTTTCCACCCAGAAATCATAGGGGATGCAAACTTTTGCACTCAACTGTAGCTGTGTGCTTTTATAATACAAGAGATTAGCAAACATCTCCCAAACGCTACTTTCAAACATTTCTTCATACGGCATTTATGCAGAATGCTCAATATTTCAGGCTTCAAGCATAAACTTCTATGTGACTAATATAAAAAGAGAGGGGTGTCACCCACAACGCCTGAACACTGACAGCTAACATTGGAAACGCACTGTGTAGAAGGTCATTGGCAAGGTCAAGGGGGTGCTCGTTCTCAGTGTGTCCAGTTCCCAGGTCTCAGAGCAGCAGATAAGGTACATGGGCCCGCTTCTGCTGAATCTGTGCAGGTCAGAAAAGGGGAGGTTTAAATTAGCACGAACAGATAACCACTTAAACACAGACACAGTATCAGAGTAAAGGGAGTCATCGATCTTTTAATCTCACTGGGTCCGTCAAATTTATGAATAATTCTGGTTATTTTAATTAGATCTGCTAGTATAAAAATGTAGGAGGAGACTCTGGCACTTTCAGTAAAACTTTAGACACATTTTCACATCATTAACTTCAAACAGCAGCCATTTCCTATATTATATTTAAAATTAGCAGGCACCTCAAGGTCACATGGCTGGTAAAGTTGAAGCCTTTGAGGTGAAAGTAAGGGTTTGAAAATAATTTTCTTAAGGAATCATGGCATGATTCACTAAAGAAAACGTAACTGAGTAAATGGCTCAAGCTGATGCAGCGAGCGGATCAGGTTTATCAGACTGTAATGGACTGAGAGCGTGACAGGATGTGGAGCAAGTGGACGGATGAGGCAGGGAGGAGAACATGGCGGAGGAGACCGATGAGAGAGATCTGCGGTACAGGGAGAAAGACAGGAAGTGGAAGAGAGAGTGATCGAGGGAAAGTGAGAAATGCTAATGAATATCTCCTGAGACTGAGCGATCTATTGGAGTGAGGCAGAACAGGCTTCACAGGCCAACTTCTCTTTCACACCACATCACAGCAGCAGAACAGGAGGCTGGTGAAAAAAAAATCTCTCCGTGCAGGATCAGTGTAAGACACTGACAAAGCAAATCACTAAACTGGTTCTAATTTAGGACACATTTTAACATTTTAAACATGACACAAGTGCTCTGCAACGCCACTGTAGCTGACTATGTATAGAAGTCTGACCTGCAGCTCCAACACAGAGCCCACTATAAGAAAAATGGCAATGGGAAAAAGAGAGCAAGCTTAATTTTAGTCCTCTTCGTAGGCCCATTTTTCAGGGAAAATGAAGGTCAGGAAAAAGAATAGAGGTCCTATATGTATATGCATCAAAGCTGGTAGAATATGCTGGGGCTGCTGGTGTGCTTCAAAGTAAATGTAAGTCTAACAGTGTGACATTACATACAGACTGAGAGGAAACAAGAGAAATAATGATTTTCTAATACCACACAATGTCTAAAATCAATGGCTACGCATTAGGTATACGTTAACGATGAAAGCACAGAGCTAACAAAACAGAGAGTTAATGCTAGGGTTAAGAAGGCTGAGGTTTGCAGGAATTTGACAGTACGCCCCACCAGCTTCACATTTCTGAGGTTTCAGCAACCAAAATAATCCTAAAACTGTAGAACACTTCCAAGGGAATTGCATGTTCTGTCAACATGAGTCAGAAAAAAAAAAAAAAAAAAAACCCCAGCAAGGTAAAAGGGAAAGACACTAGTGATGGCCATAAAGGGTCTACAAAAACACCAAGCTTTCCAAACAACACAAACCATTTACTTACGTCTAGATCAACTATCGTATGCGACAGTGGTGTCGAGTTTCCCGTGCTGGTTTTTGAGCTGCAGTGTGGCGATTGTGTACGCAGTGTACACAATGATTTACTTGTACAATAAAGTGGACATCCTGCTAGCAGATGTGCTGGAAAGCTTTATTTGAAAAACAGCCTGTACTCTTTCGCACTCGTCATAAACAAAATCCCAATAAAAGGCGCATCTTAACTCATACACAGTTAAGTCACATATGCACTGTATATACACTAAAATGATACAGCAGAGGCATAAGGAGAGAGAAGAACTCTTTCCTGAGGTGATTATCAATTCATGACACAGCAGGCGGAAGTCTGTCACACAGGCTAAAGCTACACAAAGCTACAGTTTGTATTTTCTCTTGCTATTTCTCACAGCATTTAACGAACTGCTCATTTGATTCACCACATGGATAGATGTGAACTTGGTACAATACCAAGACTGCGACGTATTACAACACTGACAAAGCAATACTCTGGCAGTATAAGACTGGCCACTGGTCGTTGGAGAAAATGTTTAAGCTTGTCAATATTTAGTTGCAGACGTGGATGCGCTCTATAAAAAGCGAGGCTGTGTACACACCCTTCTGCCTCAGAGACGCTCATGCTAACGATGCTGATTAAATGCTAATCCCAAACACACCAGATTCTTTCACTATGATCTATATACCATTTAATGGCATCACTGTTTTTTTTTTTTTAATTATAGACTGCCTTTATTCAGATAAACTTATCAAAATGTATTTATCTTTTGATATGAGCAAAAATCTCCAAATTTAATGTGCTATTGCAGACCCTATAAATCAAGTGAATCAAGTGTATCAAGTATTGTTTTTTTTTTCTACAGACTTTTGTTTTTTTTTATTTTTTCCATCCAGCTGAATCCCTTCAAGAATAATTTATTTTGCAATGGAACCTTAATTGTAATGATAATGTTTGTAATGTGCAATGTGAATTGTTGTAAAGATGCAGTAACTGCTAGACTGAATCGAATGCTGGCTTGCTATTGCATAACCTCAGCGTGTGGAGAGCACAACGGCCGCTGAAATGAAATAAGTCAGTGGAATGGAGATGGTGAAGTGGCAGCGTCCTGTAAGAACGCAGAAGTCAGTGTTTCAGTTACTGTAAACCTGCTTCAGTTCTCACACTCCATAATGCAGGGCATAAAATCTGTGGTGAATCACACACTGTGATATGGAAGAGCGCGCAGATGACTTCCTTTATAACAACAAAGCATGTGGGTTTGTGTGTGAGGGACGTGTGTGAACATGAAATACCAACAGACACACACAGCATATTGATATGACTAGATCACGAGTGTAAATGATCTATGACGAATGATCATTCCCTTAGGCTAAAATCCAGTTTAAATGCAGTGCTTCATACAAGACATGCAGATGTGGTTAGGGCTAACATGCTAACACACACACACACACACACACACACACACACACACACACACACACACACACACACGTCCCTCAGGATGGGAAGTGTGAAAATGGGATGTAACTGGCCTAGTTCCTGATTGAGTGTTAACTCCTGACGAACCACCACGCACCAGTCGAGATGAGACAGTTAAAAAGAAGACCCTTAGGGAACAAAGATCCGCTGTACTGTAAATTAAACAGGGAACTTGTGCAGCAGGAAGAAAATAAAAAAAAAGTGCTTTCTCACTGTTTAGATAATGATTCAGTTGCAGGAACTAACGTCGACAGCACTGGTTTAATTGCTGCGCATAACGATGAGACTTTATTCAAGACATTTTGTGTTATCATTGGTTTAACATAAGCAGCAGCTTAGCAATTCTACTCTAGATCAAATTCAGTAGTAAATATAGCTGACTGGAATAGTGTTTAATCATGAAGTTTACCTGAAATTATTCATGAGAAATAATTAAAACAGTATCCTGTCAGCTAGTACATAATGCATGATGGTTAATAATAGTAGGCTCTTAGGTCCTAGAACAAAGTAATGGCACAAAGAAATAAAGTCAGAATACAAGCCCGAAACACACCGTCCCAGTGGATTACACGTCATCCATCTATTCAACACTAAGAGAGAAAAAGTGGCACTATATCTAACAGCATCATGTGGTGGTAAACTACACCACAATGCCTTACTACTGTTAAATGGCTCTTCTGCCACACTGCTTTGTGCAAATAAAAACAGGGCTACAATTTGAATGCCTAATAATAGCTTAACACACATAAATGTAGGTTTACTGATGCACATCAGGCTGCAGCGCCACAATGCTCCTTTCGCCTACCACAGTCAACACAAAAGGAAACGGGGAAAAAGAAAAATGTGCAACACTGCAGCACTTTTCCTCAAATATTACTTTTGCACTGACAGATCTGAAGGAATTGGTATCTTCCACGGGATGCAAGAATTCGATTTCGCAATGGGCGTAAGTTCATCAGGCCCTTAATATTTAAACCGCATCCCGACTTGTGAGTTAACAGCTTGCTCACAAGTTCATATTTGGGCAGAAATTATGAGTTCAATAATCCGATATCCGGTATGCTCACTGCAGGAGATCAGTAAATTTCAATTTCACATTCTCTTACCAAAGAAGAGAACGACTCAAAGCTGACCCATCGCGCTCATACTCACAGACGTCGCTTCAGAGGCTGGCCTATACCAGTGGCTAGATCCAGTCAGACAAACGTCTACATGGGAGCTGTGGAGAAAGATCAGCAGCCTGCTTTATCTCCTTCTGGCACAGTGATCTTAGCCCAATCACAAGCACTTACACATCTTAGTCCCGCTCTAGAATGAGAGGACGAAAGCATTCGCTCCAATTCGGGGCCGCCTGTAACGTCATAGCCGTGCTTGTCCCAGAAAAGCTCGGCTCACCACAGGGACTGGTGGCCCACTTTACAAGGAGTCCAAAAGGCTGCTCTCTCACTGTCCTCTCTAAACTTTAGTCCTCTAGACTCTTCATGTGCAAGATCATATAGCTGACTCAGTCCCGAGAGACGTGAGCCTAAAGGGGGGCTTCGAGCCCTCAGTCAAACCGGTTAAAGCCATACACACCTTACAACATGCCATGAAGCAGCCAAAGTTACGCACAAGCTGACCTACGCAAATATTTGCCATTTACTGCCCATCTTTCTCTTTTAATGCAGTTCCACTTTTGGTGATTTAAAGCTATGTTTCCAATAAACGGCTTTAAAACCATCAGCCTGACAGCAGTTCATGGAGAGGTGTGTCTCGACTTTAGCTGTTTTAAACATAAATCACGTAAGACACACTTAGAAATAAAGAGCTTGCCTAAATCTCAGGCAGTTAAACTGAACAGACAATTGACAGTAATAATACCACATGGTCCTGAATGTAAGTAAACACTCCTCCATTACAGGCTTACATCTAAATAAATCAAGTGCACCAGGCCTTAGGACTGTTATACAACTTCCAAGGATTTGATATCAGTTTCTAAGTGAGTTTGCCCAGCTGAACAGTTTGGGTACATTACATCTTGGACTTGTTTGTGTAAGTAAAGGTTGTTAGCTTACAGCACTGTGACAGCCTGCGAGACTCAGATGATGGCAGCTTCTACCTGAACGTTTATTACACTGGGTATATTAAAGGAGTGATATATCTTTGTTCTGCACCTATTTGGTGATGCTGCATTTCCTGGCCAGTTTTGTGTTACATCTCTCCTGTGGTGTGCATTTGTCATGAATATGCAAATTTTAATAATGTTGTATAATAATGAACTTGTCTTATATATTTCATATCACTGCGTGTCTTGTAATTTGAGCTCCATACTGAGAAGATATCTAAGGCAGGATTAAACAGTAGATCATGAAAACTGGGTCTCAGGCATAGCAATTAACTGTTGACCTCTGGTATGGTCTAATAAAACCCAGTATTAGAAAAAAAGCTAAAAAGAATCAAATCTTTTGGTTTTTTTTTTTCAATCATTTGTCTTTTAGTTCATGGCACATGATCAGTCTGTGCAATTATAATTAATTGTAAGGATGAACCTCGAATTTACTCAGAAGAGACGTGAAGAACTAAAACAAAGGGGGAAAACAAATTTGAATAAGCAGCAGGTTTTAAATTGGGACAATAATTACGAACATATGAACACAAATACTTAAAAACGCAAACGTGCTCGGAAATTAAGATACTTCACTCTACTGTTCCTTGTCACTGCGGTCGTACCATCAAGGGTTTGAACCTTTAGTGTGTATCTTTTAGCTGGGAATGTGCATGTCATGTACCTATAATTAGCATTTAGAGTAAAGCTTTAAATATGTACATATCCTTAAGGTCCAATTAAGTACCTGAAATTATTTCTAAATGTAGAAAGATACATACTAATGGTACAAAACCTCAGCTATGTACCTCAGCGACAATGAAAGGTAGAGTCTGGTACTTTATTTGATGGTTATCATGAATAGTTTCTATTTAACATTACATAGTAAGATTGAACATCTATATTTAGAGAATAGCACTGAAGATTGACATACGACAAGATGGTCAAACAGGAGAAGGTCATGCTCCGTGTTGGTTAATAGACTCTAAGCAGTGATGTTAGTATTAATCATGTGTCCTTCTGCCTACCCTTGAATCTTGAAAGCATTTCCAAGAGCTCATCCAAACCCATATGTTACCTCAATGCAACATATTTCTCCACCTGGAATGAAAGCAGTAGTAGCCTACAACCTTCATATAACATTTCCATGGCAGTACAAGGGGCAGCTTCCAAGATGATGACCTGCTCACAAGGAAAGATGAAGTCTGTGCATCAGAGATGAGAGAGACAGATCCTCACATTTACACAGACTGACAGGAGTGATCAATTAGCTCACTTTGCAGTATTGATTATAGAACTGTCTTATATTACACACAAACTGCCCTCTTTTAACCTCAATGTGTGGTGTGTGTGTGTGTGTGTGTGTGTGTGTGTGTGTGTGTGGGGCAGTTTCAGTAGTGTGCCTGCTGTGCTCATGACTGAGATTTGCATTATTATCATTATCATCATCATTACTATTATTATTATTATTATTATTATACACACTCTCTGTTCACACACACACACACACACACACACACACACCTCCTAAGAATTAAAACAGGAGGTTTTGGTTCCACAAAGGAAGCTTCCATCACCCAGCCATCACCTTTCCCTCAGTTCTCCCCTCCATCATTTGTCCAACATTTCCCAGCGCCTGACAGAAACCGCACAGAGAGTCTGATGGAGATGGAGGATGAGGATGAGGATGAGGATGAGGAGAGGCAGATGGTGATTATTTATTCAGAGTGGATGGAGAGCTCAGGGTCTGCACTGCGCCTCTGTAGCGGTTACAGCGCGAGCTTTTCTAAGTTTGCACGCTGCGATTCATCACTGAAAAGTAAAACCCTTCGGTTTTCATTTGCATCGAGCCGAAG
Source organism: Pangasius sanitwongsei (assembly GCA_037576675.1). Lineage (NCBI taxonomy): Eukaryota > Metazoa > Chordata > Actinopteri > Siluriformes > Pangasiidae > Pangasius > Pangasius sanitwongsei. Next base: position 1,342,178 of record CM075003.1, on the reverse strand, counting down.
ATGAAGGAAAAAGCTTTCCAGATGCACCAGGACACACGCACGAGGTGCAGACAAGCCGCTCCTCCACAAAGCTCTCAAATCACGCTCCGCAACTTTCATTGTGAGGGGCGCGCGCAGCATCATTTTTCTCCTCCTGTCCACAAAGTTTTCATCTATCTGTCCTTTCTTCAGCACGGACAATACTGCCAGTCGGATTCCTTACTAAAAAGCATGATTTCTTACCTCTCACTACGGTGTGTTTGGGAGGTTTTGCCCTGTTCCTTTGCAGACTAATGCTCCAGCGATGCAAACACAGACACTTCTCTGCCACTCATTTTTTTTCCACCCCATTGAAACTTTTTTTTTTTTTTTTAAAGGTACCGGAAATCATCCGGCATACACATTGGTAGTTGTAGTTCTAACAGTATGGATTTCCATTCTTTGTGTCAATGCATTGCACTTCAATACCCATAATGCTTTGCAAAGGAAACGACGCCCCCAAAGCAGCGTCTACCGTTAGCGACCTAAACGCTCTTCCCCACCAGCATAACAGTCTCCATGTGAGATTATAATCTAAATCCACTGCTCATACAAACTGCTTTATACATCAGTACTGATCCTATCTATCCATCCATCTATCTGTCTATCTATCCATCTATCTATCTATCTATCTATCCATCTATCATCATTAAATAAGATCAATAATACAGAATTTATAGTTATACAATATATACACTATCATCATCATCATCATCATTATTATTATTATTATTATTATTATTTTAATTATTAAATGAGTCTATGTAACCCATTTTAAATAAACAAACAAACTAACTAAATCATAAACTATTATTATTATTATTATTATTATTATTATTATTATTATTAAATTACTGAATGATTATTATTAAATGATTAAATGATTAAATGATTCTAGGTACCCCATTTTAAACAAACAAACAAACTAACTAACTAACTAAAGCTTGATAATGAATAACCGTAACAAAGTACTTGATAACCTAGTAGGTAAGTCAGACAAACAAACAAATAAACAAGCATATAAACAAAGACCTTCTAAAAACTGAGTGACCCATGTGTTTGTCATATAAATGCCATCATCATCATCATCATCATCAATAACTGCTTTATGTATGAATTAATGCATTATTTCCCAGTAGATGAAGATTATTAACAGTTTGATGGACTCTGAAACTCTGAAAAAGATTTAGATGTGTGCTTGTAGCAGAGGAAAAGAAAATATAATTACAGCCAGTGTGACACTGTTGCCCTGGTGTATATAAAGTTGTGTTATTCTGACCTGGAGATATTGTAATTTAACACAACACTGCCATCCAATGGACACCAAGGGAAAAGTAAGATTTCTCCTACGGTTAGAAAATGATATATTTAGAGATTTGTATGGAAACATCTGAAATATCTAAAATGACTTTAGCTACTTAAAGCTTTAGGACACACATATAAATCTGTGGTGCAATCAAAAGTAGCCTGATTACAGTTACATTAATGAAAAGAATAGAAATTATAGAATAAAACAACAAACGAATAGTTCCTTTAATGTATAAATTAATATAATGTATTATAAATGACATTATATATATGTGATCATTCAGTTTTAATTTAGGATCTGCTCTTTTTGTCAGCAGAATGCTCATCTACTGTAATTATTTTATTTAACATCAAATGGACCCAATTGTCTCAAAACATACATCCATGTCAGTAAGCAGTGTGCTTTTTTCTTTTTTAGTTTTCAGCTTACAAACAAGAGCAACTGACCTGGACGTTGAGGAATAATAGGCCTAATTGCAGTCAAGGAGTACTTGCCTAATGTCATTTTGACTCTTGATATCTTAAAATCTTGTGACAAGAAGCCAAAAACAAAACAAAACAAAACAAAACAAAAAACCCTGCAGCAATAAACCTTCAGTGGTAAAAGGGCTTTTGGAAGAAATCAAAGGAACAGATGATATTTGGTACACGGATGTGAACTCATTAGGTATCTCTAACTTTTTTTTAATTTTATATTATTACCTCTGGCAAATGCATTATTTTCCATAAAAATGAATAATGTTTGACTAATTGCAGTAAACACTACACAGTGAACAGAACTCTACTGGCAGTGTATTCTGGCAGTGTATACAGCATTAGACTGATGTTGTCGAGGTGAACTAAAGCAAAAAACTAAAGCAAAACAAAAACAGAAAAGCTCCTGACACTTTTGAAACCGACTGTGCTTAAACCACATGCTCAGTCTGAGAAACGGGAAGAACATGATCCTCTCAGACAGGAAGTGTGTGAAAGCTCGGTGCTGGTGAGCTCTTAGTTAAGCTCAGTATGAAGCAGAGAAACCAGCAAAAGTACAAAGATCTAAAGGACTTACATATAAGCAACGTTTTGAAGTGTGGATTTCAAGCACTCGTTAAATCTCTCCTTCCAGTTATCACTGGGAGACGAAAGAAAGTTCATGTATAATATGATTGCCTTGAACTGAAATATTATGAAACTCAGACCTAATTCTGGTGCAGTTTCAGCAGTTAGTAATTGCTGGAAAAAAAAAAAATGACATTAGTCATATAATGACTAGTAATACAGATTCCTGTAAAGATCTGAAAGAGGAGACATAACACTAGAACTCTGTAGTGTACTAAAGTTGAGGTACTATGCGTTACCTAAACAGTTCCAAACATATTGGGTCTGGATTGTTAACTTAGATTAAATAATTACTTTGTTTAAGCTTACAATAAACTTGGGAGCATTATAAACATTATTCCTAAGCATAGGTATAATGAGTGTTCCCATTATTGCAATTTATTTATCAATGTTTATAATTTAACACTTAATTTAGCACTACCATCAACTGTATTCCACTATGTCACAATAAAAGGTGAATATCTTATCTCCTTTATTAATTGATTATTTTTTTATTTTTTTTTTCCAGCCAGGAATTAGATATTGGAGCATAAAAGCATAAAACTCCTTTAAATGCCAGCACAACTCTTGCAAGCTGATGACATTATTGTGATTTTGTTTTTCTTTGAACATCTCACTGAGGGTTCAGAGACCTTGCTGAAGGTCTGGAGTTTGACATCCTGCTTGTAAGCGATAATTGCTTCCGATATGGGTTTTGTAATGTCATTTGGATTGCACTGACACAGAAAAGACCTGCCCTGTGGACAATTTTCTTGAAATGATGTGCTGTTTCTTGTTCTAATCTGCTGAAGGAGATGGTTTCTGTAGTATCCAGGACACGTGCTGTGAACAGGGTGTGAGTGTGTGTAACACGTAATGGGGAAGTGTCCTGGTTCATGTAGATTCTTCTTCTAAACATGAATATATCAGCGGTGCAGACTGACAGTGCTGAATAGACCTTTATAATTTTCTATTTCTAGCAGTAATTTTTGTATAAGATGTACCAATGTGTACAGTGTCCTGTAAGTGCTGCTTGCTAGGCAGCCTCCCCTACAGCTCTAATAATAGCTCAGTAATAGGCAGTGAGGGAGCGTGCAGCAGACACAATGTGCAGGAACGCCAGGGTTTAGTGGACAGCTGCTTGAATATCTAGCATGCCATTACACAGCATCTGCTGCACCAGATCTCACCACATTTGCTTTCTCTTAAACTGTATAATTGAACTGAATTGTAATAGATGTAAACGTAAAGAACATAAAGAATTAGAATTACTGGGCAGTTGAAGATTGGAAAAGGAACAGCCTAGGACCAGGCACGCAAAAGTTTCTAGAGTTTACACAGAAGGTGCAGAAAACAAACAAACAAACAAACAAACAAAAATCCAGCGAGCAGCAGTTCTATCGGCAGAAACGACTTGTTGATGAGAGAGGTCAGGGGAGAAAATGATCTCAGAATGCACAACAAGCCAAAGCCTTCAGGCGGATGCGCTACAGTGGCACAGACTCTCACAAACGGCACAGGTGAAGACTGGAAAAACACCAGGCAATTTTAACGTACAAAATTCTGCTCTTTTTTTTCTAGTCAGAAATGTGCCATCAAAGACGCAAATAAACATTTACAAGCATATACACATTAACCAAGTCAGCTAGAGAACATGCTTTCCTTGTCTGTCACATTGTTGTTCTTTCAGGCACAGCAATTTTACCAACTAATTTGGGTCCGTTATGAAGTTTAATCATTTTAAACGACACAAAATTACTCTTGCATGAAGTCGCCAGGCACTGAACAACTGTGTGAATGCAAAAGTGCCACACGATCCATGAAATCAAAATGAATTTCTTCAACACCCATGACAAATATTACTTATATGTCAAGCCCATGCCTAAAATATGACTTGACCAAAATGTCCCTTCGATGAAGCGACTCAAATCAAAGCCAGATGTTGCAGCCTCTCCACCTGCTACCTCTCATACTGCCTTCTCCTAAAAGTCAACATGAAGCCTGTCAGATGTTTTTAACATGCAGGGGGTCACATTCTGTACATTCTACTCTATCTGTTCATGGTATGGTCATTATACGCAGCGCTTAAGACCTTTTGCTTCTTTTCCTGTCTGCTCTTAGTTTCCTAAGCAAGAGAAAAATGTGAAATACATAGAAACACTTATTTCACTAGAATTAAAATCCTTGCTGCCATTTTTTTTTTCAAAACCACAAAAGTACATACACCGAACAACATCATAATTACATCATTATCCCAAAAAAAAAAAATTTTAAAGCACAAATGCAGATCTGCCCCACATAACTGTTTCAAACCCTGCAATTTAGTGAAAATCCTTTCAAAATATTTTTGTACTGAAAGCTATTAAGGTGAGATAGAACCTGTAAGTGGGTAATGGTATATAGCGTATGTTTTACTCTAACAAACTACTGTGAAATAGGCAGCAGGTTTTGTTATAAGGCCCTGTAAATGAATAACAAGCAGTGCTGCTTTCGTCACATGGTCACATACATGGTCATCCCAGTATTGAATTAAACCTTAAACTGTTCATATATGTTCAGCTGGATTCACCTGAACACTGTACGTGTTAAAAGAAGTAGGTATTAATGAAACCCTGTGAATTTGGCCATGCATACCATGCATAGTTCTGGAGCACTTCTACAGAAAGGAATTAGCTGAGCAAGCACTTCTTAAAGTTATATGTTGTTATACATTCTCTATAAGCTATGTAAAATCAAAATAATGTTAATGTTAACTCAGAGTTATGTGTTTGTGGCTTTGCTTATTTATGAGAAGATTGTCACGTCTAACACGTGATGTTTTGATTTTTTTCTTCTCTGACTGTTCACATAAAACAATGACTGATATTATTATTTTTATGATAAGCTCCAGGGCGTTGACTCACACTGCATCACACTATACACACCACACAGTGACTCTGGGTAAAGCCGATCCTAATAAACACTGCGTCACACTATACACACCACACAGTGACTCTGGGTAAAGCCGATCCTAATAAAC
>CM075003.1:1324435-1336743 GCA_037576675.1 Pangasius sanitwongsei | reverse complement strand
AAAGCCGATCCTAATAAACACTGCGTCACACTATACACACCACACAGTGACTCTGGGTAAAGCCGATCCTAATAAACACCGCGTCACACTATACACACCACACAGTGACTCTGGGTAAAGCCGATCCTAATAAACACCGCGTCACACTATACACACCACACAGTGACTCTGGGTAAAGCTGATACGAAGCATGATCCTAATAAACACTGATCACATCTGAAGGCTTGATGCACTTTTCATTTCCAGCTCACAAGGACAGGGTTAGCGACAAGCTACCATTTCTCAAGAATTATGTGCACTGTCTGTGAATATGAACAGAAGCACTAAGTATTATTTTAGTTCATCTCTATTCCTGACACCTCAGTCATATTAGATTAGTGTGTACAGTATGAGCTCCTACAGACTAACACACTGTGAAGTTTTGCTGTGTAAAAATGCAATTCTGAGCCTTATCTCAGGTTTGGTTGCCTCAATAATGATCAACTCTTTGCTCATCTTTATGTTTCAGCCTGCTGAACATCCACAGTAGCCTTTTAGTGGGATTCACTGCCTGTTTTTTTTAAAAAAAATATTATTATTTCTTTTATTACATCTCTGGATCATGGATTGTGCTCAGAAAATGTATCTTTTACCTCCACCCTCAATTTGTGACATTAAATAAATGCTGCTTAGCTGTTTATTAAATGTTTTTACGCACATTGCCCTGTGGCTCCCACACATAATCCACACATACTGTATGTAAAGGTTTTTTTGTGATCCAGGGCATTTTATCTAGTACTACGAAGTCAAGATGAGTGGATTAGGTATAATCATGAAAATGTCTTCGTCTATTGGCATTCACAGTTCAGCAGAGCTGTGTAATAAGTCTCTAGTATTAATATCTCTGTGTTTGATTAACACCTATAATATCATGGAGCTTGTTAATGTCACCTGGCAGTTTTTGGCATCTAGAGGTTTGTGCTGGTGTGAACCCGCTGACATAAAGGTGTTATGACGGCAGTGTGAATGGTGTTGCAGACTCATTAACCTTCAGAGATGACAGAGACAAGACAGCTTCCCTCCTCTCCCAACCAGCTATCTCTTTATCCAAGTTACATACTCTGTACTCCTCAAAGATGCGTCGTTTGTGCTTTAGACACAGGTAGATCTCTGAGTCTTGATCTTAGCTCGCTCGGGTTGTGCCTTGCGCTTCATTGCCTCCCGAGATCTAAGAACAGAATATGTTGATACAAAGAATAATACAATGATTTTAAACGAATCTTCCTATCTATATGGCTTATGTTTAATAACCTCTGGAGAGGACATCAGATTTAGCATAAACACTTTTCTTTGGAAAATATCACAGGTTAGAAAGAAATCAAAATACAACCAAACAACCCTTATGGAGAAATGTGATGTCTTCTCACACCTGATTATGTGAGTAATACGTGATTATATGTGAAAACCACGTTAACTCACGTAAGCACATGATTATTTAAATAATATGTGACAAACCATGTTGTACATGTGAACATGAACAAATCATGGGGAAATTCATATGTGAAAAAATCAAAATAAAATTTACACGTACACGTGAAAAGTCTACGTGTGAAAATGTGTGAAATATAATATTATGATAATATTATATAAAGTCACACAAGTTTTGTATTTTAATGCATGTGAGAATTTTCATGATTTAATGAAATCTTTTTGTATTGTTCTTGAACTACTTAATTAGTATTATTGTATTTTTCATTCACCACGTATTCCTAGCAAATTAGATCAGGAAATATGTCAGTGATGTCTGATGATGTAAATATGCACATTTTATATAAAAAATGTTTACAGCGCCATGAAAATTAAAGAACACTAAGATATCCTAAGATGTCCACATACCGGGTAATAGTGTAATGTCAGAGTGATGTGTTATGTCTCTATTCTTATATCGAATAAACCTCTTAGGGAAATAAAGCAGTTACGCTAATTTTCCAAACACATTTTCCGAAATGTGTGGAGTGGAGTGTAGAATGGCGAGTGAATGTCTTTAGCCCAAGCCTCAGTGGTATTTTCATAAAATGTGCTTGTGGGCTTGTGGGAATAGCTGCTGTTTTTGGATGAATGTGAAGAAGAAGTTCAGGTTCCCTGCACTGCACATTTGTGGTATCATTTAAAGGCTAAACTTGTAGTCTTGTAGAGAATGGCTACACTCAGCAAAGTAGCATGTGTTTCCTAGAAGAGGCAGTTAAAAAGGAATTTTCTCTAAAGTGGACAAATAGAATGGCTGGAGGATAGAGTATCATCCTGTTGATGTACAAAATAGATAGATAGATAGATACTTTATTGATCCCGAGGGAAATTCTTAGTATCCAGCAGCAATAGACAGTAACAACAGAAAGGGAAAGGTAATAGATTAAAATAGCACCATAAGTCTGTACAGTCGGTACTAAGTATAAAGATATGACAGTGTAAATACCTTATGAATTTACTTACTTACAGTCATTATAAACTGGTTAGTGTATAGAGCTGACCAGAAGTTAGACAACATGTCCAACATGAACGCAAATTTGCAGACATTTTCACAGGCCCTTACAGAAAAGCCACATGAACTTCAAATTTACATGCATGTTTTTAGACACTTTACATTTAATGCATCTGGTTTTATTTTCACGCGATTTTTTTTTAGTCATGTTTACATTTATGGAGTATGATGCCCTCATCCAGAGTGACGTACATTTGTCTAATTTTTTTTTTTTAACAAAACTGAGCAGTTGAGGGTTAAGGGCTTTGCTCAAATGCCCAGCAGTGGCAGTTTGGCGGCGTTAGGATTTGAATTCATGACCTTCTGATCAGTAGTCCAACATTTTAACCACTGAACTACTACCTGATTACAGCCGACTGTGTTGACCGATTATTCCATAATGGGGGTATCTCTGAAAAATTTTACATGGTTAAGGCTAGGGTGAGATTAAGGGACAGGGTTAGTGGTTGTAACTTTTTTCATGTAACTTTTCTATGAAATCTGCTAAAATAATTTCTCAATACAGTTCCTACAAATTTAGCGTGAGATGCCATGGATTGACAAGTCACAGTACTATCTTTGCTGCTGGACTGTGTTTATAACATTGCTTTGCTTTTTTTTTTTTTTTACATGTCTTGCCTTTTGCGTGTACACATTTGTGTTGTGGGGTTTGCTCAGTTTCTCAGACACCCCAGTCATTATCCAGTGATTAATGATGTTGTTCTGCTTGCTCTGTTTCTCCTGTCCTCCGGTCTTTCTGGTGTTCCTGCTGAACCCTGTTGCTGTTTTGAAAAGACCCTGTCTCGGTAACCCAAAGCTTTCAAACTTCACAGAAATGTTTGCTCTCTTTGTCTTTGTACTGGTGATACACAGGGTTAATCCTCTCAGCGTGTGCTTCAGTGGGTGGCAGGAATCAAATAGCAAACACTGATTGTTATGAGTGGATTTCCTGCAGACGTTAATGTCCCTGTGACCACCATCACGTATATACTGTATATATATATACTGTATAGTCCTAAAGACCTAAAGAACCAAATGCTTGTGATGAGAATGGATTGTTGATGAAGCATTAGTCAGACAGACATACAGTACATGCCACAAAAAAACTATCAAAACTCTGAAATTTATTCCACAGCATTGTGATTTGTCAGAAAGTGCTGATTCATTTTCTATAACAGCAGCTCTGATAGTAGTGTCAGCTGCAAGGCAAATCACAGGTCTAATCACATACTAACATGCTTGATCTAATGTTATTGTTTCCATAGTAACAGCTAATTCACAGGCAATGTGATGGCAGATGCTATGCATGTACAGTGGATCCTCTGCATATTCAAAGATAATAATAAAGGGATCTAAAAACATGCTTTTACTTAACAAAGAAAAATAATCATATACTCATTGATATAGTACCCACATCTGTAAGAAAACATTTATTTAACATTTATGGAAGGAGTCTCCAGTGTCAGCACTTAAAACTATAAGTTTTCCCCACAGGAATCTCTTCAGGACAGCGGACTTGACTCTTTCCGGTTTCTTGGTAACATGACAAGCTGCATCATGTTGCGCTGCTTTGTGTCACATCACACCACGTCGTCAATTATTTTCCTTTAACAGCACATCAGAAAGTGTTTCATTCCTTAGGCATAACCCATTCAGTGTGCCACAAGCAGACAGAGCAGAGTTCTGCCGTGATTTGAATCCTTCTATACAAAGGAATTCACAAGATAGCATACAATCCAAACATCTAAGTCTTTAACTAATCATCAGCCAATTAACCAGAAGCAAGCGCAAGAGGACTAGAACATACACTATACAGCCAAAAGTTTGTGGACACCTGATGATCACACATCCCATTCCAAATGTAGTCCCCCCTTTGCTGTTGTAATAACCTTCACTCTTTTGGGAAGGCTTTCCCCTACATTTTGGAGTGTGGCTCTGGGGATTTACCCGTTCAGCCACAATCGCATTAGTGAGGTTAGGCACTGATGTCAGGTGAGGAGGCCTGGGGTGCAGCCTGCATTCCAATTCATCCCAAAGGTATTCAGTGGGGTTTAATTTAAAATATAATGAAATTTAATATGTAATCACATGGCATCAATCACAAAAACACACCTGGATAGACATACACACAGTCAGAGAGAGAGAGAGAGAGAGAGAGAGAGAGAGAGATAAGCATGTTTTTACATCATTGTTCAGGATCTCTCAGCAGAGCTAAGCTTTAGCTTTTTCTTGAAGGCTGTGAGGGAAGCGGCAGAGACCTGATATCAGAGCAGAGACTTTCGACTTAACTTACTTTCTGATTATAATGAGCATGCTTTCATATTTATGTGTGAAGTTTGTTATAGCAGAGCAATCTAGTGGGCTGGATAGTAGAAGAGTTGAGCCATGGGATGATGAGTACTTGGACAAGGAGTTGTGGTGTGTAATCAGAAAGGTACAGTCTGATCAAATTTTGTTTGAAATCTAGAGATCATGAGAATCCCCAGTGGAGTTGCAGTCAGTAGAAAAGCTGTTAAATACTCTTTGCTGTCTGGTCTCCTGACAAAAAAAGGCAAATAAATCCAATGTTTTCCAAATTCTTGGCTCAATCCATACTATCTTTGGCCTCCACAGTAAAATTTGTTACCTATTCATTACTAGTTTGACACAGTTACGAGTACACAGACTTTTCAATCAGATAATGGGACTCTAAAAAACAGTGCTAATGTGACTATTTTTATGAAGCAAAAATGTAGCTGTATACAGTTTAGCATAGTAGAATTTCATGAGAATGCGTAAATGAGCTGAGTAAAGAACAACACGACGAAAGGAAACGATTTTCTCCTGACAGTGTGCTTTTATGGGTGCAATTTTGAAAGATAGTGCTGTGCAAAGAACATTATAGGCTATAATGTCTTCCTGATATTACATAATCATCATAAGCTAGTTACTGATTCCACAATTGCTTGTGATCCAGCAACCTCTGCGAGTATTACATCATGATCAATGTAGCTTAAAATGATGCCTTTCAAACATTTTTAAACCTCCTTCCAAATGAATGATAAACATATTTGACATATTTAAAGCAGAAGTGCATTGATGTTTCCAGTTAGAATGAAAGGCAGAAAAAAAGATCAACAGTTTAATGACTCTATTATAAACCCATATCTACTTCATATCACTTCCTTTCATTGACGTCCGGTGTGTTTTTCCTGTCATTCTTTCCTTCACTCATATTTTTCTGGCAGAAATCTAAATGGTATGTAAAAAGGCATCCTGTTTTTCACTGCGGGACACCAATAAAGGCATTGGGGATTATTAGATAAAGAGTGAGGAAAACTGGAGCTAAAGTGCTAAGCAGGAACTTAAACTTAATGACCTCACAGCAGAGGTGAAGTATCCTAAAACCTTGGCATAAATCATGCTTTCCCAGTTAATAGTAATATTAATGTAAACAGTGTGGCCTTTCTTGCACTATCTGGCAAAGTGTAGTAGTAGTGGTCACTTGTCCTCCATCACAGAGTGGATCACATCTTGAAAATGGGATCTGGTTGGAACTTTCTTAGAGAGGGGAACACTCTCATAGAGTTGTGTTATTGTCCAGTGTGCATTTACATGACTTCCTGCTTTATTCACCTACTTGAATTACTAATTACCGTCTCTTAACAGGCGTTGTTCACTCAGAAGAAAACCGGCCCAATTTATCACTCTAAGCATGGACACGCTCAGAAGAAGAATTTGAAACAGATTAATTTGGACTAACGATGAAATAGCAAGACTCATTTTTAATGGCTTGGAACTGTTTATTTCTACAACTTATACAAACTAATATACATTTAATATACTTTCATTTTAATATATCTACTAACATCAATATTGATACGAATGACATGCATAACTATAACAGAAAAAAATATATGAATAAACAGTCTGAGTACATTCTTACAAAGAATATGTACTTCTATACAAGCTAAGGAAGAAAAGCTAATATGGTCTGAACTGTATGTCACTCATCATACACACATTACAAAGCTCTTGCATCATAATTGCAGCTCTCCTGATGTAGTCCGCTCTCTTATCTAGTGTCTCAGCCCAGGTTCAGCTGATCAAGTCTATATCACAAGCTATCTAAATATGCTTTAATTGATATTTACAATTATAAATTAATAATAAAATAATAATTGTCTACAATCAATCATCCTACATTATAGCTAAAGTGTCTTTGGCAAACACAGATCTATTATAAGCTGTGGACATAACGAATAACAACAAGTAGGGGAAAAGTCATTATACAACACCGCCAGGCCATTTTCAATGCTATGATTGATATGTTTTTTACAAATGTAGACATATGGTTTCAAGACATATGGTCTTTCTTAGCTCCTTATTGCTCTGCAGTCCAATTGCACTATTTTTTTTTTTTTAACTTGAGAAGCTTGATCCCTTAATTGTGTGCAACGCCTCTCAACAATGATGTAAAAATGACACCATCAACATAAGTTGTTTGTTTTTCTCTTCCCACCCAAAATATATGTTGTCATTACTTTAGAAATTTTGTCAACATCTTATTCGGTGGCCAAAGATTCATGTTTGCATTACAAGACTGTAGCTAAAGAACTTCCATGCTATCAGCTGAGCACAACCTCAACATTCACCTTCTTCAGTCTTTTTAGCCACACTGACCTTTTTCATCACTTGCCTGTCTATTCCTTTGCATCTAGACCTTTCTACGTGACTTAAAGGCTTGATCCTTACTGTCTCTTCCACTGATCTGCTATTTCCAGCGTTTTCATTCTTCCAGGTTGTGCCTCTGCATCTGCATCTGACTTCTTCTTCATGCTTCTACCCCACAGTCCACGGGGTTGTGTTTTGTTCAGGTGCTCGATCTCCTCACTACTGTCTCCAAGAAAGCTTTACCTGGGGCCTGGTTTTTGCCTGGCAGAAGCAGCCATCTTCATGGCCCTGGATTTAGCTCTCGACAAGTTCCTGTGAGTACAGAAAAATATGATGTACACCAGAATAACCGGATGCTGCGTCAACATTACATCCACAGACACTAATGATTTTGACTGTAGACTAACCTGAGGAATGTCAGAAATTCAACACGAGCATTATTCGTAGACCCTTCAGTCACCTCTATTCCTGAATCAGCATTGTTTAGGTTTTCCAAGGCAACCTGAAGGTCTGAATTAAGCTCTGATTTTTCCTGCAGTGGTTCAGAAAAGCTCCTCAGCAGGACAGCAGTGTTCTTTGAGCTAAAGTGATGGTGAATCATGATTAGGATCAGAAAAGGAAATGAAAGAAAGACCAAAATAGTTTTTAAATGTCAGAACAAAAAAAATATTTATATAAAAACTGTCCCATATAAGAAACTGATTAAGACACCAGAACAGTTCACCAGAACAGGCTCTTACCCTGATGCAGATGCGCTATGTCAATATTGAACTTACAACTAAGTTACTTTCTGTCCATCATATATTCAGGATTATGTAGTATTTTCATGATTCCAATTTATATGATTTTTGTTAATAACCTGTACTAATTAACCTGTACTGTTAAAGAACAGTTCTATAGTGTTTTCATTCTCACAAGGATGCCATATAGATTAATATTAAATATGATTAGGTTTTATCTGTGTTGGTGTGTGTGTGTGTGTGTTTGTTTCACCTGTGGACACAGAAGGTGTTACAGGTTTGGTCAGCAGGATTGGCACAGAAACAGCGGCCTGTGGATCTGCGGCGTCGGGCCAATGGACTCCCCAGCCCATATACAGTAGTCTTACTACAGAGGGTAAAACCAAACAACAGCCTGTTATAGATTCTTCAATGGAGATCTTGTCATTTCACACCAAAACTCTGCTGTTATACCTGAATAAATTGGCTTTATGTCTGAATAAGTTTAACTGATACAATGGATATAAAAAGTCTACACATCCCTCTGTATGTGGCACCGGCAAAATGACAGCAGATACGCAGCAACAATCCAAAGAGTAAACCTTGATTATAAGACTTTAGATGTTGTAATGCATGCATGGATGAAATTTTTCCACTGATACTCTGTATTTTGTTTTCCTTTTGTGAAGTAGTACAACATGTTTTTTAAACTTCACTTAACATCACTTATTTTCAGAATGAGCTTAATTCTAATTCAGAGCAGGCTTGTGTTGTAAAATTGAATGGACTCATTAATGGACATCGAGCAGATTTAATGGACTGTAAGCAAATGAAATATTTTCAGATCTTCCACACACAGATACCTACTGTAATCCTTTGTTTTATTGTTTGTTCATAAATGTATATGAGAGTTTTTATTTTCTCTCATATTGGATTAGCTCTGCATGATTTAATTCAATTTACTTTGACAGAAGGATAATAAAAGTAGATTTGCCGATTAAAAACATTTAAATAAACCTCAGTGTGAAGGCATCTTGCCAGAAACATAGAAATTGTAACCTTGGTGTAAAATTTAAGCTACAAAACTACAAAAAGTGAAATTTTAGAAATTTACCTTACGGATGAGTCATTGAATTAAACTGAATTCAAGGCATGTACTTGGTTTGTTTGTGTGTATTTGTACTCACCTTGGTGTGTTCACCCAGATAATGTCCAGATGGCAGAAGTAGTGGCATTCAGAGTCCAGCTGGCTAATGCAAGAGCATCTTTTGGTGCGCTGTCTATGTGGGACTTTTCCGGCAGACTGATTCATCACAGGCAAACCAAACCCTAGAAGAATACATTGGGAAGCAATGTTTAACTAAACACACTACTACATGCCAAACTCATCCAGTGCTCAGCAGTGTAAAAACCCTGAGAACCATGTCTTTCATTTGATTTATTACATTATCTATGACATCTGGCTGTTTAAAGTATACTGTCATGAGTAATCATGGAATTAATCCCGTAGAGCTCCACTTACAGGGTAATTTAGACAAAAAAAAATGGCTAAATCTGTGTTTGGAAAATTGGCTATGGCCGACTTTATCACTGCTGGAATTTGCTTACTTAAGGTTTGAAAGATTATTTTACAGAAAACTGAGAGAAAACTAGAACTTTTTCATATACTATAGGTAAAAAAAATAGTTAAGGTGTTACTGAAAATATCACTGGCTCAAACTCAAAGGATTGCTGTGTTGGAAAAACTTGTAGCTCTGCTGAATCATGCTTAGTGTTAGTTTTATCTGTCACCTTAATGAGAGTTGTAATGTTTTATCTGCAAATAAGGCAATCAAAATGTTTTACAGCTTTATCTTACTTGCCCAGGTTAACCCATTATTAAAATAAAAAAAATAAAAACAGACTTGAAATATCCAAAAATAAATAAATAAATAAATAAAATCTAGTGACAAATAGGCTACACCAAGTTCATGCAGGCTTTCTAAAAGGCTTCTAAAAGAACATTTGAATTGAGATCAGTACAGTATTTTTTTTTACCTTCATGCAGCACTGCAGACCAGCTGATAGAGAAGATGATGAAGGTGTACAGTGCCATTGCTTTTGGTTCCAATCAAATGTAGCTGCAAAGTCAAGAAGCACCAAGTTAACTGAAGCAGCAGGATCAATCTACGTTCAGCTGAAGGTGGCTGTGTAGTGCTGTGTCCTGTTTGGCCACACTTATAGTCACTGCTTCTCATGGTATGTCAGATCTATCCCCTCCCCTTTTAGTTCTCACTATTACACAACTTCAGCTCCATCCTGGTTGCCTCCAACATTCCAGGAATCTTGGCTGCCCCGTGCATGTGGAGGTCACTAGCCCATGGGTGAGGAGGAAAACAGGGACATCATCATAAAGACATGGTTTTAGGTACAAACCTGTCTTTCCTCCTGAAAGCTTACAGTAAATGTCTGTAGATCAATGCAGTGTAGGTGCTAAAAACTTAGCCAACAGCTATGGATTGTCCAAAATGGTGTAGGTGGAGAAAGGATGACGTTGACAAGCCAGCAGGACAAATGGAAGGATATCTCCAGATTTGATGATTTGCATGAATTCTGATAGGACAAACCCACCTTATGGAAAGCATGATAGCAACAGGAACATTTTAAAGATTTGAGCACATCTACATTGTGGTGTAGATGGAGGGAGTGCAAAGCATTAATATTAGCTTCCTGTGCCCTCCAGCCAGAATCTGATTTTGATAATGGGAGATAACATTATCCTAACATATTATGGGAGATAAAAGTTGCACCTCAGATATTACAAAATGCATTTGGTTACCGTGGTTTGCCTTTTAGAAAGCCTCCATAAACTATCAGATACCTTGCGGTTGTTTGCAGGGATAAATACAATCCTGCATGATGCATGCCATCAATGCTATCTGCATGACGCTTGGACTAAACAATGTCCCTGGTGACAAAAATAAACAAAACAGTGAATTGACATGACCGTGAATTGAGTATGAGTGTAATAAAATATAAAAAATATGCTTTATCTGAGTAACAGCCACAATCCAATGTTTATGGCTCTAGATATATTAAACTGGAATGCAGTAATGACTCAGAGTTTAGTATACAACCAACAGCTTTGACAAAGAAGATGTGCTCGGTGCCATAATGCAAAAATGGCAGCCTTAGTGATGGACTTCCATGATGGCTGACTATAAACCACACCTAGATAAAACACACATGCTGTGTCAGCCAGATGTCACCCAGGGAGCGTGTGCAAATGTAGCCATCTAGCGTGGGATGAGTACACAGTGTCCATTGACTGCACTTTTCCAGCAGACACACAATATCTACACAGCAGTCCATGTGGGAGTAAAAAGCTGGCACTTAGATGCAAATGCAGTGAGGGAGTGATCTCCCCACAGTCGGAGATTAGCGTGATTTTATCACTCATACTGTGAAGAGGAATGAGAGATTGAGGCATGTTACTCATAGTTGATGACAGAATGGAAACCACCCTGATAGGAAAATATAACTAGCCCTTCACTGGTAGTGCAGATTAAAATTATTAATATGTGATTTGAAAGTGTGATATTTACATGAGTCAAAAGTTCACAAAAAAGTTCACAGAAAGAACGGCTTCAGTAGAAACGCTTAAAAGTCTTACAGCTGATCTTATCTGTAAAAGGCCGGTGTGGCTGCAGCTTTTCATTCCGACTAAGCAGGAGTCACACCTCATAATCAACTGAAGGCCAAGATTAACTGTTTAAACAGGTGGAGTGAGGTATGATTCCTGCTTGTTTGGAATAAACACTGACCGTGTGAGGACTGGACATCAGTATAATAAGCTACCAAGGGTTTATAAATGTCATGGACTTAGAATAAAGTTTTAACACCCTAATCTTAACCCTCAAACAGGAAGTTTGTTAGAAAGGAGAATGGAAAAAAGGAAAGGCATATTTAACCCTGCAGTTCTTGTATAATTTATAATCTTAGCAGCACAATGTGGATTTTGGACCCTTATTTAATGCGTCACTGCCACTTTATGTGAACTATAACATTGTTGCCTTATTGCTGTGCCTTAACATGCAACAGTATGACCTACTGCAGAAGGTACTGTTGTATGTGTGTGTGTGTGTATATATATATATATATATATATATATATATATATATATATATATACACAGTCAGGTCCAGAAGTATTTGGACAATGACAGAGTTTTTGTGATTTTATACTCTCTATACTTCTATACTCTCTGCTCACATTCAGCCAAATGCTACAAAACTGATAGGACGCCGCTTCACAGGGCAGGTGAATAATGACCCTAAACATACTGCGAAAGCAACTCAAGACTTTTTGAAGGCAAAGAAATGAAATATTCTTCAATGGCCAAGTCAGTCACCTGATCTCAACCCAATAGAGCTGCTTTTCACTTACTGAAGACAAGACTG
>CM075003.1:1287610-1317002 GCA_037576675.1 Pangasius sanitwongsei | reverse complement strand
CACAAATTAAAATACTGTATGAGGATCGATACACAGCAACCTGACCCAGAGGCAGATGCTATATATATATATATATATATATATATATATATATACATCTATATTAAAAAAATTATCATACAGTCAGACAATACATGTTCATTAATCAAGTACGCATGTCCATATAATTGTGTCATGCCTCCTCCATTCATGGCTATATTTAAAGCCTGCTGAATAGCGCATGTTTGAATAAACTGTCCTTGGTGCTCCTCAGTCTGGCAGGGAGAAAGAGATGGGTGGCTTTCATTTTCAGTTCTATATACAGCATACCAACTGAAATTGGAGGCCAGATTAGAAAGCTTCTCTTTATGGCAGACCAGTCAATTTCAAATGGCCTTCACAAACCTGAGCGCACTGTGCTTGAGTGCCCAAGAACTCACGACAACATTTATCATTATATTAATGGTGCATTTATGATTTTCAAGGTTTGGACAACGAGAAACTTAATGATAAAATTCAGCTACAGTTCCTATCAAGGGTGAACATTTCACATAAATGATGCAAAAAGTCTTGAAGTGCTCACGGCTGTAAAATGAAAAGCTTTGTATTTTCTTTTGTGAACAAAGTTCACAGCTTTTTTATAATGATAATAATTAGTGATGGGTACAGTTAGTTAAATGTATATTACTAAACATACTTTTTAAACATCACATTGTTAAAAATACTTAAAAATACTTATTCAATTTTGATACAAGGGCCTTAGATCTGTAAACAAACAAACAAAAAAAACAACAATATATGGAACTGGTGTGATTTGCATAGTGGCCGTTAACCCACATAGCTTCAAAATGTCCAAGATATCAAACTAAAAATTAACCCCCGCCCCTGGCAGCAATGTTTTAGCGTGACCTTTATGCTAAAATAACTCCAAATAAGACACTACACTTAGGCAAGTTGAAGAAACCACAGATGATCAGAACAGTAAACAGATGGTGTGTTCTTTCTTCCTTTTCCTACATACTTTCTGTATAGAATACCAAGACATGCTATAAACTACAGTACTGACGTAGAAGTCACTTAACTTTATGCTACTGTAAGCTACTTCACCCGTGTCTTGGTAGTGATTTGAGAGAGCAAATGTTAAGCTCTTCCACAAAAGAAATATGCCTGTAATTCCCTAATGTTTCATCTTTTAAAATTTTATTTCAGAATTACATATAAATTGTAGTTATTACACAATTACTCAGAATGAATGGTTATGCATTTAATTCGAGAAATAAAAAATTTGATTAATAAAATTTTTTTAATGGCGATCACAGGTGGTTTGCTGTCTTCAGGTTGAGACAATCATACATCAGTCCATACTTCATTCATACACCGCTGTTAATCAATAAGGATAATACGTCTTTTTTTTTTTTTTTTTTTTAAACTAAAGCTAGAGAATGGACCAGTGTATATGAACACCTTACCTGGTTCCTCAGTCTCCAGCTCATCTACAGATGATTCAGACACACCCTTCTCCAGGCATTTCTTCCCATGCGCCTTCGATTTCATGTGTTTAGTGAGGTTCCCTGTCAGGAAGGAAATTAATAGAGGAGCAATTTCAAAAATTAAATTAAGTATGAAAGGTTATATGAAAGGATCACTAACAAAGAGCAGTGATGCATTATGGATTTTTAAAAAAAATACTTTTACATAAAGGCTTGCGGTTAAGATCTGTTGAGTAGTAGTGTAGAGTAGTAGAGTAGAGTATCTATAAAAACTGCATGACTCACCTTTAGTTTTGAAGGCAAAGTTGCAGTGCTTACAGACATAGGGACGAATATCTGTGTGAGTGCGGATGTGTTTCTTCAGCATGCTGGGCTTTTTACAGCGGATCCCACACTCACCACACACATACTTCCCCCTCCCTCTCCCTCTCACATATATATACTCTTCATTAGACTTATACCTGAAGAGAAACAGAGAGAGACACAAAAATGTTTACTCTTTATTTGGGCTCTTCATAAATCAGGACTTAAAAATTTGACTGAAAATGGGATGGTATCCTTTCACTCCCCCTAGTTTTCTATAGCCACCATCCTCGTGTCAGCAGAAGGAACGTCCATGTTTGTCCATGGTTTACATGGGCATATTTTCAAAAGCTAGACATCTGGCTATTGCTAAAGCCCAAAGTCAGCAATATATGAAAAACCTGCTTATTGCTAGCTTTAAAAGATGATTAAGGTGTCTAAATTTAACCAGCTCGCTCCTGTTTGTATTTCTTTGTCCTCACTGGCTAAAATATATGCATTAGGCTCTTGAACTTAAAAAGTATGCAAGTCGGAACGTGGGCAGCATCATTTCAGCAATGTTCTGCGGTTACTGATATAGGCAAACTGAAACAGCCACGTCGTTCCACAAACAATACTTTTGAGTGTTTATTGTGAGACCGCTCCCTGCATTGTAGTAAATAAAGACAGCTGAAGAAAGAATTTCTTAGAAGCATGCACTGTATATACAGTATATAAAGAGAGAAAAAGAGTGAGCAGAGAATAAGAGAGATTGAAAGAGTCCATATTTACCACATTTTCTCAATGCGTCACTAATTGTATCTTACAAAGAAAGAGTGAGGTAAGCAGACAGCAGAGACGTTGAGATACATGGGTACTGATGTGAGAAACAGTAGAGAGGAAACAGAATGAAAGAGAAAGGACACAAATAGAGATGGATGTGGATAGGGAGTATGTGGGTGTGTGATTGAAGAATTACGTAAGCGAAATAGATGCTGCATGAGATGCAAAGTAAAGCAGGGTGGTGTGGTGTCTCGTTTTAGCACCCATGACAAAACTGCAAATATGACATTAGCATAGACCTACGGCATATGAGGGACTCAAGTAATGAGTGCTATACACTCAACGTAATGTTAGTTTATTTCCTACATCCATTTATCTTTTATTTAGCTTTTAGCTTTATCTATTTCAACCAATGATATATTAACAGACGAATAAGTAGTTGTACTGGTTTTAGACTCAAATCACTATAAACAGTAAAGAAAGGAACATTTTTTTTCTTCTCACCACTACAAGCACCATTCAGAACTAAATATAAAACAAATGACCTAATCTCCCTGTGGATTCAAGTGAAGCCTTACCATAGGCATTATTCCAGAGAAACCAATAAACCTAAAAATCTGTCATCAATCACTGGACATGAGCTGATGCAATTTCAATAAGCAGCAGACTTCAGCCATAAATCTCTCTCAAGATAACAGTGCTCTCTCTATATATGTGTCTCTGTTTTGGAAGTGTAAATCCCAAAAGAGAGAGGTAGTACTAAAAATAGTCCATTATACCTTGCCTTTGTCACTCAAAATGCAACCAGTACAGCCAAAGAACAGAACTGATGAACTGTATAAAAACAAGCTTCCTATCTCTACACACTTTAGTGGGGTTGTATAAGACACTAAAACATTTAAACAAGACTGGGATATTAGAGAGTGGCATGATTATACATAAATTATATTCTGAAAGCCAAATAATCACTCACCCTCCCTCAAAGATGCAAACACGTAGTGGCTCACTGTGCTTTGAGGTGGTAGGAGTCTCCTCTGTACCTCTCACGTCTTTTTCAACCCTCTTAGTCGGAGCCTCTTCTTTCTCTTTTACTGGAGTGCTCAGTGTTTTGGCATGTACCTATACCCCAGAAAGACATAACTTGACATATTTGAACCCAAAAATACTAAACTATACACAATACTAAACGCACAACTACACACTAGCAAACGTGGATGGAAGACAATCTGAGTATTTATAGTAAATTACAGTAACACTTACCTCTGATACCCTGGGTGTTTTGTTGCCAATCAGCTTGTCAGTTGTCAGAGGTGGTGTTGTAGCCATGGTGTAAACCTCAGAGCTGTACATTTGCTTAGAACACAGTAGTGACAATACTATTTTGGTGGACAGACCAGGTAAATTCGGGTTATACATGCTCACATTCCAAGAGGAATAAACTGAAGTTTGTGGATTTGTGTGGGCAGATGGGTTAGGCTTGGTATAATTCAGGTAGCACCAGCTCACTGATGTACTTGTGTGTAGACTAGGGTATAAGGGGTCAGTGGAATCTGTGGATCTCTCTGGAATCTCAACCACTGATGCACATCTGTGGCCCTCTTCCTGCCTTTCCTCTTTTTTAAGTCCAGTTTCCACCTGGGAAATCTCTGGCTTATTCACCACAAATTCAGTTATCTTTCCTTCCTGCTCTTGTTCTTTCGCCACCACTACCTCTACTCCTTTTCTGTTCCTTAGCTCCCCCTTGTTTGTTCTTTGGCTTTCCTCCAGAAATTTCTCACAACTTTTACTTTCTTCTCCACTTTCTTCTGCTTCTTCTTCTTCCTTGATGCGTTTCTGTTGTCGTTGTGCCTCTAAGCTGAGTTCTAGACTACCTGCAGGGGAAAGCATTCGCTTGTTTCCTCCAGCACAAAGTGGCCCACAACTATCATCAGATGCAATTTCTGCTCGAAATTCTAAAGGAAGGGATAAAGGAATGCAGGTTTTAAGATTAGGACTAGGGAGCCTAAGGTAAGATCTCTGAAGCTTAGTGCCCTCAAGTTTCTCCATGATGACCATGGCTGTACAGCAAATTGGCTGCTGAGACCGTGTTGTGGCTAAAATTTGTGAAATGGTCGTGTACATGGCACTAGCATATGTAGGAATATGAGTCTGTAAGCGCACAGGCACCACCAGTGACACCACTGGTCTAAGCTGCTCAAGGCAAGTAGCAATGATGGGGCGAGGCTGGTGCCGAGTGACAAGATGGTGATGTGGAGAACCTCTTCTATGTGTAGAGGAAGGAGAAGTACTAGATTCGCCAATAGGTGAAGCCAAGGGATCCTGAATGATTAGACCACTCGTTGGGTACTGCAGTGATAGTAAAGTAGGAAAAGGCTGAACAGGAAGGCCTAGGTGCTCAGCTAAATGATGCTGTCTTGGATGAAATGAAGATGGCACTGTTTGTATGAGAGCCTGCTGAAGCACATGACTAGAAAGCACCTCAGATATTGTTGTGACTGGTAGAAGTCCAGTTATCTGTTGTGAGGAAAAGGTTTCTGGACTAGTCAGAGGGTAAACCGTAGTTGGAAGAGGGAGGGGAGTTTGAAAAAGCTGCAGAGTTTTGCCCAAAGTCTCTGGACTAAGTCTAGAACTACTGCTTGCTCTGTGCTCACCGACTGTTAGGGCAGCATGGCCAGGATAGGACTGATGGATGCTCGACGATGATTCGTCCTGATCAGGCTTCTCAAGGGTTGCATGTTTCACCAAGAGACATTTTCGCCTCTCTTTCCAAGAAGATGAAGTAGGTCTTGGAGACAGGGATCCACAGTCAAATGACTTGCTTCTTGTCTCTACTATCTGGGCAGGGTGTGGTGGACTTGCAGGAGCCTGCTCAGAGGCAGAGCGATGCATTTCCCTGTGATAATGTTGATAGGCACCTGGTACAGTCAGCATGTGGGATCCTTGGGAGCTCCATGTTCCAGCCTGCATTTCAGGATCAACCTTTCCTGTTTCATCAAATGATGTAGATCGACTAGAGGTGTGAGAAACATTACTCTCTTGGCTAGGACTGCGGGGTAGGGATACCGATTCAAAGCTAGATTCTCCTGATGACTGGGGTGCCTCTGCCAAACGGAGACGTTTCTTTTTTGGTGGCAGCTTCTCTGCAGGGAGCTGAGCCAGACTTTGACTACGCTGAGGCCACTGGAACTCCTCCTTCTCTAATTCTCTTGGGATATATGTACTTGCTGGCGGTGAAACCATCTCAGGATCTGGTTCTTTTGTAACCAAGATTTCTGGTACTTGAATCTTGGGCTGTCGAACTAACCTGGATGTGGAGGTTTGCTTGGGATCCTGTGATTGTTTATGTTCAAGTTCTGAATCCTGAATTTCTATAGACATGCTTTCCTGTTTTTCAAAGGAGCTGGTGTGCTGGATTACTGATATTTCTTTGTAAGGGCCCATTTTTTCTGGTTCAATTTGTGATACGGTACCTGAGAAGCCCTGAAAATCATCTTTATTCTCTATTGCTGATGTGGTGAGATGGCTGCTAAAGGATATAGCTGCTGGACCTGGACTAGGAGGGTCCTCCTCTAGACTTTCTTCTTTCCTTCTCTTTCGTATAGCCATAGCCATTGCTTTAAACTTATAGTGCATTATTTGTCGATGATCTTCTTGTTCAGCAGCCGCTTTCTTCTTGCTCTGATGTTCCTGCTTATTCATACAAGAAACTCTGTGTGCTTCATAATCGTCCTGTATCTTCAAGTGAGTGCCACATATCTCACACTCATAAAGTCGCATTCCCTTTTGCTGCTTCCATCCTGATTCTGTGGAAACAGAGGAACCAGCTTCTGTTGTAAGGTCAGCTCCAACTGGCATTTCAATGGCAGGCTGGCGTCTTAACATTCGATGATGGTGGCCAACCCTCAGCTCCGCTGATGCAGCCTGCTGCTCATCAAAAGATTGGCTGAGACGAAAGCCGTGTGAAGATGAGCTAGCTGGATCATCCTTCCCACTAGAGGATGGAACTGACTGACTTCTCAGAAGAACACCACTGGGACAATGACTAGAAAGTGTGCCTTCAATTAACTGTGAGTGCTGTACATCAGCGGCATAACCACTTAGAATAATTTGTCCGGTAGTGCCACTAGTTCCAGGGAAATCTTCCTTTGGATCTTTTGGAGAAGAAAACTTAGCAGACTCAATACTACTTCTCCTAGAGAGGGAAGAACGCCTAGGTTTGACACTGTCAATTTCACTTGTGTCAACTACAGCTTCATTTATAGTAATTAATTTTGTAATGTGTTCAATGACTTGCGTCTTAGGCACAGTGAAAGGGATGGACTTTTCCTCATGTCCCAAAGATGATGAAGATGATGACTGAAGATGCTGATGTGGAATTCTTTGTTGTTGGCCTAATCGTCCATACTTTCCCAAAATAATTTCAGCATAGGATTTAACATTGGCATTGGGAGGGCTCACCTGGGATAATTCAGCACTGCCATAGCTAGAAAAGTAGCCAGATTCAGTACTGCCCTTACTACCAGGACCCAATGAAGATGATGGGCTCTCATCTGGTGATTCCATAGGAGCTCTTTTCCTTTCACTGAGTCGCATAGCTAACCTCTGTTTGATTGCCTGGGAGTCCTCTGTTCTTGGCCCTTCCTCTGAAAATGAGATTTCAACCTTGGAGCTTTTTCTTAGAGTTGGCCTGTCTTGAGAAGTAGATGGCTGATGCTGACCAGTCTCATCTTCAGACTCTGTGCTATCTGCTTCTGTTGCTTCTTCCTGCTCATCTCCTACTGTACCACTTTCAACTCCACTGAAACTGTATTCTTCACGTCTAGATGCCAAGCCGGCTTTTATTCGATGGGCATGGGATTTACGATGTTTGTACAGGTTACTTTTAGTCTTAAATGAGAAACTACAAGGGACACAAGGATAGGGTCTTTCTCCTGTGTGGGAACGGATATGTTTTTGGAGGACACTGGGTTTTGCACATGGCCTTCCACAGTATGAGCACACATACTTCCCTGGCTTCTGGGGCTTACGTTCCCTTCTAGATGTGGTGCCTTCTGGTAATTCCTGACTGGGGCAAGATGGAATACTCTGAAGATGAGGGACTGGGGTAGAGGATTCAAGAGATGATGAAGAGTAGCTGCCTCCAGAGGGGCCTGGCACATCTTGTAATTGCCAAGCTTCCCCCATCTGAGACTGCTGTTGCTGCTGCCTCTGGAGCAAATCACGGCGTTTTGGCTGCCTTTTTTGATGCCGGCCTTGTGATCCATGGATTGGTAGTGAGGTAGCCTGTTCCTGTATCTGAGGAAACCTACCCCTAAGTGAAGATTCAGACAGAGCTTCTTGTTGTCCACCAGATCGCTCCCCATCAGACGGCCGGCTATGCTCTGCCTCCATAGAATGTGGGGAGGAAGCCTTATGGACACACTGGGAATGCCTTTATGACCACCTGACCCCTTATCATTATTTCCCACAGCACAGAAACATTTTGAGAAAAATAGCACATGACTTGTAAAGTATGTACAAGTACGTACTGGTTTATGTTAAAATTCATTCATCAGATGAAGAACTCAAACTGGGCCAAAGAAGAGTAGATGTCTTTTCTACGCTGAAACTCTCACCTCCCAACCCAAATTCATCATTGTATCATTCCTTTGGAGCTTGGAAGGAAGGAAGAAAGTACAGACTATTTTTGAGTCACTTTCTCCACTGATACGTTAGCAGGTCTTCAAGCCCTTCTTTCTCACAGGTTGTCATATGTCCACACTGCAAATGCCCTACAGAAAAACAAACAAGAAACTTAAGTACGGCTTTCACTGTGTAAGGTTACATGCTTGTTCATCAACAAAAGCAGTTTTAATATAAATGCTGTAAAAGCCAGAAACAGAATCTATATTTGCAGGACTTGGGTTTTTACTTTTCTCTAAATTAATCCAGTATTTAAAAAAGAAATTTCATAGCCAAGAGAATCCTTTTTCATTCAGTGTTGAATTTTCACCAAGAAATACACAAGCTTCTTAAATAGCTAATTTTTCTGACTTTCTGACAAATTTTCTTGCCTGGTTCAATTTACATTTTTAAATTGAATGGAAATAAGACTAAACTGCAGAATTATTAATCAATTCGGGTTTAGCATGAATAACTTCATGATTAATTTGGGTGTCGATATCAAGATGTAGAATGTGGCTCAAAACACTGCCAAACAACAGTTTACATAATGAAGCATCTCATAAAGTTGCATTTTGCAATAATTATGGAACACACCACACATATACACTAAGCTCTAGACATTGGCTGTTTGACCTTATGTGCCTGATTTTGACTGCTAATACTTGTTTTATGGAGAATAGCAGAATTCTTGCATGCATCTTACATATGCAAACTTACTTAGTAGCAAATTACATTAGACCCATCAATGCCACAAAACTGACTCTTAAAACAAACCCAATGAAAACAGACCTATTAACAGTTGTCCAATAGAGGGTGCTGTGGATTTAAGCCAATGAGGGTCATGGATTGTTTAAAAACCCTAAGGTGCGACACAAGGCCATTTAGCTACTAATGAATATTGGTGTTTGTTTTTACACAAGTACATAATTAGTTAATCATCTTTTACCGAGTTGTGCTTTACCCTCAATAGACAAAAACTTTGAAATTGTTAAAACAGTATGGTTCTTGAGGTGACTGTAATGTATTAGCACCCAACCTTCAGTTTCCCAGTCAATTTTGAGTTTACATGTTCTATACGAAAAACTTGTATTGCATGTACATAAATTATCAGTGACAAATAGGCATGGCAGACTACGCACATTTGACAAATATCAGCTTTACTGTGCATACGACAATTCTAAATTTTATGTGTAAGAATTGCTAAGAATTAAAAGTAGCCTAGTGAAAATATTTACATTTAAATACAAACAATACAATAAACACTCACCGGACGTTTTATCAGATACACATGTACATCTACTCATTCGTGCAATTAACCAATCAGCCAATCATATGGCAGCAGCACAACACATAAAATCAGTTTCAGAATGTGGAAAAATGTGATTAATTAATTTTGACCATGGCATGGTTGTTCGTGCCAGATGGGCTGGTCTGAATATTTCAGAAACTGCTGATCTCCTGGGATTTTCACACACAACAGTCTCTAGAGTTTACAGATAATGTTGCAAAAAAAAAAAAAAAATCTAGTGATTGGCAGCTCTATGGGCGGAAATGCCTTGGTGATGACAGCAGTCAGAGGAGAATAGCCAGACTGGTTCAAGCTGACAGGCAGGCTACAGTTACTCAAATAACCTCTCTTTACAACTGTAGTGAGCAGAAAAGCATCTCACAACGTAAAGCTACCACTGAAAGGCCCTTAACCCTACCTGCTCCAGGAGAACTGTATCATGGCTGACCCTGTGCTCTGACCCAAGCTGGGTTATGCAAAGAAAATAATTTCACCGTAATTTATATATATATATATGTACTGTATATGCAATGTATATACGAATGTTCTTCTTCTTCTTTCGGTTCCAATCCTGTCAGCCAAGAAAAAGGACTCTGAGGCCTCAAAACTCAACAACTGAAGATTGGAAACACATCACCTGGTCTTCAAACTCTCCAGTTTGGGCTTTCCCAGAACAGACGTAGGCTTTGATTACAGAAAAATCATCTCTGGTCCTCTGTAGATCAAGCCATTAGCTTATGGGAAATTAAATTACACTGGGTAAGTGACATTTTGAAAGTGCATCAATACTAAAATTATGAAATTACTAACACAAGAAAAATGTGCCATATTCTTCTCTCTCCCAACTGATGTTCAACAAGGCTGAGACTCAGTTTAGTATAACATGACAGAGTGGCTAGTACTCATAAGGACAGAGAATGAGCAATGATAGATGAATGCAAAAACAAAAGAGAACTGCTGGGTAAGGGAATGAAGGGAAAAAGTCTGCTATTGGAAAGATCTGTGTGATGGAGCTTAATGATGGACAGATTTGATGAAGTGCTTAAGAGAGAGAATATAGGAGTTTAAGTTGGTGAATTACTAATAACACTGGATTCACAAGACATTTCCAATGAGTAGGTTTCTCTTGACAACAAGCACCATATGCACGCACACACACACACACACACGTGCGCGCGCGCGGATGCATAGCCATTCATAAAAATATTCTGATAAAAGAGAATACTATTACAATAATGTTAAAAGAGAATACTGTTACAACACCAACCCATGGAAATAACCAAGTCAACCAAGCCATGTACACAACCACTACCAAATATTCTGCAAAACAGGAAAAAGTCCTGTTAGCTCCAAAACAATATATTACTGAGTCGGAGGACAAAAATATTCTCCATAATATAACATTCCTGTGTTGCTGTAATTCACATCTGATAAATCTGATAAAAAAAAATACACTGAGAACACATACTGAATGATACAATACACACATCAGTAGAGACCAGAGGTGATAGTAAAGAACAAAACTACTTTATGTAGCTAAAGTTAGTGGGTTAACAACAGTGTTGGAAGCCTCTCAGATGCACACTGATGTGCACAATAAAGATTTTTATTCTGAAAATGATCCAAGTCTCGATTATTTGTGCCATGTCCCAAACTGCAAATACCGTACTAAACAGTTTCACTACACCACTGGTATCATTAATATTTAGACATACTACATGGTGCACATTATGTAGTTCGAGAATCAGCCCTGAATTCTCTCTGAATGCGTGTTGACTTGGTACCTGCACCCGTGAGATTAACCCGTGCAGTGGAAAATACAACCCACGTTACTAAATGTTCATCTGCAAGTAGCTTGCAATGGAATTTTTCTACCAGAGAAAAATCTTACATCCTGCAGCTTTAAGAAATACACAGAAACAAAAAACGGTAATATATTCTGAAGAACCTTTATCACCAGCCACAAGAAGCTCCTGCAGCTAGTGGTTTTAAGCAGGTAAGCATTTCATAAAGGCAAAGATGGGTGATTCATACAGTTATTTATGATGCAAGTGTTTAAGGGGTGCATTAGGCATCATGTGGGCATTACTGTTTTGTGTGTGTGTGTGTGTGTGTGTGTGTGTGTGTGTGTGTGTGTGTGTGTGTGTGTGTGTGAGAGAGAGAGTGTTGAAATGGAAATTCGGCTGAGCGTAATATATCAGAAGCAATGACAGAGGAAAGGTGTGCATAGTCAGCAACCAAATGATGCCACTAGTGCTGGAGAGAGGAGATTCCCTGCCCCACATTCACACACACACCAGAACAGTAATGAACTGAGATGGTTAGATGGGGAGGCTCAGATAAATATGTGCTATATAACTGAGCACATATTCATAACGTTCATAGTCAAAATGACTTTAGATGGCAGAAACAGCTAACTACAAGGAAAAGTGCTTAAGCTAATGAGAGCATGAACACTTTTTTTTTCCAGAACGTAACACTAAATAAAATGGAAATAATGTGCTGGATAAACATTACTTCCCACAAATAAGTAATACTTTGGCGCTGTGCCCAGGTACACTTTACTCATCAGTAAAAACACATTTTATTTCTTAACCTGTTCTGAGAACTTAACACAACTTGTTTCCAATTTGGTTATGAGCACAGAGAGACGGAAGAGACAAGAAAACAGTTAGTAAACCAGTCGCCGTTCCTATGAATGTTTATTTACTCTATTGGTTTGGTTGCCAGCTAGTAACTTCTAACTATAAAGAAGTCAGCAAACTGTGTTGCATTAGCAGTTAGCTCGTGCAAGATCATGGTACAAGCCGTCAGAGATCTTAACACTCTTAATACCTAATTTCCATGCACTGTTTGGTTACAGCGAAGCACATAGCCATGACCAACCATCACCAACAAAGAGAACAGTCTGCTGGAACAGAGTAATATTGCTTTTAGAACAGTAATGTGTTAAACAAAATAGTGGCTGACTAATTTCCCCTCGCTGGTTCATACTTCTTGGGCATATAATTGTTCCATTCAACTGCTTGTAATAAACCACCTTAATGTAATCACACAGTGCATTATGAAGCCTCAGAATGCGTCTGGTGAATAAACTTTTTCATATCAGTGTCAATTTTTTGTTGCCAATAATATGTGGTGACATTGCATAAATGCACTTTCAGCCATCTCAGTCTGTTTATGACTGAGACCTGCGCTTGAGTGGCTAGAGAGGCTCAGGAATGGACAGGTCGCTCACTCCTCATTATTTAAAAAAAAATTACTGACACATAAGCAGTAGTGCTTCATTCATCACAAAAAAGCTTAACTGCATGCAACAATACAAAAAAGTGGAAACATATAGTGTCACCTGGTCTTTTTCAGTTCAGTAGCCTGTGCCCGGTGTAGCCTCAGATTCCTGTTCTTGGCTGGCAGGAGTGGAACCCATGTGCTTAATGCGGATGGGCTACAGCTGCATAAAGGTCCACCATGTGCATTCTGAGATGCTTTTCTGCTCACCACAGTTTTACCGAGTGCTTATCAGAGTTACTATAGCCTTCCCTTCAGCATGAGCCTGACCATTCTCTTCTGATCTCGCTCATCAACAAGGCATTTCTGCCCACAGAACTGCCGCTCACCGGATGTTTTTTGTTTTCCGCACCATTCTGTATAAACTCTAGAAATCAGCAGTTTCTTAAAATACTCAAACCAGTCCATTTTGCATCAACAAAAATGCCACAGTCAAAGTCACTGAAAAAAACATTTTCCTCCATTCTGATGTGAACATTAACAGAAACCTGTATATGCTTGACGTTATGCACTGCACTGCTGCCACATGCTCGGCTGATTGGATTTTTGCGCGATGTATATTTAGGTTTAGATTTAGCTTGCTTTCTAACCCAACAAGAACTTTGCAGGCAGACAGCCAAGGCAAGGTTTAGAATTAAAACATTTTACTGTTTTTTTTTTTCGAAAAAAAAAAAAAAAAAAATATATATATATATATATATATTTTTGTATCCCAAAGCTTCGTGTTTTTATATAAGCTTTGTGCTCTTTATCAAACACCTTCCTTTGCTTTGTGCTGCCTGTTCGGTGAAGGAAGCAGCGAATGCCAGTTACTTCTGCATATGGTAGCTCTATCTTCAAGTCAGATATTAACAACTTGCCTATGTGGATGCAGTTGGATTTTGTTTCTGGGAGTTTGCAGGTGGATTGACCCTCACGAGGTGAAGCCTTGGTGTTTTAGAGCTGATGTCATCATTGTGGATGGCAAGTTAGAAGCAAGCGAAAACTAAATCACTGATATTCACAGATACATGATACTGGCTACATTTAATCACACTGTTTAATTATATTGAAACAGATCAACAGTTTCATATAAATATAAATATAGTTTCATATAAATATAACTGTACTGTCTCTCTTCCTATTTTCTCTCCTGGCTGCCTTGCGGCGGTTCCCATAGAGACGGGCCTGCAGCTAGCCGTGGCAGATGGAGGGTGAGTTGGAGCTCTAAATTTGTCTCCCAGCATCCTCTCTGAGTACAGCAACATGCTGGCAGCAGGAAGTGGGCAATCAGACTGACCTCGGCACGTGAGTGGCACTGTCTCACGACCCCACCTACCCCTTGCCGAGCGTTCAACATGTTCATTCAAAATAAACCGGCAGCACCGGCCGACCCTTTTAAATGCCACACTATAGGAGTCAAAGGCACAGCTCACCACCTGCCCATATTGGCAGGGATATCAATGCCATGGGGCAAAAAACATCACCACCCTGAAGGACCTTACTGAAAATGGTTAGTATCCACAATAAGGACCATGGCTTAATCTTTCAGCCAGACTTACATGTTCCAACAGACATGAACATATTTTCACGAAAGCAAACACAGCCTGAAAGCTGGCCATATACATTAATTTACACCGAGGTGAAAAGTGTCAGTAACACAATCAACCTGGGGTTTTAAAGTAACCATTTTTACACAACAGGAACAAAAATATAGACTTACATCTTATGACCGAGCTCATAAAACAAGGACCTCAGACGGATGTTCAGTGAACACACCCTGCTTGCATCCTGCATTGTGTTAAATCTTTAAAGTCATGCTAAATCTGATGGCAAGCTCTAAATAAAGTACAGACAAAAAAAAAAAAAAAAAAAAAACTTAAATGTAAAATAATGGCTCTTGGATCCACTAACAAAAAAAGACAGACAGACAAATGAACCTAAGGGAGGGAAAAAAAAAAAAAGGGCTGGAAAACTCATTTTTGCAGTGCTGCAATGCTATGAACCTGAGAGAGAAGCTTGTTCCAGAAAAGCTGGAGAAGCTACTTTCGTTCTCTGTGAACAGAATTTTCCCTTTTACCATCCCACGAATATCTCAAGGATTGAGTACATTTCCTCATCTGAGCAGCTATGACATTATAAGCAATAGATCTCAGGAATAATGATTTTTTTAAACAAACAAACAAAGCAAATAAATTTACAACATGTCTGGATTGCAATTAAAGAAAAACACTAAAACTACTGGAGCACACACACTAGTGTTGGCTGAGCTGTGAATGCACAATAAGCAACACATGAACACGCATTCAGGAAGGATAACAATTCTTATAATTTACAAGCAGTGTCGGTTTCATTCATTTATTCTTTGGAACAACTGAAGCTGCTTTCACTGCCAAGCCGCCCACAGCAACTTTCTGCGCGGTCCCGTCAATTGCCCGCTCCCTGCCTTTTCAAGTGTGACGCCGAGAGAAAGAATCTACCCACATCAGGAAGTGAATGAAATACAGCCGCTGTCAGTGAGAACGTGTATGAATCAGACACCCCGCTGCACCTTAACGAACGCACACAGCCGCCTCCTCAGCCGCCACAGAGCACTTTGATAAGGTTAGTCATCCTCCAGCGGCGCTTCAAAGCCTCTTTAGTTTCTCCTTACGGTCACCTCTCTACGCTCTCCTCGCTTAACCTTCTAGAAACAAATCAGTGTTAATGAGTAAGTCTCTCTGCTTTTCAGAAGTGCCCTTTAACTGCACTTCACTATCCTTTCCCTGATGGAGAGAGAGAGACACACACACTGGCAGCCACAGACAACAAGGACTTTGTAGCTGCAAACGCACAACACGGTCAACAGTCTTCATAACTCACAGGGTGGATCATTGCATCAACAGGTACCATGTTAACGTGACGATCATAAAATCTATTACATTTAAATATCGCAGCAAAAACCGTCATTTCAGGTAAATATTTGCATTAGAGCAAGTGTGTGGATTTTCTAGTGTTGCACCATTTCACGTTTAGGAACGCAGTTAATGTATTTACATTCTAACTGGTTGTACTAGATACATTTTCCAAAGCAACAAAAAAATATGGCACAACTAGATATGACACATACCTTCAAGTCAAAGGACAACTGATCAGGAGCCTAATAATACACTGACACACCGATTTCACATCCAGCTGTTATGCCATGAGAGTTCACCCAAGTACTGCTGTGTCATGGACTACATTCTTTGTAACTCAACACCCATTTACAGAAGTAATTACACACATGCGATTACCCCGTGTAGAAACCACCTCTGCTTCCCTTTATTTCCGATACTTTAAAAGTACTCACAGTAAAACAGTCTTGTAATTCCGCTTTGTGTCAGCTGTTCAAACAGAACAGCATGCAGACGAGGAGAGCCAGAAGGCAGTGCAATCCTCCACCCGAGTCCTCCTGCTCTTCACAGCTACAGCATGAATGAGAGCCACCAAGTGATACAGCGGATATGAATGTTTGCATTTGAGTGGGTGTATTTCTGTGAAATAAGTGAGGAGGGAAGGAGGGGGAGAGAGAGAAAGAGTAGTAAGAGAGAGAGAGAGAGAGAGAGAGAGAGAGAGAGAGAGTGAGGAAAATAAGGTGTAAAACAAGGACACACACTGTCACTGATGCACAGCACCACTCTTACACAGCATTGCAGTGCAGTCTGTGTAGCCTGTGCTGATCACCACAGCTCAGCTAAAGTACACAGATCTGAGCTGAATACTGGGGGAATAGTTCTACATCACTTCACTGAAGTCTGTCCTTGCTCAAATGTGGACGCTGTTATAATTACAACAACAAGTTTGTGATAAGTCTGAAACAATTACAATGAAGCAAGCTCATTTGGCTGCTCTGGATGGTTCCACATGGAAAAACCCTAAAGATTTGCACTTCCCAAAAACAGTGTATGACCAAGACCTCTGCTTCAGTCCATAGGCTCGTGTGGATACTGTAGATTTGTACATAATAACTGCTGCTGTAATCATAAACACTGTCCTGTGCTCATTCCAGCACTCCAGCAAAATGTACATCCTTTCAAAACACTCAGTACTGTTTGCCTTTACTCTTCTGTAATGATTTATAATCCCACTATCCAGTGTCACCCAGAAGAGGACAGATTCCCTTTTGAGTCTAGTTCCTCTTGAGGTTTCTTCCTCGTGCCATCTCGAGGAGTTTTTCTTGCCAATGTTGCCTCTAGCTTGCTCATTAGGGACCTAAATATAAATCTACACCCGGAGTTCTGTAAAGCTGCTTTGTGACGAGGTCTATTAATAAAAGTGCTATGCAGATCAAATTGAACTGAATTGTTCCATCTTTGTTTATTGCGAACTGACAGCTCTGTATATGCATTAAATATTTTATTCATATTGTATTACAATATTATCTCGGCTATAGGCATTAGTGTAATTATCAAATTCTTTTACATTATTTTCACATGAAAAGTGAGGTAGCCATAACAGTGTAGCTCAGTGAACATTATGCTACTCTGAGTTAACATATCCAATATCTGATGTTACAGCTAATTACAGTTACTGTATCAATAAATCAGATGTACCCTGTTTTCACATAGGTATGTTTCAGGCCTTTTCCATTCATTCATCTTCAGTAACCACTTTATTCTGGTCAGGGCTACAGTAGATTCGGAGCCTAGAACACACCTGAAGTAGCTGTTTCAGTTAAACACATAACATAAGGCTTAGATAAATATTTATCATCCACTGTTAAAGCTGCTCAGCATTGGCAAGTTTTCTTAACAAACAGGAAGTTCATTCATTTTTAACCCAGTGGAAGTCAAAGGCATTCCCACATGCTTCACTATTACATCTCCCTGCCATGTCACCTGCCGTGCATTTTTATAGCCTCACTCTGTATTAACTGAAGTTAAGCTATCCTGCTTACTGAGTAAGAGCACAGCCACTTCTGGGCTTATTATCTCTCGGACGAAGTTAACTGGGGGAATGGCATACGCCATTTTATAACCATCTGCATTATAAAGTGCGTACATTATTGGTAATTACATTAAGTGATGTGTCATACTTGTAGAAGTGATTCCATGGTGTGTAATGTACAACTAGGGATCTACGCAGTCTGTGTTTTTATTATTATTATTATTATTATTATTATTTTTATCACCATCATCACTCCGTTAATAGAGAGTGAGGCTATAAAAATGCACGGCAGGTGACATGGCAGGGAGATGTAATAGTGAAGCATGTGGAAATGCCTTTGACTTCCACTGGGTTAAAAATGAATGAACTTCCTGTTTGTTAAGAAAATTTGCCAATGATGAGCAGCTTTAACTGTTGATGGTAAATATTTATCTAAGCCTTTTCTTATGTGTTTGACTGAAACAGCTAGTGCACATAACGCTGTAGACTGAAATAACTACACAGGAATAGAATAGGCTGTTGTAGGAAATTCTAGGCCATACTTTGGAAAACTGTGCTGGCTCTAAAAATATGCATCAAATGGGGATTTCCCACTGAACTGAAAAGAACAGACATTTCCTCACTGCTTACCAAGAAGAAGAGCAGTGGAAACGTGTCCGAACGTTTTTCACAAAATCTAAAATGAGAGAGAACTGTGGTTGACCCCTGATACCTGACTTCACACTGCCAGAACTAGATAAAGCTTAGATTAAGTCAAGGCCTATCCATTAACCCATATGTGGGACTGGATATAAAATAAAAAGCACACCTCTCTTTCATATTGATTCAGCTGCTTTATCTTGGTCCGGGTCGCGGTAGATCCAGAGCCTAACCGAAGACCCCGGAGCCGTGAGGCGGCGATGCTGTGCCGCCCTTCATTTCAAGTAAATTAATATCTTAGTTCCATTAACATTTATAAAGTAAGCTGAATCTGCAACAGCATTCATACTGCAAATGATCACTCAAGCCAAACTTTATCTCACCATTTCTACTTCAGTTTAACCCTCTCGCATTCCACCCTCGGCTTAATGCCGAGTTAATTTAAACATTATCTTGGCATTTGTGTATTACTGACTTGGTGCTAGACACATACTTGTGACTAAGCTGA
Source organism: Pangasius sanitwongsei (assembly GCA_037576675.1). Taxonomy (NCBI): domain Eukaryota; kingdom Metazoa; phylum Chordata; class Actinopteri; order Siluriformes; family Pangasiidae; genus Pangasius; species Pangasius sanitwongsei. The sequence goes on along the minus strand of CM075003.1, from coordinate 1,298,194 downwards.
GTTGAGTCATGTAACCCAAGTGTGTTCACAGCTTGCCCACTGGTTGACCTTACTCAACAAGTTTTGGTGCAATATCACAGGCTGTGTATCCTCAATTGTAACTCTTGGCCCTCAGCATCACCAAATGTTTATATTCACAAGCTTTGTTCTCTGTGCACTGGTTCTCTCCTCTCCCTCTACTTCTCCATCTCTATCAATCATGCTCAAAGAGTGTGTTGTTGGTGAGAACGGTCAGCTGTGTGCAGGACATTGTGCACCCTATTGTGCATGCCCTGTGGCAGTGACCGTATTGTGTGCGGCTGAATGCGATCTCTGTGGTCATCGGCATCACCCTGCTGGGACCACACACCACACATCGGCCATACTGTACTCCTCTGCGAGGGGAATTCGCACTTCCGTCACCTTTGTCTTCTGTTTTTCCAACAAGAGATGGGGTTGCTGAAAGACAACAGAGGCTGTGTTGGCGCGAGCGACAGGATGAAGCTGCTTGCACACAGGCATGACAGACCGTGGCGTTAACCGGATCATCCCTCAGAAACGGCTTCTCCCTCACTATTAAAGCTCATATGAAGCACTGTAGGCTACCTACTGCAGGTGTCTCATTGTCCCGCGATACGACAAGCTCCTGAAGTGATCACAGAAAGGCAGCGGCAATAACGTGGCTAACAATAAATGCTTTCTGCTTCTGAGTGCATCAATGCTGATGCATTTTGACTCAGCTGTTTTACAAGAAATGTACTGTGCAAATGCATCAAGTGAATCCGGTGACAGATGGTGATTGCAAGAAATGGTGTAATAGATTTGACTGGCAACAGCAAAACACCACCTTGTTGATGTCCTGTGGTTATTTGATTCACATTTACTGTTTGTCAAAATCCGAGGGATAATTCAAACTGTGCGAGAGATATCAGCTAGATAAGTAAATATGTTCAGGAAACTGAACCAATTAAAACCAATTAAAATAGACTAATGGTGGCTCTGTGCTCTTATTCAGACCTAAACCCAGAGGAAGGACTGTTGGTGTGACTGCTGGAAAAGCCAGATGTTAGGGAATCAGTCAGAGATGATCAGATGGCTCCCCCCACCTCCAGATGTTGCAGCAGCTGACTGCTCACTCGCTGTACTCAAGAAGATGGGGTAACATTCTGCGATGTCTGTCTCACCTCCTAATGACTTCTGTTCCTTAGGGATTCCCTGAACTGCTCTTATGCAATTGCTTATGTAATCTTTTATTCAGAGTAGGGATGCACTGATATCATGTTCATTTACTCATACACATTTAAAAAAAAAAAAAAAAAAGCTCTGATACCAACATCCGATACCCTGACATATGAGACGTATGTGACCGTGTGACGTAAGCCTAGTGTACGCTGCCGCGCTAATAAACAGACACAAAATTACAGTGATCTGGACATGTATCACGACTTATGATGGTAAATCAAAGCAAAACACAATGCAAACTCTGCTCTGTTAAATTATCAAGAGAAGGAACTACAGCATCTTGCTACAGTACTCTGAAAAAACATCTTAAACATGAAACTCAGCACGTCATTGCTAGCAGCAAACGGCAGCCAACAACAAGGGATTCTGATGCAATAAAAACAATGAAATGTACGTTATTTACAGCTGTACAGAAGTGGAACAAAGCCTGCTCTTCTCCACAGCAACCCTACTTGATCCAAGGTAACTAAAGAAGCTGATTGTTTAATAATAGCTTACTCATTTCGGTATCGGTGGTAAGTGTAATCATCACTAACCATGTACGGAAGTCTGTGGAGCCAGGTACAGTCAACTGTTTTAGGATATATCACGAAACACTTGCATAAGAGCTAACGCATAATGCACCAAATCTCTCAGGAGTGCTAGAAAGTCACTACCCTCTCAGGCCGTCACGCTACATCACAAGCCTGTCGAAATGGTTAATCCTCAAAGAAATGGAGTTGTGTGTGTTGGGTGTTTAATAGTTGTCCTAACTATAGAGGCAAGCCGGGTTGCACATTCTCCCAGCCTCCATACAATAGCCTAGTCTCTCCACTGTTTGTGTTCCCTGACAGAGGGTGTGTTGGGGGCTTGTTTTCAAAGCCCACAAGATACAGGAGTCCTTTGTCTCCTCTCACGTCGCCACACAGTCTCACTCAAAGTGCGTGGCCGGAGGGTGGCGATGTGGAAAGCAAAAATAGACCCCATCCTGAATGAATAAACATCAACACCTGAAGAGGTAGCAACCTCCACAACCTATTCGCACTCCTTTTCATTGTGGGCAAGGGAACCGTAACTGACCCACCACACTCGATCTCCAGCATTCAAGCCAACAACAATTTCACTTATGACCTCTTTTCTCCCCAACAACGGGACACTTCTCCATAATTACTCTTCATTGTGTGGCGACAGAATGATCCATAACTTGTTATTAAATGTTTTGATAGCATTGTTGGGCATGTAACGTGGTTACGCACACTCCGAAGGGGGGCGACAGGCTTGGCTTGCCAAATGTTCATATCAAATTTTATGAGGGACGTTTATGTTGTTTTGGCAGAATGCTGAACTGTAATTTAGACTAAATTATTGGTCTTGGACTCTGCAGACAGGCAAACAGATGGAATATATTTTTGTGCTGGTTTCCCAGAAAACCCAGGGATCTGTAAAAAGTGTTAAAGGTAAAAATGGAGCTTTCTTAGAAAAACATTTGCATGGGGGTTTCATGTGTGTAAGCACAGAAGAGCAGAGCGACAGAGTCTAGAGGAGACTTGTAACAGAAGTAGGCCTGAAAAAATCCACACTCTTCCATCGGCTTGATTCAGAATTCAGGTCACATAGTTTGTCAGGTGTTACCAGACAGTGATTGACATATCTGAAAAATGATCAACCTGTTGCCTTACTCCAGTGTGGAGACGGCTTTCCAGCCAGTGCAACAAAGACCAGAAAGAACAGAACATTCAGAACATGACTAGTAAACTGCCATGCACAGATACACCCACTCGTACAGTAAGATTCACTGAGCCGCCTCCTAATGGACTTCTCGATGCGAGTCCTTTGTTTTTTTTTTTTTTTTTTATAGGAGATCAATACATTTCTTCATTAGACCTGACATCTGATCCCATAAAGCTCTGACAGACCTCCCCTCTCTGCATTGCATTAATTCCAAGTCTTATTCTCTTACACTCTCCAGGGCAGGGCAGGGAAGGGCAGCTGTATACAGAAATAATAATAATAATAATAATAATAATAATAATAATAATAAAACCCACAACACAGATGTACAGTTGTGTTTTAACATTAACGTGGTTCATTCAGAGTTCGGGACTCTCGGCACGTTAAGAACTGTGAGAGACTGTCGCTGTCATTCATCTCAACTGCTTACACCTCTGGAGAACCGCAGAGTATAGCAAGTGTGTGTTTGATTTATGAACATCAGTGGCATAGGCTAATACGACAATAAATCATCTGTGCAGCCACAACTCAAGCAAGAGGTAGTAAGAGTTCACATTTAGTTGAAAATGTTATTCAGGGGGGGAAAGAAATCTCTCTCCTCTGATGCCCTATTGATTATGAAGGCCAAGAAAAGCTCTGACTGGGAAAATAATGAGGCTAACCTGAAGAGCCAGATGGAGGAATAATATGAGAGCAAAGTGGAGAGAGTTCGGAAGAGGAGATGAGAAAAAAGAAACCGTGTTTGGTATGAAAACGTCAGATAGAAACAACCAACTGTCATGACAGTCATCATAAGAATCTGAGTATAGGAGGCAAAAGTCAGAGGGTTAGAACAAGGAAGTAAAAAAAAAAAAAAAAAAAAAAAAAAAAAAAGAACGTGACGTGTCACACGCTAGAAGAAACACGATATTAATAGAAAGAGGAAGTTCCATATTTAGAAGCCACCCACGGATCTCTTTAAGCCTACTCATTTTGCTGTCACTGTGTGGCAGATGAAACTCAAAGGAAACCACAAAGCAACAATGCTACAACCTTCGATCAACAAAAGCATGACCTACATGTCTAGGAAGTGGTCACAGAGGCAGGTACTTGGCATGACATAAGAAATTGCATGAAGCGAGGGGGTGTGACAATGAGTCTGGTTTCACACACTGTGGGTTGAATGTTCAAAAGAAAAGCTGCTAGCTTTTTTTTTTTTTTTTTAAAAAAAAAAAAAAGATCTTAGTGATTCAACTCAAGAATCATTTCAAAGCGTACCTACTCTCCAAGAGGATACATGAAATTGTGGCACTGAACAGATGGCCATCATTGGACCAGACTTGCAGGCATTATTTCCATGATGCCATTACGAAAGTGTTGATAACTGATGGGTAACTCTGTGTGACCCCACTGTAAGGGGCCAAAATTCTCACGACTATCGCCTCCAACAAAATAAATTAATTCTCATAGTTGCAATTATTACTAGAAATTATGGGACTAAAATAAAAAAAATTAAAAATCATAGTGCATTACTGTACATAATTGCCCAATCCATAGAATGGTATGTAACTTTCTTAAACTTATTTAAAGGTTAAACTTGATCTTACACAATCAATGTAATATATTGTTATATATTAAACAGTGAAAGGTAAAAAAAAAAAGAGACTAATCTGCATGCTCATCTTATCTCATCTTGGCTTTTACACCCAACCTACACTGCTACTTTGATTTGATGCGTGTAAGTGTTAGGAAATGGCACCAACAGTTGCACTTGTCAGTTTAGTCAGGTTCATGTACTGGATTTCACATCATATCGTCATGAGCGTAAAGATAATTTTACACCAAAAGCAACTCAGCCTGAGCATGTTGGGGAGTGGGGCATTCATTTGTGCTTTCCTGTACCGGTTTAGTAAATATAACACATTCAGATATCTGTAAATATTATAAACATATACAGTATATGCCCGCATAAAGTTTGTTAATCCAAAGATCCTGGCATTTATAATCTGTAGTAGTTAGGAATTTCACCAAGTTTTGATTTTAAACAATGCCAGACCGCAAGCTCTTACACTACACTACAGACTGAAATATCATAATTTCAATTGTGCGCATGCCCTGCAAAATATAGCATGAATACTGAATTTTGTATTTTATTTAGCTAGAAACCATGAACATATATATTTTTTAAATAGCTGCTGTACACTCTTAATTTACATGACAACATGTCGGGCTGCGGTTTGGTGTAAAATGGGCTTAAGAGGAGCTCCAAATTGAATTAAAAATTAAAAATTTTAATTTTGATTAAAATTCTACAAATAATAATTAATACTAATGCTATATTAATTATTAAATATTCCATAAATCAAGACTTAGAACTACATTAGTATTAGAACTATGCTATAAATAATGGTTGGTAAAAATCTCCTGCGATTCCATCCGCAGCTGTGGTGCCAAGTGGAAGGTGAAGAGCAGGCCACGGGACACTGTGGCTTCTCTAATGAAAGTGTTAATTCAATCTGTTTCATAAACAGGCCTCGACCCACAACTCCACTCTATACAAAACACAAGGGGTAGCAGAGGGTGAACACGCAGCACTGCTCAACCGTATACAAAAAAACAAGAACAGGCTGCAGGATGTGAGCCAGCCTCCAACCGCAAACACCCCACCCTGCTGGGCACTCAGAGACCCTGCTAAGTGGGAAGCATACTCACACCAAAGTCAATTTATCCACTCCGTCACCTCCGCCATGCCTACAAGCACCTCCATTCATACACATGCCGGACAGCTTGCGCTCAGGTCCCTGAGTGACATTCTGCAGCAGCAGCTAGCATGTAGCACTAAAGCAAGCTTTGAGTCGTGTTCATGTGTGTCTACAAATAGCTCAAATGTGTGTCTATATGTCATCTGCCATGATTTGCATCAAGTAGGCGCACATGGCATCACATACACAGGGTCCTTCTGTTTTCTAACAATGACCTTGACTGTTTAAAACATGCGTTTAATAAGTCTACGCATTGTAAAAGCTTGTGCTGGTTATTAAATGAGACTGTCTTTATGCATTATAAAAAGAGTGATGACTGTTACAAAGTGTAATGTTCATTCATTCATCTTCAGTAACTGCTTTATCCTGTTTAGGGTGGAAGTGAATCCCGGGAACATTCGGCTCAAGGCGGGAGAATTCATCCCGGATGGGATGCCAGTCCACCGCAAAGCAAACACACACACACACACACACACACACACACACACACACACACACCTATTGGCAACTTAGCATTGTCAATCTACCTACGTGCATTTTTTCTGGAGATGCAAGGAAAGCGGAGAACCCAGAGGAAACCCATGCACGCAAGGGAAGAACATGTGAAACTCCTCACAGAGAGTAACCCGAGCTCAGGATCGAACCAGGGACCCTGGGGATGTGACACTGCAAATGCTACCAATTGCGCTGCCAGGATGTTAAGATGCCAGAGGAATATACACTCACCATCCACTTTATTAGGAACACCTGTACATTCATACAGTTATCCAATCAGCCAATCATGCAGCAGCAGCACACATGCATCAAATCATGAAGATAAGGTCAAGGCGTTTCCACCCACAGAACTGTCGCTCACTCAATATTTTCCGTTTTTCACACCATTGTGCGTAAACTCTAGAGACTGCTGTGTGTGAAATTCCCAGGAGATCAGCAGTTTCTGAAATACTCAAACCAGCCCATCCGGTACCAGCAACCATGCCACAGTTAAAGTCACACAGATCACACTTTTTATTCATTCTGACGTTTGATGTGCACATTAACTGAAGCTCTTGACTTGTATCTGCATGATTTTATGCACTGTGCTGCTGCCACATGATTGGCTGATTAGATAACTGCATAAATTAGCAAGTGTACATGTGTTCCTAATACAATGGACGGTGAGTGTATTAGAAAACAGCAATTTGCCTTCTTCAGAAATCTCATAGTTCTCATTACGTACACGTCAGAAATTAGACTGAATGAGCCTTAACTCAATTCCATACTAAGAAAGACGTGTGGCTCAGCTTTATATTCCTGCTTGCAAGTCAACTCTGTTTTTGCAGCAAGGCCTCCTCTGACAGAAGAGGTTATTTCTGTTCTCCTGCAGGTCTCCTGGCTCACTATTACAGCATGCTGGTAAAGAGAGACGGCAAAGCACAGGGACTGCACTATTCCTGTGCTCTACTATGGTACTCTGTGGGGAGCACAAAAAACACACACACAATAATAATAAAGTAAAATGAAATAAATATTACAGTGTTACTGCTGCAGGACTGCAGGATCTTAGTGGTTTCACACCATCACAGTAGCCTATGGAAGAAACATCATACAAAGCACATTGTAAATATATAATATACATCAATATGAACTGACGTATAAAACCTAGAACGGTTAGTGAAGAGACATACTTGGTTAACACACAACATTTGCTCCACCTTATGCAGTTCTAGCTGTGCTAAGAGTTTGTTTTGGCTTTACTTTCTTCACCAATTTCACAGCAAGTCACATGAGGTCAGCTACAGGGAATACACTGCAATGCTGAAATAAACAGGACTTCACTGGGGATCTAGCCAGTGTCAACACCTATATACTGCTTGGCAACAAAGTACTAAGTCCAGCAAACACATCACTTCTTTGGTCCATATCTCCCAAGAAAGCAGAAAAAAAAAGATTAAATGGAATGATATACGCTCTCACGGCACAGGGAAGGCTTCAGCCATACCCAGAAGATATCCAGCTTGCTGTGACACTTAATATGTCAGTAATAATGTACTTGGGATGTGCTAAGGGACTGTGGGGGCTCTCAGTTACAAATGCAACTGGCCCACTTTCCTCCGTCACATGGAAAGAAGTGTGTCAGAGGAGCAGGCACTAACTCGCCACTGATCTGAAATCAGGTCAGAATGGACACAAGGGATCCAGACACACACCCACAATTACAGGCCCACACACACACACACACACACACACACACACACACACACACACACAGCATGGGGATGTGCAAACAGGAAAACACCACACAGGCACTTGACACCAGTTCTGCTCTATAATCCAACTTATACAACACAAACTGTACATTTCAATGGACGACTGAGGCGGAGACAAATAATGAGGTCACGCAACTGAACCAGTGAATTAACGTGTTCTTTTTATGCACGCTGACAGGGAAACTGTATATCTGCACACCATGCCACACGCGTCAATGTGAAATTACAACGGTTGGAAATAAATGAATCTGAGGTCACATGACCCTTGTCAGGGGGATTGGTACCCTGCTCTGGCAGCTGTCATCAGCTCATAAAAATCTGCTGAAGGGAAATCTGACGCCGCACAGAATGTCGATGCTGCCTCCCTGCAGTTCTCTTACAAACCTTCTTCCCCTCCAGTCCTTCTGCCTGAGTCCAAGTCTTTCCAAGAGCTCACTGAAGAAGTCCCTCGAGGGCACGTCTCTAATGAAAGTGCTGGAGAACACATTTCCCCTGTCTGGACTCTCTAACTGATCAGTTACTCAGAACCTGTACAAACGGGACAGGAGACTCTTTTATAATGAAACATGGGCTTTTAGACATAAGGCACTTCACAGAATGGGAAATCAAAAAAGCAATAAAAATCACATCTGATATTCAAAGCTCAAAAACTATGTAACAAAATAAATAAAACATGTGCATTTCCCACAGATAGATGATGATTGGTTGCCTTGTCGAGGTAAACTCATTCAAATAAATGAGTGAATGAATGAAATATAAATTAGTAATCTATAAACAGATTAAGGCCAGTTGTGGAAGTGACTCTAGAGCCATGGAATTCTCAAGTGTGGTTATTATTTTGTTACACTGGTGTAAATCACAACCTACCATTATCAAAAGTATTATATAGTTCTTATAGTCATGAGCCTATCTGATGGTCACTTAAAATGAATGGATTTAATCCAAACCCCAAAAACTCAGTAGGCCTATAAATAATGTCGACTTGGACCTAATGAATTCTGTCACTGTAAACATCGGGAATAAAAAGCTCTATGGTCGAGATATTATGGCACACATTAAATAATGAGCTTAATATTTGAATAGTTGGATTATGTTCATTAATAAATTTGTGCTAAGGGGTTTTTTGTTATTCAAAACTATTGTTTCAAAAACTTTGAGAACCTCTGCTCTAGACAGTCAACATCGCTTTTCATCACTTACTATTTCCATCTCATAAAAGTCAGATCGCATTGGGGAAAATCCTAGTTTAGTGCACCGCAGTTACATGTAGAGCAAACGAAGTGTAATCTATGACTCATTGAGTAAATACCAAAATTCCATGTAACACAGTTTTTAAAAAAAGGTGAAGCCTTGGTTCATTTTAAATACTCTGCAAAAGTAAATGTGAATTGAAAAATGTTTATGATTTTTTTTTTTTTTTTTTTTTAGAAACAAGCAAGTCTGGAAAATAACTAGATCTGTATAACTGTATGATTGTGTTTTTCTACTGAATATTCAAAAACAAGAACTGGCCCAAACAGGAACCAGTGAAACTTTTTACAGAGATGACTGGAACAGTCACAGTAACAACAGAAAAAAAAAAAAAAAAAAAGACTATGTCATCATTACGGCACACGACACCAGGACTGTTAAGTTAAACATAAAAGAAGTGCTCGAATTATCATTGCGGCTTTGCCTGATTGAACTGATGATCACTCATTATTAGAATTTTATTTATAGGTTCAAGTGATTTACCCTGCAGGTGCCCATGCATTTAATAATCAACTAAATATTTTTACTTGGTTTAATATTTTTCCTTATTTTTCCGCTATTCTGAACCATCTGTTTTGTGCTTTGCTTTTGCTATGTTTTTGATTTACTAAGATCTCAAAAGCTCAAGTGTCCTTTGGTTCAATCCTGAGCTTGGCTGACTGTGTGTGGAATTTCCCATCTTCTCTCTGATTTTGTGTGGGTTTCCTCTGGGTTCTCTGGTTTCCTCCCACCACTCAAACATGTCAGTAGGTGGATTGGCTAAAATAAATTTCCCCTAGGGGTAAACGTGTGTGTGTGTGTGTGAATGTGTGCGCGCACATGGCGCCGTGCGATGGGCTGGCATCCCATCTACTGTGAGTGTATTCCTGCCTCATGCTCTGCGTTCCCAGGACAGGCTCCAACACAAACCTGATCAGGACAAAGCGGTTACTGAAAGCGAGCGAGAAGTGAGTGAAGATCACAAACGAGCATGAATCGGATAAATTGTGTGTGTGCGCAGTATAGAATAACTAAGTACAGAATAACAAAGTAGGCAGATGGAACAATATATAAATAAGGTTTCTGTGTGGGCTAATTGCTCTCAGTAGTGGCAGCAGGTTCAGATGTCAACAAGGCTCCCAGAAGAGACATACTGAAACTCAAAATGCTGATTAAAGTCGGTTAGACGTCCAAAAACTGTCTAAAGGATGATATGAAAACAAAATAAAAGTGTAAATATCAGTGTAGACGTGCGTGCGGATTCTGTCAATGATGGCTCAGTTTAAATGCCGCGTGCATCAGCAGTGAATATCTAATACACGGCCCGGCCACAAAAAAAGTCACTGTTTAGATTTTAATACATAAGAGTGTATGAATGGATCATTATTAGAGCGATTATAATGTTTCTAGCATGTTATATGTTTGGCAACAGT
>CM075003.1:1193838-1287510 GCA_037576675.1 Pangasius sanitwongsei | reverse complement strand
GCTAGAAACATTATAATCGCTCTAATAATGATCCATTCATACACTCTTATGTATTTGCCTATTAAAATCTAAACAGCGTTTTATTTTGGCAGGGCGGTGTATAAAACCAACTTTACCTTGGCAAACTGATTATTTTTACTAATTATTTTACTTCTCATTATTAAGACTTGATGACACCAAAAAGCAGCAAACTAACCGAGTTATAATCAGCTGTGCCTGAGGGGTCTACACCAGGTCAATACACCCACGTGTGTGTCTACATCGCCTCGTTCACCATGCTGCTGTGGAGAGTTAGCAGATGTTTGAAAAATGTACAAAAGCAAGTCTCTCCTTACTTTACATATCTCACCTTTTTTTTTTTTTTTTTTAGCAAACTGAAGTGGAGCTCTAAAGCTGACTGTGGCATAATGTGCAAGAGAGTGTGTGTGTGTGTGTGTGTATGTAGCATCAGGAAAAAGGCTTGCAGAGCTCATAGTAGCACAGCTGTGCCATTCACCCTTGGGCATCAAGTCTAAGGCTGATAGCCTTTTTTTTTTTTTTTTTTTTTTTTAGAGGAAGTTCCGATTAGAAGCAGTGAATAGCCACTGAGCATGCTGCCCTCCTAGATTATACACACCACACAGTGACATCCACTGTTACAGTAGCATGGCTGGGACTCTGCTCACTTTGTTTTAAAGTCGTCATAATGTTTTAATGACTGCGCATCTTGGTTGGTCTTTGAGAACGACACGAATAATGAAATGAAGAAACTAGATACAGTATGTACAAGAATCCTCAAATTAAATTTTTATACTTTTAAAGATTTTGCACTTCATGGACATGGGTGGACAAACCACTAGCCCTGGTGACTGGGACAAGTACATTTTGTACCTGCACTTTCAATAAGTACTCCTTTTAAATCTTTTAAAACTTTTTGTTTAAATGTAATGCACTTCATGGTGTTGAGAAGCACTTCAATGCTGTAACTACAGTGTGTCCTACTCGCTCTAAATCCCAAAGCCTGCTGCACTACACACATCAGCTGACGTGATATGGTTGACGGTAGAACTGTGGTTCTTCCTAGGTGGATTCATTTGCATCCAAAATCCATTCATTTGAGATCCAAAGCCGAGCAGCACGGTGTTCCACCAACAACCTCACCCTCAACGCCAAGAAGACCAAAGAGCTCATTGTGGACTTCTGGAAATCTAAAAGCAGCAGACACTCTCCCATCTACATCAACTGGACTGAAGTAGAGCATGCCTCCAGCTTCAAGTTCCTGGGTGTCCACATCTCTGAGGACATCTCTGAAGTATCTCATAACACTTCAATACTGGTTAGAAAGGCGCAACAGCATCTTTACTTCCTGAGGAGACTGAAAAAAGTTCATCTGTCTCCCCAGATTTTAACAAGTTTGTATTGCTGCACCACTGAGTTGATCCTGACCAACATCCATCACAGTGTGGTATGGCAGCTCCACGGTGTCTGAAAGGAAAGCCACGCAAAGGGTGCTGAAAACCGCTCAACACATCATTGGTGCCCAACTACCAGCCACTGAACATCTTCACCACAGTAGATGTCTGTGTCGTGCACACAACACCAGGGACTCCTCCCATCCCAGTCACAAGATACAGGAACATCTGCACCAGAACCAGCAGGCTCAGGGTCAGCTTCTCCCCCACAACCATCACCCTGCTGCTGAACTCTACACTACACCGTTAGGCCACTGATGTTTTAATGCCTGTCATCATCCTGCAGCTCTGTTCTACACTGTACTGTCTCTATCCATCCATCTATCCATCCATCCATCCATCTATCTATCTATCTATCTATCTATCTATCTATCTATCTATCTATCTATCTATCTATCTATCTATCTATCTATCTATCAATTTGCACAATACTACTATTTGTATATAATACTACTATATTGCAATACTACTACTATTTTCCTGGTAGATGCTAAACTGCATTTTGTTGCTGAGTACCTGTACTGTGAAATGACAAAGTTGTATCTCTCTATTTTTCTATCTATCTATTAGAAACTGTTAGGATAAATGGTGTTTGTTTCGAGGGCTGGCCAATACGACAATACAACATGGAGTCTCATGATAAATTCTGTTACAATCCCATTTTTTCTTTCTTTTTCTTCTTTCTTTCAGAAATTGTGGGTATCAGTATTTTTCATTACACTCAGGAAGCGGATGATTTGATTAAAATTGGAAATTGTGTTTGTGTTTTCAACCAAGTCATACCCTTAAAACATTTCAAAAGAGATTCAACTGCATAAGAAGAATAAAAATGATAGATTAAAAATAGACTAAAATGTTTAAAATCCAAAAAACATATAAAGAGCAAACGAGCATGAGGGTGAGACTGAGAATTCAGGTTATCCCAGACCACAATATTTGATATCCTAGGGCCTCCAGCTCTGACTCATATTCAATGATCTCAGAGGCTCAGTGCAGTAAATCTAAAAGAGAAGCTATTGGCTTTCTTTCTCACTGCTATAGTTTCATAAACTCTTCCTTTAGTGTGGGGCTGGAATACTGGTGGGGGCCAAGGCCTTTCCCTTCCCACTCTCTTCCACTCTCTGCCCTTTTTCTTTTCTCCTTCTTTCTGCTTAGAAATCAACAATCTGCTTCTACTGAGGTAAGAAAGAGTGTATGTAGAACAGTAGCGTGGAAAAATCTGCTCAGTCATCAGAAATGCGTCATGGTGATTGATTACATTTTGGGCTGAAGTCACTTCATCAAAGCATCAGATTAAAAAAATAAAATCACTCTCAGCTTGTGTATATTGTAAAAGAAATGTGTGAGTCAGCATTTGATAAAACACATCTGCTTCTATTCACGTGCACACTGTAAAGCCAAATTAACCCACGGCATGAGGAATACAACAGTGCAATTAATCATCTTAATATCAGACAGTCAAAAAAATTCCTGGGACCAACACACACACACACACACACACACACACACGTGTGGGAGAACACACTGCTCTGTATATCTTTTCCTTTAAACTCATGATGTCAGTGAGAACTAAACTGAGGGTAGCTTAATGAGACCAACTGTAGTGACCGAGTGTTTATCGTGGAGCGTTTAAGAGCTCGAGAGTAAGGTTGTGTCAGAGCTTACAGGCTGAGAGATGTGGGAATTACAGATTGGCTTGTTTACACCAACTCTGAGAGCACCCTACGTTCACACTAGCAAGCAACAAAGCAGCTTTCACACTATAATGTACTTGCGAGACATGGAGCCATAACTTCAGCCAAGCAACAACGCAACATTTAAATTAGGGTTTTGTCAATTCTACGCAAATTAGGTTTGACGGCGCTTTACCCCGTCAACGGGTAAATCCAAACGAATGGCCCAACTGACTCCTTGAACCAATTCTATGGTGTGTCTGGTCCTCAGTTTTTCAATTCTCTACCCACAACTTTACCTACAATTAGTTTACTGTTTCGTGTACAAAAAATTGAAGAAAAAATTAAAACCACGGTTTCATCTTATCTTGTTATAAATGAACTCTCATTAATTGAGTATAGAGGCTATAAAAAATGCTTGGAAGGAAGTATCAGAGATAATAGGAACCCATCACAAACCAGACTTAAACACATTTTAAACAAATGTGGTATGTATAAATTATATAGTGCACTGTAGGTTATACGTTTTATTGCTATGGCGTGAGAAATGGCTACCACCATTTCTCATCAGAACTGAAGAAAATAGTGAACAGTGCATGCACTTAAGCAACAGCAGCAGCATTCGTTATACATCCACAAGAGACAAACTACAAGTGGCACGAGTGAATTGTTACTCGCTAGTGTGATATCTCTCTCTCTTTCTTTCTCTCTCTCTCTCTCTCTCTCTCTCCTCAGTGTTACTGATTTCAGTTCTAGTTTGTGGTTGACTGCTCATGCACATACTCTAGAGTTTATTCAAGCAATACAGAGTCTCTCCACTTTGTGAGGCCCTCTGGACCTTTGCATATTTCCTGTCTGTTTCCATTAAACTGAACTATTAAATGTAAAATACACCCACAGCAAAATGAAGACGGCAACAACGCAATCAAGTTTTCATCAGGGAGCCGCCCGAGACAAATGTCAAATTAACATCCTGATTATTATAAATTGGTCTCAGATCAGTGCAAAACATCAATTTCTGTGAAGGCATGTAACTTCAGCACATAAGCACATGGCTATTATGAAATCTGTGCAACCACAATAGATGGGTAGCGAGCTAAACAGTGGAAACTGATGATACAGACAGATTTAGAGAGGCAGAAGCAAGTAGATAGGCAGACAGATAAAGAGAGTGAAAGTGAGAGTGAGAGAAAGAAAACCCCCACCAGACCCACCCACTTCCTTCAAATGCCATTTTCCACTCCCACTTATCAATCAGATCTGAGGCTTGATAAGGATAACATTCTTAAATTTATCAAACTATCCAGCAGAAGAATGGAAAATACTAAACTGTGGAGTGCCGATACCGAAACTGCTCCACCTCTGAGTGGGTGTAGTCACTATACACTTTTCACACATACTGTATCTTTCCCCCGACACCTCACCTTCTTCTACTGGGGGCTGTATGGAGGCATCACACACAGCCCGGGTAAAGTATTTTTAGAGAAAGTAAAGTGTGTTTGTTCAGGTACGTCTCTCCACAGCCTACAGCAAGCACACAAAGAAAGCCATCATCAGGCACAGGGCAAAGTATAGTGCCTCTGCAGACAAGATTACACACTGATTCTGTTAGATAATCATTACAGTGAATTCCATGCTTGTTTTGCTGAATACAGCAAGCAAATTCAGAAATAATCACCTGAAACATGAGACTAAAAGTGAAACTGATGAGCTTCTGTCTGTTCGCAAAACACTACAGAATGTAAATTGCAGTTCTGTATTCTGGAAATCATGCAGGAGAAACAAAATAGAGCAAAGATCCTCAGAAAGCTTGCCAAACACCAAGCTGACGACCACAACCAGAGTGCATGAATGCATTTTTCACAGCAGTAGCTGATGCCAAAGCCCAGATGCTCTTGTGATTGTACCCTGACTAGCATCAGGGTTTTCCCTGACATAAATTTAAGGCGGCCGCACAAGTGGGGTTTTTTTCGTCCGTCTAAATGGAACATGAGGATTTTTTTTCCCCCCTAAACTACCTAAAAAAAAAAAAACAACTTGTATCTTTATTGGCTTTATCCCCTGTGGTGTCAGTTAGAGGATAGAAAGCACACAGAGTGATAACTACACTGAGCTGTCTGCAGATGTAACCTTTCAACTTTTAGACCTTTATTGCATTCATTTCATTCCTTAATTTATTAGTAACCACTTAATACTAGTCAGGGTCATGAGGAACTCAGGAACACCCAGGCCCATGTAAAATATACCCTATAAAGTATAATGCCAGTCTATCACAAGGACATACCACCCCCAACACACACACACACACACACACACACACACACACACACACACACACACACACCTAGTGGCAGTTTAGAATAGCCAATCCATCCATCAGTATTTCCTTGGAATGTGGGAAGCAGCAATTTTCATTTTTATCGTCTAGCAGAGGACATGAGATGAGTTGAGGTCTTCATGTTCTTCTTGGTTCTAACAACATCTTTGCTAGGAGACAGTTAACTTACCTCAAGTTAACCGTCTCCTTACTACAGAACAGCAAAAACCTCAGCACTGTTATATTTTTGGATATATCAAACATTTTAATCCTGTAACAACACGGCAAGCACCAGTGACTGGCTCAGGAGATGTGAATAGGAACAGATTTGTGGAACCATTAAAAAAAAAAAAAACCTACAGATAATGTTCCATACTCAGAGGAGGGGACATACCACAATCCCTCACACCCATTGGTTGTCGCCATATTGCTTCTCTTGCCTACCGCATGAAGTTAAACTGCACTCAGTGTCGCTAGCCCTTTCCACTACACGCTGCTAACAATCTCTTTGCCTGCGGTCACCAGAAATTGCCAGCTCTTGGAGAAAATGAAACTCCAGCCTCTTTGTCACATCGAGCCACTGCCGGTGTGAACGCAGTGTTCGCATTATACACAAAAAGGGACTTGAAAAAGTCCTGAGAAAAAGAGTTTCAGCAGAAACACCGCACCAATGGATCATTGTTATTTTTAGCATGCAAGAATTAGCTTATTGTGGCCACTTGTCAAAGCAGCAAGAAACTAGCAACAGCGCTGTTGTTGAGAGTCCATTTCAGTTCATTTTAATGAGAAGGGAAAAGTTGGGTCTTGCACATCTACTCTTCTTATGAGCTACTGCAGACATTTAGTGTGTTTCCATGGTTACTGGATGGTCTGTCAGGCTGTATTTCTAGCACTATACTTCATTTTCTGAATGCTTACTTTTAATCTTTTGCAAAGAGATAAAGATAGAGAGAAGCTAAAGCAAGCCTGCGAACCTGGCACGACATTTTCTTCACAGAGACTTCAATAACATAGTAACTCACACACATTACCAAGCTCTCAGTAGAAGCGGCCCATTTTATACTGATCGAGGACCACCGAACTTCTAATTTAGCCAACTCCCAATACACTTTACATCTCATTTACAGTTTTATCAGTCCAGGAGAACAAACCCATGCACACTTTGATATGAATTACTCTATACCTGTCACCAGTATTGGCTCAGATGTTGCTCTATACTAACATGCCTACCTGGCCACTCAGGGCTTTCAGTTTTTCCTCGAAGATAATCGTTAAATCAATAGAAATTGGTCTCAGATCAGCACAAACATGACTTTCAACACAAATGGCACAAATGTGAAGTGTACATCATTTATCTCTGTCCACACTTGTGTGTGAAGCAAAATACAGCATATGTGGGGGCCTCCTGTGGCATCTGAGCAGTTAGTGTGCACTACAACAGACCTGAATCATAAATCTGTATGAATGTATTTTTGTAAAAAAAAACACCAGCAGCATGCAGGTTCCAAGTACTCGATGCGGTTAAAAGCAGTTCCACAGGATGAGCTCATATGAAGTGTTAACAATGCAGATCCAACTATAGCTACGGCTGCACCAAGATGAAGTGTGAGAGAAGCAGAGCCGGAGTGTGAGTGGGTGTTTGTTTGTCGGATTGTTTCCCATCACAAAATCTTCCACTCAGGCACGGTGTAATGTAACGTTATTGGATCCTGATCTTAATTAAATTAAATCTAGTGTTTAAAAATGGGGCTTTGTAAAGTGAGCTCACTAACAGTTAAAGACACCGATGTAGTAATTGTTACTCCTCTAGATTTAAAGTGACGCCAAGCTGAAAACCATCATGATAATTTCTACAAAAAAATAAAAAATAAATAAAAAATCTATAAATGCTGCATGCCTTGGAGTCACTCTAAACTTTATAAAATCAACTTTTCTGCAAAACTGTCAGAGGCAAAACTTTGGATTGAGGAGATTTCAGTTCATTTTAGTTTCATTTTAAGCCTCACACAATTCTGAGCATAGCCCTGCAATGAGGCAGCAATGAGAGGCAAAAAGTGTTTACTTTTAATAATTAAAAGTCTCTACTGATTTCTAGGAATAGCTGCTAACAGTTCTAACTAATTACAAGTGGCTAATGTTAGCTTTCTTTTTAGACAACAAGCACAGACAGACCCCCCCGCTAGATCATTTACTTCTTCCAATATGCATCATAAGGTACCTATTAGGGCTGCAACAGCTAAACGACAGATTTAACAGCTGAAATTATTGGCAACAAATTTCATTATTGATTAGTTGATCTACAGTACGTTATAAAGTGCGCTATGGCAAGCGGTACTTCACTTCAGTTCACTTCACACCACAAGCAGCAAAGCTTCTTCAATCAATTTAACCCAGTAGCACTGACAAACACTACCATCGTTTACTTTTTTAAACATACACCAATATATATTTTTAATATATGTCAAGTCATCAGGTTGGTTCAAATGGAAGGTCCTGAGCGTCAATCACAAAAGAGTCGATTCTCTGAAGAATAAAAGTCGGTCCCCAATCTTTGGAGTCAAGTCCAGACACTGAAGATTATTCACCCTGCAACACTGCAAGCAAAGCAAATTTATTTCAATCCGAGTGCTTCTGAGAATGATAGCTTTTATTTATTTATTTTATTTTTTTTTTTAATCTGACTGGTCAGAATTGAACAAATTAGAGCTTGAAATCCAGGTAAGTCCCTCTACCAGTGATCGGTCCACTGTTCCCACCAACATATAGTTGCAAAAAACAGGATGTGGAACCAGTAAAAATGTATGAAATGCCCATGACCTTATGTTAGCTAAGGTGTCTGGTTAAAAAAAAAAAAAAAAAAAAAAGGGGTTTGACACGTGCTTGATAATTGTTACGACAGATACAACATTGCATTGTAGTGTAGTGACCCACTATTTATTTGCTGATTGAAATAAATATTCTTGGTATTTAGTATATTTACCAATACATTTACTAAAGATTTACGAACTTCCGATTCACTGAAAAAGTCACTAGCTTAATCGATTATCGAAATAATTGTTAGCTGCACCCCTAGTACCTAGTACAGCAAGATAAATACAACAGCAGCTGATTGGCACATTATAAAAATACAACTCCACAGTGTTCTAACATGCTTTAACAAGAGGTAGGAGGAAAGTGGCCACGCTTCCTGTAACACATTTTGCATGCTGCAAAGTCGCACACAGTTGATCCTAACAGCTAACAACCATGGAGTGAGCCATGCAAAACCTTTCGCTCTTGTCTAAAGACTTTCATCAGGCATTTCATTTTTCAATAAAGAATTTTTTTTTTTTTTTTTTTTTTTTCAAAGCATGTTCTGCTGGCTTTAGAGCAGTCCATTAGTCATGGAAAACCCAAAGACAAACTCGAAGCATTTCTATCATACTCAGACATGTAGAACATGATACTCCTCATACCTCAATGCTGTATTAGGCTAAAGAGTAAACCATTTTTCTGTAAATATTGAGAAAACTGGACTTCTTGGTTAGGAAACTGCATACCTGGCCACTCGCCCAACCTTATTTAGAAGGACCATACACACTGAACAAGGGCCAGGCTGTTTGCTGAGTCTACCACTGAGTGTATGTGTGAGGAGGATACACGACTACATCTCCCACACAGGCAGACAGGCAGACACACACACACACACACACACACACACACACACACACACGGACAACTTTTACTGTGTGTGAAACCCAGCTGAGACTCTCTTTCAAGGACATTCATAAAAATATAGGGCTTCCTGCAGTAGAAGTGAACAAACAGCATGTCTGTGTTTACATCAGGGAGACCCACACGAGCAAAGAAGACATAACACTCATACAGAATGCTTATTAACTAGTGCTGCTACAATACCTCTCGACATCGGTACAAGATTGTCACTTAAACGATACCACTGCAGGATGGAAAAAAAAAATCCATGATAATTTTTTTTTTTTTTTAAAAATCATGGAAAAAAATTGAAAATGAATAATGGCACAGAAACAGATCTTTTTTTTTTTTTTTTTTTTAAACGATGAATAAGTACAAGAATGCAGAGAAATTTTGATACCGTACCTTAAACCAAGTTCTTACCCTGTGTTTAGGGTTGTCTTGACTTTGACTTTTCTTACTTACATTAACCGCACAGTAATCTCGGTTTTTAAGTCTTGCATCCTCGTAGTAGATAAATCCCTCCTCCTTCGCTACAGCTGGCTAGTAGTTCTAACCCATAATCAAGCCATCGAGTAGGCGTTCAGAAAAATTGTTCACATCGCTGTAGCAACCGCAGCAACCCACATATTTTCCAACAAATACCTTTTGCCATACATTCACTTCTCATCAGCTGGTAAGTTGGTCTCATTTTGCTGGTGTATTCTTCGCTGTGTCCATCATGTGTAGTGCCTCAGGGATGCGGGTTAAAGTAAAGAGAATCTGTGTGTATGTATAAGGTGCCCGTGTGAGAGCTGTTCATGCTCAAAATTGAAAATTTCTTACTGTTATAGTTTCAGTTTTCAAGCACTGGCTACATTCCCTGTACACGGGGATAGGTGTACAGTACACTCATATCAACAGCAGAATAATTCATGCCATTAGTGTAAAACCGTAGCGGTGTACTGTTGTCGGTAATTTTACACCTCGATACTTTTTTAATACTGGTACTCAGTACCATGCAACCCAATATGAACACAAAAATCCCCAGGAGAGGCAATATAAAATCTTTTTTGTAAACCCATGTAGTCAACTGTACATTTCCCTGATAAAACTAAATCTTGTTCAGATGAACACTACTCTACTCTAGAACAACTCCTTAATGCATAATTAAAGACTTCTAAAATTATCTGCTCTTTAGATGACCTTACCTGGCAGCAGCAGGCACAAACACAGCTATAGGCATTGTGAAACCTAGACAAGACAGTGACGAGATAATAGGATATGTGAAGCTGCATCTCTACATTGTTCAGTGTATTGACAGGGGGACTGTGTGGAACAAAGGCCTCAGACAGAACCGGTGGCCTGTAACACTAAACACATCCTACTGCTTCTCTTTGGAATCACAGACTCATGCAGCCTAAACGTATAGAATTATTGGCACCCATCATGAAAATCATATAAAAATTAATATATAAAAAGAAGTAATATATAATATAACATGCAAACATGCAGTGTGTGATCATTTCAGAATGTTATTTACAACATGCT
This sequence comes from Pangasius sanitwongsei, assembly GCA_037576675.1. Classification (NCBI taxonomy): domain Eukaryota; kingdom Metazoa; phylum Chordata; class Actinopteri; order Siluriformes; family Pangasiidae; genus Pangasius; species Pangasius sanitwongsei. The sequence continues at coordinate 1,276,846 of CM075003.1, read as the reverse complement.
TTTCCAAATGTTTTGTCAAATGCAAGTAGCGCTGTTTTTTGGTTTTTTTTTCCCCTACTAATTAAAAATAATTTTCTTAAAATGATCAGCACCCTTACAATCAATACTTTGCAATGCCTTCCGTGGAGAATAGCACAGTAAAAGCCCAGTAATGTAGCAAGGTTGGAGACACGTGTAGAATCGCCTTTATTCCATGCCGAATCATTTATGCTCCTTCATGCTCTTAGGTTTGAGCATGTGGATTTCCATCTTCAAGACCGCAAGTTTACAGTAAGGTTCAATTCCAGAGACTGAGGTGATTATTGCAACACGTCGGTTTTGTGTTTCTTTAACCATTTCAGTATTGATTTGGAAGTATGCCTGACTCATCATCTTGCTCAAAACTGTGGCCATGTCCGAACCTCCTGGCAGAGGCAACCAGGAAAACAGGCGTAGTCCCAACCGTCTCAAAGCATCAATGATCCACCCCTCATTTTACAGCGAGTATCAGGTGCTTTTCCTTGTATGCAGTCCTATTTTGTTGCTAACATGTTGACAGTGTGGATGACCAAAGTTTGACTGTGGTCTACCCTGACCACAGCACACAATGCCAGCGCTAGTTCTAATGACGCGTGGTGAAGTTCAGACGCTGCATTTTCTCAGATTCTCCCAGGAAACGGTTCTCAGTAAACGGACCTTGTGCTAACGGGTGAAATTCTTGGCAAATCTCATTCATGTTTCATTCATGTGAAAGCTTTTGTTATGGGCCATTGTTATAATATATAATATAAAATAATCATTAGTGCTTAATGGTATTTTTAACTTCTTATGTATTTTTTTATACTATTACCTTGACCTTGCGCAGGTCAAGAAACATCTTTTGTATTAAAAGTTCGTTGTTTTTTCCACAGTAATGGTACTGGTAGTGGATGAAAAGGCGTGCAACTTCATATTTATACCACAAGGAAGCAGGACATAGTTATAATCAACAACAAAGATCTTTCAAGAGCGACAACGGTTTTGCAAAGCTAGCAATTCAACTGGAACATAATTAATCTTATTTACTATGTTCACCTTAAATGTGTAAGACTGTAAGCGCTTGACAGGGGATCTTAGAGTGGGCAAAGACATCGTTGCATGAACTAGTAAACTTCAGCAGAGTTTAAAACAAAGTGAATCACATTTATAGCATGACAGTAACTGGAGAACAGACTGTCTCATAGGAGAACTTATCCAGAATGTTTGTTTTTAGGGTCCAAAAGCAACTGGGCAGTGAGGTCTTTCACACAGCCCCCCAGGCCAGGTCTAAGCCACGCAGCAGGTCCGATGGTGGTACCGAGAGCTGTGCAGTGACAGTTGGCTCCTGCTGGACAGTGTTGTTGTGTGATATGTTGGACAGAGTGGGTATGTGTGATCTCTTTCTGGGTTTGGCAGCATTCTTGCTGCTGGCAGCAAGGCAGACAGCTGCAGAGAGCCGGGACTCGAAGAGCACACGGTTATGTAAGCACTGACAGCGGCTCTGATTCAGTCACTCTGCTTACAGGACGAGACCTGGGGTTCCGGATCAGACTGATAAGCTTTAGCTTTTCACAAATATTTTACATTCAGCTACTGTACTCTCGAGATATACACGGTTACAGATACAGGATTAAACTTGAATTTTAATCGCAAAAGCTTTCTCAGCAACATTATATTATTCACTATCTGGCTACTGAATTCTTTTTTTGTCTTTAAGAGCTACAAACTCAGCAGAATTTTTTTTTGCTAAGGATGGACTCAAGTAACTTACAGTTAAAAGCTGTTCTGTAAAGGTGTTAAAACATGCAATGTCATATTACATTGTTTCTTGAGATCTACATACAATATATGGCCAAAGATTTGTGGACACCTGACCGTAGTTCTCAGCTGTGCTTTTCGAACATCCCGTTCCAGATTTAGTCCCCCTTTGCTGTTATAATAAACTCAACTCTTCCAGGAAGGCTTTCCACTACATTTTGGAGCGTGGCTGTGGGGATTTGCCTATTCAACCACAGAGCATTAGTGAGGTCAGGCGCTGATGTTGAGTGAGGAGGCCTGGGGCATAGTCAGCATTCCAGTTCATCCCAAAGGTGTTCAGTGGGGTTGAGGTCAGGGCTCTGACGGACCTGACTTTGTGCACAAGAGCATCGTCATGCTGGAACAGGATTGGGCTCCTTAGTTCCAGCGAAGGGAAGCTGTAATGCTTCAGCATACACATACATCCTATACCAACCAACCTTGTGGCAACAGTTTGGGGACGGCCCACATACAAGCGTGATGATCAGGTGTCCTCAAACTTTATCTATATCGTGTATCTATATATACTGAAATGAAAAATGCTGTTGTATAGGATTTATAAAACACACCTGAAAACCCAGCCCATACACAAAGTACAGACACACTACTCCACCAACCAACAGTCACAATCCTGCTCATTAAGGCTACTCGTCCATAGCACAGGGACATCACAACACATCTAACGGATGCCTAGTGTCTTACCCACACATCTGATGCCACAGAGGCAAGAGATTTTGTTCAGGAGTGCTCCCTGCTGCTGCTAAAGCTCCTCACAGCTGGAGGAATGTCCAACCAAAACCTCTTCCTCCCCCTGAGCACATATCTCTCCAGCTGAACGTGCAGGCCCCAGGATCTCTCACCAACTACCTCAAAGCACCACTGAGACAACTGGGAGCCCAAAAATGAAGGCGAAAACGGCAAGGATGTGAAAACACACAGACACAGACATAGAAGGAAGTTGAGGTTACAAGTAAAGGAAGATGTGAGGCAGACAGAGAAAAATATAGGAGATTTAAAAGTGAGGTTGTGTGTGTGTGTGTGTGTGTGTGTGTGTGTGTGTGTGTATGCACATGTCAGTGAGAGAAGGGAAGCGATGAAGCAGACGGAGTGTCTGTCTCTGGCTGTCTGAACAGCTGAGTCACGAAGGCTCAAGATTTACTTCTTCACCAAGCACTCAAATGAGCACTAATAAAAAAAAGAAAAGAAAAGAAAAGAAAAGAAGACTCAACTTGTACTGTTTTTGTTTGCTTTTTAAATTCCTCTATATTGTATATTTTGTTTCTGATCTATTTGTACTAGCATGAGGATGTTGCGCCTCTGTAAGTCGCTCTGAATAAAAACATCTGCTAAATGCTATAAACAAAAATGTAAATTTAAAAAAAAAAGTGTCATAAAAATCCAAAGAGATCCCCAAAAAGACACAAAGGTTTTCAGAAATTTGTGTCCATATACAGCATCTCTGTGTATAATGGCATAATAAATGTAAAAGACACTAAGGTACGAGTCGAAGGGGACTGAAAATAAGATGGCATGAGTTGTGCCTCATGTGCAAAATATATATGTGCTTATCTTAAACACAAGTCTTCAACCAGCCATGAAAACCTCAAAAACAAGTCTTGCTATAAATGCATTTTTGTGCTGCGACTGGTCAGTGAGGACAGTGCCATGAGCTCCTAGAGGCATACTTGTGGTGTTCATGGTGGTGATGCACCGCCGTGTTGCGAAAGTGAGCGGAACGCACAGTAAACCCAGCTATTCGAGCAGTCACCGCGGCTAAAAGCACCGACTTCTTCTGCCTCTCATTCTTTTCCCATGGCACAATCACTAACATGGTCGAACTGCTGCAAATCGTCAAACGCCAACAAGTCTGCATTGTTTAAATTTCACGCAGAAAGTTTATCGTTTAACGCGTCAGGGCTATTTACAGTAGAACCGCAGTCAGGCTGATCAGATGAGTTTGCTTCTAGGGACAAGGAAATGCTATCTTCATCTGCAGAGGTAGCCAACACTCCCCTGGGCCCAGGCCAAATAATGTTTAACAAGACCGCACAGCATTCGCCTAGACTCCTGACCTGAATTACACACAGTCAGCAGCACTGCGCTCCAGGACAAACCTGCAAACTACAGCTAGCGTCCGACACTTAGGTAACAAAAGATATACAACACGATTACGGAGAACAGGAGACACAAAAAAAAGTGCTTTACCCATGGACAAAAAAGATGACAACAAAAGCTACAAGAAGATACTTTGCCGAGGAGCTCTTTTCAGTTAGAAATTACAAAATTATACCACTTGGCCCAGTAGCCTGAAATGTTACTGCTTTAAACAAAAGTGATGAGGACTATACAGTCATGACCCAGAGCTTTCCCTGAGCTAAAAAGTGACAGTAATAAGTGAATATCTTTCTTTCAACCACATGTACAGTGTGTGTGTGTTGGCATGTTCTGAAAATATTATGGAAACACAGTGATTGTACAAGCTTATGCAGGGCTTCATGGTAAACGCCATGCTAAGCAGTAATCTTAACATCAAGGTCATGTTTCTTAGACGCATCATATTTCTTGTTATGCCAACAACAGAATATTCAAGAGTCAAAAGAGACTGAGTGAGTAAGTGAGGACGTAGTGTGTGTGTGTGTGTGTGTGTGTGTGTGTGTGCGCGTGTGTGCGGTTACAGGGGTAATATTTATAGGCCTCTGCATGCTTTTCCTCCTGGGTGCAGGTGCTCAATTATTCCCCAGTGTTTTAAAGAACAGGAGCAATAACTAATGACATGAAAAGATTGTGTCAGCCTGTGCTTTCTTCTCTCCCGGGGATTTTGTAGCCCCTGTGTACACAGTCACGCTACAAACAATGGCCAAGGGATGTTCCAAGTGTGAGTGTGTGAGCATGTGTGAACATTACGAGGACCAAATACGAACAGCTACCAGCAACAATCAACTCTGCACAAAACTGTAAAAAGTCCAGGTAAATCATTATCATAGCTGGAAGAAGATTTGTGGGATTTGTAGCAGATTCAATTTCATTTACCAGTTTACTGGTGTCATTGTTTTTTTAATAAAGTGGGATGATTTACAAATGCAAAAGATGTGATCATTAGTGTCACTTTGTATGATGTTTTTGCATGTTTAACTTCTGTTGTGTTGTGCATGTTGGAAGCCCACAAAGTTGAAAGCTCAAAATTTTTTAGAATGTCCTTGCATGCTGTAGCATTAAGATTTCCTTTCACTGAAACTAAGAGGCCCAAATCTGTTCCAGCATGACAATACGCCTGTGCACAAAGTGAGGGCCATGAAGACATGGTGCGTGAAGGTTGGAGTGGAAGAACTTAAGTGACCTGCACAGAGCCCTGACCTCAACCCCACTTAAGTATGAACTGGAATGCCAACTGCGCACCAGCCTTCTCGTCCAACATCACAACCTGACCTCACTAATACTCTTGTGGCTGAATTGGAAATTCCCACAGCCACGTTCCAAAATCTAATGGAAAGACTTTGTAAAAGAGGAGTGGAGGCTGTTAAGGCAGCAAAGGGAGGACCAACTTTGGAATAGGATGTTCAACATGCAAATAGGGGTATGATGGTAAGATGTCCACATACTTTTGGTCATATAATGTAACTGCATGTTTTTTGGGATGTGGAAGTAAGTCATTATGGTAGACTTATTGAGACTGGACCTGCATCTGACAGCTTAAACAATGCCAAATAGATTTGAGAGCTAATCCACACAGCATTGTACTTACCTCGTAATACAAGTTCTGACCGTGAAGGCACTGCACAGGATACTGTAGCTCAAGCATAATACTAATCACACTCCACCACAAATGTTGTAGGTGTGAAAGAGCCCTAAAGGAGAATCCTGCCAACTGCCAAAACAACAGCAAAGTTACTGGTGAGATGGTGAGATGTTTCTGGTATCAACGTGATGAAATTAGTCTTTCACTAACCAAACTGTGGTGAGACTTGCACAGTGTCTCACCAGCACACAATGCTGATACGAAAAAGCAAGCAGTGAAGAGCGCGTGGTTGAAATGTGATAGTGGCGGCGCTGATGTTGGCATGCCGAGCTGCAGTGGTATAGCTAATGATTAACTGATCACTGCCATCACAGACACAGACTCGGATTGTGAGACGTGTAGCAGGTGCTAAGGCAAGTGAATCTTTAGAGGTAAAAGACTCTGATCTAGACTAGAATATTTGAATTGATGGCAAAAGGGGACATTATTTATTCCATTATGCACAGAAACACAGTGTTATGAACACACTTGTTCACTGGCTGTAACAGGAAAGAGTGCGTTCTCAATCAGGATGCCAACACGAGGAAGGTGAAAGACTATTTTATCGCTAGACACACAGCAGCCGCCTCCAGTTCTTACGCCAGGCTTTTAAAAACAAGCACAATCATATTTCAACAGCATCACTTGGTTTTAGAGCTGTTTTTTTTTTAAAATCATAGGGTGGTGAGACAACCATTAATGTTTGCTTCAATAAAAGAATAATGGGATTTAAACAAAAACAAGCTTGCATTTATTAAGCTAAAGCTGTAAAATGTTAGAATTGTAATGGGCATGAACTAGCCAGTGTTAAATGGAAAGCAGAGCTCTGGCAGAGTGTCAGTGGCCAGTGAACTAATACAGTGGGTTTAATGCGAGTGAGGGACGCGTCTTCCACAGCACACGTGCCAATATATCAAAGCAGGAGTTAGCAGCCATGTAACATCTTCACGCATGGCAGGCTGAGAAGGGCAAACATAGGTGAACTGATAACTGATGGATGCTGAGGTAGGTCAGCCTCATTCAGTGTTGCCTTATACTTCAGATGCTTGTCCTTGCCTCCCTCATCCATCCTCTTCCCCCTAACAGCTCATGCCATATTCTCCCTGCTGATATATTACAAGGCTGTAAACAAGAGATTAATATGTGAAATGAGAAGTGTACGATGCTGACCTTTAAGCGATTACCGGCCCAAAATACCTGCCTGGGTAGAGATACATTGTGTTTTTATGTGCACTATTCCATGCCCTTAGACTTGCCCGGGGAGTGCTAAGTGTTGCGAAATGTGCTTTCACCAAGAGGGAAAAGAGGTGACAGACTGAATAACGGCTCCAAAAGAAGATTTTTTTTTAAAAAAATGCTGAACAATAAGAACAATATCACATATATTATGCGGGCTATAACTTGGTTTTAGACTTGGAGTGTTCAACTAAAATTTGTGAACTACATAAAACCCCTCGCTTATAAAGGTCTAGATGAGCAACCAACATGACTGAATGGCGACAACAGTTACCTTTTCATACTCAACAATTAGTTATTAATTTATAGGTATACATAAGACAATTCAAAGTCATAATGCTTCACTTTACCACTTTTGATTAGCACCATGGACTCTGAACAGAGGAGAAGCATCTGTTTCGAACTGGACGCAGAGAATAAACACTTTTCTGTCCAATTGTCTTTCATCGTTCTGTTTTCGTCTCTAAGCCATGTTGTCTCTATCAGAGCAAAGAGGCTAAATACAATAAAAACGAATCTATAAAAGTCTGTAAAAATGCTTCCATATCTCAATGAGCTGTCTTCAGCTAAATAATTCACACAAATGCATGTGATTGAGTTTTTTTCCCCCCATACATTTGTTCTGATACAGTTTTTTTTTTCCCCCAAGGGTTTGGTTTGATCCACTGACAACTTCGCAGGATCTGCATCCACCAGTTGACAACCTCTGCTTTCTGCAAAATCTGTAACACTCTAGTCTTTCTCCCCAATACTGTACCAAAACAGTGGGCCTCGTTTATCAATCTTTTAACAAAGTTGTGTGTAAATGTTTGTGTAAACAAGGCAAGTCGAGAGGCTTTTATTGTCTTTTCAACCATATACAGCTGGTACAGTACACAGTGAAATGAAAGAACGTTTCTCCAGGACCATGGTGCTACATAAAACACCACAAAACTACATGAGACTACACAGAACTAAGACTACACAGGACTACACAGACCTACACAGACCTACACAGGACTACACAGGACTACACAGGACTACACAGGACTACGCAAAGTGCACGTGTGCAAACAGAGCAATAAACTTCCTAAAACAGGACAATAGGCACAGTAGAGCACTGTGCAGCGCCGACTAGTACAACATAGTAAGCCATTTACAAACACACACATATATACATGGTCAAGCAGTAAAAAAATAAAATAAATAAATAAAAATAAAATGTGTTGCAATTTTCCCCTCAAGTAACCAGAAACAAATCCAAGATCATTGTAGGGACAAACAGAGAAAGCCACAGCTAAACACAAGAGTTTAAGTAAGTGTTAGTGGTTAAACACTACTCCCGAAGCAGCCAGGCAAATTATCTTACAAGTCAGAGTGCCAAGTAACACTCGCAATCACAAGCAACAAGGGTCATTCATCTCCAGCAGATAACGCCTCAGAAGTAGTGAACACACCTTCATAGACACACACTGCCAGTCATGTTTGATTTTCAACAACCTCAAGCACACCTCTGAGCTGTGCAGGATATTTGGAGAGGAAAGAGACGGAGCTGTGTGTAATGGAATAACTGGCCGAGTCACCAGACCTTAAACCACTCGAGCTGCTGTGAGAGGCCGGGAATCGAAAGGTGAAAATTCTTCCCCATCAACTTCCAGGAAGGCCTGTTATCTAAGTGTGCGACAGGAATGGCAGCTAAAGGAGTTTTTTTTTTTTTTTAAATTAAATAATAATTCATCTGTCAAAAATAACTACTATTTATATATGTCATTGTATATGTCATCATTGATCTTCTCAAAGTTATCGCCAAATAACTAATAAAAACTAATAAAAACTTTTATTAAAACCACTGGGAAAAGCAAGGTGTCCCCGAAACATCTGTCAGGCAGTGTGTATGTACGCATCAGTAAAAACCCAGACTGACACAGAAAAACACTGACATTCAGTTTTATGTCGACAAATTTTCATTCATTTCGCACGTTCAAGCACAACGGCATATTAGCATTCATAATGCGGCTGATTCAGCCAACGAGTACAGTGCTAGTTCTACAAAACCCAAGTGTAATGAGCACACAAAACAGCAGCGGTGTCGCATCGTGCTTAAGAAAGCAAGCAGCGCTCATTAGAATTCCCGTGACCTTAACAGATGTCTCCAAAAGTCTGGCATAAAATCAAATACAAAAGTAATTTTATTTATAATCTACTGCGGCTTGTCTGTCGGAGTAAAGTGGCAGCACGGCAGCTCTACCTTTCTGCCACAGGGACGGACTGAATCCATTTAAACGATTTTGTTTGTTATAATCTCCAACAAATGGAGAGGGGCTGATTATTAATAAAACTCTTAAGGTGTCAACTGTAACCTGCCCAAAAAATAAATAAATAAATAAAAAAAAATCAGAAACCAGATAAAATTACAATAAAGAAAATGATACTCTGCATACTCTGAAATATAAAACGCTAGATTGACTTGATCAAATTTCCATGACTGTCTGATGCGTAGACAAGCAGGCTATAAAATATTGCTCCCATCTGAGGAAAAAAAAAAACGCAGCCGATTCTGGTTCTGTACACAATTTTTTTTTTCCCCACAATATTTAAAGCAATATAAGCGAACGGTTACTTAACGAGACTTTTTTTTATAATTTGTGATTATTTGGCACTGTGGGATTGAAGTAATCTTGAGCGCTCGGCCCCTGTCTGAGCCACATAACATATTATAATGAGTCTCACTGAGCGAGCTCTCTGTCTGGTAATAAAAATGAACTGCACTGTAGTATTTCTGCTCCTTTGCTCACACTACTTGCCTTGGATGGGCATAAAAAGACGCTCAGCACAGGAGACATAACAGGAGACGTGGTGGGTGAATGGTATCGAGGGCAAGAAATCCTCACCCGAATGTTAGGTGGGTCTTTAAACTTTCCCCGAAAAATAATCGACTGAGTTTAACTACAGCGCAGGGCGATGGACGAACGTGATCTGCACTGGTGTCTGTATGTTATGTACATATGCTATGTTCATGTACATTTAGGCGTCTCATATAATAGATGTGGCCTAAAGTATAAATCAGTTTTCTTGGCATCAGCAGGAGGGGAGAAAACAAAAAAGAAAGAAAGAAAGAAAGAAAGAAAGAAAGGGGAGGGTTTGCACTAATGTGGTCTGATAAAAACAGGATGCTTTGCTCAGAGAGCTCGGTTTGTCACTTGAGGAGCTGCAATTTGACTGAATGAACAATGTATAAACTTCATTAAATATTTGTAGACAGGAGTGGACAATTAACCTGTTAGCTGGAGGACTTTGCTGGAGAATGGCAGTATGTCATGTGTGTTATGGCAGTACTGCTGTTAAATAAATACTCCCAGTGCTCACACACTGCCTGGCACTTCCAATGTGCATGTCACTTCCAAGAATATCAGCAGTCAGTGCTCTCCAGGTTACATGTAAAGCCTGCAGTGCTGTCTTCACTCCACTGGATAGCAAAAATGAGCTCTTTCTCCCTACTGCAGCCTGAGACACAACTAGAAGCAGGCTTCTTTCGCTAGCTTGCTCCACTCCTGCATTTCTCACGTCTTGATTTGGAGATTGCACACAAACGAGTCATTCGTTGCCGTTGCAAAAGAGCCAGCTGGGTTACAGGAAGTCCATTTTCACACTCGCGAGCAACCCTTAGCAAAACTAATGGTACATTCCGACTCTCACAGCTGGCTTTCTGCTGGCTTTTCACATTCCTCTATGTGCTCTATTGCGATTCTGAGGTTATGTCACTACTGAACACCGCATCTAGCAGGACACTAGGACATTTCTATTCACCGCTCATAAGCAGAAAACAGCTGTCCTTACTGTCCGCTTTAAAACCGCTCCAAATGACATGAAGTGAGGAAGGTGAACGTGTCCGGCTTTACCTGGCGCTGCTGTCCTCACTGCCGCGGGCATTTATTCCGGACAGCACCGAGTCCAGAGGTCTGCATCCCTGTCATACGACGTGTGAGTACTTCTGCTTCCCTCTCTCTCTCTCTCTCTCTCTCTCTCCCTCTCTCTCTCTCTCTCTGTCTCGGCTGTTCCTTCTTTCCCCTCCTCCTTGTCAAACGGGAAGCGCAATCCCGACATTCAGCCGCGCAGCACAACAACACTCACTCTCAAGCCACGCAAAACAAGTTCGCGCTGCGCCGCACCACGCCGCACCTCCCTGCACGAGACGCCCCGAGGGCCACGCCCCCCTCCTGCCGCCCTCCAGTGGACGCTCTTAAAGGTTCTATGCTCATTAATAATCATGAGGCGGCGCTAATAGACGGCGCTCATTGGCTCAAACAGTCCCTCCGGTTTTTTTTTGTTTTTTTTTTCCTTCATTCCCCCCCCCCCCCCTCGCTTGAGGCCGCTGTCAGATGACGTCATGGAACATTCCAAAAATTCCAGCATTCTTCATTCTTCAGTGGAGGATCTCGCAGTGCATAGGAGCCATATATTTAATTCATAATGCTCACACTGACGTGAGATAAACATTTTCTCCTTGAACCCCACTTTGATAACCTCTGTTTAGGGCCGCTAGTCTGCAGACAGTGGTGTGTCAGTGGTGTGCCTAGGTTTCTGAAAAGGGATGGAACCATCTAATTACTGTATGTAGGTCCATTTGCACAATAGCTGATTTGTTCCTGGGTGCAAAATGAATAGTCACATAATGACATGGCCATTTGTGTTCTACAGCAGTCATACTGGAGTCAAAGTGGGGTCTGTGCAGCATACCCTGGGGATCCATGATTGTTTAATTTAATTACAGCTTTGGAAATGACACCCCAACATTATCAGACTTATTCTATTTATTATCACCTCACAGCTCCAGGGTGTCCGGTTCAGTTCTCTGGTTACTGTCTGTGTGGAGTTGAGCATGTTCTCCTTCTTTTCATGTGGGTTTCCTCCAGGTTCTCTGGTTTGTTCCCACTGTCTGAAAACATGCCTGTAAGCAGACTGGATATACACTAAATTGCCCATATGTGTGAATGAGTGTGTGAATGTGTGTGTGTGTGTGTGTGTGTGTGCCTCATCCAGGTCTCATCCAGGGTGAATTCTCCCGCCTTACGCCCAGTGTTCCCGGGATAGGCTCCAGATCCACCGCAGCATTGATTAGGATAAAGTGGTTTACTGAAGATGCATGAATGAATCATGTTTATAATTGATTTCTTATAGTCATTAGCTGCCTTCACTCGTCCTTTGAAGTGAATAGGTTTAATCTAAAACCTCAAACTAAAAAACAATTAGGCCTATAAATGTTGACTTGGACCTAATGTGTTCTGTCTGTGGAAAGTTCAGGAAACCGAAAGCTCTAAAGCACTAATAAATAGAGAAAATATTATTGTACATAATTAAATAATGTTCATTAAATAAATCTGTACTGAGGGAGTACGTTTAATTTCCAGCTAAAAGTTACTGAACTTTTAGAACGTATGCATGAAATGCAAAATGGTAATAAACTTGTCAGAGATGTGATTTGAGGTCAAAGTTCAGGTGCCAATGGAGGTGGCAAGAGCTTTCCTCTGTCGCCCATACCGATACGTAGTGGGTCCTATTAGTGTGAAAAAGGACGTCAGTGGGAAAGATTTGTACAGCAATCACTCAACATCAAGTCTATTGGATAAAAAGCTTAATTTTTTTTGCGTAAGAAATGACAAGACTTTTTTTTTTTTTTTTTGAGTGAGTATATCATGTGTCAGTGAAGAGACATTTGCTGAAGTCAGCACATTTTCTTTTATTCCCTTGCGCACTCTTACTCCCCGGCACTGTTTGGCTTCCTCAGTTTGAGATAAGGCTATTTAATGCAGCCCTAAAGTGATAAATAGCCCACATGGGAACTATTATATGGCATACCTTTTGTTTCAGTAAGCCCTGTATACGAATCGTTAATAAGAGGGTGATTTAGATGAAAGGATGATCTGAGGTAGGTGAGTTATAATGAATTCATCGAAATCCTCCATTTAATATGACATTATTGTTAACAAAGCCCACCATTCATTCTTACTGATTCATGTAAACTATAATAGCTTGAAGAATTGATTGTCTTGTGTGATATTCTCTATTCAACGTTATGGATATTTTGTTGATTTGATATTCTTGTATAGCAATACTCTTTAGATCTAGGAATGGATAGTGATAATGATGATGATGGTGATGATGATGGTGATATAGTATTTTATATCCCATGTGCAGGTCTATAAAAATGGATTTCAGTGTTTTTTTTTTTTTTTTTTTTTTTTTTTTTTAAGGTTGGAAGACATAAATTGAGCAACACTCAAAGCAGGCTGAAGCAGTGAATTAATTACCTGTCATCTAAAACCTAAAGCCAAGCCAGTTCTACTGGGCCAACTGGTTGGGTGTCTTGTCATTTCAGGAGGTCAGATTTGTCTCTTCTGCTCTCAAATTATGCAGCATGGAGCCTGTCAGTTTACTTTGGCAGCACTGTACAGACACAACTGTTTCCTCTTTCTCTCTTGCTCTCCCATGGTCTGTTTGAGATGGAATTACTCACGCCCACACTCCCACTGTTTGGCATGGAGTTACTCACTCTGCCTCTAACACTCTCCAGAGACCCCTCTCCTCTCCACATATAACCTACTGTGAGACATCAGCCTGTTTAAACTGTTAGATGTAATAAAATACATAACTATAGCACAGTCCATGATATACCGTATTTATAAGCAGGCTCTGGGGTTCTGTTTTTTTTTTTTTTTTAATTATTATTTTGTCAGTGACATCATGACGGTATTTATGACATGTGTCACACTCAAGTAGTATAACTGTTAGCAATGAGAGTTACTGGTTAAATTCAGCCAATTCAATTGAATATTCAAACATTATCACTGTAAGCTGCATCAGTTTCATTTCTTACGGTGCTGAGATCATTTGGTTAGAGGGCAAACTTGCACATAAATGATTCCTCATTGCCCACAGAGCAGAAGAATCATTGCATATTCATTGTCAGGAAATATATGCAAATGTGCAGACTTTATAGTGAAAAAAAATGGTAAAGCAGTCGATAAAAAGTCTGTGGTTGTGTATCACTTGGCACTCTGAGTTGAAAAAGAGGTGACAGGCTTCTGGAGCTCCTGCAGCGCACAGTAAAGTTCACCTGGCACTCAGGTGATGAGTCACAGCTCTCTGGGCTCTGGCCTTGTCATCGGATGCCAGCACTGCTCAGACTCCCTGCAGAGAATGAGGGGGCGGCGTGTCTATCGTCATGGCAGCCACGGCGCGAGGCTGACTCACACAGGGTCCTGCGTGGAGGGTAAAGTGTGTAGAGGGAGAAGGGGATGTTATTTAAAATAGCTGTTCTGTTAGGTTCATTTTCATCTGCACTCAAGTGTGTGTGTGTGTGTGTGTGTGCACCACAGAAACTCTTTGTACTCTACATGTAGTTATATTCTCTTTGGAAGGCTGTTGCTGTTGCTGTTTTATGTTCATATCCACCATGGTAGGCTTTGAACCCTGAAGGGGTGTGTGTGTGTGTGTGTGTGTGTGTGAGAGAGAGAGACAGAAAAAGAAGAATGGACAGAGCAGCAGAGGGATCAGTACAGTGTGAGAGCGCCACACACTGACAATATGATCCTTGCAGGCTTATGTAATCCTGCTACCTGCATGCATCTCTTCAAGCAGACGACCAGCACAGTGAGTATTATATAACTACATTAGTCTCCGCTCAGAGGCCTGCCGCACTTGCGCAGTGTACACTAAAGGAATAGTGAGAGAGAAACAGAGAGACTGTACTGCAGGCTACTGTGACACTAACATACTCAATAATGCTGCAGAGGTAGTAGGAAAAATAAGGCAGATAATGTTGTCCTAAAAAATGATGTTGAATGTCTGTCTGTATCTCTCTCTCTCTCTCTCTCTCTCTCTCTCTCTCTTTTAGAGAATATGTACAAAAGACTTAATCTAATATGCACTCGTGTTAGGATAAAAGCAAATCAACAATGTGTGTTTTAGCTCTAATACGCTTTATACCGTATCCAGCTCTTATCAGGCTTTTAAATTCAATGAATACTGCTAATATATGCAGTGCCTCATCTACAATAAATGTCACACCATTACTACATTTTCATTAACACTGTGATCCTAGTACTGTGGTACTTTAATAAGCTGTAAACGCTCCTGCTAATGTTAAAAGAGTATATACAGTACGTGCATATGTACATGTACAGTATATGCTTCTTACTGAACACCGCTGAACTACTCCTATCCATCAGGTTCAGGATAATCAGACTGCTCCAACCTTACAAACCCACACTGGCATGCAGGCTCCATGTCCTAAAGAAACTAATAGTGTGGTAATGTCAGGTAGATGTTCTCAGTGCACATGTGCCAGCGGTGCCCAAACTCAATTAGCTGTGCTCCATACTGCACTGTAATCCAATGTGTCTGGGTCCTACACTTAGAATGCAATTACACCTCTGACAGGCACGCTCAGTCATTTCACAATTAGGGCATGGTTTGTGCAGTCCTTCTCAAAATGAATATTTTTTGATGAGAACCTACCATGGCAGGATAAATGAGCTGGTTTGGCAAGTTTGGATTAAGAACAAAGAGCATTACCGAGTGCAAAGGAAGGTCGGTACAAAGAACATTCATCATAAGTTCTATTTGTTCCCCAGCTTGATTATTATTTCCATCCTATGATGAAAGAGAAAGCTCTGTAATCGTTCCAGGTTAATATTAATGACGTGGCTTCAATGAATGTGAATGCTTATGTAAAGTGGTTACCACATGTAATTTCTGCAATCATGACAAACTTCCTGTCCACCCACCATACACGAGTCAGTGTATAAGCTTCATAAGGATATCATCTTCATGAAAGAGCCTCTTAAATTTAGCATCAGGTAACCAAAAATGATGCATATTTGCATAATTAAATGGTACATGCAGGATTATTTACAGGATACATTATGACTTCTCTGATATCCCTGACTGTGAAATGAAAATAGTTACATTCAACATTAGAGCAGGAGAGAGTATCCCTGCATAACATCCCTGTTTCTCATATAACAGTTTGTCATTGTAAGCAAATTTAAACAACAAGAGAAAAGCAATAGACGCTTAGCTTTAAGACAAGCGCAGACGCTTATCTTCAAGACACTGTTATTTTTAAATGTCTCTATGTGGGTAAAGTGAGACAGAGTGAAAAAATGTTTGTGAGAAACATCTCACAGATTCACCAGCCTTGAGATGCTGTCTTCCCGAAAATGCTGCACTTCAGTAAAGGATGATAATGAGCATTTGGTAACACTGTATTTTGAATGATGATGAAAAGCAGATAATTAGAGTGTTTCATGGAATAGTACTGATTAATAATGTGTTAGGCTGATCAAGCAGTCGGCTGAGTTACTCTCCCCAAGACCTTCTACCAGACAGTGTGGTGTTGATTTTGGCAACGCTAATACATGTTCAACAGCTGCAATAGTCTTTGACCTCATCTGATCTTTTTTGTAGTCAGTGCCAAAAACCGTTGGTTTTGCTACGTCGTCTCAGTTCTGGTTTATTGGGACACAGCCCAGCATAGGTCTGAGCTTCCAGGAAGTATAAACCCGTGAGTACAAGAAAATGAGGATGGAGGCCAAATGTAATGAATATGCCAGGGTAACTTTATTCTTCACCTGAGTGTTTGGAGCAGACTGGTGCAGAAAGAGTTTTTTTCCCTCTTCTGAGCCAGACAAAAATGGAGTGTTCAGCTACTTGGCAGTAATGAACTACTGACTCCTCGTTGTTGATTTTTTTTCCCCCATATACTGTACACTGTGTTAGACTAATGCTCATAATGACATGACACTCAATTCATTTCTTTTCTAATTTTAGGAACTCATTTGTATTTGTTTTTTGTTTTTTTGTGTAGAGAATGATCATCACCAGCTAGTGTGATTCTCACTTTCACACTGTCTCCTACTTTCCTCACTCTCAAGGAATGAAAAAAACAACTTGTCTTAAATTACACTTGCTAAACAGTCTGCTGAAAAGAACAAATTAACTTTCAACATTTAAATTGGAATACGTTCACATAGCAAATGAATAGCAGCGCTGAGCACGTTAAATGTAATAGTGGTGCCATGTTCTTGGCTATGATAAAGGTTCTGACAAGATTCAGTTGGTGTTCTCAGTGTTCATCAGTCCTGCTCCTGGAGTGCCACCACCTTGCACATTCTGGTGTTTTCCCTCCTTTAACTCACCCAGTCCAACCTAATTTAGGTTTATTAATTAGCTGATTGGTTAAATTTGCACCAGAGAAAAGTCCAAAACGTGCACAGTGGTGGTACGTCCAGGGCTGGATTGAGAAACCGAAGTCTAACTGCTCGCACACATTTGACAAGAACAATGTGGTAGAACAAGAGCTCATCACATTACACACTACTGTGTTTCCAAAACCAGAGGGGTGGACTGTACCATTTCACATGATGGGGTAAAAGTACCTGCAAGCAAGGACACTATATTACTGTTTGATCAAAATAAGCAACAGTTTGTTCAGTTATGTGTTTTAAATGTACACAATTTCAAATTGCACAGGTTAAAGCATTGAATATGTTTAATATCCTCTTTGTGTTCTAGCCACCTAAAACAAGTCCTGTTCCAAGCCTGTGGAATTTACCAAACATAATTATATTTTGTCTCGCTGCTTTGAAACGGAACCATTCCTAAAATTTATACGCCTGTGTTTTTCTTAGCCATGGACGGTTCATTTCAGCTGTGTATCACGCCAAGCGCCTCAGAAGTGCGAGAGAGCGGTAATTGCTTGTAAATGAAAAACGGTTTTATGCTCAGTGGGGCCAAAGCGAGGTCCTGAGACCGAAAACGGATGAAGCCTAACAGCTTAAACACTAAAACGCATTTAAGAAGGGCAAAGAGGAAAAGTGATGAGAAAGATATGCTTGTACATGGAGAAGCCATTGTACACAGCATTGTTTAAAAAAAAAAAAACCCACAACACTCTCATTTAAAAGTTCATCCTTGATGATCAAGATCAGTGAAAAGCTTATTTGCTCAATAATTGAGCACAGTAGGCAGTTTAACTGTGCCTTCTCTATATGAATAATCATCACAATATCTTGGATATCTTGTGAAATTCTTCTTCCAGCTTGATAACAGATATGAGCAGCACCTCAGTTCCACCTAGTGGACACATCAAATCTCATCTCTCCAAACAGACATAATGCATCATACCTGCTACATATCACAGAGGGAGCACAGACAGAAACACATTCATTAGCTGTAGAGTGGTTTTATTGAAGTATTTAGAATTGCCACATGCAGATCAAACTACAATAAATCACTATGTTTGAACAATGTGCAATGCCATAACTGTTCCTTTTTGGATGGTATAAATCAAGCAAGGCACTTGTGTCTTCAGGTCCGGGTCCAGGCCTGGACGTTGTTGATAAGCCAGGTTATCAATTAAGGCACTTTTAGTGTTTCGACACCACTGAAAAACCTCGCAGGTTGCTTCTAAATAAATACCACGAGTGCACTAGGATGCTTATGTTAATTGGCTACTCTGGGCAAAATATACCAGATGCATTTACATGCTTATTTATTAATATTACATTCTTTCCAATGTGACCATGGGGACGGTTCTGAATGCAAGCAATACATCTCACCATTTACAATACTTATGTAAAGAAAAAAGAAAAAAAAAAAACACCCAGAACACTCTGAAGTTACACTCTGAATAGGATACGCCACAGATTCATGACAAGAAACCTTCAGTCACTGGACAATAGGATTCAAAATCTACGATATTTAAACCTAAAAAGTGCCATCACTTTCAACCACCAATATGTACTTGAATGAAAAACAGTGTACATACAGTGCAAAATATGTTAAAAAAAAAAAAAAAAAAAGAGGAATTCCTTTCCATAAGTAATGATAAAAAAAAATTACATGAAATTTTGAACAGGAAATGTTTAACAAAAACACTTAACAAAAATCATATATCCACACACCTATTTCACAATATCAACAGCAAGAAAGAAGAAATGAATAAAAAAAAAAAAAAGTGACTTCTCAGCAAATCGATGCATTCTAGCACCAAGCTTCTAGGATTAAAAGATCAGAGCATCTTGTTTAGTTGCCATCAACAATGAAACCTTGGATTTAGAAGTGAAATGTTTTAGTGCATGCATAGTTTTACATAGTTAACCATTAGAAATGAAACTATACCACTACAGTCCACTACAAACATGGCCTACCCAGCACTGATGTAATGTTGAAGTTATTGCGTGACACTCTATAGCACAGTTTTTGTTTGCATGTTGGATTATCGGTCCAAGATCTACTGCAACACAGGGTGAAAAAGCACCACTATCACCACCATGTTTGTAATACAGATCAGTGTTTAATATTACAGTTCTGAGCAAGTGTGATGCAGTATGTGTTGCAATAGTGTAGGGTGTGCTTATCTCTCCCACACACTGCCTCCATGGGGCTCCAGTAAGGGCCGGAAATAAACAACCCCTTCTGACAGCCCCATGGCCATCAGCAAGTTCTGCATCACATGTTCTCATCCATGCTGAAATTGCTTCAGGACAAAGTGCTTGACTAATGTGACATATTCAACCCCGACAGAGAAATGAGCCTCCAGTAAAGACTGTTCTGACTTTAGGTAGAGAAGGTTTGTAGCAGCAGTAACATGCAGAGTCATATTCGTGGCTAGATCACTAAAGTAAATGCACTGTTGAACAGTACCGCACCATCACCTTTTGTCTCAGGAAGGGGTCCGAGTTGTCCCTTTAAGAATACAAGTATATAAAGATACGAGGATAAAATTGCACCAGTAAAGAGTTTAGTTTGTTTGTAATTTAACACCATGCCAGCTACTATGGCTATTTTCATGACGGGAAACGGGTTCGCCAGTAAAGAGACGCGCCCACAGTCGTACTGAAATCTGAAAATAAGTTAGAGGAGATTTGTTGGGACACAAATATATGAAGAACACATACTTCATCCATTTATCCTATAAATATATACACTCTCTGTGTTGACGGCTACAACTCCACAACATTAAGAAGAGAAGTAGCACACGCCGCTCTCATATACATGCACACACATCCCCAGAGTAAGGAGGAAAGATGGCTCAGCTGAAATCTCGGTTGGGGAGGAGGACTGGGGCCAGAAGGGTCCAAAGGTACAGAGCCAGGCCCAACCAGCTGGAGCAGATCTTCACCCACACTGCAGGCATGCTGCTCTGCATGGCCTGGGTGGTAGTGTCAGGCCTGCGAGAAGAAAAGAGGATGAATCATGAAAACATTTAGCTACTTATACATGGGGCAGCTTTACTGCAGTGCACTATTAGCACTATTAGGGGAAAAAAAAAAAAAAAAAACTACCAGGTCACAGACACCTTTCATCAAACTGCACTGGGATAGATATTTCCAGTTCAACAAAGCGATCTGATTCCTTCACAGTTACTCATTTCCTGGAAAGCCAGACATTTTATCCTGACTCACCAACTGGCACAGTTTAGCTCCAATTCACACCTCAGAACTTCAACGGTCACTTTTCCACTGCCAAACCTGGTCCTGGCCACATCTCAATAAACATATTACACTTCTATCTTACATGATGTTTGAATCCATGGCAGCAGCGTGAGATGTACAACTGGAAAAATGCTACTCCATCTGTCCTGCTGCATTTTTTTTTTAAACACACTGTATGTAAATGTTCTCACTTGCGTACATGTGCATAAACCCCCCCCCAACACACACACGCACACGCACACCTTTAATTATCTATACACAGTAAACTTTATTTAGAATTGTGTGGGCTGGAGCTGTTCAGCAAAGTTTGTACGGTAATACTCATCACTCCAACATGGCGGAACAAAGAGCATATTCTGGTTCTCCATCCACTGTCTCATATTTTTTTTATTTTTAAGATTTTTAAGTGGACTGTTTGTATTTACAGCTAGCATGTTTGTTACTAACTCCTGCCCCAAAGTCAATACGTTGTTTACTCCTACTGATGTAATGATACATTTAACCTTTCGCCCAACATGTGCCAACATCAAATATGAAAAGAAGCTCATTTCAGACAATTTGTAAGAGAAATTTCTGCACATATACAGCCAAATCTAGCAATTCAACAGGTTCCAAATTTTATAAAAGACCTTCGTAAGGTCAGCACACAAAGGTATAAAGCTCTAATTTTATGATTTTGAAAATCTAGATATAAAATGTCACATTTTCATGGTTTCTGGTCTGACTTTGGTGAAAGAGTCATAATGAAGACACACCCTAGGAACTGTAGCCTTATTGTTTCAGTTATAAACCAGATTTCCAAGGCACTTTCCACTCATGGAAATTTGGAAAGATGACCGGTGAGTCATGTGACTAATATTAATGACATCATACGCAGCTATATAAACACCAGGGAATTTCCCACCATTCAGTCGTTGCTCCTAGAATGTCCTCACAACACCTTCATTTCCTGCTACTAGCTGTTACAGACCCACTTACTTGTACCAGTTGGTGAGGGTCATCATGATGTAGAGTGAGGCCAGGAAGAGGTGAAAGTGAAAGAATGAGTAACTATAGGTGACGCCATCCTCCTCGTTATCCACCACTCGCCGCAGGCCGTCCTCTCCCACCGGTCCCTCCACGTCTGAGCCGCGACCCTCCTCTGTTTGCATCAGCCTGTTCACCTGAGCATTGCTGGATGAGCGGATACTGTGCACAGACAGAAGGAGTGCTTGGTCAGGAAAATGTAGACAACAGCACACTCAAGCATCTCTTACTTTACACCAAATTAGAGGAGGCACAGACTAGCTGATTTGCTGACCAGTACATATGGGAGGTGCGGGGGGGGAAAAAAAAAACAGCGAGGCAGACAGTAAAGAAAGCAGGCTAAATCTACTTTGTTAGCCTAAAATATTTCAGACTAGATAAAATAAATTCGACAGTCATATGTATATTGTATAAGACTATGATAGAAGTCTTTTTGTTTCGTCCCTTTGCTTTAATGGAATATTAACACTTCCATGTCACGCTGAAGTGCACAGGGATTTTTGTTTTTTTAAATTCAATTTTTTTTTTTTAAATCCAGTTATTTTGTTGTCCTTAATATTTTAGTTAGCCCTTAAGCTATATAAAAGCATGAGTGGTGAAATGGTATATCCCTAAATAGTGTAATATGATACACAGATTGATTATTCTGCATGTTTATCGCACTATGTACTCATATTTGTCATTAACAGTGTAGCTGTTATATATATATATATATATAAAAAAGCACTGAAGCTAAATGTGATTGTAATTTGTCTATGGCTGTTAATTGAAAGGTGTTTAGATATAAAGCTGCTGTATATTCACATTTCACTGCACTAATTAAAAAAATAAAATAAAATACCACGTTCCTGAATCAGCTGGTTTAACTTTGGAGATGATGATTGGTAGACTACTTTTTGAATTACTGGACAACTAGTAAACTTTTTAATAGTCTTGCAACCCCTATACCAAAGACTGGGAGAAAGGTTAAAGATCCATATTAACTAGGTGAGAGAGGGGACTCCTCTCTTAGCAGCTGGTAGAAACACACAGCTTTTTAGCATTTTCTTTCGTCGACACATATTGTCTTGGAACTTGTGAAACATCTAGAAACATATCTGAAACATACGCGACCAAAGCCACATGTTTGCATCAGAGGAACTGCATCTTTACCATAGCATCATAATGTTCACAGTAAAGGTTAATCAAGCGAATACTAGACACCTCATTGCCTCATTAGAGTATTTGATCGCATTACTTGACTGGCATGTCGTACCTGGCATAAAAAGTGCAAAAGAGGAAGATGACGAGCCCCACTATGCCCTGGGCGTCCCACCACTGCACGATGCCCGGGGCACTGGTTGGCGTGGGCTGTGTAGTGCTGATGCTCACATTGGACACCAGGCTCAACAGGCTGGGGTTACACTCCCTATCTACGAGAAATTCACACACATCCCAAATCAAGAGGAGGCATAGACACCTACAGCATAATCTGTATTATATGAACAGGAGTAATGCATATAATAACACTGCTACATTAACTTAACACATTTTTTAACTGAGGCTATACTATAACTATGTCAGTATCTTTAATGAATTTGGTTAACTGTCTGATCCAAGCACCTATCATGCCAAACAGGGACATAGGAATTGTACAAAGTATTAATAGATGATACACAATTGTCACAGAATTATCCTGATAAGAACAGCTTTTCTACCAGACAGCATGACACAGCAAACATCAGTAGTATAGTTACTGTCTGACAATGCTTCTCTCTCTTCTCAAATTAAAAGCTATTTACTTAATAACTATTTTAACTTTTCTTACTTATGTAAAAAAAAAAAAAAATCGGCATCTTAAACTTCAGTCTAATCCCAAAATGGCTTCATATTCACTGTGTGCACTCACTACACAAGGTATAATGAAAAGGCATTATAAAACCTGGATATAAAATAGAGTCAGAGCAGTAACACTGGAAAAGCACTATGAAAGAGTTCCTACAGGAGGTTTCCTTACAAAAGCAGTCCATTATATGCATTACTCCTGTCACTGTAATAAGACTGCATAGAAGTTCATAAAACAGCTCCTCCTCTATATTTCGTATGTACAGTACTGTCCAAAAGTCTTAGGCACATGAGAAATGCTGTAAACCAAAGATGCATTCACATACTATTAAGAGCAGTAAACTTTAATACATGTCTCAGGTACACTTTGTGCACTTTGAGGAGAATATTGGCAGGTAAGTTCTTCGAAGCATCTTGGAAAACCCGCCACAGTTCGTCTGGAGACTTGGACTGTCACACTTGCTTGTTTGTTTTCAGGTAATCCCTGACAGTCTTCATTCTGTTTGTTCCTCTGATAAGTGGTGTATTATGTAATACGTTACATTCTTTACTGATGTACAAAAATGTGTGTAACATTTAATTTTTGTTGGAAAAGAAACCTGTCCCAATAATGCAGAAGTCATAACAAAAACACCCAAGCCAAAATCTGCATGAATAAAATTATGGTGCTTTAAACCTTTGCACAGTATTGTATATAAATCCTATTGGAAATCTTTGGGCATATGTATATGCATATGTTTACTGGGGGATAGCTAGAGCAAACAAAAAAAAACAAAAAAACAAGCCCTTCTCTCAAGGCCATAAATTAACAGGACGCAACAGGATACATCCGGGGATCACAAGCCTACTCTACAGCATGATACTCACCGTCCCGAATCCGTTAACCTGAGGAAGTTAAAGATTACAATTTTATATATAATATAAAACACAGAACTTAAACAACCATGGAAAAAAAAAAAACTACTGGTATCTTGTGAAGAACTTACTAGGGTTGTTGGTCATGGCAGACCAGGTGACGTACATGGTGTACAAACTGATGAGGGATGACTGGAGCAGGCCAGATTGTGGAGAGGCATCCTGTGACACACAAGGTAAAGAAAAACCGAGACTAAACTATCCGAAAGCAGTAAGTCTCAAAAGTAGGGTCCAGGGAACCCCAGGGGTCTATGAAGAATAGCCAGGAGGCACGTAACTAACTTTCTTGTTCATTCTGTTACGGTGGTAAAAGTCACAACTCAGCATGAACAAAGTTCTCAGATTTATTTTTGACCTCCTGTAGTTATTAGCCTATTTGACTGGTCAACTGAATGCCAACTAGGACCTAATGTATTCTGTCTGTGCAACAGTCAGGAATGAAAAGCTCTAATGCTCTAATAAATAAACAAAAAATATTATTGCATGCATTTAAATAAATGAGTGTATTTGAATAGTTTGTTTATGTTCATGAATAAACCCTTGTTGAGGGGGTCGATGGGATTTATTCTGCAGTCAAAGGGGTCCCTGACTGCAAAAGGTTTGAGAACTTACGATCAACTTCAGTCCAAGATTTAGTAATTGTTTTGTAACTATAATGTGCACACGACAAACAAACAGCTGTCAGTTTCATCAGTGGTTGCAACCCTTGACAAATATTAATTGCAGGATTATTTATTAAGATTTTAATCTATGCACAGTATGCTGCTGAGGCATTCTTCAAATTTGCGAGGTGTCAAAGCTGTGATCGAGGTGACTATCAAGCCTTACTGGCAGGAGATTCTGTGCCAGTCATGAATTCCTAATAACACAGTGTGTCTACATTCAAGAAACATCAGCAATAACTCGTATTTAGCAAAGGCAGAGTGTCGGCGTGAAAGCACGCTGCACACTCGTGTTCAAGTGCAAACAGCATATTAATGAAGTGCAATCTACAAGTCCATTTCTCCAAGCTGAAACTGTGAGGAACACGAAAACTGCAGTCCTTACTACATCAAAGCCCATCTCATTAAAATAGCAGGATGTACATCCGATAAGGCCATCAACACGTGTCGTGTCCTATGATCGTACCTGTACTTTGGGCAAAATGGACACCACAGAGACGATGACACAGAAGATGAGGTTCAGGCTGATGAAGACCTTGTGCTCGGTGCAGCCGTCCGGTTTGGTGTAGTACAGGTAGAAAAGCACCACAGCAGCAAAAGCCAGGGCATAGTGCAGGACGGTAAAGAATAAGAGCCCTATACACAAACAAACCGCATTCTCAGATTACGACTCAGATTACGGGTGCACCCTGAGAAAAGCCATCTAAAGGAAATTCCCGGCCGTACCGAAAAACCAGCCTTTGCTGTTGCCCTCCTCGGCGTTCCTTACCCACACCTCATTCCACGAGTGGGCAAAGTCAATCAGCAGGATCAGCTGGATCAGGATGAACATGAAGGAGCCCACAATGCCAAAGTAGAACCACACTGTATACACACAGGAAGAAGAAAGGTCAAGACATATAAAAGGACTTGGGGACGTTAGTTATAAAGAATGATTAACTAGCTTGGTGGATTTTGGACCACATGCTCTACACACTTCTGTGCTTTTTTACAACTCATACAGTGCTTTATTTATTTATTTATTTATTTAAATCAGCTGTGTTAGTCTACATAAGCCATACTCACAGAGGAACAGAAATAAAAATGAGAGAATTATTTGCTGACCTCATAAACAATAACTCACCAAATAAAGCACTAAAAAGTTGTCACTACGGTGTAGTTTATATTTGAAAAGCAGCCACCGAGTAATAAAACCCAGCTCTGAATTCTCTATATTGCTCCTGAGTTTCTTTAATTTCCCCCAGGATGAGTCATTTGTGCGTGAAATAGCAGGTACTAATACAATGAGGCACACAATAACATTTTGTCCTATTTCTAGGACCATATCCACAAATCTCAAAAACCTCATTAACAATAATTACCTCCTAGCCACCTGAAAACATTTTCAAATCATTCAGAATGCAACACCACTTCTCCACAATGGTCCTCAGAATTCCATTACCATAAATATGATTATTAACCTATTCTGTGATTACTGCCTGCTGAAGTAATGCTGCCATCTCCTGTTTTGTCACGGCGTGCAGAACGTAGGAATATACTTTTAAATACAATGATACGCAATAACTGCATCACAGAGCAACTTCAGCATACGATCAGTAAACAAAACCATGAATGGCGTAAGTATTTAGACCACCTCAACCCCAACCCCCAAATCCTTCTATATTTTGTGTTACAACCTCAAACTTTAATGGACTTAATTGGGATTATGTGCCATGGATCTATACCAAATAGGCCATATAGATACATATGCTGTAGGGCCAAAGGTATGTGAACACATGACCATCGTACCCATATGTGCTTGTTGAACATCCTATTCCAAAGTTGGTCCCCCTTTTTCTGCTATAACAGCCTCCGAACTGACGTTGGGATAAGAAGGTCTCGCGCACAGTGTCCCAGTTCATCCCAAAGGTGTTCAGTGGGGTTGAGGTCAGGGCTCTGTGCAGGACACTCGAGTTCTTCCACTCCAACCTTCACACACCATGTCTTCATGGAGCTCGCTTTGTGCACAGGGGCATCGTCATGCTGGAACAGGTTTGGACCTCTTAGTTCCAGTGAAGGGAAACCTTAATGCTACAGTATACAGAGACATTGTAGACAACTGTGTGCTTCCAACTTTGTGGAAACAGTATGGGGAAGAACCACATATGGGTGTAATGGTCAGGTGTCCAAATACTTTTGGCCATACAGTGCATTCAGAAAGTATTCAGACCCCTTCATTTTTTTTTTCTCACATTTTGTTATGTTGCGGCCTTATGCTAAAATGCTTTAAATTATTTTTTCTTTCACATGTACACACCATACCCCATAATGACAAAGTAACCAGATTTGTGATACTGAAATATCACACTGACATAAGTATTCACACCCTTTGCTATGACACCTGAAATTTAGCTCAAGTGCATCTTGATCATCTCTGCATCTGGATCATCTCTGCATCTGGATCATCTCTGCATCTGGATCATCTCTGAGATGTTTCTACACTTTCTACACTGGAGTCCACTTGTGGCAAATTCAATTGATTGGACGTGATTTGGAAAGGCACACATCTGTATAAAAGGTCTAACAGCTAAAATGCATATCAGAGCAAAAACCAAGTCATGAGGTCAAAGGAACTGCCTGCAGAGCTCAGAGACAGGATTTGTGTCGAGGCACAGATCTGGGGAAGGCTACAAAAAAATTTCTGCTGCACTGAAGGTTCCCAAGAGCACAATGGCCTCCACAATTCTTAAATGGAAGATGTTTGGAACAACCAGGACTTTTCCTAGAACTGAGCAATTGGGGTAGAACAGCCGTGGTAAAAGAGGTGAACAAGAACCCGATGGTCACTCTGGTTGAGCTCTGATGATGGGAAAAACTTGTAGAAGGTCAACCATCACTTCAACACTCCACCGATCTGTGCTTTATGGAAGAAGCTGGTAACAGGACAACTGGGCTTGGCTTTATGGAAAAGTTGTGAGAAGTCATTACAGAAAAAAAACTCTATGAAATTCAATTTGGAGTTTTCCAAAAGGCATGTTGGAGACTGTGGAAAAAGGTTATCTGGTCTGATGAGAAACTGATCTTTTTGGCCTTGGTACAAAATGCTATACTTTGGCAGATAACCTACATCACAATATTTACACTCCACCAGTCCTACCATTATGAAATGTTCCATCAGGAATAAAGAAGGCTCCAACAGTGATCCCCACCAAGATCAGAAACTTGAAGAACCAGAATCTGTAAATATAAAACCAACAGTGTAGATAAATTTAGACTACAATCCTACATGATTATGGGAAATATGAGAAGCTGCACTTTTCCACAACGCAATCATAATCTCACACATCGTACAAGGTGCAGTAATTCCACAGCTCACCCGTTCTGAACAGCAGCCCGAGGATCTTTGCTGTTCCGCACACGAATCATGATGGCAGCAAAGAAGAAGAAGAAACAAGCCATGGCAAAGCACATGCGGTACACGGATTTGTAGCCCACAATCACATCACAGTTAAACTGGTTCTCGAGCCCTGGTATAGTGCTCCCGCCTTGACAGAAACCAGGAATCTGGAGGAATATAAGTACAAAAATAAGTAGGTAATATTATGTTTACACCAACGCATCAAAAAGCACAGATGGGATGACGCCGTTCTCACCTTACGAAGCTGAGTCTCCATGCCAGGCAGTATCATAATTATAGATACGAGCGTGCCCAGCAACAGGAAGAAGGAGAAGATCAGCCGCGTGACTGTAGAGTTGTTGGATGATGGACAGCACCCACAGAGAATACACGGGGCTGAGCCACACAAACATGATGCCTAGAGAATTATAGATAAAAAAAAAAAAAAAAGAAGCACATTTAAATAAACACACATCAGCATTCTGTAATGTTTACATGGACGACAATGACAAACAGGTCAGCCTACAATGAATCACTTCCTGACTCAGGAGGCAGAGGTGATATGGAGGAGTGGAACAAAGCGCACTGTATTCTCATCTACCGACACGGTTTACAGCAATCGCAGAGCCATGAGGAGAAATTCTCACAAAATCTTCCCCGTGCTGTATATAAATACCCTCTGAGATTTCATCCGGGGTGTAATTCAGGAGCCTGCCGGAGTCACAGGCCTGTCTTATGGAGAGCAAGAGGACAGTTTTATGCAGAAACCCAAAAGCAGCCATTCAGGATTGTCTCGGATTTACAGTGACAGAGACAGAGATGTATAGCAACTAATTACAGAATATATATTTAACAAATAAAAATAGTTAAGTGTGTATAAACAGGAGGACGGCTGGATCCTAAATGGAGGGAGACACACACACACACACACACATATACATACATACATACATACATACATATATATATTTATATAAAGTCTCTTTTACACCCTTTTCTATTGAACTATAAAGTAAACAGGAAGCCATTTCGGATGAACCTTCTAGCTAACGCTGTCACATGTAAACAAACTACTAATAATGCTAGAAGTGTTACGCTGTTACACAGTAAACACTGTGTTTAACTAGTTAAACTCGTTAAACGAGTTTAATACTACCAAATACTAGCTGAGTCAGTAAACAATACATTTCTACAGAGCTGCCTCTTAGCAAAGCTAGTCAGCTACCTTCCGTCTGAGTAAATAAAGCACTTACACAGCTTGCCAGTGAACATAACGCCATACAAGCCCCCATTTTCGAAACCAGAACCAGGTCTTTGTCACTTCAGTGTCCAGCCAACGCTAACTTATTAACTAACTAGCAGCTATCTGACGGTTCACAAGCTGAAGAGTGAAGCTGCGAAAAATCAACCACCCGGACAAACCCATATAATAAAAGTCCACGGCCAGGACGCTATACTCAGTGCCGGCGGTTTTTGCAAGTCAGATCCATCCCTTAATAAATTCCACATTTATTCATTAAATGTAATAATTTAATGGCAATTCAAATATTAGGAAAATATGGATCATCATGTTTATTCAAAGCTCGTTATTTCTAAAATGTTCCACTCAAAACCCAAACCATTCACACTGAGTAACTGTTCTTGTGTTTGTAGAGTTAAAAAAAAAATAAAATCGTAATATAGACCTGTTAAAAGACCCATTCCTAGGTTTATTAAAATTGCAATAATTCTTGTTGTTAAGCTATTAACGAGCTTTTTTATTAGGAAAACAGACAAGAACCATGTGTGTGTCTGGCACTGGTTTTAATCACATGTATTTAAAGTTGACCAGTCATTATTTGCTCATTACTTTTTAATAACCGCTTCATTTTCAGTAATCCTGGACAGGGTTGAAGTGGATCATGTAATCAAGTTCAGCAACCATTTTATCCTGGACAGGGTTGAAGTGGATCATGTAATCAAGTTCAGTAACCACTTGATCCTGGACAGGGTTGCAAAGGATCATGTAATCATTTTCAGTAACCACTTTATCTTGGACAGGGTTGCAGAGGATCATGTGATCAAGTTCGGTAACCACTTAATCCTGGACAGGGTTGCAGTGGATCATGTAATCAAGTTCAGTAACCACTTGATCCTGGACAGGGTTGCAGTGGATCATGTAATCAAGTTCAGTAACCACTTGATCCTGGACAGGGTGGCAGTGGATCATGTAATCAGGTTCAGTAACCATTTTATCCTGGACAGGGTTGCAGAGGATCATGTGATCAAGTTCAGTAACCATTTTATCCTGAACAGGGTTGCAGAGGATCATGTGATCAAGTTCAGTAACCACTTGATCCTGTACAGAGTTGCAGTGGATCATGTAATAGAGAGTACTTTATTGATCCCCAAGGGGAAATTTGGTATCACAACAGCCACAAAACAAGAGTGACAGTGAGGACTAAGACTTAACAGTTCATTATCACTAAAATTCTGCAAAGCTTTGACACCTGCATAAATATATCTTATCAAACCAATGTGGAAATTTATTTCATGTTAATTTTAGGTTATGTTTACCTTCTAACCTTACCTTGTAAGCTGGGAAAAGATCATGACTCAAACTGATCCACTTTAGTAAACACAGCAGTAAATGTTCAGTCTGTCTGAACCCTTGGTAGGTAAGAGTGATTTCCTCACACAGTGAATGCCAGGCTTTAAGAAAGTTGTTGTGTAAGCTATATGACATAGCCCGATCAATTCTGTTTGTAATCAGATCCTGAATATTGAAATGTATGCAATGTTCCTGCACTGTCACCTCATCAACAATACAGAGAAGAGAGCTCTGTACACTCTGTACAGATGACAGCAGAAAAAATTAGAAAATATTTAAATGACCTAATAAATGACATTAACAAAAAGATGTTTATTCAACATAACAGAACTGACTGAAATAATCAGTGATTATTATAAATAGGAACAGAGATCAGTCAAGTGACTCAATGATGATAAGGGCCGTGTTTAAATGCCAGACTGCGGACAGTGCTGATAATCAACGCGATAACTCATTCCTCACACTAAACTTACAATTCTTTACAATTTTTATCAGTAATGTTGTTTTTTTTCCATAAGTAGATAATGAGATAAATGTAAGTCGCCCTGGATAAGGGCGTCTGCCAAATGCCATAAATGTAAATGTAAATGTAAGTAGATTAGGTTTTAAATGGATATGTGAAGCATCTTTCAGTGGAATTCGATTGAAATCTGTAAATTTGATTTTCTCCTTTTTCACTTTTGAGGATGAGCAGATTTTAAAATGCTACAACTTTAAATATGGTAGTGATAGATACAAATAAAACACCAATTTCAGTGTTTCCATTTCAATTTCAGACACCAATTTTCATTATCACTAACAGCAATCTGGATGTAGATTTATATTTACATCCCTAATGAGCAAGCCAAAGGGCACAGTGGCAAGGAAAACTCCCTGAGACAACACGAGGAAGAAACCTTGAGAGGAACCAGACTCAAAAGGGAACCTTTTCTTTATATTACACTTAGCGGTGGCATTCATTATTATCACTTTAACCCTTTCTAGCAGTACACTGGAAATTGACTTATAGGACATTTCCAATCAGTATAAACAAATGAATTACTTTATCACCACCAGTCTGTTATAAGATTAGCCAGGACACTGTCGGGTTTCTGTGTATAGAGTATCGTGACTGTGTTTAGCTGCTGGTAAACGGCAGGGCGATGGGAAAAGGATTGTGAGCCTCCTGCTGGGAAAACAATTCACACCTCTCCACAATAACATTAGTACAGAGATAAAATCAGGCAGCAACTAAAGCTTGTGCTGGTAGTAAACAATTGTATACATCTGCCACAATAAAATTATAAGATAGGTAAAAAAAAAAAAAAAAAAATACTTATGAAAACCTGCAAATTCCATTATTTGGCCTCTGGTCCTTGCTGAAACAAACAAACAAA
Organism: Pangasius sanitwongsei; assembly: GCA_037576675.1. Taxonomy (NCBI): domain Eukaryota; kingdom Metazoa; phylum Chordata; class Actinopteri; order Siluriformes; family Pangasiidae; genus Pangasius; species Pangasius sanitwongsei. The sequence continues at coordinate 1,244,794 of CM075003.1, read as the reverse complement.
CAAAAACAAGCAAACAAACAAAACAGAAACCCTTATAGAATTTAGAATGCTTTTAATGGTTATAATGGGGATTGTATTGGTTTTAATGGTCCCTGTGGGTCTCTACTGGTAATTTGTTGCCTCCTATTGGTGACATGTTCTGTCTATTGGATACCATTAAGGACCAGTAATGGTAATGGTTTTAATGGTTAACTGATGGTTTGTAATGGTATTTATAGTGCAAACCATTAGAATTTCTGTGATTTTTTTTTTCAGCAGGTGTAAAAGGTGTTAAAATCAGTGCACAGGGTTTTGGATTACATTTTGTGGTTCGGTGTTGGTATTACTGAGCTGCTTTTGGGTTGATTTTGTGCGCATACTTGGCAACCTCGCTCCCAGACCTCTGTATTGTTCGACTGGAAGCGCCGACCTGATGAAGGCATCCTCCCCTTTCTCACACCCAGGCTCCTGTATGTAATGGTACAGTCCTGTTTGCTTGGCAGGGTCTATATCTATACACACCCCCTCACTCGCAGTCTCCTAGCTCGCGACTGAGAGAGAAAGAGAGAGAGAGAGAGAGAGAGAGGTGAAATCATATCACACATCAGAGGCAGGTGGTCCTTTAACACCATGTCTGTCATCAGTGTGTGTGTGTTGTAGGGGACACGTAGCTCCTGAACACCTCCCTCACCGGTAAGCTGGTCTCCTGTCTCTTTTTATTCATTTCCCCAGGATGTTTCAGTGCTAGGCGTGCTTTAATTAGGCCTGCGCTCTGTATTCCGACATATTACACACCATCACACGACATGGGCTCAACGCTGTGCAGAATGATACCAAACACAGCCGTTATGTAAGAGATCGAGTTCAGCCTGCTGGTCAGTACTGCCCTGACAGCGAGGGCCATTTAAATACACTACTGCTCTTGCATCGTCTTATAGAGGTCTATTTATATTAATAACAGACAAGTAACAGTCGTGTAATAGTGGACTCTACTGTAAACTGTAAGCAGACAATAATAGATACAATAACATTAATAACAGGTAAAAGTCGTGTAGTAATGGACTCTACTGTAAGCAGATAATAAGATACAATAACATTAATAATAAGTAAAAGTTGTGTAATAATGGACTATAAGCGTATAAGACTGGAAACCTCTAGTTATTCTATGTTACTCCGCCACAGTCAGAAAACAAAATGCATGCACACACTTGTGATCATAGCAAAAGCGATGTTATTTTGTACTAAAATTGTTTCGAATGTGAACAGATCAGTTTTGAGAAATGCCACTGGCTGTGTGTGGTTTGAACAAGGCTGAGGTCTTCTACTCCTTCATACACTGCATACTTTTTTTTAGGTGTTGTATTACGTTAATACTAAAAGCCAACCAGCACAAATCTGAAATGACTTTTTACTCTGTAGTATTTGGTGTACTAATCAAAGCGGTCAGCTTTCAGGCAATTTAATCAGTTTCACTTCTAAGGAATTTGTTGGACACAGACATTGTAACACTGTTACGTGAATAGGGCAAGTATGAAAAAATCAGAGTATAAAAAGTACAAAATGTACAGTTTGTACTGATTGTACTGATAGTATTGTAAGAATAAAATACTTAGAAAAAAGGAGGGTAAACCTCACAGCACTTAATAGCTTGTACAGGACTCAGCAAGCTTAGTATATTAAATATCTAATAATAGTAACACTTGAGTAAATGAATACATGCTTTGCCTATGGTGCGGTACTGTACTCCAGTGATTGAAGTACCTCTGCTTCCAGTGTCGCTACCAGTTAAGGGACATACGTTACTAAAGATTGTGTGCTGTCCTTGATTGATGATTGATAATGAAAGGAAGGCCACGGTGGATTTGTGATGGTCAAGCGAGGACACTTGAAGAGATCTGGCTCCTGAGGCCTCTGTGCTCTGTGTTTACTTCCACCATGTCATCTAGGGTTTGTCACAGCCCTTACATCTTACGCAACACACTCCCTGAGCCTGTGTGGACACACTCTGACACAGATAATGAGCATCAAGTGTTTTTGCTCATTAAGCAGAGAATGATGGATCTCAATGAAACACAAACACTCTCAGTGTGTTGTAAGAGCAGATATTATCCATTGTTATTTCGGAGCCCTTCAAGGCATGGCCCAGCATCTGTACCTGACATCTGAGTTTATCTAAGTGATGGAGACTAATCTTTCTGTAGCCTGTATGTGTGTTGGCTTGGAAAATCCTTCATATGGAAAGATCGTTCTCTTTTGCATGTGCCTCAATCACAAGTTACAAGTTATAGCATTTTAAATTTTGATTACTTGCAAAAGTGGAAAAGGAGAAAGTGATATTTAAAGATTTAACTTATTGCAGACAATTTGACAGTCGGTATCTGATTACAGACTGAATTGCTTAGCCTTATGTCCATTTCACTCTGGCATGTAACTATCCAACAACTTGCTCAAAGCATGACACTGTTTTCTCTCTTTTCTGGATTTTTTAGCTACAGCGATATCCAATGGGTCTTTCCAGGCCTCCATACTTTTTTTTTTTTTTTTTTGTCCAAACAGATATCTACTATATGTTTATTAGGTGCCCTTGGCTGATACGACAGATGTATGCTATATAAGGTAGATGAACATATATATGAATATATTTGTATAGATTTTTTTCTAAGATTGCTATATTATATTTGTCACATTTTACTGTTTAGACATTACAAAGAAATAAGACATGAGGCATGACATAAGGGAGCCAGTTTAGCGTACTTCAGCTTGCGGATCGGGCATTATACCCTGTTCTGTTGGTGTAATGTACTGATTTTAGATGAATAAATAACATTTAATGGGGACATGTCTAACAAACATGCTGTTCATGATATAAGTGATGGATATCATTTTTTTGTTTGAGGTATGGGTGACACAGTGGTGCAACAGGTAGCATCGTCACTTCTCAGTTCCAGGGCTCTAGGTTCAATCCTGTCTGTACAGAGGACACTGTCGGGTCACTAAAATGGAGAAGTGGTGGCTCAGTAGTTAATGCTTTGGGCTACTGATCAGGAAGTCATGAGTTCAAATCCCAGCACCACCAAGCTGCCACTGCTGCGTCCTTGAGCGAGACTCTTAACGCTCAGTTGTAAGTCATTTTTGGCCAAAAGCATCCACCAAATGAGTAACAGTAAATGTAAAAAATGTAAATGTCAAAGTTTGACAATGTGGGTTTCCTCCAGGTTCTCTAATTTCCTCCCAATAACATGACGGTAGGTGGACTGGCTACACAGAATTGCCCCTAGGCCCCTGTGAGTGTGTGTGAGTATTTGTGCATGGTAGACAAACATATCACGCTTTTAAAAAGGATTCCTCTTATGCTATATTCTAAATAGAGTGTACCGTCATGATAGTGGAACCGGAAATACTGATCTGATAATCTGTCAGTGTGTAAATCCTACAGGTCAGGGTTTCTTCACACACAGCATTGGTAAGGCTGGTACAAAAATACATTTAACAGTTCACATAGTTTTCTTCAGGTTTTACAAGAAACACTCTTTTCAGCAGTCAGTCATGACAACCTGCCTCCAGAAACATATTCTCTCAGTGGTTGTTACTCAGTGGAGCAGTACAGTCACACACATGGGGCAGTTGTATAGCTTGAGCTGGGTCCTGTTCAGGGAAGTATCCGAATTTAATAGCATGTGTTTGGGGAATGTTTAAATATTATATTGCAGTTAGTAGCATACCTGTGATATGTATTTGTAATGTTACATCTGGGTTACAGCATTGCAGTGGTTTGGTAATAACATATTCATCTAACACAGCTTCTGTCTCTCGTGGTTTCAGGACGGTCCCTACAGATTGTTTACCTTTGTGTTAACTCATTTTAACTTTCTAGCCATTTGGGAACAATAAAGTCCATAAGGCCAATACTTTCATATTTAAATGATTACTTTCATTAGAACATCAAGTGCAATTCAACCAGTGGGAAGTACTTTTCAGAATGAAAATGAACGAATAACAGGATTATGAGGAGGAATACAAGACTTTGCTCATGTACTGTAGTTTAGTAAAAACAGTTTAATGTAGACTGACCCATAGGATGAGAATTATTTTTTTCCATTCTTTGCCAGTTTTTGATGTATAATTTGTGTGCCTTATAGTTTATTGCTGACAATATCCTAGTTTTTTTTTTTTAAACTTGACTCACCAATTTATTGTCTCAGATACTCTGATTACTTGTCCATTTATCATTCATATTTTAATCTTTTTTCTTTACCTTCATGTTTCGTCAGGAGCAACTGTGCTTGTTTTAGTGCTGGATTATGGATACCTCTGTTTGCATAGGACAGACATGCCTGGTGTGCATTTCTAACAATTTAAGGGCAAATCATATCTTTTTGATGTACTAGAGGAAAGGAAGGAATTATGAGGAGTCTCAGTCTCTTCTACAGAGCAGGGGATGCACTCTGCAACATCGTCTGCTCCATAATCCTCCAGCTTCATACAAAATGGATTAGAAAGCTTCCTGAATCACAGCAAGACACCAGGCAGGCCGGAGGAAAAGAGATTTTGGGAGGAGAAACAGAAATGAGAATAGAAAAAGCCATGATGATCATGATCATTAGTTAGAAGGGCAAATGTTAATTGTGCTAGTATTGAATTATTCATCATGTGATACAGTGACCTGATAAATGAATGTAGGGTTTAACCTGAAAAGAGGTAGTTTAGGACGTACTGTTAATTCTGTTCAAACACTTGATTTGCCATTAGTTTTACTAAAATAGAAGTTCACTTTCGTATTTCAAAATTCAGGTTTATTTTATTTATGTAATCAGTGTGTGTGCAACCTGACTATATTGGAAGAGGTTATAAGTTTTAAGTTATGAATTTTACATGAAATTCTTATTAACGGATGAGGGAGCACTAGTGGAAGATGTAAACAGTGGCATGGTGCCATGTTAGAGTTTAACCAACAGAAATAGAAACCTGAATTAATGAAAAGAGAATATAGACAAGGCTACAGGGAACAGATATACAGTTTGTGTACTAGTCAGTATATTATACTGTACTCTTCTGAAACCTCATAGACTGTTGTTAATGTTCGGTTGTAATTGTACAGAGATGAAACTGCAGGAAAGGTCAGAGAGAAAGAAGGGAAGGAATGATGGTGTGAGAGCTGTTGATGAGAGGGACACACCCACACCCACACACACACACACTGGTACATATGGTAGGTATGGATACGAATACTAATTCTTAATAGAGGCGTTTTATATAGCTCAACACCCTAAATACTTTTTTTGGTAGCTCAGTGGTTAAGACGTTGGACTTCTGATCGGAAAGTTGAGAGTTCAAATCAGAGCACCTGGATAAGGGCGTCTGCCAAATGCCATAAATGTAATGTAATGTAATAAATGTAATAAACACATGACAGGTGCGAGGAAGAAGTATATCTCACAATTAAATCTCACAATACTTAATCCTCTTTCTCCATAGTTTCCAGTTTTGTGCAAAATAACATAAAGCTTAGCCTTTAAGGACTCCAAGACGGTACACATTTTTTCCCTCTAAGCCGCCTCACCTACCTGAACCAAGTAAATCAGCAGCACTGAATACCAGATACAGCTTTGGTGGCCACATCTACCAATCAGCACTAACATGTCAACCATGCATTATTAATGGAATGAAGCATAAATTTAGCCCTTTCTGACCCCTGTATTGGGAAACACTGGAATAACATGATTAGCTGAGCAATTAATCATAAATTATTACAACGTTCTATTTATGTTTGCCTTCACCCAGTGTCCCTGTTTGGCTTTAGTGAGTATTTTGTTGCTGTTTCTGGCTGCATGAGAGTGGATGAGAGTGTACGAAGTGAACCATGAACATATTACACAGTGAGTGGGATTTATTTTTGATGACTGCACTGGGCAAGCAGTGATTATTTTAATGACCTGTAGCAGAAACAGGGCACACAGACATTTCTGCTAAAACGACAAAAATAAAACACAGCCAATGGAGAAAATGGAATCAAACTGCAACCTGGGAGCAATTTGTCAGAAGAGATTACCTGTTGCCATGCAGTAGCTGATAGGTGATTCCATGTTGTTGCCATGGTTACTGCTGGCTTACAGAGACAGAAAGCAGAGGGTGATTAGACACATTAAGCTACGTTATACTATATTATAAGTGAAGTGACTTGTGGCCATACTTGGAATTTGTGCTCTGAATTTAACCCAGCCAAGTGCGCACACACACAGTAGTGAACACACACACCTGGAGCAGCCTTTTTTGCTGCGGCGCCTGGGGAGCTGCTGGGGGTTCGGTGCCTTGCTCAAGGGTCTCACCTCAGTCATGGTATTGAGGGTGGAAGAGAGCGCTGCTCATTCACTCCCCCCACCTACAATCCCTGCCAGACCTGAGACTCGAACCCACCACCTTCAGGTTCACCTTTGGGTTACAAGGCCGACTCGCTGACCATTAGGCCACAACTGCCCCTGTTTAGTTGTTTAGTGAGCTGTGTTATACAATATTATAGCAGGACCTTATCCTTAGCCTGTTTAAACAGGAAGAGACTTTAACATGGGTCAAGCAAAAAAGGAAAGCTACTGTATGTGACAGGATGTGTAACAATTCAAGTGCTCTGTCTCCCTCTGGTGACAGGCTAGGTGTGCTGATGACTGTGACTGTGATAAACACAGGAAAGTGTGCCATGTACTGGCAATGCATTTTGTCCTTGTAATATTTCTGTTTTCTCTCTCTCTCTCTCTCTATCTCTCTCTCTCTCTCTCTCTTAGAGATGACAGAGCTGGAGCCAGTGTTGGACTTCGCCTCATCAGGCCGATCTGGCCGCCGCAATGCACTGCCTGATATCTTGGGTTCTCCCGCTGGAGTGCCCCCTGACCTGTCACTCAAACTGGCTGAACTGTCCCTCACTGGTAATATCAATGAATCTAAAGCAAGAGATAAACAAGCAGTAACACTATCAGCATTGTAGTCACCGATCTCTCTTTCAGTTTTTGCAGTAGTGTTTTTTGTCATTTCCATTTACAAAATTGCTAAGGCATTTACAGAGACCATCAGAATTATTGGCACCTTCAAGAAAATGAGCAAAAATTCATATATAAAAAGAATAACATGCTTTGAGGTTAAACATAAAGGGACATATACCGTATATTTTAATTTAAAGATGATTTCTTCAAAGTCTTGCAAAACACTAATTTAAAAATTTTCAGCTCCCTTACAATACATATTTTATGATGCCTGCTCTGGAGAGAATAACAGCACTGAGGCCGTTCCTGTAATGTAACAAAGCTGAAGCACTTGTTTCACTCCTCCATGCAGAATATTGAAGCTCATTTATATTCTTTTGTGTGTGTGGTCTTATTCTGCTACCAGAACATTTTTCTTTTTTCTAGAAATAAATGCTTGAAATAGTACACCTCTCCCATTCTATTCCTTTTTCTCTTTCTAAGATGGGCCAGCAGGAGCTCAGTCTCCTAGCACGGATGAGCCGCCTACACCCACAGAGAGTCCAGAGGGAAAGGAGGGCTCATAGACGAGAGCAGTGTGTGTCAAGCCTTTAGCTCAGAGACGGAGCTGTGGCATCACTGCTGTCCTCCCTGCACGAATGCAGATTTCTTCCACTGGGCTTAGGAGTCTTCAGACTGTTACAGCATGGAAACTAAGCAGTGGATAGGAGAAAGGACACGAAAACCAGGTCTTATAGCGGACAGTGCAATGAGTATGTCCAAAGATAGGAGCTGAACTTTGAAAGAGGGCAAACTCCAAAGAGCAACTCTGAATTTTTGCCAATAGACACACCAAATCATGGGAGGACGGCACTAACGAGTGCTTTAATGAATTTTACCTGTTGTTTGACCTGATGCTGTTCTTTTATGAGTTTTGTATATTCCAACACCTATTGTGAAGAGTGGATTTGTATTGTGTGATTGTAGTGTACATAAAAAAAAATCAGCTTGAAAAGAGATTTCATATGTCTTTGTTATAATGTGTATGTTTATGAGAGAGAGGCAGAACGTATGTGTGTGTGTGTGTGTGTGTTTCAGAGAGAGAGAGAGAGAGAGAGAGAGAGAGAGAGAGAGAGACAGAGAGAGTAAAGCACACACATCAGAGCATTATGTAGCATTATCCTGTATCCAGCATACTAAAGCCATGAAATTCACAAAATGGTAAAAATAAATCACTTGTCAGTTAATAAATGAACTAAATCCAGCACTACATTGATAATCTTCTATGCATAAAGTCAAGACACTGAGCCAATTAGATTAGGTAATGTACTGTAAAACACTTCAGTGGCTCAGACTGCTTGCCAGACGTCGATTAGGAAAAAATCAGTAAAGGTACTTAACACACTAGCCAATAAAGTTGGGTTATAGGATTATCAATTCTCCATCTTCCTGTTATCAAGTTTAAAAACTGTTTAATGACTTTTACTATTTTACTATAAGCCAGCAACTGTTCAGCAACGAGGGGAAAAGATCTTTTCTCTATACTCTTTCTCTGCCTGAGAGTTATCATGTTCATATTTTGTGAGTATTCCTATTTTTTGTCAAATTCAAGTTTGATTATTTAAGCAATTCAATCTGTCATGGCTTTACCAACGCCATAGTCTTTTTGTGGTATGCCATATTAACAATGTTCAGGGGGTATATTCCTGGTTTTGAAAGAAGAATATGTCACTGATAAGACTGTTGATGTTAATCATGATGTATTATGGATATTATCCATTTCCTCCCTTTAGAATTGTCCTAAGAATTTTGCAGTGCTGTCTTACTTACAGTATACAATGAATTGTTAAATGTATGTGTATAAAAAATATTATCAATGCCAACTTGATATACACATTATTTTTTAAAATGGCAATAACCCACATTACTATAAACGTGAGTGTAAGTGGACGTGCACATCAATAAAGCCATAGAGTATGTGGAATATATCGTATTCTGTTCAGTAACACTAAGATGCCAATCTGTCAAACATGACAACGTCAACATCAATATAGTTTAGTGTTTATCATAAATGCCACATATCATGCACATATCTTATCCACTGCTTCTTCTAAAACAATGTGTGTTGTTTATAAGATGTTTTTAGTCGTGTTGACGCTCTGCTCTGACACACTGGACTTGAAACGAAACAATAACTATGAGATTAAAACAGATTAATGCCAATTTTAATTCAAGGCTTTTTGTTTTTATAAGACTGACTTATAGACATTGTTTATTTTCAAATCCACTGTGCTGGAAAAACGTCACTGTCTAATTACTTATGAACAGAACTGTAACACTGCAGTGTTGTGGCAGTATGGAGTAAAAGGTGAAATCCTCCCTGAACAACTTTAATCTTAATAAATTTAAAATTTGTGATCTTCAGTGTATAATTAACTTGTGATCTATTCTGTAATGGGTTCTAGTAGTTAAACATTGTTTAACAGTTTCCTATATTACCCACAATATCATTCAACTTCCTTCTGATAGCGGTGCCAGAAGGATGTAGTCGCTTCATCTCTACCTGAGGAGACTGATGCAGCAGCGCTTTAATCTTTTAGTCTGTGCAGCTCTCTGTCCTCATCTGTGCACTCTGCTCAAACTGATCAAATCCCAAAGCTTCAACATTCATGCTAATACTGCCATCAACGCCATTGTGCATGTCATCTCGTAGATCACTCACTATCTGAGCCGAGTCTCTGCCGTAACTCAGTCATCATGTATCTGCATTTGCTGTCTCTTCTACTTCTGTACTGGATTTCACATTAATGTGACATTGAACTTCTCTGGAAAATGTGAATGTGAAGTAAAGAAGCTCTTGCCCTTGTTTAGGAGCCTACAGAGAAATCTGATTTGTTATCTGTTATGTTTGAGATGTTTGAAATTGTTTCCCCTGTAAAACACCATTGTACCTGTGCCAGCGTACCTCAGCATAGCAGGCACCTGCTCATTTCTCAGAGCAGTACCAAAAATACAGCACCACTCAACAAATAAGCACCAGAATTGTTAAGTGTATCACAAATACTTCAACATAAATATATTTAATATGTTTCAGAGTGGAGTTTTCCTTAAGGACAATGCTGAGCGCCTTAGGATATGGTTTAGGTATATGATTCTATTAAATCTTACCACCAGATGGAGCTAAGAGTCCCAGCAGTGTAGCTTTTTTTTTTTTACTTTCCAACCCAAGACAAAGAAAAGACAATAATGAAGTGGATCTCTACTAAACTGATTATATAGGCTATGCTTTATCCATAACAGTATCCTCACAATGTCTTTTCAATCTAGTTTCTCATTCATTCATTCATTCATTCACTCGCCTAGTCTTCACTCACTCACTTTCAGTAACTGCTTTATCCTGGTCAGGGTTGCTGTGGATCTGGAGCTGATCCCAGAAACACTGGGCATGAGGTGGGAATACACCCTGGATGGGAAGTACATTCTACTTGCTTCTCTCACTCATTCACACCTAGAGACAATTTATCATAGCCAGTCCACCTACCGGCATGTTTTGGGGAGGTGGAAGGAAACCAGAGAAGCTTGAGTAAACCAACACGGACATGGGAGATAATGTGAATCTCCACACTTGCAGAAACTCGAGGATCAAACCAGGGACCCTAAAACTGTGAGGCAGCAGTGCTACTAGTCTTGTTTACTGTAATATGGTGAATAACAGGAGAGATGATTGCTGAGTGAACTATAACAGCACACGGATATTTGGTGCCATTTTAAATCTTCTTACCTTTTTTTTTCAGTTCTTTTACTGATGACAGATCTAAAGACCGGCATGTTCATCATTCCGTTAACGTCTTTCACCCTTACGTTTTCTCAGGCTGTTTGCTCCTGTTTAACATGCAAGTCCATGTGTGACATATCTCAAGTTCTACAGCTAGTTCACAGTTTTTAAAACTCTGTAGCATGAAATACTTATTAATACATATTTTTCACATTCCGGACTTAAAGATTCATTTATTCTTCATTTTTTTCCTTCAGTGCTCATTCATTTTTTAAACCAACTCCCATTAAAACTGTGTTTCCTTTTCACAGAACAATTTGTTACACCTCCAGCTGTCACACTGACTTGGTAAGATTAGAGGCACTTTAATCATGTTAAGACCACTTCATTAACATCTGCTCAGCTGACCCTCATACCCTAGTTTTCAAAACCAAAGCAAACTGCACTGCTTTGACCTGCTGTGATCAAATACTCTGTGTTTTTTATGTGACTCTTATTCACAAATAGGAGCATAATTCATGGCACTGTCAAGCATATGCTTCCTGTACTCAATTTCCCATTGTTATCTGAATCTGCATTCAATTCCAAGCAAACTCCTAACTGTTTCCCTCCTGCCTTGCCCATATTCTGCAACTTCCAATTCACTCTGCGTGTGTAGTATTATAATGAAACTTGACCTCCTGTTCCAGCTGGACTGCAGGCAGCCAGGAACTCAGGCTGCTTGCATCCATCACATCACAACAATGCACAAAGAAACTTGAACCAAACTGCACTGTACGTATGTTAATGTGGCTTCTTAAACATTCCCAGAATCATATTTTAAAATGTTCTGTTTCTTGATACCTCCTTGTTCTTTATTAGTTAATTGTTAGATAAGCACCGGTTGTGTTGGACCCTGTGTAAGATTTATTTGACTGCTGTGGAAAGGCACTGCTATCTCTGAAACATTCCTGACTGTTTATCAGACACATCATGCATTAGTTTTTTTTTCTCCACCATAGTAAAAAAGTTGCTTGAACTTCATAACTAAACCGTAACAGCGGAGGTATGCTGTATTGTGGATCAGCTACGTGGACATGTCTGTAAAAACAAAGCAGTTACACAGCAGCTCTACATCTCCTACCAAACAGTATTATCTACTAGACTAATACATTATCAATGTGTCTTGGGACCAAATATCTGTGAAACATAATGAAAATAAACTCCTAATAAAAAGCCTAATTAGCTAAACTTTAGGAAATCTATCTACCTAGCTAAGCTGCAAGGCTAATCCTAAATGGCTTCCTCTTGGCCTTATAGTGTAATGTCTGTTTTGATAATAAAACCTGCTAGCATTAACATACCAGATGTGTTCTGATGCATGCCTTGTAATAAATGCGCTTACTCGAGTATTGTTGTATTGTATATTTCTATGAGGGAGCTGCTGCATGCTGGATACACGGTTGTAGCTGTGTGATGTTTTTTTTAGCCACTGCAGTGAATAACTTTCCTGTAGCCAACACACATCAGAGAAGGAGAAAGGTTTTGGGAAGCCAGTGGTAGAAAGATGCATTTTTAAAGTGTTCCATTCAAGAGAGAAATCATAGAAAATTTGTATTTTCGAAATTTAAAATGGGGAAATTTGAGTATAAAAACTGAAGCCTTTAGTCTTCACTGAATTAAACTGTTCAATTCTAGTGGACAGAAATTCCTGTAGTAAAATTACACTAAAGCTAAAAAGTACAAAATGACTAATATTTGATTAAAACTTCTGTTTTCCACAAAATACTAAGACTAAACCTAAATCCAAATTAGCTGTCAGAATTAACACTGAGACATAATGCAACATTTAATAGCATTTTATAAACTGTGTAATTCAAGTGAATTTCTTTTTCCTCATTACAGGAGATCATATAGCACCATAGAGCTACATTTCAAACCTCAGAGCACTCTAAATAAGATCAGTAACAAATTATGATTCATTTTCACATAACGATATTAAATCCACTACTGCTCTAATCTAAAAATGAGGAATGTTTTCTGCCCCTTCACTCCATTCGACTGATGCTAGGCTTGCACAGCATGTTGCCATAGATACCGAGTATGGTGTCGGCCCAAATGCGTCCACCCAAAAGTCATAGTAGCATGTTTGGCCCTCCCCCAGCCTCACACTCCAGGAAGGGAACTGCTGATGCTATTGCCATAGTAACATGTTGCTGAGGAAACCATCTTCAATGAAACACATTGCTGAAAATACTTTTATCAGCGTTATGAAATCTTGAATATTTCATGCGGAAGCATGCCTTTAGCTAAACTATCTGCTATGGGTGAAGGATTTTACAGCATAATGATCAAGGAATAGCAGGAATCAGGAGTGTAACGGTTGTATTAACAGTACCACACAGCAGTGATATTTGCAGAAAGTGAGAGAGTGCATGGAGAGGGGCAGGGGAGTGGAGGCAAGAGGGTGGGTGATGCATGAAGCAAGGCTAAAAATATGAAAGCATCATCCTCACAGTAAGAAACTAGTCACTTGGCCACATTTCATCAGTCAATATCTGCATCTCGCATCAAAGCATGGCTGGTCCAAGAAACTGAAGCAGTGAGCATGCGCGACAGCTCACTCAGATCTAACATGGCCATAAAAACCAGTAAGCCGACGACTTAATCTGATGGTTGACCTTTGGTGATTGTCATCCAGGGGTTTCGGAATGCAATGAGTGTTGTCTAACATTATTTCAGAGCGCCATTATATTCAATGTTCCTGAAAGCTCAACTCCACTGGGGCAGAAGTGCTGGCTGCCCCACAATGGTGTAGCAAATGATATGCATCGAGCCGTGCCAATGAAATGTAATTAGAATGGTGCTGGTGTGCTTCAGGAAAGGGAGGGGTGGGAGTGAGCAGTGCACACGGCATTTAACATGCCACTCTGCCAGCTTGCCTTCCACTGAGATAGAAAGAGAGAGACACACACACACAGAGAGAGAGAGAGAGAGAGAGAGAGAAACCAAAACACAAGGGTCCTCAAACTTATTGCAGCCAGATTCCCCTTTAAATGCAAAATAAATTTCACAGACCCCCTCAGCTGTGTTTTAAATGAACACAATCCAACATTAGGCTCATTATTTAAATAGTTCCAATAATATTTTGGCTATTTAAAACTATTTATTCCTGAACTTTCCATTGAAGTTCCGTTGAAGTAATATCTATAAGATATTACTTACAGATGAATATAATAGCTTTGATAGTGGTGGACTGCATTTCCACACCGTAACAAAATAAAAAATATCACAGACACCTGGAGGTCCCCAGACTCCACTTTGAGAACCACTGCCATAACAACTGATTCCACTGAGTATCACCACAGTGATCTTCTTCTAACATATTTATTATAATATGAGCTGTAACAGTATTAGAAATGACACAGATATAAACTTTCACAGAGAAAAGAGCTCACAGAACATGCAGTAGAGACAGAACATAAAACAGACTGGAATCTCAGGAGACCTCCTATAGTATAATAACAATAATCCTAAAATAGTATAGCTTATGTAAAGCGAAAAGTTTATTCAAAGTGAAAAACAGAGGAGTGTGATGCTTGAGTATGGTGAGATGAGCCCCTAAATGGCTTATGCTGCAAAAAAAAAAAGCTCAATTAAAAATAGCAATTAGATATCTCGAGGCTAAAAGCACATGAACAGGTCTCCAAACAGCAAGAGATCACGATAGGATTGAAATTTGCAGGACCCAAGCAGGACAACTCCTACAGCATGCCATCCAGAGTGCACAGGGATGTTTGATGGGAAATGGGGAAGAGGCATGATGTATCATCGATGATCTAATACTGAAGATGATGATGATGATGATGATGATGACTACATTTATATATGAGTAAACCTGTAAAATCTGACTCTAGTTATTGTGTTCCTGATTGATTTGAGACTGGACATGCTCAGTCTTCGATTTGTTGGTCAGACACTGATGTTTTGATGGACAGAAAGCAAAAAACAAACAAGCAAACAAACAAACAAACAAACAAAAATATATCCTGCTCAAATGAACTCAAGCAAATGCATGTGGCATCATGTGAATAATATGTAATAAAGCCACACCATGTCAAAATAAATGAATTGCAAAAAAAAAAAAAAAAAAAAAAATCACGTGAAAATAATGACTGTATTATTTGTAAACAATCACATGTGTAGATGAAGGAATTATGTGAAAATAAATTAATCACATGTAATCAATCACATATGAAAATAAATAAATCCTGTGGAAATAATTCATGAAAATAAATCAAACATTTAAAAACTCACATGTGAAGCATGTGCAAAAAAAATCATGTATAAATTAATGAATCATCTGTAAAAACAAAACGAAACAAAACAAAACAAAAAAAACATGTGCAGCAAAACCCCACATGAATTACATGTGAAAATACGTGAAGCTAAAAATATTTCGACATTGTGTAGAACCCAGTGACCCTTCCTGCGAGTCTGGTTAGAAAACATTTGGTGTCATTACTCACTGGGATGAAAGGCAAGGGGACAGATTTAACCGAAATGTCCCCCTCTCCTGTGAGCCACTGGGTGCTTATTCAGTCTGATTCAGCCCATTATAATCAGATCTTTTGTTTAGATGTTGGTGGGTTCCTCTGGCCGGGAGAGGCCTGGGCAGCTGATATCTGCCTCTCCATTGTACTGTTTGCACGAGGCTGCTGCCAGGATTACAACTTATACTGGCGCAACCGTCACTCTTTCAGTCCTCCCTCCAAGGAGACGCTGGTATTTTTCCACTTGAGTGCCGTTGAGAGATTCAAATAAAGCGCTGCAGCGAGAGAGTGGAAAGAAAGGATGGTAAGGGGATAATTATACGCACTAGAGGCAAACAGGAAATAGCAATAACAGTTAGTGAATATACCAAGGAAACTTGCACTTTTTAGCACCACTACAAGCAAATTATCATTTTCCTCCACCCACATTTTGCAGACTAGACAAGTCTAGACAGAGGTCACATATCAGTCTGGAAATTGTCTGCGTGAGTGTTGCTTCTATTTAGAAGGAGTGTGATATACACTATTCTTCCTTATATCATTGTAATGTGCAGCTCTGTGGTGCAAATACAGATTAAAAACACATAGTGATCATACAAAACCCATACACCACTTTTAAAAGAAAATGACTAAAAAAAGAAACAAATAACATTTGTTGGCAAAGAATGCTGTAAAGTCATGTGTGTGCTATCTGGCCAGACGAAGTGTTGAGATTATGCAAGCCATGAATGTTTGCTAATGAGATTGAAAGTGTAAAGATTCATGCCGCGCCTGAGTTAATTCCCTTTCCACTACATAGTGCACTATTTAAGATGCAGCCATTTTTTTGCAGCCATTTTATTTACAAAAAAAAAAAAAAAAAAAGCCCAGAAATGACAAAGTCCTCTGTCCTGAAGACTCTCCTGTGGTGGAAAACTTACTAAAGTGCTGACACTTGTTTAAGGATTCAAAGGATCCAGTGGATCCTTGAGAGACTCCTTCAATAAACGTTATATAAACTTTTAATTTAAAGGTTCATGATTATTTATTTGTTTGTTAGTTTGTTGTTGTTGTTATGTCGAGCATCTGCCAAGTCCCTGTGAATTAGTTGTTGCAATAGATATACTATACACTCAATTTAAACCTGTGATTTGAGTTACAGCTGGCACTACTACAGAGCCATGATGTTATAGAAAATCAATCAACACCTTTTTAACAATCAGATTCAAAAGAGCACTGTCACACAAACTGCTTTACACCAGATCTTAGAACGCTATCAGTGGTTTCGAACACAAAGAACAAGTACGAAACAGAACAGACTTTGCTAATGAAGTGTATTAGGATGTGTTTATATGATGTTATGATGTTCATAAGCATATTATGTAGGTCTCTCTCAGAATTATTGCTCCATCTCACATATAAATGAAGTACATGCTTCCTCTTTTTCATATATGAGTCTGTATGCAATTCAAAACTAATGGATGTTGGGGAGACTTTATAAATATAAATTGTGTTTTGATGGTAAACTAATGGTTTACACTACGTTAAACTTTCAATATCATCCCATGACCATAAGACAGATTTTTTTTTTTTTTTTTTTGGAGTGGTGAAGTGGAGTCTCTGACTTTCGCTGTTCTTTTTCCATGATTGTTCTTCATATGATGAAAACTGAGTCATGCCTTTCCTAGGAGCAATTCTCCTTAAAGTGAGAGAGAGAACATTCTTAAGGAGAGAGGTAACAAGACGGAATGAAGTATCATGTGATGCGGCATGTACAGGGCATGTGAACGTGTGTCATGCGTGGCGGGGTGGGGGAAGAGAACATTTCTTCTAAAGGAGGAAGAGAGGCTGCGTATTACATAACACCATGATGTCACTCAGTATGATATCACCCAATGAGCCAAATGAAGCTTCGAAGTGTACAAAGTGTTGAAGCGTCTATGTTAAATCTGCTTGCTCAGTTGAGTTGAGAAATTTAGGTACTGCATGTGATTCACAGTTACAGGAGCTTCAGATGGTACTCTGTCCTATCATGCATTACAGCCTGCAAGTGGGTCATTTGCAAATGCTCATGGTACATATACTCGTGTGTGTGTGTGTGTGTGTGTGTGTGTGTGTGTACTATGAATATTTACAAATGACCCACTTTGTGCCCAGGGACAGGATGGCATTTGATCGAGAATCCAGCCTGCAAATTTGGTCATTTGTGCTTTCAGTATCCACAATGCTCTTTTAGGTGCAGAATGGCCACAGAGTGCATTCCTGGCTGAAGAACTGATTTTGACTGTTTGTATTAAATCAACAGTCAGCACAATATTTCCAGTACATTGTTATAGAGATTATCTGGAATAAAATAATGTAATCTTCAGGTCTAATCTTCAGAGCTAACGCGAAGACGACACTGCAGACTGAGTGACATCACGTCTCATTGTTATAGCTCACATGACCAGACATGTGCACTAGCATACAAAGCTAGACGCTGATTTCAGCTTCTCACATCCGATTGTACTGCAAAATATTCACGCCTGTGGATAACAGAGCTGTTGACAGTAATACTTGACAAATATAATCATATGAACATGAATGTGAATGCTGGTACATGTGAATTTGCTGCTACAAATCTGAATCATTAGATGCAAATAATGACGTTTGACAAGAGAGTCTCTAAGTGCACGGCAAAGAGCCTAGCTTTGTTTGAATGCTCCTTATTTTAAACAGATGACTTAATGATCTGGCACTGCAGGAAAACATTACGTCTGTTGGGGAGAGTACTAGACTCAGCAAGGAATATCTCTGTCTATGCTTTTTTCTTGTGTCTTTGAACATGCAGCAGTGACCCCAGGGGGGAGAATCAGCCTGTACCATCTGCTCCCCTCTCCTGGGATTGTCTGCTCTTACTAAATCTAGCAAAAAACAATACCAGTCGCATCAGAAACACAGCAATGCTGCTTAAATGATACAGTAAAGTCATATACTCATATATTTTAGAGATTTCTTTTGACCAAACTTCTCCAAGAATTTACATTCAGGGGAATGCTTAAATGATTGGAGCTTAAAATTTTATTTACTGAACTTATACTTATACTACTCTGCATGCTACCACTCTAATATATGCAGAAGTGTAAGCTTTCTGTGGCACAGATAAAGAGAGCCAGAAGACCCTGTTAAACAATCAGCAAATTAAATGCCAAGTGGATCTGGTTTGCCCAAGTTGCAGTGTTGTTGTTGCAACAGAAAAGTGTTCACGCTTTGCCGTTGTCAGGATTCGAACTTCCGATCTCCTGGCCCCGTGTCTCTAAAATACTCTGGTGTGTCCTGGAAATTAGGTTAATATGATGAACAGAGGAATCTGCATTCATTATAAGAAAGTGCTCTGACAATATAATATGCTAGATGGTTATTTTGGGTGGGACGGTGGTGCAGCAGGTAGCATCGCCGTCTGACAGCTACGGGTTACTGGTTCGATTCTTAACTTGCGTCGCTGTGTGTGTGGAGTTTCACATGTTCTGCCTGTGTATGCAATGGTTTCCTCCAGGTTCTCCAATTTTCCTCTCACCTCCCAAAAACATGCCAATAGGTGGATTGGCAATGCTGAACTTCCCCCTGTGTGTGTTATTATGTATGAGTTCTGGCAATATTTTTGATAGATTATAAAGCTGTTTGTACTTTGCAGCCACTGTTTAGTTGAATTTAATTGATAATTAGCTCAAAACAGTTCCATGCTATTGATGTCAGAGTAATATGGGTGTATTTAAAGTTTAGGCTGCATGTACAAATCACAAGAATAATATAAACGTACAGTCACTGGCCACTTTACTTGTGACACCCGTATACCTGCTTATACAGATGAAGATTTAAAAAAGAGCAGTTAATATTTTTCCAAACTTCAGCTGTCTATTTTCAGTGAACCTGGGCCCGGTTCCTGTCCTGTTCCTGACTGACAGGAGAGGAACCTAATCAGGTTTTCTGCTCTTGTAGCCCATCCACTACAACGTTTGACATATTGTGTGTTCTGAGATGCTTTTCTGCTTACCATGGTTGTAAAGAGTGGTTATTTCAGTTACCACAGCCTTCTCGTCAGCGCAGCCCGCTCTGGCCACTCCCCTCTGACCTCTCGAATCAACAATGTGAACATTAACCGAAGCTCTTTAGATGGATCTGCATGGTTTCATGCATTGTGCTGCATAAATGTAAACATATATATATATATATATATATATATATATATATATATTTTTTTTTAAGTAAGCATTTATTCTGCTGTGTGAAGTTCTTTAAAATCACTTTAAAACATACATTTATCATAAACAACAAACCTTGAATTCATTATGAAGAAATTATAGACGCGTTAACTACATATCCCAAAATTCTCGCAAACCGACCGCTTTGTTCAAGCGTCCGGTTCAACCAATCAGGCTTAGCCTGGCCTGTGACGTCACGCGCGCTGGTGCTTTTTTGCGCGAGCGCGCGGTGCTGATGCAGAGCGGAGCCTCAGCGCCTGAGGATTAACACAGGGACTGCTTTCCCTACAGCATCCAAGGTGGGTGTGTTATTCAGTTCTTGTGTTGCTTTGTTGTGTGCATTCGTTGGCATTATTTTTTTTTTTTAAAAAAACGCGTTGCTGAACCTGTTGCATTAAATGTGTTTCCATAAAATCCTAAAATGTGAATTTGTATCCGAAACAAGCGTTAGAAGCAGACAATAGGCATGCATGCAGCATCGCTGTAATGAGAGCCTCCTGGGGGATTGCACAGCTAGTTGTAAAGTTATTCCTTTGTCGAGCTCGTTAGACGAATGCTGTCATTAATTCAGGCTATAGAGGCTATAGGTGTTTACAGGTTTTACCTTGATGCTGCAGGTGGGTGGCAGTTAATTCCACAGGTATGAATTGTCAGTCCAAAACTGCTAATATATTAGAAGAATTTGTGCAAATGATGTTAAATGAGAATAGGTTTTGACGTGCTTGGTTTGGGGTCAGTGAGTCTTTCATTCCTAGCTGGCCACGTTTTCAAAAAGGCTTGGCTGCTGAGTCTCTGGCAAAAGGAACAAATGTTGCTTTCACACGATCAGATGCAGGTATGAACACAAAATCTACAATGCACCCGCGTCTCCACACTGATCTGATGATTTATCAAGCTATTTCTGGGATGTCTCGAGCCATAGTCAGAGGAAGTCTGCTCACATGGCAGGCAGGCAGTCTTTGTGTCTGCAGCCTTTGACTGAGCACACTGCCTGTTCTCAGATGAAATGCCAATGGAGAGCTCGTAATAGCTGTTTTAAATCAAATAGTGTATCACTTACAAGTTTATACTTCGGACATTTTGGAATTTTTAATGCAATTTTACATGCAGCAACATCGAGTGATATTGGGTGTGACAGCTTATACCACGTGACACATTATTTATCCGTACTGATTATGAAACACATTGTTATCCATTGTGTTGGGAATAATGCATGGATTATTTTGCTGCAGTTGTAGAATTGGATTAATGAGCTATACCTTGCAATTTATCGCACTAGACTAATGTCCTGGTGCTTGGCATTGTCTTTTCTCAGATCGTCTATTCATTAAAAATACTATTGTTATCATGTGGCATGTCACACACAGATTCCCAGAGCTCATTCAGGGTTTTATATCAGGTCCAGTGTGATCTTCAGTCGGTCATGCTGAGTGAGCTTGGACATGTGTGAAATGGACTGGAGGAGAACGCCGCTGTCGCCTTTGTTCCTTACAGACACAGAATCTCCTTTGTTTCCGTCCTTGAGCTGCCGCCCAGTTCACCTAACCCTGCTGAACAGGCTCGGTGTTTATGAGCTGAGTTCAATCAGACAGCTCTGATTTTAGCTCACACTCGTTAGATCTAATGCCTCCTCTCAGTGCCGTTTGTACGTGATGGGGTGTTGAGCTTTACTTAATTCTCGTCTCTCGCAGAACAGCAGGACAATTTCGATTTCAAGGGACAATACACACACCAGTTTACTGTCTTTTTCTCTTTCCTGAGTGCCAACTTTATCAGTCAGTGTACACAATGTCTGTAAACATGTACACAATGTCAGAACAGCTGTGTTTGAAATAGAAACTGAAAAAAAGGATGCTGATCAGAAGCCACCACTCCCAAATCCCACTGACTCTATAGCCAAGGGACAGTATCACAGAAATACACATGTAACTGCACACACACACACACAAATAACAATAATAATAATAATAATAATAATAATAATAATAATTTTTGTGTGTGTATATATGCATGCACTTACATGTGAATTTCTGTGATATTGTCCCTTGGCTATACACACACACAAATAATTATTTTGTGAATTCCTTCTTTATACAGTTTTCTAGCATGCTAAGAGACAGAAATAGACAAAAGACACAAATAAATAGCATGAAATAGACAGTAAAAAGTACTGCTGTATTTTTCAGACTTTACATCTGAAGCATTGTTATAATAATAGAGTATTGAGGAGAACGTGCTGCTCGGGTAGGCGATGCTGTCAGGCCACTGATGTTTACAGGAGAACAGGGCTGTTAAAGAACATGTTGTTCTTCTGTCACTGATAGACTGATGGTTTGGGTTATACGGAGAGAAAGAAGTGGGCTTTCTGTCATGCAAAGATGATGATGATATATTTTTAACTAATTGTTTATTTGCATGTGTTCTGTAGGTATTTGAATCCCTCAAGTTTAAGAGTGCAATGGCGTCCTCTGGAGGTAACCTGGAAAACAAACACAGACAGCATATTTTATTTCATCCTAATGAAGTCATTGTCCACATGGGACATCATATTGTATAGTTATTATCATCATCGGTGTCTTATCATTCACAGACATTCATGTTAAGGAGCTGGACAAGCGTGCTTCTGGACAAGCGTTTGAGGTCATTCTGAGCCCCTCGGCACCGGATGCCAAGGGAGAATTCCCTCTGTCCACCCCAAAAAAGAAGGAGGTGTCTTTGGATGAGATCCAAAGGAAACTGGATGCAGCGGAGGAGAGACGTAAAGTAATAACACGATTGTAAATACACAGTTATTTATGCATAAATATGGAGTTGCAGGAGAGAGTGTTTTAATTAGTCTAATATTAGTCACATGTAAATTTTCATATAATGTCTTCCTGAACAGTAGACTCTAAGGGCTCTTTGGTTATCCTGCTTATCCCACTCTTTTTCTACGAGTTGCTAGCTAGTTTGGACATATGATGCAGTGATTATGATTATCTATACAATTCTCTTCAGAATCACGAGGCAGAGGTCCTGAAGCACTTGGCTGAAAAGCGAGAGCATGAGAAGGAAGTTCTCCAGAAAGCGATGGAGGAGAACAACAACTTCAGCAAGATGGCAGAGGAGAAACTCAACCAGAAAATGGAAGCAAACAAAGAAAACCGTACAAAACAGATGGCAGCAATGAATGAGAAATTTAAGGAGAAGGTAAGCCTTCATGGCTGAAAGCTCTTATGTATAAGTCACAAAGCTTGGAATTAATCCTATTAATCACTTCGAGTTTCATTTTAGGACAAGAAAATCGAAGAAGTCCGAAAGAACAAAGAAACAAAAGATGGAGGCGAAGCTGAAGAGAACTGAGGGTTTTTTTTTTCTTTCTTCTTTTGTGCTACTCAGTTTTAGGGATGGTATATGTTTTTTTTTTTTTTTTTACTTATCCAAAGATTTATTTTTGCTCCATTATATGGCCAGTATTATGTGTTTGTTTTGACACTTTTTAGCTAAAAGTTAGGGGAGAAGCAGGTGCATAATTATCTTTTTATCTTCCCTTGCTCAGACCTACTTTATATCTCCATCACCTGTAGAGTTGTCTACTTGCAGCTTTTGGCCTGTTAAATAAGCAGTCTTTTATCCTATTGGGAAGCATGCCTGTGTTACACATAGGTCTCTGGCTTTGTTTATTGCATTGTGCAAGTTGACCTGTACCTGTGTATGTCAAAATTGCAGTTCTTTGAGCTTAATAAAGTTGCACAGTTGCTTGTTATGTTTTAGAGTTTAACAGTTTTAGATCTGCCCTTTTTGTAGATGTTCATTTATGAACAAATAATATCTGTCTGCTTGTCTGTGTAACTCTCTTTCCATCTGGTTAACAAGCACATTCCTGCATTTACCTTGTCACTGGTAAACTTGTTAATATTTTTGGAGAAACACAGATTCGTAGTAATATCACACTGCAGACAAATATGTGCATTGACAATATGACCTGTATTTGATATTGATAAACACACGTTCTATATTGGATGTACTTTATCTCTAAAGAAGGGAACCAAAAAAAGAGCACTCACGTACATATGCGTGAACATCTCCAGTTCAGTGCAGTACAAAGTAAAGAGTAAAGAACAAAGTGAATTGTCACCAGAGGAACTGTACATCTCAAAGGCGGCTGTGATTTTTTTGCATGTTGCAGTGTTTTTCCTCATCTGTTTATCTGGTAAAGTGCATTAGCTAGAACATTCTCCAGTAATTCAGCCCGTATATCTATAGCTTTCCTACTCGAGGGAGTGGAGAACCGTGGCCTGCTGTCGGATGCCGTTACAAAACGATTCAGAAAATATGACCTGTATTTGATATTCATAAACACACTTTCTTTATTGGATGTACTTTATCTCTAAAGAGGGGAACCAAAAAAAGAGAGCACTCACTTAAACGTGCGTGAACATTTCCAGTAATGTCAGGCAGTAAGGTCTAGTCTGTTTTGTACTTGTTGACACCTAGTGGCCCATTTGAAGGCATGGCACTTTTTCATTCTTGAAATTTTTTTTCTAAGAGGTTGCTGGGGAAGACGTGATCTGCAACTGAAACATCAACTGAAAGAGGGGTTTTTGATCAGCTTATACCCATGCAAAGCAAATCCGAGCTCATTTGACTGTTTTCAATAAAATAAGTTGTATGTTTCCACAATGTAAATACGCTTTCATTTTTAAATACCATGCAATGAGATTTTTTTACAAACCCAAAATCCAATTTCCAACACAATTAATCTTTACCTTGACTCTCCTGTTATGACTACAAAAAATATTACATTTAATAAGGTTTTACATTACCACTTAGGCCTTTTTGTCTAAGTAGGCCAATTTTTCAATTTAGTAACGTAAAATGACTTAATCCTTTTGCAATTTCATGTACTCCTTTCTAGCACTGTCCATTTCCAGCATGAAGAATTAAAAAATGATTATGTCTGTGCTTGAAGTGTTGAAGTGTAAGTGTGGTTATTCAGATGTGGTCAGATGTGGTTTTGTTTCTGAACACATACTCAGTCCTGCTACTGATTTCAGTAATTTCCTCTTGCGAAATAAAGGCTTATTCTGGCCTCAGTGAAAGGGCCAGATCGCACAAGACATTTGTGGTCATTCAGATTATATAAGATTGGCTATATTAGCACTATATTACCATATATATTACCATAACCACAAAATCTGCCCACTTATGTCAAATCAACCTCCAGGTCAGCAGGGCTGAAGATCCCATGCAGTACCTATTATGATATATCATAAATGGCAGAGTTACAGAGGGAATAGAAAGTGGAGAAATGCTTCATGGACCTGCTGTGTCTAGGTTTTTGATGAAGGAGCTCTATTCACACACAGAGGCCTACAAAGCCACATTGTTAACATCATCCGCCTGTGTGTGGGCAAACAGCACATTTCCACACAAGTCCCAAACCAAGAGAGACAGAATACACCATAGAAACACCTGCTCCTACTCTAGACCTACAAAAAGCAAGAAATAGACGAATAAATAAATAAACAAAAGTATGAATCTTCTAGAAAATTGTCTGCATTTGAGGAAAAAAAAAAAAAAAGTCAAATAATTAAACACTTGTGTAACTAACACTGTATACACACATCCATCCACTATCACTACACAGGTCTATTCTGCATGTCTCATATTAACACTTGTGTGTTAGACTGAGACACATTTCACAACATCGTGTGAATATGACATGAATTCATATCATAGCTGACTCCATGACAAGTTTTTTTTTTTGACGTTAATAAACGCACTTCCGCCCTGAATTCCGCATCTTTATTCTAGCTTGCTGCTACAAAGCGACATTAATAGGAAGTGGGCGGGTCCTTTTCACCCTCTTCATACATTGTAACCTAGACCTAAAGGCTGCAGTCTATTAAACCTCTCTCCCATTGGTGGATTTTCAACACACGCGCTTGCGTTAGTCACAGCGCGCTGTTCTGATTGGCTGAGCCGCTTGTCTTTCTTTCAACGTTGTGGACAACTCGGCCGTCTGGTTCTGCAGGGCGCTGACAGGAGCCTCACCCGCTGGAAGACTTACCAACAAATATTTAGCTTTCATCATGTGTGTGTTTCAGGGCTTCACCAGAGCGTGTAGAAGGTCGTGCAGAAATCCGTTTTCGCTGATTGGCTCTTGAAAAGGTAGGTTTCCATCCATGCATACGAGTGAGAGAAAATACCTAATGTTAATTATCCATAGTTTGTCTGATTAAGATGAAGCGCGTTTTATTATTATTATTATTATTATTATTATTATTATTATTATAAATGTTTTCCATGTATCGCTGAAAGAGTAAGTGTCTGCTGCAAGGGTAAAGAACACACTGAATTGTCATCAGAGGAACTGTCATTTCCCCCTTATCTGTTAGTCTGCTGAAGTGCAGTAGCTAGAACATTCTGCACTAATTCAGCCTGGAGCTGCAGCTTTCCTGCTGGAGGCTGTGGAGAACACTGGCCTGCTGGCACATGCCATCATTCAGAGGGCTTCACTGCTCATGGTGGGAGATTTTTAAACCTTACAGCTAATTTACACACGCTTCTCTACTGCCTTTGAATCTCAGTTCAGCGTTGAGAAATTACACACTTACCTTCACTCACATTAGCTATTTACCTTCCTCCAATGATTGCACCATGTTCTACATAACTGTCTTATTTAATCCATTTACTAGTTTCTAGGGCGGAGGTAGGAATCGAACCCCCAACCCTGGAGGTGTGAGGCAGACGTGCTAAACACTAAGCCACCATGCCCCCAGACCAAAAACAAAAAACAAAAAACAAAAAACAAAAAACAAAAAAAGCACATCTTAAAAGAATTATTGGGCTGTGAGTTGAGCTTGGCAGCTGATTTAGTGCCGTTTCAAGCAAAGACAGCAGCTGACAACATAATTCAGGCAGGGTCACGGGTTTTTGTTTAAAATCTCAGAATGTGACCGCTGTTGCGATACTCATCTGAAAGCCACCAATAAGAGCGTAGCACAGGATTAGGTGACACATAGAGAACAGCTACAAACACGTTGGTGACATTGGACAATGGAAACATAAACGAAACATGTAAATGGACAGGTTATTATCTCAAGCTCACTTTGAAGAACACACGTCTTTTTTACACACTCATTTTCTGCATGAGCACAGATCGCGCATTGACTGATGACGTGAGCAGAATGTAGTCATTAGCTTCAATCGCTGGTCTATCTTTAGTGGAGATTCATCATATAATATGACATGGAAAACACATGCTCTCTCACAGTCTGTTATAGAATTCAGCCCAGGTTTTTATTGGGATTGTAAGTAATAAGTGTTGTAAGTAAGAGTGCTGAAAAACAGGTTTACACTTGCAAATTTTCCATGACTAAATTTGTATGAAAAGCGCCAAAGGTTAGGTTTAGTGTTAGGGGCTTGGTTACTGATTATTTCAACCAAGTCCAAACTTTCCATGAGCTCAGATTTCATAAAGACATGTTTATGATAGATTTACTGAAAATGATCACTCATACCACTCCAGGATGTCTGACATGTACTTTACAGGCCGAGTTGGTCAAAGACCATTTTTGCCAGATCATAGAAGAGAGGAATGCTACGTCATAGGCAAGTCATTTTTAAGAATATGACAGCAGAAAGGCAGTTAGAACATCTCCAACTTTTATTGATCATGGCTTAGTTTCCCAAAAACCTGGCAGCACGAGTTCATTGTTACATGGTAGAGCGAGCATCATGCTGAACACTCTCTCTACCAGTTAAGATGATATTCACTTGACAGTGCTTTTGGAAACCTCAACGCAGTTGAGCCAAGTAATTAGGAAGCTGGATAATAACTTACCAGCTGGCAAAGATGGCCTACAGGTTTGACCAGCATGGCCTGTCTTTTGGCAACGGATCAGCCAGGTAGCCAGATGTTTTACATGTGTAAATGTCTACATCTTTCCAAGCCACAATTGACAATAAACGCCCCTCATGATACATTAAGACATAATGAATGCGATCCATGACTGCCTATGTTGAAGCTTTAAGGAGAAAAACCACATGCAAAATTGTAGTTTGTGATCTGAAAGCAGTCGTTTGCATACAACAACTGGAAATGAGGTAACCGCAGGATGTTGGTGGTCACTGGTTATGGGCTGATTTTCATATTATATGGTACTGTAACCAGATTTCATCTGAACTAGATCTGCATTGGATTACAAGTGGAATTGTACTGATAAGATTGTTAAAATCTTATCAGTACACAAGACCAGATCTAAACATCCTCATGCACTTTTCTAAATCTGCTTTGAGACAATGTCTAGTGTTAAAAGTGCTATACAAAATTAAGTCTACTTCGAAGACAAATAGAACAAGAGTGATCGTTCACTATGATGTTTTTTGCTTTTACACACTACAGATCCCAGGGTGTTCAGCTTTACTCACCTTCACCATGGCGACCGTGGTGATGGAGCAGATTGGCCGTTTGTTTATAAATGTGCAGCAACTGCGTCAGATCCCCCAACTGCTCGAGTCTGCCTTTCCCACTCTGCCATGCACTGTGAGCATCAGCGATGTGCCCCGCGTCTTCAGGGAGTCGCACATCCTCACGGGCTACCGACCACCTGACCACAGCTGGCGCTATTACTTCCTGTCCCTCTTCCAGCGGCATAACGAGACGCTAAATGTGTGGACGCACTTGCTAGCCTCGCTTATCATACTCGTCAAGTTCCAGGAAGTGTCAGAGACGGTGGACTTCCTGCGTGACCCACATGCGCAGCCGCTCTTCATCGGTCTCCTGACTGCGTTCACCTATCTGGCCTGCAGCGCTCTCGCCCACCTGCTCTCTGCCAAGTCTGAGCTCTCCAATTACACTTTCTACTTCCTGGACTATGTGGGCGTAGCTGTGTACCAGTATGGCAGCGCCCTGGTGCATTTCTACTATGCAGTGGAAGAAACGTGGCATGCTCACATCCGAGGCTTCTTCTTGCCCACTGCTGCTTTTATGGCATGGCTCTCGTGCGCCGGTTGCTGCTATGGCAAGTACGCCAGTCGGCGCCTGCCCAGGTTCGGCCACAAGTTCTGTCAGATGATGCCCTCAGCCCTGGCCTACTGCATAGATATCAGCCCAGTGGTGCATCGCATTTACACGTGCTACAGTTCACAGCAGGGTTGCACTGACCCAGCTGTAACTTTCCACTTTTATCAGATCCTCTTCTTTCTGGTCAGTGCCTTCTTCTTCTCTTACCCTCATCCAGAGTGCTGGTTCCCTGGGCGCTGCGACTTTATCGGCCAGGGCCACCAGATCTTTCACGTGTTTCTTGTGCTGTGCACCCTGATGCAGATTGAGGCTGTGCGCTTGGACTACACTGAGCGAAGGCCCTTGTACGAGCGCCTGCACGGTGACTTGGCTCATGATGCTGCGGCTCTCTTCGTCTTCACAACGTGCTGCAGTGCCCTCACCGCCTTCTACGTGCGGAAGCGAGTGAAAGCCTACCTTGAGGAAAAACAAGAATAACCTGCCTCCATTAAAAAGCAGGAGTGAGGAGACTTGGGAAGGCAAGAATTGAGCGGGAGACCCGGTATACTAGTTATGGACGTTATGCAAGTTATGGACCCGCTGTCATTTTATCACGTTTTTGGGGGTGGGGAAGGGAATTGGAGTGTGAGCCTTGCATTTGTTTGTTGGACTACCGAAATGTATTTTTAATCAGTGATGTACTGTACACAACATTTATTGTTTAAAACAGGAAACTAAAGGAAACGAGCAGAGAGATTTTACTCTGATAAAATCTACTCTAAAAGGCTTCTGAAAGTCCAGTTTCATCAATGTGTGATCTGTTTTGTGGGTGCAAAGGCACTGTGGACTGAATTGCAAAAATGTTGATGGACTAAAATTCTGACCTCAGCTCAGATGGCGTACTATGCATATTTTATTGTGAGTAATGTGTTCACATTGTGAAACCTGAGATGTATTATACTGTTAATACCCTGGTAATGGACTAAAGCCTCTGAAAAAGGTGTGGGCGCTTTTCGCCCACCAGGGGGTGCTGTAGATTATGTTTTACTGAAAAGCAGACATAATTGAGAACACTGCTAAACACAAACTTAAACGAGACATTTTTGTTACAAAAATTTTGCTGTTCTGGTGTAGTCTTAATGATGTGAGGTACTGCATGGTAAAGGCAGCCCTTACTGTCACATATATCAGTACAGTAAAATACTTTTCTTGCTAGGGACCAGAGGGCAGAGCGCAAGATCAGTCACTGATAAGACACCTCTGGAGCAGGCAGGGTTAAAGACCTTGCTCAAGGGCAAGCAGTGGGAGCTTGCCAGTGCTGGGATATGAAATCAGTACCTGCTTATCAGTTGGCCAGAACCTTAACCACATCTAAAAATCCCATTCTGCAGAAATGAACTAAGTTGCAGAAACTCCCATCGTGCCCTTGCAGAAAGTTTGACCAGTCCCGCCTGCTCCTGTGGTTATGTTTGCCTCTGCTTACTGTATTTACTAATGAACTTAGTTAGATATGTTACTGGAACCACAGTACCCCTGCCTGGATAAAGCAGTTTCAGCAAATGAATGACGGAACATGGTGAATGCATTACACGGTGTCCTGGCACACGCCTCTCGTGTATAGTGTATAGAACATATTGCATAGTACGCCATTCGCGACAACTCAAAAAAGCCAATCAAATTTTGTACACCATCCATGTTCTTCTTGTAAAACATTCTCAGTGTGATGCTCCTGATCACGTTTGTATAGCAGTAGGGAAGGGGCGTGAGAAATGCGATCTGAAATGAGTTTGACTCAAAGAAGGTCACTTTATTGGTGCTTTAAAGGCATTTAGGGCATAGCTGCTAGAAGGGTCTTTATAAATCAATTTTTACGTCCTTAGATTGGCAGAAAATAACGATACCGTTCTGCTTTAGTGCATCATATATTTGTAAGCTACAAAACAGCTTGAAGCTGACTGGTGACTTGCCTTCATTCATCAACTGTTGCTCATAAGCATCTCTAAACCAGGAAATGGTCCATAATTTTGTGAATGCAATCACTGAGAGTTATGTGTGTGTCTCTAAAAACTGCCACTTGCTGTTGCCCCGACAGATTGAAATCAATATGCCTGTTCTTTTCAGAAGGCACATGTGCCAATATGCTTTATATAGCTGATAGAGTTCTACTTCGCACTGCAGTAAAACAAGATAGTTTTCAAAAGTTATGTTTTTTTTTTTTTGAGAATGAAAAGACAGAAGGACTTGAAGAGATGAACATTCTGTAAAGTTGAAAGTCCATCCAAGGTTGATTTGAATTGATTCAGTACTGGTGTTTACTTTATGATGTCAATTATTAACATCTGTTCACAGGGGCTTTAGAGAAACGGATTGCATGCCCTTGATTAAGTATTTAAGTGATGCCTGCTTTTGTCTTCAAGATGTTAATTTGGAATCCAAAGGGCTACACTGTTGAGTTTTGCCTTTTAACACTTCATGATGTCAATGCCATTGTGCATATTGTTACCTGGGTGAAGTGTTGTAGTGTTGTAGTGTGTGTTAATGTGCCTGGATATGTGCATGCGTCTATGTGGGCCAGTGTGGTGAGTGTGTGCAGCTTCTAGTTAATACACCACTTAGCTGCTTGTGATAAGATAATATGAGTGCATAATGGTTATTAGAGACCTACCTTATACCTACACTCATTGCCTTTTTGTTAATCACACTAGCCTGCACTTTGTAGATATACCACCGACTGAGGTGCATGTGGTTTTCAGTCTGCCTCTACTGCTATCACCGGCAAGGGACCACAACACGACCATGGACTTTCTTAGGCGAGACTAAATTTTATTAGGGTGCTAGATTATTCTCAGCACAGCAGGGACACTGACATGTCGGTGGCACTGATATGAGTGTATAAGGGGCAGGAGTGTTGTGTTGAGAAAGGGCTTGATTCAGTAATCATTCATCTACACTTGCAAGTGCATGTAGCTAATAAAATGGCCAGTGAGTGTAGTTACAATGAGTTGTGCTTAATAAACTGTTAGAAGGCATTTTTAGATTTAGATTTAGATTTAGTTTTGCTTTTAGTTTTAGCACATATCCTTTTACATTTAACATTCTGCACATAGCATTAAATTGAAGATTTTTTTTTTTTTTTTTTTCGGTTGGTTGGTTGGTTGGCTTAGTTTCCCAAAGTTAGTTCCAAAAAAATTGTAGCACAAAGAAGTGCAAGGTGAAGCATCACTTTGAATAACAGGGATTTGCAACTCTGCAGTGCTTTTGGGACGCGTTTGGAGTGTTCTTGGTATATGAATTGTGTGTTACGTGGCATATCTGCACCAGCGGAGTACAATAAGTATGATGTCACTGATAGATGGAGTCATGGACTGATGATGTCATTGACTGTCTCATGAAGTCTAATGAAGTGACTGACTGTTGGACCAGTGATGATTTCTGTGGCAAGAATATGACTGCAGCCTTTTCATTATTAATTAAAATAATTGTTTTACCAGGTTTATTAGTTATTGGGACTAATTTGTACTACTTAATATTAACAGAAGAAAAGTGTGTGTTGTTATTACAAAAACTGCACAGTTAATATTTTTTTTCTTTACATGCGGCTTATTTAGCCTGTGCGTGTGAGAAGCTTTATGTTTCAGGACTTTATTAAATATTAAAAGGAACACGTACATGTTAAGGGGAAGCAAAAAGCTGGCACCATGTCAGTGTGGATACAACAACGATGAAGTCATTGCCAGGCACGAGCAGGCTCGAAACAGCCCGTCAGAATCCAGCTTAATGTTTTTAATAGGAAAAACCCACTACGTACGACTGACACAGCTAAACTGTGAAATTGATTTTACATTTAATCTAGCTCAGAAAAGAATCTAAGCAGATTTTAAAAATACTTCTGTTTTAAAAAATGAATAAATTAAATTCAAGGGTTTGTGTTATGGTCCGGATCAGACATACGTCATGAGAACGGTTTGCCAGGAAAGTGTTTAGTGTCTCACTGAGGTTAGCACTGATTTGTGCTCCTGGAGCTCAGTGATAAAGTCTGACTAACAGTCATACGTCATACTGCAGAGACACGAGGGGGAGTGAAAATGTCTGGGTCTATTTAAAACAGAGCAACAACAACAACACCACAACCAACAATGTATAAAATGACTCGTGTTGCATTGTGGAATTAAAATAAATAAACACGTGTTGTCCTGTCTTTGTGTCTCTGTAAATTATGATACTTTTCAACACATGATATTTTTTAATGGTATTAATGGTATTTATTCTGTTCGTAGTTACAGTTAAGCCTTATGGATAATCGAAAATGATCAAAACATCAAAATTATACACAGATTGACTAGAAATTGTTTACTTTTTTTCCTTTAAATTAAAATTAAAATTATGTTGTGGGATGGCGATACAGGTAACGTTGCCACCTCACACCTCGGGTTACTTCCTGTATTCAGTTTCACATGTCCTCTCCGTGAGTGTAGGTTTCCTCCAGGTTCTCCAGTTTCCTCCCAAAAACCTGCCAGTAGGTGGTGGACTGGCGTCCCGTCCAGTGTTATTCCTACCTCACGCCAGTATTACCAGGATAGGATCCAGATCTGGTGCGACCCTGACCAGGATAAAGCAGTTACTGACGATGAATGAATAAAATTAAAACAAATTTTAATTTAGAAAGTATTAAAAGTAGTAACTCCAGAATAAAAACAGATTCTTCACTAAACATGTAGTATGACCTGTAGTTTCAGCAGGTATTTCAGTTTCAGAGCTTTTATTAAGCTCTCTCAGCCATGCTGTTTAATCCTTTTATTGACAGTCGCTGCACTCTGTTATTAAAAGTTGGACCGCAAGTAGATAAAGACAAGTGCAGAGGGAGTAAAGAAAGGAAAATTAGAAGTTAGTATAAAATCAGTGCAAGCAATTCCTTTTAATTCTTGATTGCTTGTCTACCTTTATGAGCAGAATTACTATTTAGATAGTAAGCCCTTTGTTCAGTGATGTTGCAATATTCAATAAATGATAAAATTAATCTTTCTTGACAGGTAATGGTGGTGATATCTCTGTGCTGACAGTGAACAATTTCTTGTATGCTGTATCATTTACAATAATTCCGTCCTTGTACTCCCTATGAGACATGAATAAAATGAATAGAGTATTGTACATAATATAAAACAATTGTACATACTGTGAATATATGATGACTGATCATAAAGTTGAGCTCTGTCATGTTAATAACCTTGCCTTGAGGCATACAACTCTAAGCATGTGTATTAATGCAGCTATAAATAAATTATGAAAAAACTAGAAAGAACAATGAATCCAATAGCAATGTTGAGAACATCAGTGGAGGGGATTATGTAGCTTATACAAATGTAAACCTTGCACAAGGAAATTTATCTCGGTAATAGCTTCAGTGTCAACTAAATATGACACTCTACAACATAATGTATCTGCAACAAGGTGCTGACCACAGCAGAGATGACCACAAGGTGGCAGTCTTGCCAAAGCCTGGAAACATTCAATACCTCTCAGCACAATACCTCTTTCTTCTTGCTGAAAGAACACAGGATTAGAGTAGTGCTTTGAATTAGCACATAATATTGCCAGCTAATACAAATATATAAGTCCTTGCATAGCCTCAGTAATTAGATTTTAATGTGAATTTGAATATACCTCAAGGATAATATGAACCTGTTCCCCAGGAATGTCTTTCTTTCTGCTGGTGCAGATGCATGAGATGTGTTACTTTTCCCTCTGAGAAAGGGCAGGATGACTTCAGATTAGAGCTCAGTGTGCTTCACTGCCTATCTTAGCCTTCCATTTCCTGCCCATTCAAGCTCTTGAGCTGTTGTGTAAAAAAAAAAACGGGAGGTCTGATACCTGCGCTCCGACTGCTGCATCTTAGCAGGCTTTAATATGTGTTCTAAAAAGACCACCTTGTTCCATTCTCACAGTCGTTCTGCTCGAAAGCTGATTGACATGGCTCCTGGTCTTGTGTATTTGCTTTCACCTTTAAACATCATCCAAATTCATCCCAGTAACGCATCTGGTTATTGGCTGACACAAATATAACACATGTCTACGAAATTTCCCACTCGAGCTTTGCAGCAGAACCACGGAAGAAGAAAGCCAATTCCTTACTGAAGATTATTCACAATTCTAAACACGCTCATTTCCGTTTAAAACAGCACACACCCTTTTATTTTACAAACGAGTCCAGGATCTGTGTGCACTTTTCACCCTCCAGGTCTCAGGGTTTTTTTTTCTTTCTGGGTGAGTGATAGATGGTGAGTGTTCTATAAATCTTAAGCTAAGCAGAGACTGATGGTGAGAGTGTGAAGGACCACATGCTGTTACGCAGCCTGACTCATGAGAGACTGGGTTCTGCATTGCCTCATTGGAAGCACAGCTGAAAAGTCACTTCTTGCTGAGGAGACCATGCTGCTCACATCATCATAGCTTCTGCGTCCCACCACTGGCAGTGAGGAGTGATATGTACTGCAGCTGCAATATGAGGATTGCATCATATTTGCATAAGAAAACAGAACGAACAGAGAAGGAAAGGGAAAAAATAACAAGTGAAAGTTGTTTATTTTAGGGAAGTGATTCATTCCTTATGCTAAATTTAATTGTGCATTTATTCATTTGTCTCACACTCTTACAAGAAGCCATGGTTTAAACTGGGGTGTGTGACGCATGGTCAGTGGGTCTGCGATTTTAAAAACTAATTTTGTTACAGTGGTGGAAATCACAACTCACCATTATTACACCAAGTTATTGCAGTTATTATTTAGTTTTCGAGTTATTAGCTGAATGGTCACTTGAATTGAATGTTTAATTCAAACCTCTACCTCAAAAACACCAACATAACAAATAATTCATTTCAGTAACTGCTGTGTCCTGGTCAGAAAACATTGGGTTTCACCTTGAATGGGATGCCAACTAACTGCAGGGCATTATACACACATATTCACACCTAGAGGGCCAATTTCTAGTTATCAGTCCACCTACCAGTATGTTTTTCGGGAGAATCTAATGACAATTTGAATAAAAAATGGAAGATTCAGAAATAAAAAGGTTATTTGGCTCCAGTAAATAGGCAAACATTTGCACACATTTAAATAATGTGCCTAATTTTTGAATAGATGGATTATTTTATAAAATACTGAAGGGGTCTGTGGGATTTATTTTACAGTTACAGGGATCCCTGGCCAAAATTATGAAATCTAAGGAATTTTTACCTTTAAGCGGAACATGTAATCTAGCTAAACAAATACTAACACTAACAATTTAGTGTCTTATATGTGAGGAGCGTTTTAAAAACAGCAATTATACCTGTAAGTAGTTGTGAGGATACAGGGATGCACATGCTTATTTTGCTTCTAAGAACATGCAAGCATTTTCTTACATGCACATGCACACACATCTCTTGTTTCAGACCTTTTAGTTATGCTTTTGAAAAAATGAATGGCTGAATGGTTGAAGGCCCTGTGGGCAGGTGATAATTAAGCGCAGCTTAAGGATAATTATACCTTTGTTAATTCTGCCCACGTAGAGGATCCAGACAAGTGGTGGTGCACATTCAACCTTTTGCTATAAAGAGAGCTATGTCAGCAGAAGGCTTGCTGTCTGCAAGTGTGTGTGTGTGTGTGTGTGTGTATGCATGTGTGTCTGGGTGTGTGTATGAGAGAGAGAAAATGCATGTATATGTACTTATACATACTCTCAGTCAAACAGATGTATGTGACAGCAGATAGTATATTAAGCTCTTAAATTCACCACACTCCTCCTCATAGAAGTGTATTTACTACAGACAGTTTCTCTGATACATAACGAAAGTGCAAATTGGTACTTCTGCTCTGATTAATTCCTTGTGTTGTATTATTGGGTTAGAGGCCTCTGCATCACGCAGGCAAGACAGCAATAATCACTTTGCCGACTGCTTCCTATCTTCAAACTATCAATTCCTTCTCTTGTCTCCATCAATTTTTCAATCTGTAACTTGTAACGACGCTCCACCAGTCCACGTTTCTTCTCGCCATCATTCCAGAGCATAGCCTCTCTCCACATTTGCATGTCTTTTTCTAAACGTTTCATTTTCTCTTCTAGAACATGATATGTATCAAGGTTGGTGAAGTAATATCAGGCGGCCTGCGTCTCCGATCATGCAGGGTAACTAAAATTTGGGTTTACTGGAAGGCTCAGCTTTGTTCAGAGTTATTAAATTGCCCTATCCTTTCACCGTGACCGCAAACTCCACTCTCTTTCCTCTTCAATCTTTCTGGCTCCTGAATAAGTTAAGATTTTTTCTACTTTCTCTTTGTCAGTTATCTATTATTTTCATCTCCTTGAGAAATGTAATTAATGTGTATATATATATTTAGCTGCTTGTGTATATATACACACATACTGTATGTATATATACCTCCACCACTAGGTGGTGGAGACGTTATGCTTTCAGGTTGCCCTTCTGTGCATCCGTCCGAGATTCTTTGTATTATATCATTATCATATGTTATTATTGTAAGCAGCATGATGATGAACTGATTAGATTTTGGGATTGATCGAAAGAAGGTCAAGGTCACAGCATGGTCGAATGTCTGAAATAGTTTTTCTTTAATAGCTTACATCCCGATTGTCATACAAAGACGGTACTTCATGTTCAAGAACCCAAAGCTCATTTTATCTCCCATCATTTTGTCCGTGTGTCTGTCCAAGATCCTCATAGTAACCAGCAGAGGAACTGATTAGATTTTGGAATTGATCCAAACAGTATAATGGTCACAGCAAGGTCAAATGTCTGAAATAGTTTTTCTTCAATATCTTTGTTTGAAGTAAGGATATTTCAGACATGCAAATTAGTAACAAGAAGTACTAGACTTGGTGGTGGTGGAGGCGTCTCTGTCGACACTGCTGGCGTTGAGTCCTACTTGTTTAACTTCTACATTATGTCAAGCTAATGCTCAGCTGTAGAAGATACTTACTTGATACTGATTTGGCATGTTAAAAAACATTAAATGTAATCAATAATGACACTTCAATTTGCCAAGTAACTAAATGATGCCACAATGTTGTCAGTGTACGGACTCACAGTAAAAAATATCCTTAATATACACACACGAACCATTCATGCAATATTTATATTTGTTTAATTGAATTTCCGTTGGCATTGGTGCTTATTTTCTGAAAATGTAACAAAAAACTTTCTGCACATGCAATACACCATCGCTTCAATTAAAAGTGTTTTAATATGTATAAGAATATAGCATAATGTTCCTTGCAGACAGCTGTAGAGACTCAACAATGGAGGCCATGAATACCTTTGGCTCAAGATATCGCAACAACATATCAAAACCTTCTGCAGCTCAAATGAAGCGTAAAATCAGGATAACAGTTCACTCTTTTAAATGACTTTAAGAGATTTAAGATCCACAGCAGAATCAATGTAAAAGGGATAAAGTGCTTTCAGCTGACTACATGGTTCAATAGATCAACATAAACATTATGGGCATTTAGACGGCTAATGAGTGTGCAAGAAGGTGTATTTTAGCTTGGCTGTGAGAGGTGCTCCGTCTGCCTTGACTTAACTGACGTAAATGGCCTCATTAAGAAGGAGTAATAGCTTAGTGGCAGAGGCCATGTGCTAAGAACTTTTTCTTCCCAATTTCTGATTTCCATGGAGAGAGTTAACAACAAAACTTCCTGTCAGAAAGTGTAAGTTCAGTTAAAAAAATTTGTACCCACCTTCATATCATTAATCAAATGAGTCACTTTGTATTTGTTGAATGTAAAATAATGGAAAATGTAATATAAAGCTAGGATTGGTATTCCATCCTGGGTGTGTGTGCCTGATGTCCAGTGTTCCAGGGATAGGTTCTTGATCCACTGTGACCCTGACCTGGATAAAATGTTTACTGAAGATGAATGAACAGCAGTGGCTTGTGACCATAGATTTTGGTGGGGCAGGACAACATTAATAACGACTTAACTTGAGTCGAGAGACTGTCACGCTATAAGGCTTCTGCGTAGTGAATTTTTAGAGTAACCCCATAATATGCAGTTGAGAGTTGAAAACATAGAGTCATCCAGAATACAGTAAGAAAGTACGCAAGCGCAGAACAGCTAATGTCCTTAACCAGGGATGCCAGGTTTCAGAAAAATTTCTACATCCCAAAAACTACATCCAAAAAAACACCAAACAGACCTGAAACTAGCCCAAAGAATTCAGGGATTGGAAAATAGTGACAAGTATTTCTTCATTTTCTTAGCTTTTTGTGTGGGAAACAAGGTCATCGTGGTGCACATGCATTTCTGATGCACAGACATTATCCACTTCATAATTCCACTTTCTCTTTTCTAGTCTTTGCAATATTCGTGCATCATAGACACACTACATGCACTTAGACATTTGCAGAAATGTATTAGATTTAATTCTGATTATTTGTATAAATAATCAGCAACAGCAACCCTGATAACCCTGTCATTAACTATCCTGGGCGCGGCTTCTCCGCCACTGAAAATGTTCATAGACTGGGCATGGGGCAGCGTGATTCCTGTCCCACTCGGCCTGTGCTTGTTGTAGTTACCATCTTTGACCAGTAGGTGCAATAATAGCTCTATGGAGTTAAGTGGAGCATCCACAAAGGTTTTATTTTTTCTGTGAAAAGACCAGCAAACTGTGCAGCATTCAGATATAAGAGTCATTGACATGTCAAAGCAAGGGAAGAAGCACTTACTGTTCAGAGGAGAAAGTTCAGAGTATATGTATTTTCGTTTTTGATTTTTGTTTCGGTTTTATGCAGGGGTTAAGGCAGGTTGGCTGATGGGGTAAGGCTACTGTTTAGTTTCACCTTAATTTAACCTCAGTTCTTAGCTAATGGACTATCTGTCGTATTAGCATTAGCTAACAAATTACTCAATCAATTTATGATAAATATGTTGCTGTAAAGGTTACATTAAGTGTCTACTTTGTGATTTTATTTAATCATTCCTGGAATCATGCTCATTCCTGTGATACGAGTAAAAATAACTATTGCAACCTCTACTTTGATTTATTATTAGTAGGCAGTTTTTTTCTAGTTGTGTTTAATAAGTGCGTATTAAATTTAAAAGAATTATTAGAAATAAAACATGGTTTTAACAAGCAGATGTTTATGGTTCATTATCATTTCTGTCTAACTGTGGATACAGTGATTGGACTGAATTCTGTTTCACTTAAATAAATAAGTGTAATCTGTAAATCCAGGCAATTGCAAAGGCAGGAGAGCAAAAGATTAATTAAAGATGTCAGTGAATAGTAAAAAAAATACCGTTGGTAACTTATTAAAAAGTTGAATCTGTGAAAGAGAGGTTGGCAGGAGGCTTATGAAAAATTCATTTTGTTAAAAAAAATATATGCAAACATAAATGAAACTGATTGGCAGGGGAGCTATATGGAGCGTTTCAACATATTAGCTTAAAAAGCATGGGGTCAAGCTGTGTTCACTTTGACATTAGGTAATTTTCTTTTCTGTGAGTAATTACCCTCCTCTAGGGTGGCTGAAGGAAGGTTAATTTGGAGAAATCACTGTAGTGGAGCAGGTTGGCAGGAAGCTAATATCTACTCGAAAGGCCCTCAGCTAGGTGGAAAATGTCAGCAAAGTGTTTAGACACAGCATGCATCTTAAATCAATCCTATTAATTCCAAAAGGAGAACAGTAGGACAGCAGTGTACAAGGACATATCACCTGACAGAGCAACTGTCAGCAGATTCAACAAGATCATGTTCGTGTTTATTTCATATATAACTCTATGGACAGTTACACACTGGATAACAACTTCTCCTGGTCTCTTCTCAGTCTTCAAATATCCAGTTTCGGTGATCTTGTGCCCACTATAGTCTCAGGAAACCTGTGCTCTGCTGCTGTTATAGCCATATCTGCCTTAAGGCTTGAGATACAGTATTTGTTCTGAGATGCTTTTCTGCTGAGCACGGCTGTAAAGAGTGGTTTTTTGAGTTACTGTAGCTCGAACCAGTCTGGCTATTCTCCTCCGACTTCTCTGATAAAGGTGTTTCTGCCCGCGAAACTGCCATTCATGTGATTTTTTTGTTTGTTTTTCGCACCATTCTGTGTAAACCCTATAGACTATTGAGTGAAAAAAACCAGATCAACAGCCCATCTGGCACCAACAACCATGCCAAAGTACCTGAAATTACATTTTTCCCCATTCTGATGTTTGATGGAACAATAACTGAAGCTCTTGACCTGTGTCTGCATGATTTTATGCCCTGCTGCCACATGATTGGTTGGTTCGTTATTTAATAAGGATGTAAATATAAACACAGCCTCTGTTACAGTACATGAGTATTTTGTCAACTGACCAAAGGCTAGAGAAATGGTACATTGACCTAGAAATGCTCTTGGTTCAAAATCAGCTTAATGATAAACCAAATAAATAAATAAAAAACATTCTAACCTTGCTGGATCAGGCAAGTTTACACATCCAAGTAAAGTGCTTGCAGTTTTGAATTGCTTTTTTCACTGTGGCTGGGGTTCTGTTTCACCAATTCAATTATCATTATGTTCACTTGCAAATAAGACAATTACCATACTTAGAGAGTTGAAGAGTTTGCAGTGACTTTCCTTTACTCCGGCAAATGATTCATGCAATTTTAAGCAGTTTTGTAACAAAGAAATCCTAAGCAGCAGCAATAATAATGCTTGTGCGCTCTAGAATTTCTCTTCCTTTTGCAGAATAAAAAGCAGAAGCGCAGAAAGGAACCTTGCCCCAGTCTTTACACAAAACACAACACTGTGTTGCAAATATCTTGACAAAATCTAAATGGAAGTGTCTGAGAGAACTCAAGGAATGAGCAGGCAGTTGCTGAAAGCTTGAAACGTCTTGTCTTCAGATCAGCACATTCATATAGATAGTTAGTGGCGACACTTTGGCACATGGCCTTAAATCATGAAGAGCAAGAGCAAAGAATAAAGTTGATAAGAATTCTGGAATTGCTAGATAACTACTGATACAAAGCTCAATCCAAATTGCTCTGCAACACTCTTCAAGCTTTGAGATATCTTTAAGTACTTAAGAGAGATATTTAGCACCTCAGAATTTAAGCCAATGTTTTCCGTAAATGCAGCGTTTACTTTGAAGCCTTATCAGTACCCATTTTGTCTTGTTAAGCTGCATATTGGTATCACAGAGCTCAGAATTATAGATGGGTATGAACTCTTCTCAAAGAGCAGGGTTTATTTTCTTAATTAAATAAGGAGAAATAAAATATCATTGCTTTAAACATACAGAGATAAATATTCTCTCAGATTTCTTTTAATATCTTGAGCTGCAATCAGCTGAACCATTTTCATTTCTCTTCTCAATATGGCTTAAGGTTAGACAGAACTCTTATGATAGTGGTCTATTCATATAAAAAAGTTCTTCTACTTAAAATATTACACAGGTGCACTCACAGGCCATAGAAAATTTAAAATTCTCCCCAAGCGGCATTCTCTGCTTCAATATGGATATCTCACCTAAATAAACACATTAAAAAGAGCCACTGATTGATTAAAGAGAAATGTTTGCAGTATTAATCTGTGCCCTCTTGATGAAAATCGCAGTCCTTTCTTGATATTTAAAGGTCCTTGGCTTTGCATTTGTATTTGTCAGCCCCAGCTAGTTTGGCTGTAAATATTTATAGAGGGACTGGCAGAAGGCGATAAGGAATTGGGGTCTTCTGATGATAACACCTGGGAATATGAGAAAGAATATTTAATTAAACGCTTTCTGCATCTGTTGGACTGGTTCCGTGGCTTCAGTAAAGGTTAAGATGGGTCTATTAGAGGCTTAATTCACCTTCTTCTGCTCCATAGTGGCATGTAAATAACAAAAATATCACTCTAATTTAATATTTACAATTCCATCTGATCATACAGTTTATTGTTTCTAAAGTGTGGTGTAATTACCTAACTGGAACAAAAGAAGTTCTGTTATATGTGTGTGGGAAAGTTGTGGCTTTATTAGATTTGACCAGATTGTTGATTTGGCCACTCCTAAAGTTTCTGCTGTCTCTCTGATGTGTCTGTTTTGGGTTTTTTTCAGCCTAATGATGACCTCCTTCACTTGCATCGACACCTCTTCGGACCGCGTAGTGAGACTTCCCATGAACAGCTACCAAATGCAACTTCAAATCAACTCCAGACCTTTTATCTCCTTAATTTGTCATGAAATAACGAGGAAACAGGCCACACCTGGCCATGACGCTGCTTATCAGTCAATTGTCCAATTACTTTTGAGCCTGTGAAAATGGAGGTAATGGCTGTAATTCCTAAACGGTTATTGCAATATCTTTGATAAAATCCCTGAATTAAAGCTGAAAGTCTACACTTCCATCATATCTTTCTTTATTTCAAATCCATTGTGGTAGTGTACAGAGGCAAAATTACGAAAATCGTGTCACTGTCCAAATACTTATGGACCTGACTGTATTTTTTTGTCCAAAATATACAGTCAGTTCCATAAGTATTTGGACAGTGAGACGATTTTTGTAATTTTGCCTCTGTAATGAAGCAATGAAGATGTGATTGAAGTGTAGACTTTCAGCTTTAATTCAAGAGGTTTAACAAAAATGGAGTCCCTCCATTTTCACAGACTCACAAGTAACTGGACAAACTAACAATCATATATATAATTTTTAAAAAAAGAATAAAACACACACAGATGAAAAATAATAATCAACAACCACAACAAAAAAATCTCATGAAAATGACATACCACTGCTGTTCATTCACGCTAACTAATATTGACAAATCCATATATTTCACAGGCATAAGCTCAGGCAGTTTGTATGATCCTGCAGCGTTTTTATATGTTTCTACCACATGATTTTCACAAGCATAGAGGCAGGAAGGTGATTCTTTCAAACTGTTCATTTCAGTGAATTGAAAGCCTGAGTTTCACCTGGGGATATTCAGTGTAAAACCTCCAAACTGCGCCGTGCGTGCTGAAGCTTGTACAGTATACACAGCTTACTTACATTCACAGTTTGTATGGCAATTTTTAGGTGAGGTATTTAATAAATGTCCACAGCATCTAGCAGCAATATATGCAACAAACATGATAAAAATACATCCTTAACTTATTTTCTGTAGTGTACTGTATGTACTGCAGGTGAAGGTGTGACACACTTTCCCACTCTCTTCTGTTTAAGTTGTAGGTTACTATAGCCTATTAGCTTATCAGCCTTGCAAACAAACTCTTGTATTAGTCTAATGTCGCAGTGGTTTATGGAATTAAATGTTTTCAGTGGATTTGGATTCAAACATGAAAGAAAACAATTTCTCCCTAGAGGACACTCTCATGTTACATGCAAATACGAAGACTTGACCGTGTGCGGGCATCTGTGAACAATGTTTTGACATGCTCACAGATACGCTCTCTCGGAAGTATTAATCAGCCCTTAGACTCAATGAAAGAGAGTTCATCAACTCAGTGAGTTCATCAACAACAGTTGCAAAGGATCTTGGAATCGACACATTGA
This sequence comes from Pangasius sanitwongsei, assembly GCA_037576675.1. Taxonomy (NCBI): domain Eukaryota; kingdom Metazoa; phylum Chordata; class Actinopteri; order Siluriformes; family Pangasiidae; genus Pangasius; species Pangasius sanitwongsei. The sequence goes on along the minus strand of CM075003.1, from coordinate 1,200,838 downwards.
CTGGTAGGTTCTCAAGCTTGTTCGAGTTCACTGAATAAGTTGACAAGATCAGTTTTTTTTTAATAAGGTTAAATTGTTAAAATGTTAGAATTGTATGACAACTGCACAGACCAATTCGATTCAGATGGACTTGTGAACCAGTTCATGCGATTCATTAAAAGGAATCAGTCCAAAGGAACTGTTTGAGAGTTTTACGAGTTGGACTAGATATTGACTGGATGTATGAATTACATATAATATAGTGGTCAATGAAAAGCCCACAGATTTCTGAAAGACAGAAAATGGACCTGGAGCCTAAGTAACATGTTCAGAGTCAGACCATCACCAAGAAGTACTGTACGTCTTCCCAGAGGTATCTCGCATCTAATTAGCTTATTTGCAAACCTGGCTCCTGTTATCTAGCTTGCTACTCTAATGTTAGCTTACTAGCAAACTGGGTTTAAATCCCACAAGATGTAATAATGAGATATTTGTAACCCAATCTCATCAGCTTCCTAGCACCTGGTTTTAATTCATCCACTTCATCACTGAAGACAGCCAACAAAAAGAGCTAATTGTATTTCGAGCCATTTGACTGGCTCTACTCTAAATGCCTACCTTAATTGCTGAGTAAAGAACCAAGGAACAGCTTCCCTTTATCTATAGTCTTAAATGGATCTTAAATTGTCATCATGTGGCAGTTTGAGCATTGGACATATGGAGTGGGAGAGGAGGTGCCAAGAAGGAGAAAGCGATACACAGCTTAGTGGTGCGCCTTCAGGCCCCTGACAGGCACTGGCAGTGAGCAAGGGGCTTCTCTATCTCTCCAACAGATGGCTGAAGGAAGTGGAACAGAAACAAGGAAAAAGAAGAAAAAAATGAAGGAAAAGTAATCTAAAGAAGAGTATTTGTTCAGGTAATGAACAGCATTTAGTTGAATGTTAGGCCCAGACCAGACAAAGTTACATTAGTTATTGAAAAATTAAAGTAGACATATTTAAGGATATTGAAGAAAAGCAAGGGTTCCTAGTTAAGCAAAGTTTGGATAATGAAAGCACTTTCATCGGAGCATCAAATTTAATTACATCACCACCTCATTTCTCGTATCAATGGCAAGAAATAATACAAGATACTGTATATGTTTCTATGAATGTATAAATATATAAAAAAAACAGAAGTAAAAAAGGAAATTTGAGTAACATAAGAATACGTTATTATAAACTGATATGAATTGGATCACCTCCCAAAGCACTAAGACTTTGTGTGCAGAAAGAATTGTATGTACCTTTTCATGAACGCATACCTAGAAGATGTGGATTGCCAGTGAGTTTGGTAACATGCTCCCTGCAATTGAACAACTGTCTTACAGACAACAATCGATTAGGTATAATGTTTTCATCAGCAGAATACACCATGCAGTTTGGCCTCCACTGTTCCAATTTACAGCAGTAGAGAACCTTTTAGACAGAAGATCCTATGCTAAAACATTGCACTGTATCAAGTCCAAGTCTGTCTGAAATAAAACAACGCAAATTGTCTACTGTCCACAGTGACTTCTCACCTCCTACACCGTGCTGCTAGGCATATGACTATGTCCGGTACAAGATGTCTCAGTAGTGTGCTCCAATAAACACGCTTTTTGGGGGAAAAAAAGCATTAATCTTTGATGCCTCCCTAGTTAGCAGATGGCAAAGTGATAATGTGATTTTGTATATCTGCAATTTTGTTGTGGCATATATGCTGCAAGTTACAGCCTGAAAAAATGTCAGCCACTCATTGTGCTCCTTTAGCATTTGTCTAGTATTTGCAGTACCTGGATGCCCTGTGGCTACTGCTGTGTGTGGCTACACCAACAGCCAATCCCTCAAAGACTGTAGGAAGTAGGTCTGGACACACATTCAGTGTAAGGCCTGGCTCTTGTGCATTATGTATCTCCTCTCATTTTCTTCAAAAAGATGGGCAGCAGGATGCACAGTTCTGCAGAATGGTGCCTCTTGCTTGTTGAAAGGGTTTGTCCTTGTGGATGCATGGCAGAGCACCAGCTTTTCCGTTCTTTGTTTCTGGGTGATAAGATACATTCATTCGTTCATTCATTTTCAGTAACCGCTTTATCCCGGGCAGCGTCAAAGTGGATCCAGAGGCTATCCTGGGATGCTAGGTGGAGAATACACCCTGAATGGGATGCCAGTCCATGGCAGTGTTGATAAAATATAGTAAAATTAAATATTGAAATGAACAGTACCCATCTGATTGTTCAGTATTAAGTCACTTTGTTTCACTGGGGGAAGTGGATGTATGGACCAATCCCCATTGGAGAGCCTCCTGGATATTCAATGTATAAGTGCAGTTGTATGGAGGTGTGGTACCATCTAGTAGTTTGATTACGCCATCACATGCACAGTTTGGTGAAAGTTTAGTGGCTGTCCTCTTGCTGAATACCTCACTGAGATCTGCATAACACGGGAGAATCATGAATCATTCCAGGGATGATTCTGGGCCTACTATGGAAGTAGATGAGCATGAAATACAGAATGATTGCCAAGTAGTCGTGTCTTTGCTCTCCTAGTCTATAGTTAGATTATACCACTGTAACCAAGGTAACCCAAGCACTATTTGGTATTTCAGGGAGTAAATGGGATCTTCATCGTGTTTGGCACCAACCACCAAATGAAAAGGATCTGTGAAGTGATGGTGGACTGTAAAATCTCACAATCAACTTCCATTGCCATCCTGGCACTTGTATGGTTGTTGTCTAATTGGAGAATGCTATTAAATGTTGATAAAATCTCTGGTAGACAGATGCATAGGTTCAGTTGTTTTTAATATCTAGCAAGATTAATGAGGCAGGTACTAGGACAGAGACAAATAACTGGTGTACTACTTATCTGAAGCAGCAGGGAGAATAGACTAGGCCAGATCTGGAGATCTGCAGGGGGAGAAAGAGAGAGAGAGAGAGAGAGAGAGAGAGAGAGAGAGAGCGCGCGCAGGTACATAGCTTACAATCTTTCAACACTTAAATCAGTTCCTGTTCTGCATAAGGAGTGGCTAAAAAATAAAATAGTCCCTATTAACTGGTCTGTTAAGTGCTGCAGGAATCATTTGCAGAAGCATAGAGGAATTCATATAGCATCCAAACTAATGAAGCCAGATGGAAGGCCAGTAAGATGCTCATTGGAAGGATTTCTCCATAGTAATATACTGATGAACTGGCAATTTACAGTGCAAATGCAGACACACCCTCATCATGCTGCCAAATGGATTCAGATGCAAAAAGAGGTTGTCACTGAGATTTCCCATAGGCTCTTTCAGTGGCAGAATCAAAACACCATTGAATGTGATTTCTTAATAAGAAAGACAAATACATCATATTTCTTTCAGGAGTTCTAGCTTATTATTCCTCCATTACAGTAATAAAGTCTAAACCTATGATTCACAAAATAAGTGTAGAGAATATGGTGGCTGATGATGCAGACTGACAGGACCAACTACTTGCATTAAATATTTAACAATTGTTATAAATCCACACTGCATGATTCGAATCAGGAAACCATATAAGGAGGTTAGTAGCAGGCTTATCTACAATACACACTAAACTGCCACTAAAAGTGCTTTATGAGCTGGTTGTTCAGTATGAATAAAGGAACTAAGGTACTGGTGAAGACATTAGCAGATAAAAAATTAGCAGACATTCTGAGGCCTGAAAATATGCAGCTGTTGAAAACACAGTGATCACTACAGCATTAGAGTAGCCGATCTGTCAGAATTACTGTATGTTGATTTGAAATGGCACTCAATCTCATATATGTTCCTAGGTGCTATAATCTCTTGTTATAAAATAATGAGCAGTAAATCCAATGGGATAATAAGGTAATTGTGACCTCAGGACCTGGCTGTGGTTTATAAAAATTGTTTCTACAGCTCCAGGGTCCTTGGTTTGATCCTGAGCTTGACTTTCTGTCCTGAGCTTGGCTTACCTGGATTTCCCCCAGGTTTGCCAGTTTCATCCCACTTCCCAAAAATATGTAGGTAGATCCTTCTTCTCTGGATGTGCATTTGTGACTGAACTATCAGAATGACATTCTATATTACTTAGTGGACATTCCTTGTTGAAAATGCACTTCCATAGGGGAATAGATACGCTGCATATTTTAAAATCCTCCTGACAATCAGAGCTTAAAAATAAATAACAGATTTGCACAATGGTTTTGGACAAGACTCTAAGCCTCTTGCAGACTCTCTCAGAGAAAGAGATATGGGTCAGACGAGGAGATGAGTAAGATGGCATGATGTAGGACGGCAATTCTCAGAGGACTGCAGATAGACTGGTGGAAGGTAGTGATTTTGGGGGAGTGTGTTGGTGACTCAAATCAGCTATAATTCTGTCATCCCTTCAAGGAAGTGAGGGTATCATTTTTTATGGGCAGCTCACATTTTCAAGCAAGGAATATGATCCTTGGAAAGGACAAGGTCAAAATGATGAGCAATTTCAATTTATCTCTGCCATGCCCATGCCTGGCCTGTCGCACAGGGAACTGAGTAATGTGTCTGTAAATCAATGCCAATTATAGCTTGTTTAATTCTCATTATCATATCCATCTGTGCTATCAATCTTTAGAGAAAGAGCTGATTTGTTTTATGGTTCGGAAAAGACTTTGCAAAATGACTCAGTGACATTATAGATTACTGTATATACAGGCATAGATACACACACTTTCTACAATGTTGTGATAAATCGTTTCATGTGGAGAGTTCCACCTCTGGATGGTGACAGCACAGCATAACAATTTCCCTCCTCTAACACAACATCGCTACAGGCTTGGTGCTTAAATACACTGAAATGTGTTTGTATATCTCAGCTATAAGAAATGGTTTTTGTCAGGTTAATTAAACAGTCAGACTTTGTTGTATCATAACAGTGGAAAATTGCTTTTCTTAGAATTTTAGACAATTTTAAAATACATATTTAGATACATTTTTGTTTTAATATGACACATATATTGAGGTGTTAATTAATTTTATATATGAGCATGGCTCAGACAGTAATTATTGGCTCCAAGGTTTATATTAATGTTCTCATTCGAATCATTATAATGCTATAATTTCTATAGTAACAACTTACACAAGGACCTATATGGCAGACACTCCACATAAAAAAATAAAACAACATATATAATCACTGACATGGTGACGTTTTCAGTGAGGAGATGTTTATTTGGCATCTTTGGAAGGAATCTCCGGTGTCAGTGCTTTGTAACAGTCTTTGTGCTTTCTGCTTTCTCGGTAAAAGAGGTTCCACAGCATTAAATGTGACTTTAAGTGGATAAAATGTACAAAGTGTCTTTCTTTAAGAAATACAGAATTGTAATTGTAGTATAAGAGGAATAAAACTCTTCATTTTGTCCTGTTATTGGCCAAGAAACTTGGCATCATCTCACCCTGTCATTGATTATTTTCCTATAGCAGCATGCTCGTATGTCCGTATGTATCACACTTTTTGGTAACAAGAAGAAATATATAAATAGAGCAAATATATTCTTCACACAATTTCAGAAATACATGAAGAAGAAGAAGAAAATGAAAGGGTCTGCCCAGAATGCAAATAGTATTGAGTAAATACCTTTAAACCCTTCAAATTTCAGTTCAGATTATATCTTTATGAAGAAATTATAGCTGCATTCTATGAGAAAATGATCCTAGTTAGGATTTTATAGGGACATTTAAAGATCTTATAGGACAATATTCAGGATTACTCTTGGCATTTGTGTTTAAATTACACTATCAATAAATTCTTTATCGAAAAGCTTTTATGGCCTAGCTCTAAGATCAACTGGCATTTCTTCCCACTCATTCCATCTTTCACAAACAAACAATAAGACACCCATGCTTCTTTTTTTTTTTGCCCCATAGAAATCTAACACAACCACCAATTTATGTCTAAATCTCCAGCAGGAAGAGCACCACTACTACAAAAACATCTATCTAATGAAAAGGAAAGACACATCCAGGTATACTGTGTCCTGTTTCATGTAGAATTTCATGGGGCAAGATTGTGGTGTACTGTGAGCTCTGCATTTGCATAATGAAGTTCTTTGTTTATTACAAACTTGGCCATTCATTTCACTGAGGACCATTAAACACGTAAAATGTAGTAAAGAACACAAATGCCTTGGTGCAGAATAGCAAATTAAAATGCAAATGTGACTTAATCGTGATCCAGGGCTCTCTGCAGTCCAGCGTAACATGAGTCAAGCAGGTAATGCATGCTCGGTTTTCGCTTGCCCCCGCGATGCCAGGTTGCAGTACACACGCAGAGGAGAGTTGGCACAATCTATGAGATGCAGATGGCAACACTTGTTATTCTGCTTTTGGCTGGAACCCTTGAGTGGTGTAGAGGTGGATTGGGAAGAGGGAATATGCAGTAGGAAAGAATGTCACTGGACTGTAAAGACATCAGTCTTTTGCAGCCATGTTTTTGCTAACAAGAAGAGTTTTGCTTACCAGACGATGTACTAGTCACAATACAGAGAAAATGCCACCGACAGTTTGACCATACAAAACAAAACAGTTTGCTAACATACAGTACTAATCTTTTTTTTACTTTGTGAGTTTTAACAGAAAAACTGCTTCTTATTCATTACAGTAAAGCAGGACGATACAAATGCAATAAAATGTGAATAAATTTACAGTAAATACAATATCACTGCAGTAACTTTGTGACTAATGCAATCGTTTGTAGCTTATATAGCAATTAATGTTAAAATAATTTACTCCTGTCACACTCAGGTCCTATGCGAATCGTCAGTACTCTGAATTTCATACCGGATCGGTCGAGGTCCATGCTGTATGGTGTAGAGACAGTGGCACTGAGGAAGAGACAGGAGTCGGAGCTAGAGGTAGCACTCTCTTTGGGAGTGACGAGGTTGGACAGGATTAGGAACGAGTAAATCAGAGGGACAGCTCATGTTGGACGTTTGGGGGACAAAGTTATGGAGGCCAGATTAAGATGGTTTGGACATGTTCA
>CM075003.1:1123526-1193738 GCA_037576675.1 Pangasius sanitwongsei | reverse complement strand
GGTGGAGAGTGATGATTCGCTGTGGCGACCCCTGAAGGGAAAAGCCGAAAGAAGAAGAAGAAGAAGAAGAAGAAGACACTTAGGTCCTATGCTTATTCAAATTTCCCAAACAAAGCAGCTGAAGTGAATGTGGTCCTGACAGATGCTGACTCAGATGGTGGGGAGGAGAATGCAGCAATAAACTTCAAAATGGCAATCACATTCCAATCCTCTTTTAATTATTTTCCTGGATTTGTTGTTCCTCGGCAAGCAGCCATAAGAGCTATTGGAATGTGGAGGGAACATGTGTTGTTGAGATTGTCACCACAAAAAGTGCTTTTGTCTTCAACACTACAGTATGCAAAAAGAGACTGATAGAGCCAAAATATGGAGGAGAACCATTGTCTTTTATCTGTCCTCTTCACCTCGGTAATGCTATGCAGGATTTTTTTTTTTATATGCCAGTGTAGTACTCCTGAAAAGAAGTATAATAGAGAAGATTAATGACGAATTAAAGACGAGCGCTGCAGTGATGGCTTCCTTGACTCTGTATTTAACATTAATGACGCGCATCACAGACGCGCCACCTATCGAGACGTGCAATGACGTCATGACGCAGGTATGCCAAACATAACTAATTTTCAAAATGCACATAACACTTTTTTTTTTTTCCATATAACGCACAAATAAGCAATTAAACATTCTTAACAATATTAGAAAAATAGCATTAAACAATTTTATAATGAATTTAAAGGAAAATTGTACAACAAAGAGCATAACTTATATTCAATATATCACACCAGCACATGTTTAAAACTATGTATATTCATTTTTCCAAGTACAACTGCCACATATAGCACTTTGTAGATATAAAATTACAGACTGTAGGCAGTTGCTATGCACAATTTCACATCATTCATCTACGCTGCCCGTCAATGCAAAAAGACCTCCACGGGACCACTGTAAATCATTCTTCACACAGCACAGCGGCTGGCTGACCATTTTCATTCTACAGATCAAATTTTCATGCACAGTTTTTTCTCCTCAACCGAGCAAAAGGCATAACAGTTTAAAAAATGAATAGCTCAGGCTTAAGGACCGTATAAATATATCTATTATGTTGCTTATTTAATTGAATAGCTTATTCAATGTAGTCAGTAATCAGATACTGACTGTTAAATTATTCCTGATCCTCTTTCACTGTCACAGCATCATCAAGAAGAACACTTACACACTCTGTACACATGACAGGCGGAAATTGTAAATGTTTGAATGACCAAAAGTAATTTTAGCCAAGAGAACAGAGCTGATTAAATCAATCAGCGATTATCTTCCCACCGACGTTAGCATGAACAGCGATCAGTCGAGTGAAGAGAAAATGATGAGGCTTGTGTTTAAATGGTGTGATTTTGCCTCAGGAGATGAGACAGAGACTGATGTGGATGATGCTGATAATCAGTGTGATAATCCGTTTCACACCGTAAATGTATAATCCTTCAAAATTTGTCAGTAATTTTGTTTTTCAATATGTAGCGTTAGGTGGAGTGTCTTTCATACCTAATACGAATCTGAATACAGTTTTCTCTGTTTTTACTTTTGGAGATAGCCAAACCTTATTATTTTAAGGTCAATAACCTTATTTCTGCTTGAGATATGTGCAAAAGAGAAACATATTTATGTTAAGGAAAGTTTTTAGAATGTTATATAGTAGAAAATGTCAGAAATTGACCAAAGGGTTTTCCCAAGCTGCCATGCATGTGCGTATATTTTGTTGCGTAAATGTGTGAGCAACTAATTTGATCAAATTAGACCATTGGTGTCCAACCACATGTCATGCATCTTGCTCTTATAAATCTTTTAATTACATCAGTACAATATTCCTACTTCATTCAGAATATTCCTGCTGCATAGCCTACATGCTGAATTTCTAGAGAAGAGTCATATACTAGTGATTTTGCACACTAACTGCACTGGTGTATATGCATGTAACTGCATTTTTGATTGAGGAGACATTGCTTATTTTTCTCAGGGATGGTCAAGGGAGGATGTTGATTTGTTCTGATCTCCCTGTAGAGGCCAGTGCCATGCCTAAGGGACCCTATCTATCCCTGGCTTCTATATTTTATGAGCTGAGTTTACTACCTGAAGCATTTGATGAGTCTGGACTAAGACTACTGTGGAATAATGAAAGGGAAATTGTGCTGACCAGGACTGGCTGCAATTCTTTTGTGTGGACAGATCTGGCCCAAGTAGGAGCCCTGGGAAATAAAACCGGGCTTTATTAGCTTTAACCCGGGATGAGGAGGCTGTAGGTTATGGTAAGAAATCGATCTGATCTGGTATTGTCTTTTGTCAGAACAAAATAGATCGATGTGAACCAGTCAGATTTTGTGATTAATAAGAAGAGATAGGGCGTTTAATCCCTCGCAGTCCTGTGCATAGAATGCTCTACTTTTGGATGTTCAATAACAGAGTGTGGTGTTATCTCTCTCCGTTTGTTTTACTTGGGAGATATCACCTCTACGCACTGAAATATGAGTTTGTGGCAGTTCTGGGTCCATCATGAAACTGTGCTTTGTCTTTTTCTCACAGGTAATTCTGGTTAATATTGTTACTGTAGTTAATGGCTTAGTAATAATAATAATAATAATAATAATTAAAATGCTTCTATTTTGCATGGTTTTCTAATTTAATTTGTTCATCACAAATAGTACTACTGACAACTTGATTGAAAAGTAGAATCTTTAAAATATTTACATGAATTTCAGAGTTTCTTTTTGCTTTAATCACAGTACGCACTCGAGCTGGCATGGACTCCACAAATTTGTGCAACACCTTATGATCCATTTTATATCAAATGCATAAGATTGATCAGAATCCTGAACATTAAATATTCAAGACGTTGAACATCTACTTTCTTTGTTTTAAATATTTCAGAATTCAAAAACCTTCTGTTTATTTCCCATTTTAAATAAAAAAAAACTTGCTTGTTAATGCTAATTGCTGGGTTAGCTTAGCAGCTACAGAAATTAGCATAGCAACTCTCCTGGCACATTACTACTCAGATTTACAGTATGCGAAAGTTAAGAGGCAAGCATAGTTGTGCGTGTCCTTCTAAATAAATTGCTAATGAGACATTGTAAAATAGTGAGATAACATTCATTTTTTATGGCTAACTTAGTCATACCTAGCTAGTAAGCTCCTGCTCCTTAGCCTACTGATGTAACTAGTAATATTTGTAATAAAGCAGGCATGCCTGTGTAAAAACTGACACGATATTTAATATATATTAATAATGTTAGAGCTTTGATAAGTGTTTATTGGTTGCACATATATGTAGCTAAGTGCCACGTTATCTCGTAAATATTTTAGCTATCATCTTGTAAATATGTGTGCATATTGAGTCAGTTAGCCAGCTGTTTTGAATTCAGATTGTTTGAGCCTTGTTTAGAGTGAAGTTAGTATTAAACCTTTATGAGATTAATAGGCATAAGACGCTCTGATTTCATAACAGTTCAGATTCAGAAAATGTTTTAAGTTCTGATTCAGCGCTAACAAGGTGACCTGCAGGAAACATTATGAACCATTTCACAACGCAGTAACATTTCTACACCAATGTTATTATTATCACAAATAATTTGTGAATAATTACGAGCTGTGAGTCTAAGAGTGTTTTTTCCTCCACAGTTGGATTTCTGCAACACCACTGGATTGGATTTCTGCAACGCTGGAGCCAAAAAGAGACTTGTACTAGAGACTCACCTGTTTAATGTGCAAATTCAAAAGATTCGAGAATTTAGTTACTTTTTTTTTTTTACATGATTAACATTAAATCAAGTGAGAAATTAAAATAGCCTTAATAGAATTGGACTTTGAATTCATGGTCTGTAAAATCTGCAATAATCAAAACTGATATAATTAGATTCAATACTGACAATTTGGGATGTATATTACTTAAATTTTAAAAGTACCTTTGCAATAAGTAAAGGGATAAAACATGTCGATGAATTAAAAAATATTAGGTAGGATTTAAACACCTGTGTATTGCAGATATTAATTACTAAAAGAGGTTTAACGTGGTGTAAAATTCACCAAAAATTCACCAAAGTAGCTGAAAATTGCTGCCTCAATTCTTTTGGGGGTAAATTCTATACGTTAATAAAAATATGCATATATCTGCAAATATGTTAATAAGCATATTTGTTTTAGTATATAATTATTTCTTTTTTTAACTTGAAAGTATTGTCAAAAAGGGCCATGTGTGTGTATCTCATAAACCACTACTTCTCCTCTCCTAACAATAGTGCTCCATAAGCTTTTTTCTGTAATTGCAGCCTGTAGGTTTCATCCCCATTCTTTATTTATTGCTTCACTCAGTTCAATCTTCTTTCTCTTGTTTCGCTCCGCTATCTCTCTCTCTCAGCAGCTCAGCTTAACCTGGTTGTAGCATTAACACTGAAGACAACACAATGAGCCTAAAATGCAGAGAGCTGGCAAGATCACCACTCACACAAAGAACAATATCACGTCTTCAGCTGAAGCACACAGTCGAGCATCACAAGGATATAATGGTATTTTTTGGCAGAATGTATGTTTAACCTCTATTAATGCATGAGAGGAAAGATCAGGTTAACATTTAGCACAGTGAAGTAGCTGACAGGCAATGTGCATAACAAGCAAAATAAAATGCAGTTCCCTTTTAGTCTGGGGCTGTTGCTTTTTGATGCCGCGATACGGAATAACATTAAAAACCACGTTTTTATGTGGCTCCCAAGCAAGAGGGGAAAAAAAAACACAAGTCGTAACATGGATCATTTGAGAGGAAAATGGAAATGGCCTCTGCCTCAAGCTCACTCTTTGTCCTGTGTCACTTTTAGATTTTTGTAAAGCAATACTGTGCTCTTTTCCAAGCCTGAAAGGACATGTAGACGGAGAGGTTGGTGTTTCCATAATGACAAACGGTCAGACTGAATCCAAAGGATTATCATGATGAGAAGAGTTCAAATATTTCACTATATCGACAGTTGTTTGTGGTGTTCACATATTGCTCAGTGGGGTGAGGAAGTGTGTTCACAGGAAGTACTGAACCAATAGCTGTAGAATGAAGGCTTCTGGTGTAAAGAAGGCAGTACAACATTGTGGCAAAGTGACACATACTGCCACATCCCAGGGTTCCTGCTTTGACCCTGATCTCGGGTTACTGTCTGCGCAGAGTTCCTGTGCATGTTCTTCCTGTGTCTGTATGGGTTTCCTCCACATTCTATGGTTTCCTCACAACCTCCATAAACATGCAGCTGAAGGTGAATTCTCCAGCCTCGCTTCTCCCTCACTTTAGCCAAACAAAATTTTACTTCAAAACGTCTTATTTTATCAGAAAAAAAATGTAGGTTTTGTTTCAGCATTGAGTCAAAACAGACTGGAAGCATGATTTAAAAAAAAAATCTGTTAGTATTCTTTCATGGAAAGCCCATGGACATGACTCGTGACTTCATGCAAAAATGGAAACAGCTTGGTGATGGGGTTTATCAGGGGCATGATATGGTTGAGGCATGCACAACTAAGTACAAATTCATTTCAAGTTACTTTGTCTCTATGCTAACATGGGCACAAAGCTTTATTCTTCGATGTAACAGAGCCACACCTATGGTACATGAATAGTAGAAACTCTGCCTAGTGTAATAGTTTAGAAAAAACTATTGTAAGTCGCTCTGGATAAGGGCGTCTGCCAAATGCCATAAATGTAAATGTAAATGTAAAAATATTCCTTTAATTAATTGGTAAATAGCTGATAAGATGCTGAATGACACTGTTATGACCTATTTCTAAAAATAAGTGAGCATGATTTCACACACAAACACACACACACACACATACTGAGGTGTAGCAGCTGTTAGTGTCAGTGAAGTTTGTGGAAGTCAGTGGGATTTGGGTGAATTAGTTTTGAGAACTTGAGTATTTCAGATGCGCTGAGAACTGAGCACAGATACAGAGTGAAGAGAATCGGCCGTTTGAACAGAGAATGATGCAATTATATCTCAACTGGCAGATCAAACCGAGCTGCTCAAGTTGCTTTGATTATTTCCAGAAGTCTTTGTCATTGTGGGAAAGACTTGGAAACTGTGTAGTGACTGGCTAAATCGCTGAATGCAGTAAAAAGACTTTACATCTATCCAGGGCCATCTCAATCATTTTTATATAACCAGCATGTAAATGACAGCATAGTAAATTATGTAAATTCATAAATACCCTACTCAAGGACTTGAACTGCCGTAGCTGTTCAAGTTAACAGTGAAAATTCTTGAATGCATTGATTTCATAAGATTTCCCGTCTCTGGGAGGCAATCAGTGCACTCCATTCCTGCATTGGCCTACTCCTGAGGTGTACTGGATACAGTGGCTATAAATATGTTATGCACCCCTGTTAAAACTGCAGGTTTTTGTGATGTAAAAAATGAAACAGCTGAAGACGAAGAAAATGTTCACCTTCTAGCATGATAAAGACCCAAAGCACAAATCCAAATCAACAAACGAATGGCTTCAGAAGAAGAAGATGAATGTTTTGGAACATTGCCCAGATCTAAATCATATCAATAACCTGTGGAATGGCGTAAAAAGTGCACAGAGTTGGAGATGCCCTCGCAATTTGATAAAGCTGGAGCATTTTTTTTTGCAAGGAAGAATAGAATAAAATTACAAAATCAAGATGTGCTAAGGTGCCCAAAAGACTGTGTGCTGTATTACAAGCAAAAGGTGCTTCAGCAAAGTATTAGTTAAGGGGTGTACATGTTTATGCGACCAGATTACTACTGTAAGTTATAAATAAGTTTAGATATAAGATATAGATATTATAAGATATATTAAGTTTGCTGCTATATCACATTAAAGATGGAAAATGTCTGGCATGATACAAACGCTTGCAGGATTTAATAACTTAAAGTAACATGAAAAATAGACTTGAGAAAATAAACGAATGTTCAAGACAAAAAAAAAAAAAAAAGCAACAAGAACATGTGATGAATTCTGATCAATCCTGCTATTTCCAATGAATATAGTTGTCTCTATTTACCAAAATATAAACAAATTCGTGATTTTAAACAACAGCGACCCAGGCCAAGATGAAGCATCTGAAGATGAATGAATGACCTTGGTAGATGAACCGTGCGTGACCAGCGTCTGCAGCATCCAACATGCTCCTATGTTAATGAACATGACTTTCCCGTATCCTGCAAGCGGCATATATGAAAGCCAGCTCCTGGCCACCTGACCATAAAAATCGTCGCTCCTCTGGATTACTTTCCTCTCCATCAATTTTTCAATGAGCAAAAACCTTTGGATTCACAGCAGATTGGTTCTTGTTTTTCTCGACTTTGGTTCGCTTGTCAGGCTTCGTGTGGAAAATGCAACTGTTGAATTATTAAAAAACATGTTAAGACAATTATGTATAAATGACTTACATGGAACCGGCTCACTCGCATTTACTGATATAACAAAATACGTCTGAACGTCCACAATGCCTTGGAAGAAGAGAACATAGATATCTAATAGATAGTGTAGTTGTCTGAATGTGTTTATTCCAAATGACAGCAAAGGAATTAGCAAAAGCTAGAACTAAAAATGTACCCTGGCAATCAGGTATAGCCAAGTAATGCAATAATTATGCTTGCTTAAAATGGAGCATCTGGCCACGATGGACAACTTAACTAAATCATTTTTTTAGTTCAGATGTTGACAAGGTAAACATCTAGTTGTGCTTACAATGACTCCATCCACATTGCCACTGTGTGCACTGAGCACACCAGACAGGATGGTCCTGTGGAAAGAATGGAAGGCAACATAGTTTTTGATAATTCACAATATGATGGTTTCCTTTTTCTCTAACAAGCCGAGAGGTTTTTTATTCGCTAACGAGCAGCCGAAATGACGTGTTGCTATCAGCTTCTGAGTTTAATCAGGTTTGTCTCTAGTACAAACTAGAAGAAAGCTAGATCTTAATCACTAACATTAATGTTATTGGAGCTAGTGACTTTAGACTTTAGTGTTAGTGAACTAATTAACTTCACATGTAAAACAAGTTCATATGTACATGATGGTATCCATGCGGTTTAATTTATTTTTTAAGGTAATGTTAATGAAAAATTAACATGAGAAATGGCATCATGGCTCTGCCCCTGCCTTTGAGACAGCACTGCATCTACCAATGTTTAGGTGAACATACTTAACTTACTGACATATTTAACTTTGTTATATTCCTATGGTTATTTATGATGTGTGCATGAATGATTAAACATGACTGAATGATTCACCTTTTTAAATTTTTTTTTAAACATTCTGCTTTCTCATATATTAATGATTATGGTGAGATTTATAATAGTGGTCTATTCAGCTGTAAATGCTCAGTATGCAGAATTTCTTTTTTCCTGAACATCACAAGATTTTGATGCAAGAAAGTGACGAGGATCAGGCTTTCAGCAGGGGGAGCAAGTGAGCCAGAAATTGTTGTAGTTTGTTCTTTATTATGAGCACAAGACAGATTTTAGATATTCAAGAGGAAAAGAATTCTTTCCCCCGTGGGCGTAGTAAAAGATCTTTATTCTCTGTCAGACAAAACTATTTTCCCTCTTTACTGCTGCTGATGCACTTTTAAAAGCTTTGGTCAACGTTACATGGGCACCAACAAAATCTGTAATAAGGTTAAGTCAACAAAATACTGAAAAATGCCATGATGTTGTTGCTATTATCACACAAAAACGTCACAATTCTGCCCATGCCTAAAATAACACAGCACTAGCTGACTGACGTCAGAATGGCACATTTAGCTTAAAATGCAAGATGATAAATAGGATGTTCAATTATATAAGACTGTCCAAGTGGATGTGAGAAACAGTTATATCCACAACCTTCACAAAGGATACACTTTCCCACCATAACACTGTGAGTGCTCACTGTGGCTGTCTTTACTTCACAGCCTGTGCTATAGCAGACAACTTGTCGACTATACAGTGAAATATTGCACTATAGTGATGCAGAGGACTATAAAATGTGAATCCTATGACACACAGTTACATAACAACAACTGTCAGTTCTAACTATGTTAGAAGAATATAAAAAATAGTTATATAACCAAAATACATTGAGTAACATATACTAATAGACATGTGTTTCAATATATTAAAGGCTAGTAATGGTACTGAAGGCATCAATAGCATTATTATCTGGAGGAGTGTGATAAAGTCAGCACACAGACTGCATCAGCATTGCACACTAACGCTGTCTGCTCTGACCTCATGCACTTAATGTGTAATGAGTAGTTCCCAGTCCTGTGTATGTATTACTTCTTTCTGCACTTATTATTCTTTTAATTTCGTAAATTGCTCTTATCATAGATTGCTCTTTATAAGAGCCCTAAATGCTCTTGTATATTTATACCTCATGCAGTCCTGTGTCCTTCATGTACTGCTCTGCTCTGTATGGTCTTGTAAGTTGCATCAGGGTCTTGGGGGGTAAGATATTTTGTTCCTGTGCATGTGAATGGGAAGAAAGTAGTGTAGCCTATTACGATATACTGGAAAATCTGAAAATTTATGGTATGTTTATTATTTGAGAATCTGTCCATTTAGATTATGGTAAAAAAGAAAGTCTAATCAAGTAAAGATTGAGGCAAGTGAACCTATGTTTTGTCTTTAAATGCAATTTGCAATTAAGCACACAGCGAATTGACGAATACTGAACTTAAACAGGGGGCAAAGTGGCTTAGTGGTTAGCACATTTGCCTCGTCCCTTGAGGATTGGGGGTTTGATTCCTGCCTCTCCCCTGTGTGGTTTCCTCTCCTAGTCCAAAGACATGCATTGTAGACTGATTAGCTTCTCTAAAGTGTCTGTAGAGTGAGACAATTTGTACAAAGACAATTGTAGTGTGAGATGATGGGTTAGGGTGTCCCCTGCCTTGTGCCCTGAGTCCCCTGGGACAGGCTCCAGCCTCCCTTTGACCCTGTGTAATGTCAGCTGTACAGAAAATGGGTGGATGATTTTACACACTATTGACTAATGCTTTAATAAGACTGGTAGCGTTTGGCATCTCACTGCAGGAACAGTCTGAGAGGGCGAATAAAAAGAACACACACAATGAAGAGATTAGGAAACTTTCTCTCCCAACAACCAAAGATAAATAGTAGAATTACATTAAGGATTGGGAAAAGCTTCCCTTTGATTTTTCACCATGAGCTTATAAGATTCTACCAAATGTCAAGGGGAATGTTGAGTGTACATGAAAAAGCTAATGCACTTTTAAGATCAGAGACAAGCAGGCATTTTGTGTGTGTGTATGTGCGTGTGTGTGTGTGTGTGTGAGAGAGAGAGAGAGAGACTCTCAGTTGTATTCCTCTGAAGGTACCTGCTGCAACTACTTAATGCTTCACAAATATGAAAGAAAATGATTGATAAGAGTAAGAGTTAATTATATTATGTTATGTATATTAGGTTTGTTGAATGTATTTATGTGTACATGTTGTTTGAAGGGGCAGTTTGTCATGTGATTGAAGGAGGGTCATTTTACAATGAAGTTTATATAAAAATTAAATCAGGGATTGTTATGAAATTTCTGAACAAGTATAGTTAACTAACCAGTGTGAATCCTGTACTTGCTGAATCAAGCGTACTCCTGTTAATTGGTCCCTGTGCTGATGCAGTGTAAGGCAGGATAGCAGAATGATGAGCCAGAAGGAGTGTCTTAAGGAATAAACCAGTTCAATATTATAACAGACAGGCAAATCAAGATATCACTCGCAGTGAAAAACTTTGAAAATTCACCATAATCTTTGTCTGTTATACTGAAACAGTGTGAATGTAGAAGCAGATTGTAATTCAGGAAAACACAAAGAAGCTTTCTCTTGTTTCTGCTTTGTTTCTTAAGAGCTCAGTGTATACTTTTTAGGAAAAGAAATTATGAATGAGGTGAATATGATGAAAGGCTTCAGCAACACACTTTCCTCTCTGTGTTTATAGAAAAGAGACAGAAGAGAGGGAACTGGAAGAGGCACAGGACATATAAGGAATATAAGCTTTAGTTCATTTAAATATAAGCTTTATTTAACCAAAATGCACCTTTTTTTTGCTGAAAACTCTGCATAATTAATAAACATTCTCAATTAAAAGGAGGCTAATGAACTCTCTTTAAGCCACAGCCAATGGTCCTGTCATTAGAGGTACACCAGTTGCCACAGGTTCCTCTGCATCACATTATGGCACTGTGGTGTGCTGCATCTATTGACATGACATTAAAGAAGAGCCGCAGAGTGAAAATCTTCTGCCTTTGCCATGGATATGAGGAGCTCATTTTGAAATTTGTAGCTGTGAAATATACAGGTATCCTAATTTTTGGTAATGTTTCATGAAAAGGTATACATTTTTTGCCATATATTCATCAGCTGTATTTTTCTTTACATACTAAGATGCTTATTGCAAATGTATGCAAAAAATTTGTGACATACGCCTAATAGGAACAATTTCATAGCTCAGTGGTGCCACATTGATAGACCAAATCAGTGTTATGTCTCAGCATGGATAACACCAGTAGCACTGCATTGGTACAACGATATTGGCCTCCCCTTTGCTGCTATAGGAGCTTCCACTCTTCTGGGAAGGCTTTACAGTAGATTTTGGAATGCTGCTTGGGGATTTGTGCTCATTCAAATACAAGAGAATCAGTGAGGTTGGGCACTGTTGTAGGGCGAGGAGGCCTGATGTGCAGTCAATGTCCCAATTCATCCAAATTCATCAGTGGGGTTAAGGTCAGGACTCCGTACAGGCCACTTGAGTGCTTCCATACCAACCTCGGTGATTTACGATATATCATTATATCGACTTTGTCCATCCTCATGAGCCTTGGAATTCATGACACAGCATGGAAATGGTTGGCTTCCTGATTGGAGAGACAGTCATATCAGATGACATGGAGGGGATCCACATCTGCCCCATACAGACTCTCCAGTGGTGTCCCACAGGGCTCAGTGCTGGGACCTCTTCTGTTCTCACTGGCTGTCTTCAAATGATGACTAAAGACCTACCTCTACATCCAGAACTTAAATCAGTATCTTGTTATTTAAAAAGTCATTGACTTGTGTGTTATTCATACTGTACTAACCTCCGCAACAGAGTTTTTAGACTGATGGGTTGGTGGTTTGTGATGTTTTCTATACTGGGTATAGATATAACTTAACATTTATAACTTTGTTCAAAGAGAAATAAAACATTCACTATATAAACAATGGACCTAATGGATACACTGTTCTTTCTAATTTCTAGCTTTTCTTGGTTACTAAATATATTCTTTGGTCACCCACTGTGGCCCTTCACGGTCTGCCAGGTTATTTCATATTTGATAAGCTCACCAGGGCATCCTTTCTTCTTAACAGCATAAAAAAGTTGATTTTGACGAACACAACATTTTGGCTAGGTCATGAATATAATCTGATTTTTTTACATTCATAAAATGGTCTTCTTTCTCTGCATTTTACAATCTTTGGACACCATGTTTTAATCTTGTCTTTGGTTGTGACCATTGCAGAAAGCACCAGATGCCACAACTAGAATCAACTGTAGACCATTTATTAGCATCCTTGTGCATGCATCAAAACAAAGCTGGAGATTTCTATAACATTTCTATAACATTTCATCAATGCTGTCATTCTTAGTGTTAACCTCATAGTTATTCAGTGAGATGGAATGCAACGAAAATGGCATAATTGTTCAATTATTTGTGCTCTGTTTTTTATATACTGTATAATGTACATAATCCATATTGAAAGCTGTTTACCTACAGACGTGCAGGCAGTCATATGATGGATTGGGTGCCTCAAGGTGAGCTGTAGTTCTTGTTTTACTTGTTTACTGGTTTACAGTGTGCTTCGCAAAGTGCATCGTCATATATTAAAAGCACCATGAAGAGAAAGAATGTAAGCTTGACGAGCTTATCTGGACACTCAATTAATCTAATGTACTAGTGGGAGTGTATATTAAGAAGCAACTGGTTTAATGGCTTGGCTAGCCTGGATTAAAATTAAATATTAAAGAGGGAAATCAGCAGGACACAGAGAAGAACAAAAGACCATGCAAAAGTGGCATTGCATCCTTTCTTTTGTGAAAAAATAAATAGTTACCACAGACTGTTTTCTGTGTTGAAAGGAAAAGGAGATAGAACACTGAGTGACTTACTATATCAATCATTATATTTTCAGCGAGTCCAGGACAGACCAGACACAGTTCCAGCCCAAGCCCAAGTCCCAGCTCCCTATGGATCAAATTCAAACATTATCTATGATTTCAAGATGTAAAATCTTACTGTAGATTACTGTAATGTAAAATAAATCATTGAATAAATAAAAGTTATTCAAAGACTTATTCAATTTTCTTCAATGGATTCTTCCAACGAAAAAAGGCATTATGAGTGGAGGTGGACATTTATTCCACCACTGAGAAGTTTGAATACTGAAGCAATGAGGTGTACTATATGAGGTGTACCTTATAGTCTTATGAGACTCAGCGGTGTGTGTGTTTTTTATTGTCCTCAATATGCTGTTTTTCTTTTAAAGACAGTGATTTGACAAGAGCTACATCTGTTTACGTTAATGATTTTGCTGTTCATTGGTTATATCTAATACAAGACATATAAATGACCATAAACCATCAAAATATTCTATAAAGCCAGTGGTGAAGGAAAAAAAACAAACAGATTATTACTACAGTCATGAATACAGATTTGTGCATGCAAATAATAAAGCAAACAAGATGTGAACAATGTAAACTAAACAACTAAAACAATGTAATGTAGTTTGGCCACGAAATTAAGTTTCAATGTAAAATATCGCTCAAAAAAAAAGTGGTATTAGTATGTACATTTACATAGTAGTATGTAAATTATAAATATACTGCGATTACATTTAGAATTACTACATTTTTACTACATTTACTACATCTGAATGGACATGCTTTCCCATCAGTATTTTTCCAGTTTCTAAAACACACCTTGGTTGCCAGACCAGTTTGTTTTAAGTGTCTTTGGATGTAAGATTAACCACTGGAAAATAGATCCGGATGTTGCACAGCTGACTGCACTCCTAGATAGTTTTTGTAAATAAATTGCCAGTTCACTTTTTAAAATCTTCGGTTGACCAAACCATTACATATCTGCTGTAACCAAATAGCCTGCTTTGTGTATGTACACAAATGTATTTTACTTTTTTATGAGTACTTCCTAGAGGCCATGTCATCTACGTTGTTGAAAGCCACCAAGCCAATGAACTTGGACTCACCAACCATGAGGCTTCTTTGCATACAATAGAATGAGACAGAGAAAAGTCATACAGGATCAGAGTTACTACTTAGTAGACACCAGATTATATACCAGTATATATATATATATATACTGTTTCATTTGTTTATTCATTCATTCATTTTTCAGTAACTGCTTTATCCTGGTCAGGGATGTAAGGGATCTGAAGCCTTTTACTGGGAACACTGGGCATGAGGCAGGAATGCACCCTGGGTAGGACACCAGTCTATCGCAGGGCACAATGCACACACATTCATTCAGGTGAGAGGAAACCGGATAACCCTGAGGGAATCCGCATGGACATGGGGACAGCATGCAAACTCCACACAGGCAGTTCCCCAGCTCAGGATCTAACCAGACACCCTGGAACCCGTATATGTGCAGAACGTTATGAAGTAGCCCGAGTCATGGCCCTTGCAGATGTTAAGGTTGGTGATGTCACACATTACATTTTTCTTCTGTTGCTTGTAGATCTAATTTAAAATTTTGAACTGTACATCATTGTGGTCTTACATCTTATATACTGTAATTATTAGACATTCACTTTATTGAGCTCAGAAGTCATAGTGTGACAGTCTATGCGGCTTTGTTATAGGGATTTCAGTGAGAACAACAGCTCTCTAATTCTCTAGGTTTCCCCGTTTATGTTAAACACACCATTAATATCACTTTATGTCACTTCATTACAACATCTCTTTACTGTCCATCATCGCTGCCATGCTGTTATGCTTTTGTGGTGAGATTAAGGCCTTAATGCCTATTCCTGAGTCTCATTAGAACACAGGGTCCATGTCCACCTGTGCTCACTGTCCGGCACATTGTCTCATCTTTCTGTCACAGAAATAACGACAGAGGGCTGCTTGGCGGGAAGTGGAAGCAGTGCTATTGAGTAAAACACTAACCCTCTTAAAAAGAAAAAAGTAACTGTAATTATACTTGCCCATATTCTGATGCCTTTGCTACTTGCTTCCTGGAATCTACTGTATTAGATAATTCCCTATTTAAAAAACATGAACACTTCAGAGTCAGGAGGATACGTGTATTATGACCCATCGCCGGTAACTGATTTTGTGCATTTTACTTATTTCTTGAATTGATATCATTTCAGTGCAGCCATTTCTGAGAGGTATATGTTTTGTAGTGCCTTAATTTATACATTTCTCAGCAATTTTTTTTTTTTTTACATACAATAGACACACAGTACATGCATGCATATGCCTCTCACTGCTGCAGGTGTGTTCTCAGACACAAAAACAGATCCTTCAAACACTTGACAAAAATGTGCCTCTCAATAAAATAAATGTGGTTTGCAACAAAATAGTCTGTTCACTTGATGCACTTTGATAATGAATTGGTTATATTCTCTGGAAAATGCCAGAATTTTCTGAAATGTGTTTGGAAATCCCACTTTATTCTGTTGTTCTTAGATCTGTACAGAATTTAGTCAATTCCCTGAGGCGCTTCCTTTCTTTGGTTTTTGCTTCCACCATCACAACTGTGTGACTTTGTGTATTTTGTCCTCTTTTCGCTACGGCTGTTTAATAATTTACAAACCACCAAATGTGAAATAATGCCATAGCAAGTTTTACTTCCTCATAGAAAAGCAGATTCAATGGAGAGAGAAAGAAGAGTAGCATTATGCTGAGCATGAGAAGAATATGCAGGCCTACTAAAATATTTAACACTCCTTTTAAAGTTATTTCCTTCTTCTTGCCTTATTGGGCCATGAAATATATTACAGGGACATGTACGAGACAAGGTTGAATGAGGAGCGTCAGAAGTCAGAAATAAAATCAATTCTATTGCGGGAAACGGCTAAACTATACAGAGCCATGGATGAAATCTCATTCAATAACAATGCAGCTACAAATTCAAAGAAACAAACAGAACTAAACTAAAACAAATCTTTTAGATCTTTCCAGGATGTATTAATATAAAACAAATAAATATGATATTTTATATTTAGATATTTTATGATATATTTATCTCATTTACTATTAGTTTTTTTTTTTTTTTTAATTGGTAATCACCAGGGAGTGTTGTGTGTAGAAAGTATTACAGCAGCACTCTCTCTCATTACAATACAGCAAGAGACTTTTTAAAATGAGTTCACAGTCAGCATCCGTGCTGCTGTTTAAAAATTCATGGGATTAAGACCAATGGGCTGCAGTTACATCAATCATGCCCAACTGAGTATGCTAGTGCAGGGGCAGCAAACTGACATTTGACAGTTTTCAACACTGATGCAGAGGCATTCACTGTAACCTCTAGATGCTTTACCCTGACACTCAATGCCATTCGATCTTCTCCTCCAGCTCTCTCTTGATGACTTCTTACTTTATTCTCTGGCTATTTATTTATACTTGTAACACCTTGGCATATTCTGGAAAACCACCAGAGAGTTTTTTTTTTTTTTTTTACTGATACTTGTGTGTTAGTGTGCGACATGGGGCACAGGGCGAATAGTAGCTGTCTCAGAGTGTCTGCACAGTTTATAACCTCTTAGATGAAGACAGCACTGTTCTGTTCAATAACTCTACTGGCAATCTCTTCAATCAAAAATTCATTCACTTCACTCTGATGGGATCAGATTCTGGGGTTATCATTCGCAGATACTGTGGCAAAGAGACTTGATAACCATAAATGTCACCAACACTCATATTTACTGAAGTATGCAAATTACACCAAATGTACAATCTAATGAATGTCTTACTAGTAATGAAATAACTGTTATGAGTATATAGGAATATGAGAATGATCTGCCAACACACCACTCATAAAGCACACAGACCCAGTAACACGAAGACCTACTGTGTAAGAGGATTTATTAATGGTGAATTATTCAACAGCTGGTTCAGTCTATGAGCTCTGTAAAGGTAGTCAAACTATTATGTAAGTTAGTAATTGTTGGTGAGGAAGAGATGCTGCAGAGGGACAATTACTTAAGACAGGTGATAGCAGAACATGACTGTACATTAATTATCCCATGGGAAGACCAGAGTGAGCATGATCAGAGAAGACAACTACAAGCTCTTCACTTAGCCACCGATAATTAATTCTATGAAAAGGTGAATTCAAATTCTGCACAGGGTGTCTGTGTTATATGAGAAGATAGTGAATTGGACTGAAAATGTAATTTAATTCAGTTCAGAGAGCTTGACCAGAAAGATGTCCTGACCAAGATGGCAGCACTGTTGATGTGTCCGGCTTTTAAACGACCTATCAGATACACGTATCTTATACACCATACATTACACTCCACATTTACAAAAACAGTTTGTAGGCTCAATTCTAGATCCTCAGATACTGTTCTGTGCACTTATTCCAAATCTCCTCACACTCTCTGTTAGTGGAACTTGAGAAGTTATATTTTTTTCACCCCCACACTCTGACAAATCTTTTTTGCTGGATATTGGTCTCTATTTTCACAGTCTGCCTTCTCAAATGTCCAATCACCAGACCGGCTCCTACCACAGCTCATAGCAGTTCTAGCATAGTAGGTGAAAGGATTTGAAGAGCAAGAGGCAGAATTAGTTTCAATATGGATTGACAAAAATAACCATAATAGTATTCTTTGTTACACTTCTACTGTGGACAGCTCAAGTGGTTCCTGTGATTATCTAGGGTCTTACATCTGTTTTAGTGCAGGTCTGTGGTATGTCTAGCATGTTTTCTCTAAGCCCTGGTCCCTATGTTGAGTTTCTAGTATTTTGGCCTTGTGGTTTGTGCTGAGATTATGAATTACCCTATGATTGCACTTGCTGTTTTATTTTTGCAGCTTGTACCAATGCCAATTCTTCAATTAGTCCAAGTCAAGCTCTGCCAATACACCTTGATGCCTGTGCCTATCCGAGCAATACATGGAATGTGGTCCTATATTACTGATAATATCAATGTAGTCATCTCTGCACATTTCCAGAACTTCAGTCCATGGTCATTTCTGGTTCAGAAAAATTAGTTCACATCTTTTCACCAATGCAATATCTTCTGCTCCTGTCACATTTTGAGTCAATCAAGTAAGAATTTGGTGTGACTGCAGAACACTGGGGCATTGTCTCATTTCATTTCTCTTTCTTATAATACAACCAGTACATTGACTTTTCTGAATCTATGTTTACAACTGTACATTTCTGTTTCAGAGAAAGCTGAGCAGCAGAGCTAAATTAATGATTTGCCTTTACAAAATCTATTATCCCATGTAATACTCATCAATCCACAAGGAAATGACACAGTAGTGACGTTTAGTATTACACCAACAAGGTTAAATGTGTAAATAAATGAATCCAATTTTTCTGAATTCATTCATCTTCAGTAACTGTTTTATCCTTAGGGCCGCAGTGGATCTGGATCCTGGGAACACTGAGAGCGAGGCAGAGATACACCCACACAGGAAGAACATATGAAACTCAGTAAAGTAGCACACATTATCTCCTGTAACACCTTACTGTTTCTATCTACCAGCTTTGACTGCTGTTGAGGTGCTGCTTTCATGAGAACTGGCCCGGTGTGCACTTCATTTCTGTGCTTGATAAATGCAATTCACAATTCTCAGGTTTCATTACTTCACAATTCTTTGTACTGTACGGTGTGTGATTCTGTGATTCTAAATGAAGAAGGTGAACCTTTATGAAAAAAGAATAAAGTAGTTGCTTTGGATTTAGTTAATTCCAGCTTGTTGGTTCTTGTTTATGATGAATAGATGTCTTATTGAAATACCCATTCTAATAATACAAGATGTTTTTTTACTAATATAATTTATCTTCAGCTCTCTCACCATGAACATCCTGACACTTGGGCTTATAAGATATAACACAGAAATGTAACTGGAGAAGAAGGGGTAGCATTGGTGAAAAGATTTTGAAGTCATTTTATGAAACAAAAGTTACAATCTTCTCTTGTATTTACGTTGGTACAGACTGCCATGGACTACACTTCTGAACACCCACAAACCTTGTCATGTTCACAATCACGGCTTTCTAATCACACAGTCCTGAGCACTATCACTACCACACACAGTATAATAGGACTCCATTTCCACATCCACTTTGTGAAGTAATGTGAATCTTTATCTGCACTTGCCAAGCCTTGATTTCTGTGTATTGCGATTCTGGTTTCTTACTTTGCTCTGCACCTTGTTTTGTGATTTTGGATTCTGGACTTATTTGCCAGTCTTATTAATAAAATTTAACTGCATTTGTATCTGCCTTTGCCTCCCTTCTATGAGACGTTAATTTCAGTCATCATGAACACCGATAGAGGGCTAAATAATCTTCTGTCCATTGGACTAATGGAAAAAAAGGAAATGGATTTGTATACTTAAAGGAGGACACATTTAGCAAAGGAATCAAGAGAGAGTGAAAGTGGCTACGTTTACATGCACATCAGTATTCTGATATTAATCTGAATCTGGCAATATTCTAATCAGTATTGAGTCATGTAAATGCTGCAATCCGATTGCCCGATTCAGGTTAAGACAATATTCCCCAAATTCCAATCCCCACCTGTGGAATATGCCTGTTTTGATTGGAAATTTGTCGCATGTAAACACCTTATTCAGAAAATCCACTGAAAGGAGATATACAGTATGTGCAGCTCAGTCCGCAAGGAATCGTGGGTCCTAACAGATGCTTAGCTGTAGGCTCGGTATTTAGGAACGGCAACTCAGGCATACTTACAGCAACCATGTATCCAGGAATATTCCGATGCCTGTACGCATATAAACATCGTATTCGGAATATGGCTGCAACCCGAATACAGAGCTTAAACCGAATTTGATGTGCATGTAGCCAGTGTCTCTGAAAAGACTGGTAGGAATCAATTTCAATCAAGTAATGATATAAAAACTAGGGGCTACAAAGCTTATGTTGACTAAGGCTTAACAAGAAATCATAAGAGGAGAAATCTAAGGGATTGAGTAGATTAAGTGAGATTGCTTGAATTATTTCATTAGGTGATGATTTTACATCTGTCAAAAGATGTAAAAGTTTCACTCCTGGCACTTAATTCCACTGGAGATAGAGGTTAATGTCAGAAGCAGCCAAGCTTTTTATAGCATGTGGCAAAAAAAAAGTTTTGGCAATAGAAAGCCATCAGTTTTGAGTCTCTCACAGTCTCTCTCCCATTTCCTCATAATGATCTCATTTAGCAAGCAGCACTTCAAACCAAGTCCCTCTCCAATGAAGAAACAACTGATGCGTGAACCCTTTTGTATTCGTAGACATACTGATTTGTCTCCCCGAAGGATGTGAGGGTTGTCAGTGCCTGTGATATTTCCAGCTCCATTTCTCCCTCTGGGTGTCCTTTCACTTGTCAGTTGGAAATATGGCAGACATCAGATAGCCATTAGGAACACCCGCACAGCCAGGTCACACAGTGCTAATTGTGAGATGAAGTCATTGTGAATAGGAAGTGTGTCTAGGGACTGCAGGTTGGGCTTTCTGCCTTCATTTGATGCAGCTTAGTCAAATGGTCCTATTACCACACCCTAACTGCATGCAGGAAGAGTACTTCAACAGCATGATGTACATTTTGATTAAGTGGTATCCTGAATCTAGAACAATATGAAATGTGTGATGGATCTGTTTTCATTTTCTCTCTTTGTATAACATTATAGTTAAATACATCCTGGCCATAAATCACAGAAAATGCTATAGAAGTGAAGAATAACTAATCTGGAGCTGCCTCCTGTGTCACAGGAGGAGCTGGTGCACCCTAGGTGCACTGATTCAGCATCGGAGAGGAGTCACAGCACAATCTTAAACTCAGTGACACATGACTCTCTGTCTGACATGTTGGACAGGTGCACACTGGGTGATTTATACTGGCATAATTTCTTTGGCCCCAAGGAACAAATATTGGCTGTTTATTTCTCCCAGCTCAAGGCTAATGGGATAAATTCAGGCCTGGATAAATATAACTGGCAAAAAGATGCAAACACCAATTTCTGAGGCCCTCTCAGCTAACAGAGTGATTAATGTCTCTCTCTCTCTCTCTCTCTCTCTCTCTCACACACACACACACACACATATATATATATATATATGTATATGGGTTGAATAACAGGAGTCTCGCATCTCTTATATTTGATGAATAGGTTAATGACCTTATCAAAAAAATATATTTCCAATCCTTTGAAAATTGTTTCACTCTTTAAAAACCAGACAGTGAGTTCCATTTATCTTATTGTTTACTCAAACAATAAAACTTGTGATTTCTGATTTGTACTCTGTGTGACAAGATCTGGGTACCTGTATTGAAATATATAAAGCAAGTCTCTATTTGGTTCTCATTTATTGGCTGGAGGATTTGAGGTTTTGATTTAAATCCCAAATCCACTTTGACTGTCCAAAGCTTATTATTGTCTGTGACTTGCTAGTGCAGTTGTGCACTGCCTTTAAAAAGCCATTTTACTTTTTATTTAAAAAGCCATTTTACCATTTTATTCTACTATCAATTACAGCAGTGCTTCAACATAATTAGGCATTCAATAGAAGACTCTTCTTCAGCCCTCTCCCACCTATGTCTCTCTTCCACTGCCTAATATTTGCCCAAAGTGGTAAGCTCTCTGTCTGTGCCATTGCATAATTGTGTTGAGCACAACATAAGAGAGATACCGCAGCTCATTCGACTGGAACAAGCAATTACAGTCCTGAGGGCAGTGTTGGGCTTTCTCAGGCAAGCTCTGAAGATATTACCCTTCCCAAAGAAAGTAATAGACTGTGGATTATGCATGATTGAATAATGAGGGACAGAAAGGAGCAATCCCTGATTCAATTTCTCCTATAAATGTTTTATCTTTCTTTTACCTCTAACATGAATGTCCTTTTATCTTTATCCACCTAATACTGTGGTCTAGCCATTGCCTGCTGAAGCTGTACCTTATATAGATAGAGCTGGTGCATATCCTAGACACCAGAGTGAACCCATTCAAGCTTGTCAACAGAAAGCTGTGCATTCATCAACCAGTAGTTCATCAACCAGTGCAGTATTGCACACCACTACATGATGATGTGAGAAAGGAACAGTCAAATGAGATATAATGGTGCATGCCCTACAGAAATATTTGTTTAAAAAATTAAAAAAAACCCAATGGACCAACATTCATTAATGGTTAATACATAATAGGCAACTTACACTTGTAAATGTGTTAATGTGTACCTTTGTGCCAATGTTACAGTTCCCTCCAAAACTATTGGAACAGCAACACCAAAAACATTTAGGTTTGAGATCAAAAAATGGATATGAGATGAGAAGTTAGGATTTCAGCTTTTATTTCCTGGTATTTACATCTAGATGTGTTAAGCAACATAAAACACAGAACTTTTTGTATCAGACCACCCATTTTTTTAGATATAGAAATAAACACACTTAATAAACATAATATTTGGTCCCTTGCTTGCAATAACTGCATCAAATCCGCGATGACATCACCAAATTGTTGGTTTCTTCTTTTGTGATGCTTTTCCAGGCTTTTAGCGCAGCTTATTTCAGTTGTTGTTTGTTTTGGTTGGTTTCTCTTCAGGAGGTGAAATGATGCTCAGTTGGGTTAAGGTCTGGTGATTGACTTGTCCAGTCTAAAATCTTCCACTTTTTCCTCTGATGAAGTGCGTTGTTGTGTTGGCAGTGTGTTTTGGATCGTTGTCTTGCTGCATGATGAAGTTACTCCCAATTAAATTGGATGCGTTTCTCAGTAGATTGGCAGACAGAATGTTTCTGTAGACTTCTGAATTCGTTCTGCTGCAACCATCATGAGTTACATCATCAATAAAGATTAGTGAGTCTGTTCCAGAAGCAGCCATGCGAGCCCAAGCCATGACACTACCTCCACCATGTTTCACATAAGAGCTTGTATGTTATAGATCATGAGCAGATCCTTTGGTCCTCCACACTTTGGCTTTTCCATCACTTTGGTAGAGGTTAATCTTGGTTCCACATTGCTCAGTAAGCCAGTGGTTTCTTTCTTTTTTCAGGACATTCCAAATGGTTGTATTGGCTATGCCCAATGTTTGTACAATGCCTCTGATTGAATTTGCTCTTTTCTCACCATAGACAGATCTTCATGTTGGCTTATTCTTTTTAACAACAAATGCAGTCTTCAGAGGTGAAACCAAGAGTAGATGTTCAAAGATATTTATTGTTTAAACAAACAGGACACACCTGGGCAACAAGAAAAACACCTGTCAGTCACATGTTCCAGTATTTTTGCTCACCTACAAATTGAGTGGTCTGATACTAAATGTGCTATATTTTATGTCGTTTAACACATATAAATACCAGGAAATAAAAGCTGAAATTCTAAACTCTTTTCTCATATTCATCTTTTGATCTCAAACCCAAATGTCTTCAGTCTACAGCAAAAACAAATTAATTGGCCTTGCCGTTCCAATAGTTTTGGAGGGGACCATATATATTACTACTACTACTACTACTACTACTTCTAATAATAATGAATCTACAATCTAGTGAATGAATCTAGTGATCTACAATCACTATCAAAACAATAAATGTATGAGATTTACTAGAAATCATATTTGACCAGATATAAGACATTGGCATAGAAAATAAATGTCTGAGCATTTCATTTCACACTTTCAGTTCTGACTCTGAGAACACTTCTGAGACCATGTACTCCTCCGTATGTACCCTCACTCTGAGTGCACATCTCTTTGAATATACACAATTTGTGTACATAAACTACATTATATCTGTATGCATTCAGAGGAGTAAAGTGGCAGCAGTAGGAACCCATTACCTAAGACTTTGCTGTTTAAATCAAGCCACACACATAATAAAAAAACACTATAATTTAAAGGTGAACTAGTCAAGATTGGCACTCTAGAGGTTAAGTAGTTGAAGTACAACACCTACCTTGAACCCCTTGAACACAACCTTGAACCCGCCATGTACACAATGCATGCTCCCAGAATCTACAGTGGCCAGCGGAGTTCAGATAAAGTTAGATTAGGATTGTCATGTCACCACGTTCAAGCAAAGAGTTAGGCTGTTTATTAACACCAGTAAATAGCGTGGCTTGTTTATATCATGGTCGCTGTGCTTGCTTTCAGAAACCTAGGGTTAGAAGCAGACATGAACAGTGAGTAACAGCATTGCTCTCATCTTTGCAGATGTCCATTTATTGCACTTTATTTAGCAATTTATGATCTGAAATTGCATTTCACTTAATTAGAGAAACTTAAGATCTGATCATGTTACTCAAAGACTCTTCTTGGTACAGTGGCATTTTTATCAGCGTGGCCATCAAACTCCCATGATTCCTGAGCACGGCGTGGGTGATGGCGTTAGCATTTTACAGTGACCTGTGGTTTGGCCCACTCTGCCATTCAACAAGTTGTTACACTATAAGTATGTGAAATTTTGCTGCATACTGATTTGCTGCTGTGAGAATGGTCAAGAGTGCCTTTGCTGTGCTGTTTTCTTTGTAATGAGCTGCCATGAGTTTTTCAGTTGACCATCAGTACCGGTGTTAGCTCCTTAGCTGCACAGGAGTTTGAGGCAGTTATCTAGCACTAGAGAAATTTCTACAAACGTCGATCATCTAAGGCATTACTTTAGCTGGCTAGGTATCTACTGGAAAAATGTATCTACTTGATTCAATACGTAAAGTCAGCCATTCGTGCTTTATACAGATTGTGTTTACATGCATGTCCAGGAGAATCAACATTAATTATGTGTCCAGCTCTGACATCCTCTTCACCAGTAATAAATCACTGCATCTTGGGAAAGTGCTACAAGTGTTTATTCTAGTTTTACAGTGTTTCTTGTCATTGAGGCAATTACCGGATTCTGCCACATTTTGCATTCTGAACAGACTGAGATGGGGGTATTGTGAAAGGGTGTTGTGGATTGTGTATAAAAAGATTGGCAGGATGCACATTTAAACACAGGAAAGCATTCTGCCCTGGACTGCAGGCTTTCAAATGGGTTTTCTCAGCCTTTTGTTGATGCTATTGCATAAACAATTATTATTTTTTTGTCATGTTCTGCACATGATAAACACTGTGTCATTTGTACTAGTAAGAAATCAAAAAAAAAAAGTCTATTGTACCTTTAGCCATTCAATTCAGTTAGGCTGAAAATAAAGTCGATCTGATGAAGGTTCCAGCTTTCCATTTTCACACAGAGCTGCTATGATCTCCTTCATCCTAAAACCACATTAATGCAAAGTCATATCATTGATTTTTGCACCTTCTAGCACTCATACATTTTATTGATTTTTCCACTGAAGCTTTTTGCTTTTTATCATGAGCTCAAAGAATGGTCTTGCATCTCTATTCCTGCTTAAGGAATTCAAAAATATCCTTATGTCCTTTTGTGGACTTTTGCCTCAGTAATACAGATGGAAAATGATGGAAGGCACTTCTACTACGAAATAGCTTTATTTGTTCATTTAGAATTTGGCAGTGTCTGTCATTTCAATATCCACTTCACTTACACTTAATCCAAAAAGAAAGAAAGAAAGAAAGAAAGAAAGAAAGAAAAAGAATAAAGAACAGAAAATTAGGGGTCACCTTTTAAATGGAATGTCATATGATAATTAATTTATTAAAGAGAAGAAATTTTGCCCTGCATTATGTTGAAATGTACGCAAATAAGCATAGAGGAAGAGATACAGAAGTAGTAAAAGTGCAAAAAAAAAAAAAAAAAGTACAGTACAAGTAATTAGGCAATCACATAATTTTGTTTTTAGGTTCCATAATCATTTATTTCCATAGTCTAGGCTTTAAGTCAGGCATATTTAAATCTATACTGCATATATATTTGTATATTAGGCCTAATGAGTGAGCATGCTTTAGTTGAATATTCAGCTGTAAATCAACAGAAATGTTAAATTTTAAAATTCCTATTCCCTAAAAAATGCAGGTCATGTGACAGGTTTAGGCAACTAATTTGATGAACATAGTTGAAAGAGAAAATAGTAAAAGGTCAATATCTACTCATTTAGGTTTAACTGAGAGGTGCAGTAACTTTTAAAATAAACATGGCCATGAAAATATGGAAATATGGAAGTGAGAAATGTACAGTCATGGGAAAAAGAAAGTACACCCTCCTTCAATTCTATGTTTTTTATTAATCAGGGCCTGAATATCAATTGTGTAGTCCTCACCAGCTTCTATAAACAAACATACAGAAAAACAACAAGAACAACCCAAAGAAAACACAAGAGATTTCAATAAGTAATCATTTTTTTTTCTCTGAAATGTAAACCAACATTCAGAAACCAGGTGGGAAAAAATAAGTACACCATTCCTAATTCCACAATCATTAAGAGTACGATTAGCAGTCTAATGAAATGCACAAGATTAGTTAATCCTCTAGAAGTGTGTCTACCTCTATAAAAGCAGAACCTTTGGTAGTTTGGTGTTCTGGAGCATTAAGGTGTGTATCTACATCATGTCAAGAAGAACGGACATCAGCCATAACTTCAGAGAAGCAGTTGTTGAGGACCACACAATTGTTATTTAGGCCCTGATAAATAAAAACATAGAACTGAGGGAGGGTGTACTTTCTTTTTCCCCCATGACTGTAGTTGGGTGGTGGTGCATTAAATAGAAATCACTATAAATTCAGGGTATTAGGGTAATTATTATTATTATTATTAAGTGAAGTGATGTGTGGCGACCCATACTTGGAATTTGTGCTCTGCATTTAACCCATACAAGTGCACACACACACACACACACACACACACACACACACACACACGGAGCAGCGGGGGGTTCGGTGCCTTGCTCACCTCAGTCGTGGTATTGAGGGAGGAAGAGAGCGCTGGTCATTCACTCCCCCCACCTACAATCCCTGCCGGACCTGAGACTCGAACCCGAGACTCGGACCTGCGACCTTCAGATTCACCTTCGGGTTACAAGTCCAACTCTCTAACCATTAGGCCACGACTGCCGCCGAAAGACAGCTTTTTGCCCCTGCTGCCGAAACCCAGGATTGGACCAAAGACGTTCAGATCTTCAGTCTAACGCTCTCCCAGCTGAGCTATTTCGGCAAACTTGTCTGTCCCACTAAGTAAACAGGTCAGATTAACATGCTCTTCATGCTGGCTCATCATTAGGAATGTAATAAAACAAACCTTGCCAGGCATGATTCAGTCGGGGAAGATATGTCAAACCATGTTTCCATTTCTTGCATCTAATTAGCACATTTATAAGATAGAGATATGATGCATGCTTCTGCAGAGAGCAGCCATGCATCATAATCAGAACAGAGAACTACAAACAATATTTCAGTGTTTTTCTTACACAACGCAGTACTGACATCAGCATGTATTCTGTGCCAGTAAAATAAATGTGAAAGGCTGATGGTATTTCACATGGCATTTGTTGGTATTTTCTGTTTTAGTGTCTTAGGGTTTGGTTTAACTTTGATCTACGTTGTGAAGAGAAATTGTATTGTATGAAAAGGTAAACAATTGAAATCTTTATTTCAACACTGGGACTGATAAAAGTGATATAAATTATTGTATGCAGTCATTTATTTTGTAGTCATGCAGTCATTTAATTTTCGTATGTGAATTGTGTTGCCTTCTTTGTATAACATCAGATTTGGAGGCATTTCCCGGGTCACTCTGACAGCCTCTCATCCTCTTATACTCAAAGTAGAAAATCCTATAATGAAGCTTTTCTTACACTCGTATTTGAAATGAAATGCAAAGCAACCTCATCATAAAGCTTACAGTGTGGCAGTGTATTGTTTTTGTTCTTTATCTTAAATCACTCAAAAGGAGAACATGTTTGAGGAAAGGTTCTATCTTTTCATGCTAGTTTATCCACTTTGAATGTAAATGCTTGCATTAGGTAATTTTGTTTTCGTGATAAAGCTAAGTTTTCTTTGCACAGAAATTGCAGCAGGCTGAAAAGAGTTGGATATCCAACACAAATCACTTGTAACAGATGGCAGTTTACTGATTAACAGTGCACATTAACTCAGCAAGTAGATTTAAAAGAATTTCATGCACTTCCTTCCATTCTCTGTACCACTTATCCTACACAGGGTCATGGGGGAGCCTGGACATATCCAGGCTCCGGGGAACTCAGCGCACAAGGCAGGAAGGGGTCCTGAAACCACATCGACTCTTCGATATTCAAGATGTTGCACAATTTCTAGGTCACTATATAAATTTAAGCAAATTTGTGATAATGACCATGTTAACCCCTTTGTACAAAAGGTCAGATTTTCTGTGAGACCTATCCCTACCTTTGAAGCACGTGCTTAGATGACACTCCAATGAATTTGATCTAACATGGATCATCAGGTTTTACATAAACTTGTGGAGTCTCTCTCAGCTTGATTGCTGTCATTAAAGAAAAAGGGGACATACCAAATACTATGAAATTCATGTAAATATTTTTAAGATTCTACTTTTCACTCAAGTTGCTGCTGATGAAAAGTTTTGTGTTAAATTATTTAGTGATAACTTTTCACACCACTTTTTAATTTTTTAAAAAGCCTTTCAACATAAAACCTATACTTTTATTGATACATCAATCATATGAATAATCTTTGCCTCTCAAGTCAAGTCAAGTGGAGTTTTTATTGTCGTTTTTATTGCCATTCCTCTATATAGCTTGCATACATTGGAATGAAATGCTGTTTCTCCAGGACCATGGTGCAACACATAAAAATACAGTAGTACAATACACAAGACTACATAAATGCAAATACCCAACAGTGTGAGCCAAGTGCAGGACTATGAACACACAGAACAATGTACACACAGGGCAATAGATACACACGGATATTAGAACAGTGTTGTATGGGAAAGCTATTGCAACTACGGACTGTAAACTATTGAGCAGTGTAGCAGCAATATTGGTAGCAAAAACAGTCTCATAAATAAGTGTCTGATGCATCTTTGTAAAGTGCAGGTGTGCAGTGGTATTGAGTAATACTAGTTTAGGTGCTTGAATAGTCCAGGTTAGCATTGGGTTGCAGCAAGATGTTGAGTTATCTGACTCCCTCAGGGAAGACACTGTTGCAGAGTCTGGTGGTGGTGGTGGTGGCACAGATCCTCTGGTACCTTCTGGCAGATGGCAGGAGGGTGAAGAGTCCATGAGAAGGGTGTGCAAGAGGCTGGTCATCCGTAATCCTGATGCAGCGGTTATTGAACGAGGCGATGATGGTGGGTAGAGAGACCCTGATGATCTTTTCAGCTGTTCTCACAATTTGCTGTAGGCTCTTGCGAGCAGAAGAGGATATGGTTTCTGAAACAAGTCCTAATTTACCCTGTAAACACATTGTAACATTATAGCCCTCTTTATTACCTCAAATTCTGTGTTAAGACACAAGTAGATATCTCTCCTCAGCTATCAGAAATAATCATAGCCCATTAGAGCAGCTGTAGCTGTGTGATACTTTACCTGACCAGCTCTGATTTAATGCCAGTGTGATGGGTGTCACATTTGGGAAAAATCCACTTTGTTCCAGCTTAGCTTTCTTCTAACATTATTTCACCCACCCATACAAGCTCCTTCCTTCCCTCCCTACTTCCCTCCCTCCCTCCCCAACCCCAGCTTTGCATTTCCATTTTCAAATGCTAGTGGCCAACGGAGCGGGAGATGATACATCAATCATGCTCTGGCTAAGAGTAATCCTTGCCTTCCCACATACCTGCCAGCCAATAGGATGACAGTTTGTTGACACCTAGTCTCTTGTGAGGTTCTGCCTCTGTAAACCCATCACACTGAACCACCCACCCGCAGGGTGACAAATCTCCCCTTCTGCAGAGACATGTAGACTGATAGCCGATATCCTCACTAGCTAGGAACCACTCTGGTTTCATCTCAGAAAGGTGACTAATGTTGAGAGAGCTCAGAATGAATGTGACAGCAAAAAGCACTTTATCTCTCATGTGCTGTGCTTCAAGGCTTAAAGCAAAACACTAAACAGCAATACACACAATGTAAGAATCTCAGTTTTTACATTGGTATGAATGGTAATTGTTAAATTAAATTGTTAACCATTACCTTATTATATTGTAAATTTACAGGACTTTATGACTATATAGAGTGTCCTGCCCAGGCACCAGGTTATGTGCTTGATAATATACAGTTTTTATTTTAGCAAAATATAACATCATCAATATAACGGATGATGTATTGTTGTATTTACAAAACATCCTCTACATGATTGCCATTTCTCTTAAACACACGGAGTCGTCTCTCCCAACTTCGGTTCCCAGTTTGGCGACAGTGACGTGTGTGATGTGCTTGCCATGTTTCCTGTTCCCAGTCCAGCCATGAGAATGATTGCAATACGTCTTCTTTTTTTCGAAGGCATTCTTAAAGAATATCGGCAAAAATATATATAATAGAAACTAGGCATGAAAAATTATGTAAGATATTTAGCTAAAAACGTGTTAATTTCCCCTATGTATGGAGACTTAATCAAATCAAATAATCAAAAACGTTGGAAAAGTGAAATTTATCACTATACAGTTTCGATGTTAATTATTTATTTTAATGACATTTTCATTCATTCAAATGAATGAAAAAATGGATGCATGGAAAATGCATTCTTCCAGCCTCTAATGGGAAATTGAAAATACAGAGTGAATTAATTAATAGAGTGATATGTTTATTATTCATAATGATTTAGTTCCTGTGAAATCTTACTAACACAAAATAATGCTGTGTTGACTAGAGGTCGTGACATGTAATTCCCAACCTCAGACTAGGAAAAGCCAAAAAAAAAAAAAAAAAAAACACCCCCTCAAATCGATTGAAATTCCTACTGGGGAACTAGCTGTAGTCTTCTCAACCACGAGTTCCTCTGAGTTCAGGCAGTGACATCAAATCAACATGGCTGTTTGCAGCCACTTCTTACTTTTAAATAAGGAATGATGTATATACAAGTATTTGCTTTTGGGCACTCAAAATACAGACTTATTCGCTTGTTAAATCTATAACATTGACTGTACGGTTTGCCGAATTTAGGAGGAAAATATACATCACAGTTAACTGGCTGATAAACAAAAGACAAACATGGAGACGTCTATGTTTTTTCCCCCACTTTATAGTTTGAATGCATGGAGGTGGAAAATGACATCATTCTGAGATCTGACTCCCCACTTTCAAAGTAAGTTTAATGAATAAATAAATAATAATCATTTTGCCATTGATAACATATGCTTTGATTGTGTTTCTATATTAAACAAGCCTAAGCCTGTGCTCCTTTGTGTAATCTAATTACTTTGTGTAAATTGTAAATTACTAGTAATATGTTATTAGGTGGTATCTAAGCCTGTTTTGTATTTTAGGCTACTGTCTGTTCGTTCCATAAATGTGCTTTATCTGATGTGAACTGCTGGTTAAACAAATAATTCCTTCTCATGTTTATTTATGGCGCAGTGGGTAGTGTTGCTGTCTCGCAGCTCCAGGTTCACTGGTTTGATCTAATCTCAGGTTGCTGTTTGAGTTTCACCTGCTCTCCTATTTTTGCATGAGCATCTTCTGGCCCCAGAAAGCCAAAGATGTCATTTGTCTATTAAAGGGACTTTATATCCAGTCCTGGAGACTAGGCACATACACAAATCTACAGAACTGTACATGGGGTTCTACCTTAAAATGCAGACTGAGGATCCTTTTCATTCATGTGACTCTGTTATAACTGTCA
Source organism: Pangasius sanitwongsei (assembly GCA_037576675.1). Lineage (NCBI taxonomy): Eukaryota > Metazoa > Chordata > Actinopteri > Siluriformes > Pangasiidae > Pangasius > Pangasius sanitwongsei. Next base: position 1,161,793 of record CM075003.1, on the reverse strand, counting down.
TGTAATTATAAAACATTTCAAACAAAAAAATGGCTAATGTATTAAGTACATGCTGTTCCACATATCTCCAACTTGCAGTGTGACTCAATTAAAATGACTGATTCACATTAAAGGTTCTTGCATCCTCGGCATATGACATGCTGTGCTCTGTAGGGCTGATCTGCTGGAAGTATCCCATTATTAAGCTGTCACGATTTCAGTTGGGGAAATTGCTGTGAAATAAATAAATAAATAAATAAATAAATGAAAGCAATCTCTGGTTCATCAGATAATTACTGTGTTCTTACTGCACATTGCAAGAATGCCTTGGAGACTGCCTCTGTTTTAGAAAGCCTTACACCCTGAGGCATTCTCCTCCACCTCACTTAAAAGATGCTTTGCTCTGTCAGTACGTGGCTGTGTTAACGCTAACCTCTACGCTGTAGTACGGTCCTATTCAAATTAGCACTTAGATAATGCAATGAATCTATCTCAAGCAAAATACAAGCCAGTGTATATTATAGACATATCAACAGCTTTAGATCCCAACCTTTTTTAACCACAAGAGGTGCTTAAAAATATTAAACTCAGCACCACTCTGTTTCTACCACCACAAAACTCTGTCAAACAACTTGCAGATAAAACTATTTCTGCAACTTCATTCCTAAAACTTCCTGAAATGATGTATGAACTGGAGCACGATCTGATGATATAATATCTCACTTTCATTATGCATTCATCTTCCTGAAAATAGTATTGCTATCCCTGCAAGGTTAAAGATAAGTTTGAGATAAGTTTCTTGCACGTTTGTGCTGAAATAATAAGGTGGTCATGAGGGGATTCTTGTAAACGAGGTATGGCATTAGAGGCAAAGCGCAGCCACTGATAACTAAGCAACATGTCCTGAACACAGCGTTAGGTAGAAAAGAATGCAGATATTCTATCTATTGCCTTCTTTCTTCTCATTTTTGCAGAAGATAATGAATTTCAGTGCTATTTTACAGGCCTTCTGTGGATTTCTGTTATTATTTTCTCACAATCTCTGCCTCATATGTAAAAGGGGAATGATCTTCAAAATCCACAGACACTATATTTGACTTTTCTGTACTAACTAGCCAGGAGCAGTAAACAGTGTCAGGTAATGTATTTAATAAAACACCAAGCATCCTATTCTATCAAATTAAATGAAATGACAAATCAGTAGCCTCACATTTGACTGTATTCCATCCTGCGCTCTTTTATTTCAAGACTTACATATTGCTGCATATTAAAGTAGCTCGAGTCTTACTCCTTAACCTTATCCCCAGAGTTGTGTACGCTCAATTTGCTTTGGTGTGCATGTGAATAACATTCATTTAAATTCTGAGTTGATGCTGAATTGTACTACAAGCTTGACATTTTGACGAGTTTAACAAACTCAGGCAGACAAGGGAGCACATTTGTGAAAGAGGGCTGAAAGGAGCACTTCAGAGATAGGATGCAGAAAGCTTCCCGTGTGCTGTCACTGTTTCACTGAATATGAGTGGGAGCTATCTGAGAGGGAGGATGCAGTACACTAAGTAAAGAATGGTACAAAACGTTTTACTTGTTTTTGCATTTTCCTTTTTCTGTAACACTTTACAATAAAGGTACATGAATAATCATGCACTAATATTTGAAATAATACTTACTTAAATATGAACTAATGATGAGTAAAGGCATGTCCTGATCACGAACTAATGGAGAGCTAACCTTAACTATGACGTGAGTCTTATGAATTCATACGTGAATAACAACCACCTTAAGTACACGTTAGTACGTTTGTTAGTTAATGTGTTAAATAACACATGGGGTAAACTAAATCTAAAATGCTCTATAAGAAAGAATATAAATTAAACATGCATTATTTCAAACTGTTTATCTAATTTGTCATATGAAGCTGTGTATACAAACATCATTGGATGGCACTGGATAACTTTCATAAATCACACTGATCCTCTTTATTGAACATAGAAAGACGCACTAATAATAAACACCAGTAATTTCATCTCAATACATTTTGCGTCATTCTCAACAATGAAATTAATGCAGTAATGTTTATTCATTTCTCTATTAACGTTTTAAACCAGTGCTCTATAAGATTATTTTCCAGTGTTTCAGTCTGAGAATGATGATCGTCTGTTCTTAAGTCCAACTTGGTGGGAATTTGTAAATATCATAGTTTCACATCCCAAACCACATTCTACCAATAAATACTGCCAGTACACCAATCATGTCATTCCTATTTACGGTTGAGTGGGTAGTACGTGATTTGGGACTGAATAATCATTAAATGTATACTGACCTGTCATTTGCAGCTTTGAGAAAGAGTGATGCAACAACGCTTATGTTATGAAATGTCCTGAATTGAGTACTGTACCTTGCAATAGCATTTTATTTATTTATTTTTTTACCAGAGAGGATTTCTAACCCCCAGATTCCCAAATTTTGCATCCAGAAGCTTTAAGACAATTTAATTGAAGCCTACTGCCAGGAATGTAAACTTTGATTGAAAATGTTGCCTGACTTTCTACTGCAAAATCCAGGAAAATATCTATTTCCAGCGTTTGGGCAGAAATTAGACAGCTGACTATTGCTGCACTTTGACAGGGTTGACAACAGCTTTTCACATTGGTTCACTGAGTTGTTATATTCATCTGCTAGAGCAAACTTCAAATGTTCCAAATTGACAAAATAGCATGTAATTACAGCTGTGTAGTGACAACATGCCAATGTCCAATGAAATTACTGTCACACATCTACCACACACACATACACACTTATACACAGACACACAAACAAACTTCTAGAAATTCTCACCTGTCCTGAAGGTGTGTACAATCACTGACCAGTCTCAAAATAATTTTCTGACCATTTTTGTGTGTTACAAGATGATATTCCAGTTTAATGCCTCCATGACGGCAAACGTGGCAGGTGGATACGACACAACATTGTTAGCTTGGAACATTTCAGGAACACTTTAACCAGTGAATCCTAAACTATTATTAAAATTTTGACAGGACATAAACATTTCAGGCCTCAAAAAGAAGAGAAAATAAGCAATAAAGGAGAACTGGGGAAGTGTTGACATGCAAATGGTTTATAAATCTGACTTCTAGGAGGCTTGCCAGCATGAGAAAAAAAGAGATTGAGAGGGAAATAAATTGCATCTTTTTGAAAAACACAATCAGATACTGTGATTCACATCAGAATTATTACAGTTTTTCCCTTATTATTATTATTATTATTATTATTATTATTATTATCATTATTATTATTATCCGTTAAAGAAATAAATGATTTCACTTTGGATAGTGATAAAACCTCACATATTTCTATCTTTTTAATGAAAGACCATAATTAAGCCTGTAGGAGCCCTTTATACATGAACAAATCACTACAGTATGATAAAGTTTAAAAATATATAACAATGTACACAGTTAATAAACCAAAATTGAAAGAGTACAATGGCATTTCATCCCTTGCAAGAATCTAGCAAAGCCTTTATTCTAGCAAAGCCAAAAAAAAAGATGAAATGTAAGACTTTATTATTAAATAGATCTTATATGGATACATGCAATTATCCAGATGCATTACAGAACAATAAAATTCATCTGAGCTATGAGAACTGAGATGCTCTTGTTTATGATCTATAAATGTACACAGGATTTATATATTTCATTAATTGGCTTAAAACTCCAGAGTGAACTCATTCTCAGAAAGGATGGAAATCAATCATAATGCTAAAATATCCATCCCTGAACTGTTACATAGTTAACTTTAATATATGAATAAGGCCAATATTGTGTGGTTCTATAACTAGAGTGCTAAGTGAGGATAGATACTGTATATTGAACTGTATATTGCAGTGCTTCAAGTAACAAGTAACTATTATGAATATTTAAACCTTTGTCTGTTATTTGCACAAGACGACACCAAATAAGGGTTAATTGTTTAATTAATATGGTAAAAGAACAGTCACCTTCTTTAATAGAGAAAATAAATTGAAGAAATCATGAAATGCCTTTCATTGTTCAATTCATTTGAAGGATAAATCATGTTTGCTGAACAAAAGATAGCTTTTGGGAACAGACCGTTCATTTACCAATGTAATGATTGACAGCATCATTTTTCTCACGAGCTGTCTAAACAAAACCATCGTATGGTGTCAGCGTTCTGCATCAAGTCGAGAGAGCCTGACCTTGGCTGCTTTTTTTTATTTCCTTCACCATTAGAACTCTAAGAATTAATTAGTCTGTGTGAAATACACCACACATATGTTCACGTCACCTTTAAAAAGTGAAAAGAGAAAAGTTACAAGCCAAGCGTGAATGGTGTTAACATCTAATAAAGTGTCAGAGAGGAAACCTGCCTCACTAATCAGTAGTTTTGTAGTCAGAATAATGAGTCATTTAAATATTCAGCAGACGAGAAAGAAACTAGTGGCAAAGCTAGTGGCATTTGTTCATCACTGGTTACAGGAAGAGTACAAGAGGTCTAAAGTGATGGCTTGCAAGTCGGGGCTCTATTTTGTGCCCACAGCTAACACACAAACAAGGTATACGTTTGTACTGCATATTTTTGATGCCTTCGGGGATACTGGCACAGGTGGTAACATGGTGCTGACTTAATACTTTATTAATAGTAAACAGTGGTTAAGCTGCAAAATCTACATCAAATCAGCTTTTCTCAATCCATTGTGACGGAGTGTGCAGTGCAGCACAGTGGCGCTTTTCTAATGACACAGGAATAGATTTTACTTTCTGATTTATATCAGTGTCTAGTGGTAGCAATAACTAGCTGACTGACAGGACTTCCAGAAAAAAAAAATGCAGTCTGTTCTGTTTTCTCTCTGACCAGATTTCCTGTTGATGTTTTAGTGAGAATGTAATAAAGACAAACTGCACAATAATGCAATGGGTTAAATATACAGATATCAAACTAATACAGCAATCGAAAGACCTTAAAAAAGAAAACATGTAGAACGTATAGACAGAATTACACATAAGCCACACGCTGCACTCACACACAAAGTACATACTGATCCCACATAGTGTCCCGCTACAATATACTATATAACACTATAATATATACAGGACTCAGGCTATATTCTGAAGTCTACACTAGCATTTAGAAAGTTATAAGAATTACTATATGATAAATGTCATTAAAATCTCATTTTGTGTTTAATCTCATAATGCTCATGAGCATTCTGATCACATTACAAGCAAATGCATGTTTAATTGCTAGAAAATTATTTTCATTGCAGAATGCAACCTCTGCACACATCTGCTTTTCAATAACTCTATACATATACAGTCCCCTCCAAAAATATTGGAACAGCAAGGCCAATTCTTTTGTTTTTGCTTTACGTTGAAGACATTTGGGTTTGCGATCCAAAGATGAATATGAGACGAAAGATCAGAAATTCAGCTTTCATTTCCTGATATTTACATCTAGATGTGTTAAACAACTTAGAACATAAACACATACTGGTAGGTGGATTGCCTAAGATAAACTGCCCCTTTGTGTTGTGAATGAGTGTGTGAATGTGTGTGTGACTGGCATTCCATCCAGAGTGTATTCCTGCCTCATTCCCAGGATAATCTCTGGATCCACCATGACCCTGACCAGGATAAGCAGTTACTGAAAGTGAGCAGGAGTGTATTTAGTTTTCGGTCCTATTTAGGGTGATATAAATAGTTAAAATCCATGAAACCAAGTTGTAAGAAATGGGGCAAGGCTGCACCTGAAGACTTGTTTGTCCCTGCTTCTGCACTAAGAGGGAGTCTTGCATCTTTTAACCTAATTGGTAGGCAATTTTTTAACGTCGCGCTTCCTTTCGCACTGCTCCGCCCATTCATTTTTGATCACGGAAATAACAACAGTATGCTAACGTGAAAAAAATGGGCTTGTCTCTAAACCAAAATAGCAACACACTAGTGTTAATCAGTAAATTATACTTGCGTCAGTTTGAATATAGTGTGTTTATTCTTGAAATCCTGGTGTAAGGCTGAATGAAGACATGAGCACCATCCTTACCCTTGGCCTGTCATTCATATTTTGACAAGTAATTAAAAAAGTGTTGACTTCCCCAACTTACAAATCACGACTTATGAACTACAAATCCTTTTAAAATTACAGTTATGGGACTACGTTGTTGACTGACTACACACAGGAACTAAATACATCTGCCAGTAGCTGTACACGTATAAATGTAAATTAGGTATGCCGAAACAACACAGACTAATATGGAGTTTCTATAAAAGAGAAAAGAACAAGTAACAAAAGCTGAGGTGAAAGTCTGCATCAGAAGGAAGAGTAGTTTTAAAACTTTTCTTCTGACAATTGTTATGCAGAGGCACTTGGATGAGCCCTGTTATTAACCTACGGAGCTAATATAAACATCTAGCCACTGTTTCTAATTCTGTAAATTTGTAATTCTGTATATTTAATACCAGTAGACAGAATGTCAGTGCATTTTTTTTTCAGTTAGTTGTAATAATCTACTTTTTTCTTTGTGATTACTTTTTTTTTTTTTAAACTTTGTATTTATTTCCTGTTGACTATTTTGCTCTTTCTTTTCATGTAGTGGGCATGCAAATTCATTTTTTGAAAAAAAAAAAAAAAAAAAAGCCCACTAAAGGGCTAGGCAATACTCAGCACTGTGAGCTAGGGAAAATAGACAGGACTAAATCAAGAAACACAAAGAAGGCTATAGTCAAAATACTAATCAAAAACCACAGAGAACAAAGGAACGGTCACAGACACAGTGCCAGAAGCAAGGAAAATTGAGCTTGTGAGTCGGGGTTATTTAAAGGGAGTAGTCTGATTGCAAACAGGTGTGTGTCATTAATAATCAGGTGACTGGGAACAGGGATAGGAAACTGACTAGAGGTCACGTGATGAGGTTGTAGGCTGAAGATCATGGGAATTGTAGTTATAGGAGCTACACACAGGCATAACAATGCATTGCTATAATGGAATAATTTCCTTTTGGAGATTAATACAATTTATCTTATCTTAACACAGCATAGAAAAAAAACACTGACTGTAGACTGATAGAATAAACCTAGTGTTTTGCTGCATATACTGAAAGAAGTTAGAGAGAAGAGTGTGGTCAGGCATTTTCTATATCATGCATCAGTGTATTCAGTCTGCTCCAATCTGTACCTAAGCCCCAGGTACCTGTAGGATTGCACACTAACACCCTGGATGTTAGTACTGTGCCCTAACACCTCCAACACACAACTATATGATGTTACACTTTTTTTTTTTTTACACTTGCAATACATGCCATAATATATGATTGGCTTCCTTTCCATAAACAGTCAACCTTTTGCACTATAACTAGGTGCAGTTGTGTTATTATCACTCTAAAGTTCCAAACAGGAATGTGTTTAATTAATGTGAATAGCGTATGAAATTAAAAATATTATTAAATAATACTTATTTTTTGTAATCTCCTCAGTCAGACTGATTTATTCACTACCTCACTTTCCTTGAAGCCTTCCTGTTCTATGACTTTCTTTTTTAAGAGTAGCTAGACTTTTGGTCTCAGGCTGGAAAGTCTAAATTGCCCAACACAGGGTGCATGACTCAACTTTTTCCAACAGACTTAGGGCAGCTAGCAGACCAACAGGGATACAGAAGATTAACAGGTTAATGGCAACACCCACCTCCTCATTTCCCGAGCTTGACACTTATGGAATAGCAATGAGATTAATTCTTATGGAATGTAAAAGGGCAGAGAGTGGGTTAGTCAAAAGGTTAAAGGATAAGGAATGTTATGGATGTTCATATGTATGCATCTTTTTAAAATCAAATTCATTCATTCATTCATTCATTCATTCACTCACAGTTTTAACTGGAGAGGTTAACACTGGTTCACCATGGATGGCATGCTAGTCCATTACAGAGTGTGTATGGGAAGTACATGCACTGCGATGGACTGGGATCCCATCTGTGCACAAATTATTCTTTTATTACACAACAGTTAGTTCCAGTCCCCTAATTTGATTGGATGAGTGGCATTCCAAGAGTGCTGATATTCAGTATAACATCACTGGTTCATCTGCACAAAAATTTCACTTCTAGCGAAAGTTCATTACAACGAAACCATTACTACAGTTGAGTTAGCGACATCATCAGCAGACGTGGCAAATGATGCATTTTTCACGAATATCGCTTTTGACTGAAAATATGGAAGCTCGTCAGATGAATATGAAAGGGAAGAAGGGAAGCCAGTTGCACCAGAAGCACCTTTAAGGGAAATGTACAAATAAATGTGGGCCCAGCGAGCAGCAACACAATGCTCTCCATCTGTGGCTTCTTCAGGATCTGTTTAATTTAGCAGAGCCAAAATAAACAAAATATTTGGTCATATTGTGTCCAAAATGTCAGTTACTCAATATTAATTTCTTGTTTATAAAACTTATAAACTGTATTAAAGCAATATCACACTTGCAATCGTGCTGTTGTAGTAACTATCAGCACGGCTGTGATTCGGCTGTAGGCGATATTCACTACACCAGCACTCTTGCTCATGTGATATTGCTTAATTAAACTACTGGGCTTTGACAGGATAGACCATACGATCAACTGTTAACCTTAGATGGAAAATATTGTTTTTATCACTACTGATTCGTTGGAATTTTCTTATTTTAAAAATCTTATTATTATAATCAATGTTGTTGTTCTTTCAGCTGCTTGCATTAAGGGTCACCAGTTTGATTTGGCACAGGTTTTTCGCTGGATGTCCTTCCTGACACAACCCTCCCTCTTTATCTGGGCTTGAGACCAACACTGGGATTACACTCCCAGTGGCTGGGTTGGTTCCTTGCCCGGGAATCAAACCTGGGCCGCTGCAATGAGAGAGCGGGATCCTTAGATGCTAGACCCTCAGGGGCCTATTACTGTAATCAATACATCATCATAATAGTGAGAAATTTACTGAAGTAATAACTTGGCCATAAGTACTGTACATGTACTGAATATATCTGAAATATGTCTGTGTTTCGTGCTAAATTCGTTTGATTAATAACAATTAAGAACTACCCATTACTCAACAATAATCAATAAAAATATCAATAAATATCAATCAAAGAATACCATTTATGAAATCTGCATTTTCATTTAAAGACACATATCAGGCATACCTATAACGACGGTAGAGTTTGTGATAAAACTAGTGATTATAAACACCTCATACCTGAGAGAGAACAGGAAGTAAAAAAGGTTTCTCAGAGTCTTGCAGTGAGAATTACTGAATACTGAACTTTCAGATAAAAAAGAAGCAGATTTATGGTGAATGAGGGCATGTTGGTGTAGCTGAATTGTCAATGTTTTATATGCACTTATTCTTCCATTTTTCATTAACTGGCCCCTAGTGACAGAAACACATGATCAAAGAAGACCTTTCCCCATATCTGGCTGAACTCCTGTGCTCCGGCTGAATTTAAATGTATTTTTTTGAAAGTTCTGAAGGAACTGTATTTTACAATCTGTTAAACTGTTAAACAAAAAATGTTTCAGTATGCCCTTCAACAAGAAAGTATTAATAGATATTATACAGTATGAAAACTTAAACCTTAAAACCTCAGCTTAACTTTAAACTTTCTAACCTTCCACATTAATAGAGTCATCTCGCAAACATTGTGTTTACGTTTACACAGGTGAAACAATTAAATCGGTATTAAAATTTCTTAAGGAATTTATATTGATATTAAGATAGCTATACCTTTCTATAATGATTTGTTTGAAGTTCTTTGGCACCCGGGAACACAGTTGTTTTGTGTGAGCTTACTCATTCTGTGGCTCAGTAAGCTCCTTCACACAAACCCCAGCTGGCGTCTGTAAAAATGAAGAAATGTATTTGTCTTTGATCAAGCAAATGCTGTTAAATGTCAGTGTATTCTGCTACTGTACATTATCAGAGGGAGGAGAACTGAATAGGTGGGATATACAGGGATGCATGACCACTACCCATTGTCCTAGCACAGGGCAAATAATGGAAAATAATGAAATGACTTCTGAAAGATGAATATGCCTAAGAGATGTCTTTCTGGAGAGCTTGCTTTTTCTTAATTATTCCTTTATGCTGTAGGGACCTGCTTGCCATGTATCACTGTCCACCATATCGACCCTTTAAATTGACCGGGATGCTCAGACTGAATTTTCGGAGTGTGAAGCTGATAGCAGGACTTGTATTGCAAACAGAAAAGCTGGTGAGTACAAATTGCTAGCTAGAAATCAGCATGCAATAACTTAAAGGAATAAACATACTGTGTATAAAGTATTGATATGCCTGCTGAGCTGGACCGGATCCCTCCGAGAGGGTCAGTGTGCAGTGTAAATCCTCTGCCACCCTGAAGGTTATGATAACAATATGACATTCTCAGGTAACAGGACATCAAACTGTTTGTTTCTAAAAAGTTTTTTCATCTTGTTTGCAATTCTACCACGATGAGCACCCCAGCCAAAGATATGGTATCCTATCGAGTCTTTATTCGAGGGATATAAACACATGATATCTCAGTTTCACTCACTCTTAGTCAATGATGCTGAGCCAGGCGGGGACCAGAGATCAATAAGCACGGAGCTGTTCAAATTGCCAGCAGTGTAAACTGACTACAAGATTTATTTGGTTAATTACTTGGATCCTGTTCAACAGTATAAACACGATAAAAATGTCAAAGCCCCATCCTCCATCTTCTTTTATAATCCCATTTTAAAATATAGAGGACTACAAATGCACACAGAGGCACAATCAATCAACTAAGAATTAAAATGATTGTAATGATATATATATATATTTTGGGGGAAATGTGACACTTCTTATATGCACGTATGTATATGTAATAAGGGACTAGTAAAACTAGCTTGTTTCAGCTTGTGTATTTGGAACAGCTGCTTTGTTTCACAGGCACAGAGTCAGTCTAATGATCATCTTGCCTGGACTTGCCAAGCCTGAAACAAATGACACATCCACTATCAAACACCAGATCTAATAATTTAATTTAAGTAACCAGGAAATAAATATCAGCTCTACAACAAGAATGAATTAGCATGTATCCTAAGCTGTGAAATTGTGTTTTTTCAATCTAACTCTTAAAGCGTACAGACCATCTAAATTATTTGTTAGGATTTCTAAAAAAATATCTTAAAAAATGATAAATAAATTAAACAATATATTTCTAATTATTTTCTCTGCATTATTAAGAGAATTATTATTAAGCAAAATGAATACAGCACTCGGCTTGGGTCATGTTCTAAGGATTTTTTTTAAAACTTGCCGCTCCATTACAAAAAAAAATTGTATCTTGACGCATTTGATCTCTCTAATTTTGAAGAACGTAACAAGCATGATATTTCTGTTTGTCTTGCAGAAGCAGCATCATAGTACAGAATCAGTGCTGGCTAAAGTGGTAAATGACATATTGCTTGTTGCTTGTGGATATCTGTGGTTAGATAAGCCTAACCCTAACGCTGTTTTGACACTGATGAACTTGAGTGAAACAGCTGACACTCTTGACAATGATATCTTAATAAACAGGATTGAAAATATGATCAGTTTGATGCATTCTTGGCTTTATTTGACTGACTGTGACGAGGGCTGTGAGGACGCGCGCCTGGCACTGAGTTGTCTAATCAGCGGGAGAGAGAAATAAAGGAGCGGCAGGAGAAGCCAGGGAGAGAGAGATGCATGTGTGTGTTATGTTTGTACTGCGTTGGTGGTTTCTGTTCTGTTTATTATTAAAGTTTATGCTGGAGTTCACTCGGTTCCCGCCTCCTCCTCGCCCATCTTGAAGGTTGTTACACTGGTGTTGAAAGCCGGGAGGGAGGAGGGGGTCGTCCACCGGAAAAGGGAAGAGCCTGAAAAGGGGATGCCTTTATTACTCTTCCCCACTGATTAGACAACTCAGCGCCAGGCGTGCGTCCTCACAGCCTGGCCCCTCCCTCCTCCTTGTCACACTGACCATTACCAACGACAACAACAATGATTATGCCTATTATTACTATTATTATTTTCCATCCATCCATTTTCCATACTGCTTATCCTACACAGGGTCGCGGGGAGCCTGGAGCCTTTCCCACAAGGGCACAAGGTGGGGGACACCCTAATCGGGGTGCCAACCCATCGCAGGGCACAATCACACACACATTCACTCACTATGGACAATTTGGAAATGCCAATCAGCCTACAACACATGTCTTTGGACTGGGGAAGGAAAATGGAGTACCCAGATGAAGCCTCCGAAGCACAGGGAGAACATGCGAACTTCGTGGACACTGAGTGGAGGCAGGATTTGAGCCCCCAACCCCAGAGGCGTGAGGCAAACGTGCTAACCACTAAGCCCCCTATTATTATTATTATTATTATTATTATTATTATTATTATTATTATTATTATTATGCTAATGTGGCCTGTAGACATTGCAGTGGTAGTATGATTGATGCTCAGATGTAGAAGTATGACAAGTGCCTGGAGCGGCGCACTGCATGCAGCCACGTGTGTGTCAAAAACACATAGATGACATTCTTTTCCACTGTCTCCATCCTCCCTGTAACCTTGACTCCCACTGAAGTGTTTTTCGTGCAGTTTTTCATACCATAAACTGATTGCACTCAAACGTCTAAAAATGTGTTTCAGGATATCCATTTGCATCCACTTTAATAGCCTCATTGTTGCAAAACAAATGCACACCCACAGAACGAATGTGTTCCAAGGCTGTCTGGAGAAAGATTTCCTTTTCCAAAAAAGTGACTCCAACACAACAAGATACAATACTATATTATTTTTAAAAAATGGCTGAGCTGTGCAGCACTTAAGGCACTGTTTAAAAAAGAAACAGCATGGTAAGCAATGTGCTGGTCTAATGTCAGGAATAGGTAAACTATAAAAGTGCAAAAAAGTTAGATGGTTGACTGAACATGAGAAAATATATGTATATAAAAACGGTAACAGGTACAGTGAGGGCACATTCACACACACACACACACACATTACTATTAAATTCACAGACATTAATGAGCTGTTATAGAACATGTAGCACTGTTTAACTGTATGAAACATAGCCTCACTGGCCACTTTATTAGAACCGACTCAATTGTTCTTGACATGTATTCCACAAGGTGTTGGAAACACTGCTTTGAGATTCTGATCCATTTTGACATGATTGCATCATATAATTGCTGCAGATTTGTCAGCTCCACATTCATGCTGCAAATCTCCTGTTCTATCATATTCCAAATGTACTGGATTGGATTATGATAGGACAGGATTAGGTAGGATTCTCAGATAGGCTGGACTGTTGAACCAAGACAGATTGGGTCCATGGATTAATGCTGTTGATGCAAAATTCTGACCCTACCATTTGCATATCACATCAGACCAGGTTTTTACGAACATCTTAAACCATCCAGTTTAGGTGAACCTGTGCCCACTAAAGCCTCAGATTTCTGTTCTTCGCTCACAGGAGTAGAAACTCAATGTTGCCTTCTGTTGTTGAGGCCCATCTGCCTCAAGGTTTGACATGTTGTGCATTCTGAGAAGCTTGTCTCTTGTGTGTAAACTCTAAAAGACTTGTGAGTGAAAATCCCAGGAGATCAGCAGTTCGACAGCAAATCAGCCCTTCAAGTGCCAACAACCATGCCACAAAGTCAGTTAAACTTTGTGCCACTCTGATGTGAGCTTGAAATAAAGTTCTTGACCTGCGTCTGCATGCATTTTATGCTCTGTGCTGCTGCCACATGATTGGCTGATTGGATAATTGCATGAATGAGTAGGTGTGCATAATAAAGTGTTCAGTGAGTATACATTACAGTAGAAAATTCACATTGTGGTGTTACATTAGATCTCTGAGGAAGCATTTTAGGTGACTGGATTTACAGTCTCTGGCACTGTATTGACTGTTTTTCCATAGACGCAAACTTCGTGCCAGGCTTTCTTGCTGGACATCAGTGCCCAACCTTACTAATGCTCAAATGGCACAAATGGGCACAAATCCCCCACATAATGGGCACAAATCCCCACAGCAACATCCAAAATCTAGTGGAATACCTTCTCAGGAGGCTGTTACAGCAGCAAAGGTGGAACTAACTCCATATTAATGCCCTTGGACGTCTCTTTGTGACTATACCTGTAAAAGGCATTTTCTTTCTTCCTTTTTAATGCTCTTCCTTTCCTATAAATACTGAGATTGACACAACCAGATCTAATTTTAATATGAACTGTTTTTTGTTTTTAATGATGCAGTGCACAGCCCAAATGCAGTGAACAAAACCAGTCCACAGATACCGAGTTCATCAAAACTGAAAAAGAGACCTTGACAGAAATGCATTTGTAAATATAAATTGCTTCGGCAAAGCAATAATTGCATCCCATTATTGTTTCATTGTAATAAATTTTAATATCTACTAAAATTCTAAAATGCTCTTTGTGTTCATTAATAATTGATCCCACTCAAATTTTTACTTGTGAATAATCGAAAGCCGAGCAGAGACATTAAGGTTATCGCCTCTCACTTGAAATATTCCACTGTGGCATTTAATTATGAACTTATTTTCAGTCTGTAAGTCTTTAGAACAACTTGAAAGAGTTAATACTGCACCAGGAATCATAATTGGCTGGGCATTTTTATGAGTTTTGAACATTTCCATGAAAATGATGATGAAAATTAAGTGATACAATACATTATAATATCTCAGCAGAAAAAAAAGAGAGAAATTATATATACAGCTTTTCTAATTTAAAATTAAACTCCAGTATTGTTATATAATTACTACATGATTAGGGTAATTTAGCACATTGAACTCCTCTAAAATAATGTGGACAGGATTTGCAACAGAACAGGTGTAAAAGCTTCCGTGACTGTTCGGCTGGTAGAATAAATTGACTTATTAATATATTTCTCCGTCTGCAATTTATTCATGGTGAACTGGTCCTCCTAGTGTTGTACTCAACCCAGTCTTTGTGTTAGAAATGATTCATGGTTCTCTCACTCCCTGTCAGTGTCAACATCTGCCCTGCTTGTCAATTAAAATTATAAATGTAATATCTACCCAGGTCCCAGCCGAGCTCCATATCCTGACGGTGGGACCTGGTTCTTGAAATGAAATGAACGGAGTTCTAGATCGGATCTGAAATTGGGTTTTGATTTTCACAAGTAATTAACCATTTGAATTGAGATAACAACTGGTCTGAAACACCCACAAGCAAAATCAACACAGACTTTTGTATAGCTTGTAAATGATGTTCCTTAAAAAAATTCAAAGACATTAAAACATTTATTTAGTTTTAACAGAATAGACAAAAACAAAGATCTAATAAATTGCTCTGACAAATTTGTAACTTGCTTGTTTTCACTCTAGACCATGTACAATGCCACAGAACAGAAATAAGTTATAAAACAGTTCTTATTCTCAACGTAAAATGTATTGTGTAGCCCTTTAAAGACAGTCCTTGATTCTTTGTGCTATATAATTTGTGCCTTTTCAGTAAAGTACTTCTGATCTCTTAGAATGATAACTCAGTGTTTGCAATCACACGACAAATTATTTACTAGAATTAACCAACTATATAAAGTCATTTTTCTAGTTCTCTAATAGCATACTGAAACATTCAGTCTTCATCAGCATCTATGATGATGTTGTTGGCTGGACTTTTTCCACTAGATTAATTCAGATCAATAATAATTACTTCCGATCAATGCAGCATAATTTTTCAGCATTTGGTGATGTAGTCTTAAGTTAATGACATTAATGAACTGCCCTATTTCCAAAGCTGTCTCTGATTAGTTGTGAAGTTGTGCAGTCTCAGGTCTCTATTGCCTATGAGCAGAGGACACTGCAGGTCAAGATCAACTGAGCTGACGGTCATATCCAGACATGAGGAAGTTAAAAGTGGACAGCAAATAAAGTGTATCAGTATGAAAAACAAAATGACACTAGCATTATAGTGGCAGAGAGTATCACATGGAGCGGTATTGCTGGATTGTTTTTTTAAACACCTGAACATCACTAATGTGTGTGTTGAGACTGGAAATCTTCAACCAGCACCAGTCCTGTGGTCAGAGGCTAACCAGTGATAAAGGGATGGAGGACAATTTCCACATATTGTTCATGGGAAAAGATAATCAATAGTCTGTAGCTGTACACCTGCACTGAGGACCAATAAGGTAGGTGTATGGCCAGGAAGTGTAAGTAATAATACACTTGTGCCATCCCCACACATAACTAACATTTTTCCTCCTTTCCTGCTTGTATGTCTCCCAAAGCTTAGCAATTCAGGTCTGTCAAATTACATATTCATCATAATTACAGTGAGCATAATAACAAATACAAATAACCAACCTGAAGCATCTTAGCTCAACAATAGCAACTTGTCCTTCAACAATAAATATACATGAGGAACACTGCTCCTGAAAAGTTCACGGTAGTACAGTTAAAGAATGAAGTGTGAGTTGCTATTTCTTGTTGTCTTTAGCAGATATTCAGTAAATCAGCTTGCAGCCAATCAGACGAGTAGTGAACCTTCTCTTGCTGATGTCTGGCATCTGAAAGGCTGTGAGACAGTGTTTTTGAAATCCTCCCCCACAAATCTGACAAATAAGGATAAGTTTACACTGTGCTCTAAAGAGCATAAAGGCATTTGAGGGCAGAAGATGACATAGCGCTGCAGCCAGATAATCTCTCAAAGCCTGGCAGAATTAGACTGTGTAGCTCACACACAACAAACCAACTGAGGACCTGTGCTAGTGACCTTATATGGGTAGCTCCCATTATTCAAAAGCTACAAAATCATGAAAAAAACCTTCACCATTTATTGATCTGACATTTCTCTTTTTGCTATGCGTCATGTATTGTGTTGCATGTACAGTAAATCTTAATTTCCAACATCAGAAGAGTTTGGGAAGTATTTCAGACTGACTTTTTCAGAGAACGAAGCATGTCTCATGGGCTGTATTGATTGATTGCCTTGTTTAGTTTTCCCAACAGAGCCTACATATGCTGCCTAACTGGAGCTGGAGTGTGGTTCCACATTCAGCAGCTCTCAGAGAGAAGCAGAGTGTGACAGAGAGTAAAACCAACCCATCTGCTGTGTTCCATCATATTCTCCCTGCATACATACTAAAGCCAGAGGAAATAAGCACAAGATTAGTGTGCCAGAAGCTCTCCTGTTTATACATACCAAACTACTTGAATCGTAGTTATCAAGTGAACTTGACTGCATGGGAATGGCTGTAAGACCACATAGCCTGGGCCTTTTAAAAAAACTTTTAACCCAGCACTGTGAATTTCAAACATATTAAAAAAAAAAAGGTGGTGTCATGAGAACTTTGTGTCCTTAAAATAGTTTTAATATTTTTAATTTGTAGACTTATAGATGTTACTTAGATGAAAATGTAATCATGAGATACCATGCCAGTCGTTGCATTTTCCCAAGCGATTATAGCTGAATGCATCATTGGGAAACTCACTGATCACAGGTGCACATAAGGTATAAAAATGAGAAATAAAATTTAAAGAATTCCACTGAATTCTCAGAATGTAATTAGGATTAATAAACTGATTTGTGTGTGTGTCAAACTAATGTGTCATGTTATTGTTGTTGAATGGAGTCCAAAGTAGCTGCATGGGCAATACAGAGAACATGTGACTGGCCTGTGATTTAACACATCATCTGTTCTATTCACTAATATGTATACATGTACCTGAGAATAAAACACGGATTGACATGGCCAAGGATTCAGACGGAATAACTAAACCTGAGAGTACCCGAATCTGAGGGCCTTTCATGCGAAGAAATGGAATTAATGGTCTTGGTTTCGGTAACTGTTCGTCTAAATCACTTTTAAAAGCAGCACAATTTGGTGCAGTAAAAAATGAAAGAAAAGAAAAAAATTTCACAACTCCGTTGTGTGACTGCTTGAAATCACAGTTTATTTTGCCTCTCTGGGATCATTAGAAATCTTGTTATTCACTGGTAAGGACACATCCAGTTACAAATGCAGCATGAATGAAAGTATTCAGATGTGAACAATAATCCTAAAACAATGTCTTATTAATGAAAATGTGTTTTAGGATTGTCTTGCTATTATAGCTTGATTATTCATATCACTGATAAAAGCAAAGGGTTTTTCAGTGGATTGTAAAAGCTTTTGATCATTTTAATTGGAAGAGGACCTGTGTGTCCTTTGAATTAAACAGAATATTTGGATAGTGTTTTTTTTTTTTTCATCTTCTTAATATGAAACAGCTGATTTTTTTTTTTTTTATTCTACAAAAATAATATTTTAACCAGCATATTCCACATGCTGCAGAACAAACTGCTGTTGAAAGGGACATTGTCCTGGCATGGAACAGTAATAATAACATGATGGCAGTGTTTTATGCCCAAATACACACACAAAAATTCTGCTTGGGATTTTTTGAACATGGGATCAAAATCTCATTTCTGACCCATTGTGACTTACTGAATATACACCATACACAAACTATAAACGTACAGGAATACCATTCTGATTATTCTTTTGAATATTAATATTAATTTAGATCTACAGTCGCTTGAAAATGTTTTGCCCCTACCTGATTTCTTCTATTTTTTGCATATTTAATGCACACTTTATTGTTTCAAATCTACAAACAAAATTTAATCAAAGAAATAGACAGCTACACTAAACATAGTAAACAGTATAAAAGGAAAAAAAATTATATCAAACACCAGCTGGCCATGTGTGAAAAAGTAATTTCCCCCTTAGATGCTCAATAACCAGTTAACCAAATTTAACTGATAATTGAGTTAATTTAGACTAGACACACTCAGACTCTGGTTTTTGAGCAGAAGAGGACTGACAGTAATCTAAACATCTAACATGTAGTTGAATCTAAACACCACTTAAATAGAAGCTTTTCAACAATGTGAAGTAGGCTAAAGGTCTCAACAAGCAGCACACTATATTGTGATTAAAAGAAATTTTAAAAAAGATGAGAAAGTAAGTTATTGAAATATATCAATCTAGAAAGGATTTTGGAGCTATAATACTAAGACACTGGGACTCCAGCAAATCAAGTGAGAGCCATTATCTCCAAATGGTGACATGTGGCCAGCCTACCAAAATTCCTCCAATAGGGCATTGACGACTCAGCCAGGAAATCACAAAGGAACCAGATGAACAACTAAGGAGCTGCAGGTCCCACTCTTCTCAGATAAGGTCAGCGTTCATGACTCCACCATTAGAAAGAGACTAAGAATAAATTATATTCATGGGAGAGCTGTAAGACAAAAACTACTGCCAACCAGGAGGAACATAAAAGCTTGTCTCACATTTGCCAAAACAACACCCTGATGGCCTTTTGGGACAATTTTCTCTGTAGAGATGAGTTGAAAGTGAAAGACATGGGTTCTATTAAATCTGGTATAAAGATATCACAGCATTCCACAATAAGAGCATCATACCAAGAGTGAAATATGGTGCTGGTAGGATGGTGGTGTGCTTTGCTGCTTCAGGGCCTGAGCAACTTTCCATAATTAATGGATCCATGAATTCTGCTTCCACGTGCTGAAGCCATGCCCACCTCTGAATGGCTCAAAAAAAAAAGATTTTGTAGTGGCATAGTCCATGTCCTGATGTGAACCCCATTGAGATGCTGTGGCAGGACCCTATATGGGCAGCTCATGCTCAAAATCCCTCTAATGTGGCTGAATTAGAGCAATTCTGCAAAGAAGAGTGGGCCAAAATTCCTCTGCAGCGATGGAGCTGATTTCATAGTTATTGAACGCATTTGCTAGCAGTTGTTGCTGCTAAAGGTAGAGCAATCGGTTATTAATTTTAGGGGGACTATTACTTTTTTTTTTAATTTTTTTTTTTTTTTACATGGGTTATATAGTTGTTGCATTTATATAGTGGTTGCATAACCTTTTTCCCTTCAATAAATGAAATGATCATTAAAAAACTGTTACGAGTTTTTTGTGTTCTCAATTTGTTCTTGGTCTTATATTAACATTTTTTGAGGATTTGAAACCATGTAATGTGACAAAAAAGCCAAGTATTCAAGTGTATACACCATTATTCAAATGGACAACTTGTCTTTATTGTGAAAACCTTTTACAAAATAGAAAGTAGTAAAAAGTAATGACATGCAGCAGTTTAAAGAGCAATAGTTTTGTTATCTATCCATCCATCCATCCATCCATCAAAAACATCCAACCAACCAACCAACCCCTGGACTGTGTGTTATTATGAATGTGATTCTGAATTTTTTTTAATACTCTTTATCCACACTGCCTTCGCTGTCTCTGTCCCTGAGTCATTAGCTGTCTTTTCACTCCAGGAGTGCTTGGCTTAGGTCAGAGATCAGCAGCCGTCTTTGTGGCGCTGACTGAGAGGGACTAATCCACAGGGCTTCATGTACTGTGAGGCTTTGAGCTGAGTGCTGTGTTCACAGCATGGAAGAAAACTTGTGCTCAGGCTAAAATCCAATCTCTTAGCAATTAAAATGAATTTGAAACCCGTTTGTATTTCTGTTCTCACTTGTTTATAACCCACTTAAGCTAGATATAACCTGCAGTACATTCTGTACAAACAACAGCTTTGTTCAGCTGCACAAAGAGGTTTTTAGGATTTTTTTAGAATAAAATTGTGTTGTGTTGAATGCATTGTCATTCAACTGCACTTACAGTTCCAATGTTAGTACATGGACAACAACAATATCCTTAAGGTTAGTAAAGTATGAAACACAGTACACCAGAGATAGATATGACCACTAGATATTAAATAATCTAAACACATTATACACGGTTAATATGTATACGGTAAGTATGTATGATTCTACACAGAATATGACACCTTACCTGTGCAGGTCCTTATCCATGTTCTTGCCCTAGATGCTTCGTTTTTTGTTTTTTTTTTTACCTTAGAACAAACAAGTGAATAAAGTTTTAATATACAGCATTTTGCAAATCCATTAAAGAAAATGTGACTACAGCAAAGAAACTGTTTTTGCTTTGCCGAACACTAATCCTTCAGTGAGATAAGCCCCATTACAGCATGGCTGTGGTCTCTTTTTTTTTTTCTTCCTCAGCTGTTGTGAAATATTTAAAAGAAAATAAAATCTTCTTACTGTTTAGGTAGACAAGTGGCTATATTTTTAAGTGTAACATAACAGTTATAGTTCTTACAAAGCGTGCAGTAGGAAGAACTGACAGTTCTGTAAATGATTTATAAATAAAGTAGAACAAAACAACAAGCATTAGATGTAGTCTGGGGAAATAAAAAATACCCTTCAGTAATAGCCTGTATAATAGTGTGAGTTTACATCTTTGTAACTTACTTGCAAGTTAATGCATCCATCTTACAAACAAAACTGAAAACACACACACACACACACACAGCTTTTTTTTGTTGTTGTTGTTGGTTCCTGCATATTATAGGAAAGTATTGGCTGCTCTCATTCTTTTCAAAAGAAAATTCTTTACATGAGTATTATTATTTTCAGCATGTTAACACTAAATCAATCTGGAATGGTGTGATGATGTAATGGTGAAAGTGTGAGAATCCATGCGCAGAGGTACTTTAATGTGAAGTAGCCATGAGAAGTCATGGTCATCATCAGGTCAAAGGACAATCCAAAAGAGTAACACACAGCACAGATGACCATTAGGAACATACACAACTGCAATGTTCTGTGGCAAGGCTTCACAATGAATGAATGACCTGGTTGTGTTAATACACTGGGGAATCAGGGAGTGAATTGGAAATTTAGCAGAGGCTGTGTCGGTGGACCGTGACCACTGGACTGGTACTGGTTCCAGATACTAAGGAACATTGCTTGAAGCTGGGAAGGTACACACCTGGAAAGTTACATAACTGGAATTTTGTAAATGCAACCCTTACCTACAACTGACAATGGTATGAGAAGTGAGTTTGGAAACTCTGGGACCTTGTGCTCATGTTCTAAGCAGATCCTGCTTTTTGTGAGACAGCATGGCCAATCAGTGAAGAGACGTATGTTAATATGTTAATGTCATCTGTGGGTACAAACACTTTGTCACTTGGAATAGATTGGGAATAGATTAGGGAGGTGGAGTTTCAGGTGTTTCATAGTCATTACATTAACTCTATTTAGAGTTATTGTAATATTATTGTCATAGTTTTGCTGTTGTTGATATGACAAGTTTGAGATATAGCTGATTATTAGTGTCCTGCTTCCGACACCATGGATAATGGCTCAGCAGTTATGATAATGTTTCATCATGTCACAAGCATATGATGCCAATTATCATTCTCTCGGCACAGGGGTGAGGCTCTGACGAACAAGCACAGATGGAGCGCTGAGGGCAAAGGAGAAGATCCAAGCACTCTGTCTGCCTGATTAAATGTGCATGGTGTCTCACATCCCTCCATCATTCTGTTTGTCTTCTGGTAAGAAAAGAACAGAAACATCTATTAGTGGGATTGTTTTTCTGCAACATCCACATCAGACACAGCAACATGTTGCTTCACGAGCGAGCAGCCGTAGGGGCTTCTAACATCAGACACAGAAATTGGATTTCTTCTCCTTTTCTCAGCCACAGCTGCTGCTTGCTGTGTCTCTTCCCTTTCTTGGCCACTGTCTTACTTGCTATTGTCTCGGGGTTATGTTCTGCCATTCATTTGTTAGGGCTGCCATACTCTCGGAGTTGGAGCAAAATGTTATAAAAAGAGATGGTAGCTGTGTAATAGGCAAGAAATACTTGAACAAAAACTTGTGGTTGCGGTTAAGCCATATACTACGTGTGATGCCTGATGACCTGTGATTAAATAAGTTATTCATGTACAGAGTGTCTGAAAAGTCAGGAACCAATAAGAGTAAAACTACATATACTTAATTTTGTATTTATTATTTACAACATTTACAACAACAGCCACTGTATCATGTTTTTGCAGATAAAAAACAAAGTGCTAGGTACAGCATCAAAATCCTAACAACAGACATCAGTAGCTATTCAATTTAATCACTGCTCGTTAGTTCATTTGCTGTTTTATGAACATAATTAGAAAAAATATGCTGGACATGTTTGATTGACCTTGTGCAGCTCTTCAATTAGAATCCTCTTCAACAATTATGGCTTGCAATGGTGTCATTTGTTTATTAATGATGTACACCATCACTTGACACCTGCACCATCTTTAATCAGACCATTTCTATCTTGTGGCAGGTTGCCAGCTGCACAGGTCTCGGCCATGCTTGTGTTTGGCATGTTTTTAAGTGGTTTAATCTACAAATAAGAGCAAAAACATGCATAAATAGTGATGTTAAGTTTAGAATGGTAAATTTAGTTATGTATATACATGCTATCTAAATACACCTTCCTTATATCAGTCTTTGTATAATTATATGGTCAACTGGCCAATGGCTAGTTAGCAGGCTACTTAGCTAACATCTATTTCATTGTTCGCTGTCCACCACTCATCTCTCTGAGTGAGATACCCTTGTAAGATTCATCACTACAGATTTCATATAATTTAAATCCACAGTCACAATACAGAAGCAGGGTAAGAAAGCCGAAATGAGAAACTCTAAGGTTCTGATTTAGTACAATCCAAACTAATGTGCACCAATTTGTGTGTGTAACGCAATCAATTGTGCACACAAACATCTGCCATGTTGCCATGTGTTAACCAAAGAATAATTGCATGGATTGCATCACATATTTAGTGGACGTGACAACAATATGTAAAGGAGTTGTTTTGCATGTGCTGATAGCTCTCAGTAGGAAAAACTCCCAGAAGAGGGAGTGCAGTGAGAGGTGCAGAAATGCAATGAGAGGTTTAAAGTACAAAATAAATAAATGAGTACAACTGTGCAGACATGAGTGTGCATTTATGTGAATAAGAGTGAGATATGTGAGTATGTGTTTTTTTCTAAAGCTCTGTTTAAAATGCATTTGGTATCAGGTGTGTGTGTGCGCGCGTGTGTGTGTGAGAAAATATGAATTATTTTGATTATTCTGATTATTTTACTAACACATATAGGACAAAAAAAATCTAAATATAGATATAATATATCTTATTATCTCTATAGTTTCTCCTAGACAGCAATGAGATGAAATAGAAAGAACATGGAGATGTCTTAAGTCTCCTATTTTTTTAGTTTTTCCTCTTGAGACAGTAATCTCACGTCTCCTCTCGGGTTTCAGTTGACATCTAAACAGTCACACATTGTTCTCAGATCTCCAAAGATGATAATTTGTTAAGTTCATTCAAATATAACAACATATAAGAAGTTTACTACAAGAAAGATGAACATTTTTGATATGCAACGATCTCTAAGGATATTTGGAGAGTATTACAACTTTTTATATGCTTGCATTTGGTAAGTATACTTGAAGAAAAGTGCACTAGTAAGCTATAAGATGTATTTTTAGATGCAGTAATAAGGGTATAAAAAAGTA
Organism: Pangasius sanitwongsei; assembly: GCA_037576675.1. Taxonomy (NCBI): domain Eukaryota; kingdom Metazoa; phylum Chordata; class Actinopteri; order Siluriformes; family Pangasiidae; genus Pangasius; species Pangasius sanitwongsei. The sequence goes on along the minus strand of CM075003.1, from coordinate 1,137,360 downwards.
TTTGAGCATGTTAAATACTCAGGTCTACTTATTTCATGTCCACATTAAATTATTTATTCGATTTTTATGTGACGAAGTGATAATCCAATATACCGTTATGTTCAAATTTTTATGCAGCATTTTGAAATTGTATTTGGAGAAGAGATTTAATTTCCATTTTACTCAAATTTCATTTTAACTTGATTTGACTGTGCAACTGTTCAGCCAACACTTGAAAAATAATGACTCAATAAACTATCACTAGAGAAAAAAAAAAACATTTTTTAGAATGAACAAGTTCCTGGGTGGTGTAGCAGAACAGTGTTTGCTTTGTGATCAGATCATGTTTTTGAGTCCTGCTTTAGTGTATTTTGTAAATTAGGGCCCAAATGTAGAACACAAAGACAGGCAAGGAAACAGGAATAATGGTAAGAGTTGCCAGCTGAACAAGTTTTCATAGCAAACACAAGGGTAGATAAGGATAATACTGTATATACACTGAATTTCAAGTCATAACAAGTCACTGGTACATCCAGTGATGAGGAGGAGGACAGAGAGCAGGGAGGGACATGACAGGAGTGAAGGATTCGAGTTGCTCAAAATAGCAACAGCCAACCCTTGCCAAGCCCATGAAATGTGGATCAAAGCTAAGCTGTAAAATGTTTAAGTCATATAAAGATAAAAGCTTGTATCAAAGGAGATAGAATGCAGTCTTAGAAAGCCCATCATGCCTTGACTACTCTGCAAAGACATGAGAACATCAGATATGTTCTTCATCTCCTGTATGAAATCTCAGGTGAAGCTTAAGAAAAAAAAAAAAAGCCAGTGCACTTTTTGAACTGATAGGAAACGTGTCCATCTCATAGCAACCTTTCATCCTGTTCTTCAGTACTTCTTGAATGATAATTCCTGAGAGATGCGTCAAAGGAAATTGTCAAACTCAGAGTTTTCAGACCTTTTAAAACAAACACTTAGGTTAGCCTTGCCAGACAATAATAACAGTATTTGAACACGACAGAACTACAGAATACTAAACTTCTACAAAGACTGTGATGCCAGTGCCAGAAGTGTGCTTATCGGACTTGAGCCCTTTATAGCAAAGCTCCAAATATTCTTCTGTTTTTTTTTTTTTTTTTTCAATTTACTTCATCAAAGTGATATTAATGCATGCTGTTTTATTCATATAAACACTGAAAACACTCACATGGTTGTATTTTATGACCATTTCAAACTTCAGAACCATAGTTTCCTGAAGATATGCATTTTATTTTTCATGTTTTCAATGGTCCCTTTGCTTCTATTAAGCACTGAGCACTGTTTTGCTAGATGACCATCAGTCATTGATTTTCAGTGAGATCAGGTGAGAGCTGCTGATACTGTCAGTGATCTAATGGGACAAGAATGCAGACAGGCAAAAGTGAAACAGCAAAAGGGAGAGAAGAAAAGTACGAGATATAAAATAGGAAAAAGTGAATGATAGACCAGACAGAAACACATTAATGGAGAAAGCAGTAAGAATGAAATCTGTCTATATGCAAAACTATATCAGTGCTTTTCATTGTCATTTTTAATCAGTCTTCCTTTTGTTAAATTTGTCCAGTCTGCAATCAGGATCGCTTGGAGCTCTCAGTTGAAGCAGGTGTTAAATTGGGTCTTAGGACATCCTGCTTCATGGGTGTCAACAGTGCATGAACACTGATGCTAAATGTATGTATTATATTGAGTTCTCAACATTGATATTGATATCCATGTCTTTGCTGGCAGATATATATGATACATGATATAGTTGTTGTTGTTGTTCTTCTTTTGGCTGCTCCTGTTAGGGGTAGCCACAGTGGATCATTGGTCCACATATTTGATTTGGCACAGTTTTTATGCCGGATACCCCAGATTATTAGGAAGCTGGGGTCAGAGTGCAGGGTCAGCCATGATACAGCACCGCTGGAGCAGAAAGGAGAGGAGCCTTGCTCAAGGGCCCAAAAGTGGCAGCTTGGTGCTGGGGATTGAACCCCCTGAACCTACTGAGCCACCACTGCCCCATTTATTTATTTATTTATTTATTAACATACATAGGTTCCTACTAAGACATGAGGTATGACCTGATTTGATAAATTAAAAGCCTAGTCGGCCCAGTACCATGTCCTACAAGGTGCATTATTAGGGATAATTGGTTCAGCATGGCACTCCCTGGGGACAGAGTTTTTAAACCATTGATGTTCACTGATCAGTGAGCTGAGCTACTAAATGTAAAGATAAAAAGACATGACAACAGTTTTGGTGCTAATCACCATTATTACGTTAGCCCCATGAAGCTTGCTAACGGACATGACTTTACTGATGATCGTAAAAACAGTTTGAACTAAAATCTTACACTTGAAACTGTACAAGGGCAAACATAACTGCTGGAAAAAGTCAGGAACAAGTGGGGACTCACTTCATGGCTGTGGATGGATTGCAGAAGGACAAAAAGATGTATATACTTTTATACACATAAGTGCTTTGTGTAAGAGCCCACAACAAAGGACACTCTCTATTCGCAGCATATTGAGGGCTGAGCCATCAGATTATTATGAACATGCATTACCGCTGTATATAAACACAAAGTTCTTTAATGAGATGGGATTTTTTTTGCAGCATTTCTAACTGGAAACCATGCCTATGCAGCACACAGCTCATGGCAGAACTCAAGCACACAAATTGCTTTGTGCATACATCAACAGCACTGTTCTGTGAGCTGCATGCATCCGGTGTAAAAGCCCATATTAATTAACATGAGCCACTGCACTCTGGTCTAATGGGGAGCACCAAACTGAATAAATACCCTAGGTTAATGAAACTGTGCTTAAATAGAACATATACATATATTTATTCGCAAGAACATCATTATAATAGTAGATACAAATATCCTGCTACCCCATTTGCATTTGAGACAACCACATGTAGAAATGCAACCCCAAGGTTGAGAACCTATGGACTACAGTGTGTATTCCTTTTTAATCAAATCTGTGGTAGAGGGAGAGTGCCTGAATATTTTTTTATGATATGGTGTGGTGGAGATAAGGCAGGTATCTGTGCCAGGGAAGAGGGGTCATATCTACAGAGAACTGAATCAGCCTGGATGTGTCCCACTCCAACGCAGCTCACAATCAGCACTCTGTGTATCAGATAAGCCATGTCTTTGAGCTTGCTGAGAGGCCCTATCACACTGAAGTCCTCTTGACTATCAGGCTTATCAGTACTGGAGCTGCTGAGAATTTGGCATTTATCTGCAGCTCACATCAGTCCTGCTGAGCACTGTAGAGATCAGGTCAGTGAAGCTTGAAGTTGGGGGAAAGAAATTTAAATTACCAGAAGAATATGCAGTTTGTGACGTTGGATGGTGCTTTAAAATCTGTCAGTTGGCATAGAAGTGTATGTCAACGTGTTTCAAAGTAAAGAGCTATGGGAGAAATGAGATCCCACAGAAACATGTGGATGAACATGATTGAGGAATTAAACTAGAAATCCTGCCTTCAACAGCTCCCACTCTTCCAAGATCCCATCACCTCAAATCCTTAAACCTTAATAAACACTGGAATGTGCCATGGCGTGATTGTTTTTCTCTATTGTCAATGATGCTAATAGGTTGATATTCTTTGCCAAACTTTCATGCAAGTCATCCTACAAGAACGCTTCCACAGTTCCTCAAATCAAATTTATCTCCTAAGTGCAGTCAGAGAAATAGCTCTCAGAGCTAGAAATACTGCTAGGTGATTATTCGTTAGCCCTCAGCATTACTGTAGAACCCGGGAGGAGAAAGAGGGCAAGTAGCTTGTCATGGAGGAAAGAAACCTGACCAAAATCAGTGCAAGAATATTAATGACTCATGGCAAACAAGGAAACACATTTGATGAGCAGAAAAACTAAACTGCATACCCACAGGCAAAATGAATGTACTATTAATTGATTCATGATTTCTTCTCATGGTTTCAGATTATATTATAATGCTATTTAAATTATAAGGGCACAGTAAGGTGTAGTTAGAAATCTAGAGAGACATCCTGCTGTCCATATGCTTACACACATTTAGACCCAGCCAGTTATTTGTAGACACCTGAGACATTAACTGAAGACATGTACCTCACGGCCCTTAGCTGCTGTAATTGAGTTTTTAAAGAACATGATTGCTAATCTGTTTTTACATCCAAATAGCTATCACAGTCAATTATATTGCAGGTACATGGGCACCCATAGACATGCTCTCTGTTATCACAGAAAATGAACATAGAAAAGCTTTCAGATGTGAATTCAACAGAAGCTCTGCCTTACTTGTCACCTGTTATTGAGAGTGTCCACACCACAGCCAATTTCTCAGATAAGCTACACATATACACACATACAGTGGCATTTCAGGGGCTCTTAGGCAACACTTTGCAAACAATTTGTGCAACCTCTAGAAGATAGAGCTAACTCAGAGGGAAAGACTGGTATGTCACTCCACAGAATTAGAATATGGAAATATGAAACGTTCAAATCCATGGTCGCAAAGCAATCATGTTTGTTCACCACTTGCATCATACAGTACCTGTATCTTGTAATCTTGCTCTAAAAGTTTAGTCATGCCCTGCTCTGGCATGACAGTGGCATTTGGTCCCCTGCCTTCACATTTGCTTCAACAGACCCAGTGTAGATATTTAGCCAGCACTCTAATTTATGGCTCTCATAGCTTGGGGTACTGGCTAAACGATCTCTGTGTCCACTGCATCAAGTTGCAGCTCACATTCACGAGAGTATCATACAGTTTGCAAATCAGCATGTCAGTTCTTTAATATGGGACTGTATGATGTAACACGCAAACCTTCAATAGCCTGCACTACTCTGAGGTCTACTGGTTTCTGTACCTGCCTTTGAAACCAGTATGCATCAGATTATTATCAGATTGCAGTTTGCTTCTGTAAGTGCATAAGACCTCTCGAATGAAATTGATAAACTGTGAAAACCCCAGTCACTCACTTGAAATGGATTAGGCATCTAATCAGCTGTGTCAGGTGAAGTATCCAGCTTCAGTTTTGCCAAAGCAGCCTTAATACAAGCTTTCATGCTTTCACTGTACTGATAAACACTGGACAAACAACCCTGGAACCAAGTTTAAATATCAGGCTTGTCTCACAATGGAAAAGCTGCTATCGGGAACCAATAATAAGGTTCACAACCACTTTCGTAGAACATATGCCTATACAGTATATTGACTTTTCTTCTCAAATACAGAGTGCTAGCAGTCTCAATTCCCATCACTTCATGGGTGCTTTCCTTGATTGGAGCTCTTCAGTAGACATCGTAGCTTGTGGTATGCTGCAATCAACAGGCCAGTAGTGATGAAGCAAAGAAAATCCAACTGGGAAGTGAAATAGGAATGGGGTCAAGTGGACAGAAGGTAAATAGAGCCTACAAAAGAACAATATAAGAGGAGATTAACATCAAGTTGTGATTTTCTGGGTATGGTAGGATTGTTAGCTTTGTGGAAGCTAGCACGTGAGTTAGAGGCATGAGGACTTGTAGACAGGCAGAGCATGGAGGGCGAGAGTGTAAAACACAAGTAGGGATCTGAAAAGTGGAGCGGGGTTACACTGATGTCTAAATGTAAGGAAGATCAGCACAAGAACAGGTCCAGAATGTTTTATCCCTTGTGTGTTGGAGAGCAGTTCTTGAAGGTCAGGTCAAAAAAGCACAAGAAAGGGAGGAGGTAGGAGGAGTAGCGCTCATCTAAAGGGCAGTTAAATTCTCCAAGGAAATGAAGTCCAGTCAGAAAGTATACAAGAAGATGTCAAGCTTCTCTGTGAAGTGTCCTGGGGAGCAGGTGGGTAGATAACAATAACATGAAGATTAATGCGAGACATAACAGTTAAAGAGTGGAATTCAAATGAGGTGATGTTAAGACAGTGCAAGAGGTATGATGCACAATTTCAGGGACAGTAGCAAATCCTTGCCACTCTTTCTGCCAGTGTAAGAGAAAGCATAGATTAATGAGGTATTTACTAAATTATATATATATACAGAAGAATAAGAGTATGTATTCTTATTTAAAAAGAAAGTTTATATTCATTAAGTCATTACTAGGCACAATTATTATAATAATTGAGAAAAGGCTAATCAAGTTTAAGTGATGTGAGGTGAATTCTGGTTATCTAATAATTAAAAACATTCTTAAGCAAAAACGTGTCTCTGTCACGAAAAAATATCATTAATAATGCATAATAATAATAACAATTTGCAAATAAAGACCATTAACATGAGTAAATAACTAACCAGTGCTTATTTCTTATCAGTCCAATTTTTTAGTCACAGTAACAAATATTTATATATTTAATTGATATGGAAAGTTATAATTACTATATTTATTAATGGTTAATCAACTCATTTGTAATTGTTAACAATATTTAATACTGCATTAATGTTTACGAATATCCTTACTAATAAGGAAAGCATTTTATTATTACTGTCATTAATTAATAGTAAAATGATGTAACTGTCAGTAATGCTTATTACTGTTTTAAGTAACGCCTGTCAATATACACATACTGTCAAGTGTTATACATGAGTTTGGAGATGTTTGTCCTATTTAGATGCCAGTCACGGTTGTGATTGGCTGGATAATCGACAGACAGAGAAACAGGCCATCCATCCCGTTCAGAGAGCAGAGCCAATTACACTTTCTCAGACTCCTGTCTACAAGTGCATTATTGGCGGTGTCAAGATTAAGACTTGCTGCCTCTGAGCAAAACCTTAAAAAGTTCATAATCCACCCGATAACTGCATCTGAGATACAATACTCCAAAACCAAGCTTCTGAATCAGGCTTTTGAAAAAGACACTTTAGATCTAATGTCAGGCAGTCACAAGAGCTGGGCGATATTTTTGTCATGTTTTATCAGATGTCGATTTTCTTGCTCAAATGGATATATAATAGCCGTCCTACAGCTTTTGACGGATAGCTTGTTCATACTGAACGTTGGCAGTGTCGGTGTGCAATTCTCAAAATTTTTGTCTCATCTGTATGTATACGGTAGTTTCTACTCCAGACACACGTCACATGAATACGAAAACATCTACCACAGAAAATGCACAAAATGAAAGGACCTTCCCAGCTATTCAGAGCAGAATTCTACAGTTTCAGTCAAGTTAATGGCTCTGACCCATAATGTTTCTAATGGAATTATAGCCTTAGGACAATATACAGTATGTAACATAGCATAGGCCAGAGGATATATTTCTTTAGCAATAATCTTTTTCCATGTAAACAGGTACTTATGAAGACACAATTTAAAGATTACGTTCAGAAAAATGTCTATAAAAAGATTCAAGTCTGAGTCTTTGCTTACACAATATGTAGACACTATAGACTATCTGCAGGTAATACTGTAGTGCCAAAGTTAGTTAAAAGCAGATATTATCAATATGGCATCTATTAGTTCGTTCTTTTGTGTATTCCTTTGTTCGTACAGGCGATTTAGCATCAACAATCCACCCACATGATGAATAAGAGGGAGGAAGCCAGAAAAGCCAGAGGAAATCCATGCAAAAACAGGGAAAACAAGCGAAACTACAAACAGAGAGTAACCCTAGCTGTGAGGCACTAAGGCTACCTGCTGCACCACAGTGCTGCCTATGACATGTCAGTGACATTTCAAATTCAATCCAGTCCACTCATGAACCACACATACACTGCAGTTTTAAGTATCCTTAACTCAGATCCAAGTGAATATGTACACCTGTCCTTTAAGCTGTGGTATTGACCCAACCTTACATCAGCTCATGACATATTTGTTCTTACATTAATTATTGAAATTAACTGACCAGAACATATATTGCATATATATGATTGCAATAATAAAGTAATGTTTTAGTTCATTTAATGTCATCATCTAATTAATAATCTCAGTGTAATGTAACTCTGCATTTTCCTCATTGTAGGCATGAATAAAGTGTACATCTGTGCATAGTCCATTAAGTACCGAATCTACATATGCTATCAAACAGCAAGGGACGCAAATGATAATGGAATAGAGACAGTATGCATAGTCAAACACACTTAGGATCTGACCCTTAAAATCTTCTGAGTGGGTAAATATTTGCCATGCTTGTGAAATATACATTTGCATAATTCTTTCTTTCCAGCAGCATATAGACCTTTTCACTTCTCAGCGGAAAACAACATGCACTCAAAAACAGCCCATGTCCAACACTCAAATCACTGAAAAAAAAAAAATTATGATTCACTGGAGAATAAAACCATCCAAAAAAAAAAAAAAAAAAACAGTTCAATATCTGTTCGATTAGAATTTTGAAGAACAAGCACTATTCAATCATGAAACGGTTTTCAATGATCAGGTGATTCACAGCAACCTGTTCTTAAATAAACCTGTCCTTTCATTTTCATATGTCCACAGTGAGAAGGTAATGCAGCTTGACATGAGGCACTTTGCAAGGGGATGATGTCTCCTGGGTAAACAAGGACAAATAAATCAGGCCATTTGACTACCAGGCATCTACAGTCTGGCTAAATGCAGGCCTGGACTGGCCATGAAGAGATTTCTGAGAAATCCCAGTGGCCTGGCCTGACTTGCCTGCAGTGCAGCCAAAAAAACCCCCCCCAAAAAACTCCTGTTCATTATAATCAAACGTGATTCATTAATAAATGTTGAACCAGTTAGCCTTGCTATTCTCTTGGCTGTCATTCACATCATCTTCAGCTGGCTTCTGCAAAAAAAACCAAAAAAAAAAAACCAGGGTGAAACAGAATGCAGTATAGATGCACTGAAGAATTGGCAAGAAGCAGCCAGGTGGAGCAGAGAGAGAAAGGGACATGAAAAATCAACACCCTCCAAGAAGATGCTGCAAAATACAGCAAAAGAACAAAAACATTTTAAAGTAACTTCGACTGGAAACACATAACTAACACGATCTAATTAGGCTGCATTAACCGCAGTGTCACTGCAAGTAAAAGCCCAAGTGGCTGTAAATCTGACATTACTAGGGTATACACCTGAACATATTTTTGTTATAATTCATTCTGAAAGTCAGTGGACACTTTTCAAGGTTGTGCATAAGAAAGCTCACTACGAGAATCCCTTTTATAAGCAGTTAGCACTGTCATGTCCTCATATATACCCTAGGGCTATCTATCTAGCAGTCACTGTATAACTGCTATTAGAGAATAGATTTGATATTTGCCTGAATGGGCACATATACAGGGGTTCCTAATAAATTGGTGAGTGAGTGTACATTACAGTAGGTGGTCCAGTGAGGTCAGAATTTGTTGTGGGTGTATGGGATGGACTCGGTGGGTGTGAGACTCCCGACCTGAATTTTTGTCCCAGTTTGGCCCTGGCTGTGAGATTTTACCTGGCAACCACAACAGAAACTCTTCTCATCAGTAATACAGTGTTTAACAAGGCAGCACAACAGTTTCAAGCTTTAAAACAAACATGTGTAGCTACAAAAATATCTGTGGAACGTCCGTACAAAGACAAAGACTCAGTAGGAAAACCTATTGTGCTACTGTATACATTTACATACACGTAAATTTAAGTAAATTAAGAATCGAGCTATTACATTAGTTAGTTATCTAACTGATTTATATGGGTTTTACCTATAGACTACCATACTGTATGTAAACTGCCTTGTATTTTATGTACTTGATTTTTTTTCCGATCAACAGTCAATCTAATCAGATTAATGGCAAAATGCCAGGACATGATTGCCTGATTTCTGTGTTGATTAGATCAGGGTGTCCTGGGCGAATTGTAATACATTCGTGAGACACAAAAACAGGCCTTTTATTTCAATTAAAAGTGAAACTGACTTTTGCCAACAATGAACATGAGTTTTGAAAGTTTCTTAGCTTGAATGTTTCAGAATTATGGCTAAATGTAAATGTCATGTGCTTCTCAGGTTTGCTCTCCTCTGCTGTTGGGTGATAAAATGTCAGAGTAACCAGGGTGTCTATCTTATGGCATTTCTGTCCGATAGTGAAATATGCTTCTAAAAGCATACATGTGCAATGCTTCCCCATGCTTAGGTAATGCTTGGCACCCCTCCAGATAAATTGATGACCTCCCAAGTACATTTGTGCTATAAAAAAAAAAAAATCACATTTTATTTTTTTAATCCATCCTGTGAAAATAACATGGTGACAAGAATGAAGCTCAGGATCAGCAGGCGTGGGGAGAGAGAGAGAGAGAGAGAGAGAGAGAGAGAGAGAGAGAGACAGACAGAGAGAGAGAGACAGAGACAGAGAGAGAGAGAGAGAGAGAGAGAGAGAGAGAGAGAGAGAGAGAGGAGGGGGAGAGCACTGCAGTGCTGCAAAAACTTGGAGCAAAGTGGCACACACACAGCATGCCGCAATTAGTTACACTTTTCATTACACATTCATTTACATGCTTTCCTGGACTTGTTTAGTAGGTTAAATATAACATGCAAATATATGTACTGATCATTGGATTATTACAAACATGAGTTACTAATGTATATGATCTCATAAAGCTCATGATCTCTACTTTAACTCCTCTGGGATACTTGGAACTTTCACAGGGTTTGGAGCACCTGCTTTTGCAGCAAGACTACAGCTGCTCCATTACGCTACCTGGTAGAACAAACCACTATAATGTAGACACACGGCACATCTTTATATAACAACTGATTCTACTATTTTTCAAGAGCAAAACACACTGCTGTGTTTGTAGTTTTGTTTCTATAAGTATTTTTATTTTTGCAAGAGTGCAGTGGTTTCTTATGGAAACATACACTTATTTTTATTGAATGCAGGTTTAATGAATTTGAATAAAGCTGGAATTTTGTGATTTAAAACAAAAATTCATAAGAACAAAAACTACATAAGTATAAATTTGATGTGAAATTAAAATTGCAGTGAACAATGTGAGAAAATACAAGTAAACTTTTGTACTGCCAGTTCCAGGAGTCAGGGTGAAGCAGGGATAAGACATATAACATCAAATCTAGGCCTAGACTTTGTTATTCATAATATCTACTCAATATGTCTCATTCTCAAAATATCTTTCAAAAAAATATGTATGAAACTGACAACCCCTCCCACCATCCTCTAACCTCCATCAAAGTACACTGAAGTACATCTGTAGGAAACACTACTTTTATTTTGAATTTCCTCTAGGACCTGAGTGGGTGTTTTTCTAAAAATTTCACAGGAAGATCCCAGCTATACCATTCCGGCTAAACCCAAAATGCTAAAAGGTTGAAAGGCTATGACTCATTTCAGCAGCCGAGAATAGACTGATGTCTTGTTTGCTCCTGGTTGGCATTCAGAGTACATCTGAAGTCCTGGGAATACCAGATAATTCCCCATATTCTTTCTCCCTGCCATTTGGCTATAAAATTCTCTGTCTTATCTCTGACAGTGTGGGGCAGATGCCTCCTCTCCCCATCCTCTCCTCTCTAGCTATGACCTCCAGCCTCAACCCAGAGCAATAGAAAGGAAACATGCCCAAGCTGTCAGACTCCAAAAATAACAGATCCATCTTATGTCATTGTGCTTACCAGTGAAAGACAGATGATAGATAGAAAGACAGATATTTGTGAGGAAGAACTATTCTCATACAGAATTCTAGGTCTGTGAATGATTTCCATCTGATTTTTATTATACTGTATGTGAATGGATAATGGATGTGTTGCTAATAAGTGGCCTGTTCCTGCACATGTATGGTTGTATACAGTAAATTGTGGAGCTGGAAAAAAAAATAGCAAATGTTAGAGCAAATGTTGCTTAATTAGACAGTTTAACAAGGTCACAGTTGATATTATTATGAATACTGTTCATTGGGATACATAGTTTTTTATAATTGTACACCTTATTCATCTTGATGGCTATACAATAACATAGAATGAGTGAATTTCTAGATCCTTTCTTTTACAATGAACCTGGGGGTTTATGTGGCCAAGTTTATGATGATATGTTCTCATATTGAAAAATAAAGGTACAGAAAACTACAGTCATGAACACACAGAGGAATGAGGAAGACTGAGATTTCTGGACTCCCTGGAAAATTCCAGCCATGGCTGTACCAACATGACCTGCTGCCAAGACATTTTAATAGCTGACACTGTTCATTTGGATGGAGAAAAATGTCTTATTGCCTTGAACAAAAATTCAGAGAATGGTAACATGCCTCTAAGCCACCGTTCACTGCCTTTACACATCAAAGCACCAGATGGATATCTGATTTACACAGGTATAGTACAGGAGAGTACTTTTACTGTCATCTCAAGCACTGGTGTCCTAAAAAAAGAAGAGCCATATCCCTGTTGGTCATTCGATCTCTTGAAAACCCTCTAGGTTCTGGCATCCTGTGGCTGTCACAGCGTAATCTTGTCATTTCATGGAAAAAGAGAGATTCCTGAAGTTTTATAGGGATTTATAGAGATCCCTGAAGTTCACAAACACGTCACATCTTATTAGAGATATCAGGAGATGTCAGTTCTGTAGCTGCAGCTTCCAGTGCTCTTTATTTCCACAAATTGGGCCCCGTAGAAAGATATTATGGAGGAGTGGTAGCACTATTTCTCTGAACTGCCCAAATTGAAATACAAAAACCACTTGATGCAGTGGGTCTATTCCTCGCTACATTTGGAACACCATGGCATACAGTGTACCTCAACCCTAGAGGAAGATATGACTAATTTTGTTGTCCTTTTCCATCTGTGCCCTGTCTAGAACTCCAAGACATCTCCCAGCTGCTCTCTTTGTGCCAAAGCAATCACACCTCAGAGTCAGTGCGCATCCATCTAGTATACCAGCCATCACCCTACACAACAGTAGATTTTAAACTAATTTATTAGTATCTCAAGTTCAGACCATAGTTATATTAATCAAAGGCAGATTTTCTAAAGACCCTGATGAAAACGCAACCGCTATGGAAAGAGCAGGCGTCTTGTTTAGCAAGGTGATCTGTCTATATGGTTCCTTGGAGGTTACTGTATCAGACAGGTTCAGACACCTGAGCATTTCCTTAATAGACTGATATGAACTTCAGCCTTTCTTCTGGTTATATTTCATCTTTTATACTACAACAGTACCTGATAATTGGGTGTTTATTTAGCTCATATTGTAGTAGCACAAAACAGTCCCTGTCCTGATCGGGTTATGCTCAGAATACTCTACACACATCCACAGCACTGAGACCCTTACAGTTTGTTTTATGTTATCCAGGCACATCCTAGATGAGAACCTAGACGGTAATTGGATGTGCCAAAGCAAGCACACCTGGGAGTCAGTGCACATCCATCTACAGAGGGCTATCCACAGATTGAAAGCACAGGTGGATAGTAGATAACATTCACAACTACGCCCAGCACAGATGGTCTGGCTATCCATAAGGGACCTCCGGCTCAGGCTACATTAAAAAAAGTCCACATTTAATTGGTCTCTTTAATATCCTTAGGCAAACGAATCCTCTATTATTATACAGCTTACAATTACTTCTAAAATCTCCTCTACTTTCCATGAATACAGTCACACAAGAATCAGGTCTGGGCAACAAACATCCCTGTGCTGACTGAACAGGTAATTCAATCCAGTGTATTTTCTTTAGATGCTACTGGATTTCAAACTTCAAGGCCAATGAATGTACTCTCTCACTGACTGAGAAAGCAAGGCAAGGCAAATTTTATTTATAGAGCACAAGTTTAACACAACCGTAGTTGATCCAAAGTGCTTAACAATAAAAAATAAATCTGAATTTAAAAGAGAAAAGGAAAAAAAAAAAAAATTATATATATATATATATATATATATATATATATATATATATATATATATATGTCAAGTAAAAAACAAGTATCAAAAA
>CM075003.1:1085746-1123426 GCA_037576675.1 Pangasius sanitwongsei | reverse complement strand
TTTTTTTTTAAAAATTTTTTTTTTTTTTTTTTTTTTTTTTTTTTTTTTTTTTTTTTTTTTTTTTTTTTTTTTTTTTTGGACAGGTAAAAAAAATACCATGATGAGGGAACACAATGATGTCGTCTCTGCAGGACTCCAGTGTAGTACACACACACACATGCACATGCACATATACATACACACGCACACATACACACACATACATGTACACACGCACACACATGCACATACACATACATACACGTACACGCATACACACACACGCGCACACACATACACGTACACACATATACATGTACACACACACACACACACACAGGCTGTAGTGGACATGTTCTGGATGTGAAAGGGGTTTGTTTTTTCGCCTGTGATGTGCTTTGTAGAGGAGGCGATGACTGAAACATCCCAAATCCTGTTAGGAATGAGAAAGTTCCGATAGTGCTGTGCTGCTTCTTTCTGTTAAATTTATGTTTATTGTTATTTTTTTTCTCTCTCTCTACTGTCCATATTTTAAACGGTGAGTGAGTAGCATCTCGATGAGGAGCGTTCAGTGGCGTACAGTTTTAAACAGCATTAAGACGAGCGACTCTCTCCAAGCTGCTGAAACCAGAATTGAAAAGTGAATGAAATGAGGATTTTGTTTTTGTCGTACTGTTCTGCTGAGGGATGAAGTTCTCACATATCAAAGCGTACACTCGGACTGTTCAAGTCTCTCACACTGACAATCTATACGGGTGAGGAGACGCTCGGCCTGTGGAGACAGCAATAACCGAAGGCAGCTCCTGAATGTTCCACTTTACCACGGTGTGTGAGGGGGTGGGATCGGTGTGAGTGTGTGTGTGAGTGTGTGTGTGAGTGTGTGTGTGAGTGTGTGTGTGAGTGTGTGTGTGAGTGTGTGTGTGTGTGAGTGAGTGTGAGTGAGAGTGAGTGTGTGCGCGGGCAGATCGAGGTGTGTGAGGGGGTGCGTGCGTGTGTGTGCGCGTGTGTGTGTGAGGGGGCAGATCGAGGTGTGTGAGGGGGTGCGTGCGTGTGTGTGTGTTTGTGTGTGAGGGGGCAGATCGAGGTGTGTGAGGGGGTGTGTGTGTGTGTGAGGGGGCAGATCGAGGTGTGTGAGGGGGTGGGGTTTCAGAAAATGGACGTGTCATGAATTATTGCGGTCGAATTGTCTCATAACGATCTCCACGTTGATGCACTGGTGTAAGGATGAAATCAGGTACCTTTATCTATTTGAATGGACTTTTTGTTACTTTAGCCACCAAGCTGAACAGCATTACCTCAATTCTAAACTAGCCTTGAAGTTTACAGACATAAACGTTGTAAATGTTTTTTTTCCTTTATCTTTTGTGTCTCTTCTTTTTTCCCTTTTTTTTTTTTTTTGAAACATCATGTATGATGAACTGTAAATGGCTGCCAACTGTAGTAATGATGCTTTTAATAAAAGTGACTCATGATATTCGCATAGAAACCAAACCCTGAGTGATCATCTATCACTTAATTAATCACATTGTTAATGTAATCATCTTATTTATATAGCACCCCATACGCTAAACCATTCAAACTGACGGAACAAAAAACAGAGTATCAACAGTTAACAAGGAAAATAACTACAAATGCAGAGCAGAAAAAAATAGTGTTTTAAATACAGTAAAATGTTAAATAATGCAAATATAAAACGTAGAAAAATGCTAAAGGAGGTGTTTTTTAAAATGACTAAGGAAGGCAAGACAAATTTTATTTATAGAACACAAATTTAACACAACTGTAGCTGATCCAAAGTGCTTTACAATAAAAAATAAATCTGAATTTAAAAGAGAAAAAAAATGAAATAAAAAAAAAAAAATCAAAAACAAAATGTAAATTCATAAAACACAATTTAACACCAATTCAACTATTCAAAGTACATACACAGCATCACTCAAATGCTAGAGAGTGAAAATAAGTCTTTAAGCTGGATTTAAAAGCATCCAGTGATGGAGAAGCTCTGATGTTCAAAGGTAGACTGTTCCACAGCTTTGGGGCTAACTACTGAGAAAGCTCGATCACCTTTTGTTTTACAACGAGAACTGTGGACAGATAAAAGTAATTGGAAGGATACTATATAGAAGGATATAATATTTGACTTTGGACTAATTACAGATTCATTTTTAGAATATTCCTTATTCCTGTTTGCCTTTTACTTGATTTACATTTGGATTGTTTGATGCACTCTGCTTTTCGGACTGTATTTTGGCTTATGTTTTCTATTGTGCACAATAAACTATTGAAAAAAGTCCATTAGTACCTGCCGAATCCTCATTGTTCCAGTTTAGAATATGCCATTTCTGTTTGAAAGCTATTAAATAAAAACAGAAAAAAGTTTCTGCATTAGAGCTTGATTTACAGACATTGAATTAGCTGGAACTGAGCTAGCAGTCTACAGTCATTGAACTAGCTATATTGGCATGTGAGGACAGACAGTGAGGACTGGCCTTAAAGGTATTAGCTCACTTGAGGCCACAGAGTGGATTTTAAATGAAAGTGATGTGGAAGTGATGCATCAGTTGCAGCAGGACAGCAGAATTACCTTCATGGAATGAGAGTGTAACAGGATTATCTAGATTGGCTCTGTACTTAAAGAGAACACAATGTGAAAAACAGATCTAATATGGAAGCAGGAAAAACCTCTCACATCCACGTGCGTCATAGTCCCTGAGGCCCTCATGGCAAGAAAATGTTCCCTTGGTGGTGTTAGTGTTTTACCGAAATTGAAAAGTGAAATTTGAAGGAATTGGGGACTTTCTAATGCTTCAAAAGGGATGCAATAAACATATTTTGGGGAAATGGGAAACGGGAAATTTGCAAGAGTCACAGAGAAAAAAAAAAAAAAAATTATGAGCATGTTGTAGTTGAGTTAATAAAAACTTGGGAAAAGAACTCATGCATGCAGTAGCAAACATGCAAAGTGTGTCAACTGTTTATAATCACTCATAAAAAAGAACTGCCATGTCAGCCACTTATGTGGACATTTAGTGTCTGGCTATGAAAAGGAGATGAAAGTAACTATAATAAATAACGACCCATCAGTTACAAAAGCGGGCAGAATAACTTTTCATATTCAAAACAACGTAGGAATATATGTCTAATGTCTGATTCTACTATACCTAGTTCTGAAAACTATAGGCTTCCTGGACTGAAACACGTTTCTCCACCAAAAGTAAAATTTTAAAATTCTAAAATCAATTACCCTCAAAATATTATAGATTTTATTTCAATTCCACGCTACATTTGAACCTAATCTATGCACTTGTGAAAAAAAACTACTGGCAAATTTTAATTATAGTGAGGAATGAATTATCACTTTGGTTATCAGCAGCATCCACATCCGTCTCTCAGTCTCATCACCTGAGGTAAAAGTCACTCATGCCTTTTCAACACGAGCGTCACTGTCATCTCTTCACTCTCTTTTTATTAGGTCGTTTAAATATTTAAAAATTCTGCTGTCATCTGTATAGTTAGTAAGTGCTTTTCTTTGTTCTGTGCTTTTCTGTGATGATGTGATGGTACAGGAGTTTCGCAGACATTTTCACAGCTGATATATGATCACAAACTGAATTGATTGGGCTTTTGTTCATTTCACATGTAACTATCCAAAAAACTTGATTAAAGTGTGTTAAAAGTGCACATAGCTAGCAAGGATTTAGACATATTTATGCAGACTGACTGCATTTACGGCTGTGTTTGTTAAACTGGGTCCTTAGACAACATGATCTTTGCAGGCAGAAAACAGAGGCAAAGTTAATAAGTTAACTAAATAAAAACATTTCTCAGACCACCATACATAGTTTTATAGAAGCACTGAACAGTTTCCGGTTGTGTTTTAGTTATTTATCACCTATAGGCCAAGATTTCATATCTTTTCTCTATAATTCCTAACTTCTAGGCAACAGTATCATTACCAAAGCAAAGTAGACATAGTTAAAAAAAAAAAAAAAGCAGAACTCCTACATAAGTGAACATCCACAAGTAATAGATTTAGTTAAAAGCATTACACCAATCTGTGTGTGAATGAATCTCACAGAGCCTAATCCCTGCGTAAACGTAAGGAATAAATGTCCATAACACACAAGTTACAATAAGTTGTTAGCTAGGTAGGTATTTTAAATACCAGCCAAATAATGATATATTTCCACACTGTGTCTGTACATTGTTCTTTCAGAAGGATTGGAGAGCACATGTTCTGATGAGGGCCATGATCAAAATACATAGAGTGTTTAGCCGCAAACGTTTTCCAGGCTGTTGAGAATAGTGCGAATGCTCTAATGAGCCTGACCAAACGTCGAGACATACTGCACCTTCTATTTGTGTATACAAGTGTTCTGTCATTGTCTTAAAGTTGGGCTGAAAAATCAGAAGGCTGGAAATAAAACCTCAGTGTCAGCAACTCCAACTGAGCTATTAGCCTTTGCCTGATGAATAATAGATGTGCTGTAATGCTGCTGCTTTGCCACTGCTTCCTGCGTATGACAAGCGGTGAGATGGCGAATGCAAAATGAAAGGGTGGAACATGCTCCGAGTATATTCCCCACACACACACACGCACACACACACACGCACACACACACACGCACACACACACACGCACACACACACACACACACTGCAGTATAGCAGTGTAATCACCAAGATTCACCAGTTAGACAAAATGGAAGATTAATAATTACTGCTCTAGGTTGACACAATACATAGTCACGGTAATAAGAAGCAGCTGAAGCATTG
This sequence comes from Pangasius sanitwongsei, assembly GCA_037576675.1. Taxonomy (NCBI): domain Eukaryota; kingdom Metazoa; phylum Chordata; class Actinopteri; order Siluriformes; family Pangasiidae; genus Pangasius; species Pangasius sanitwongsei. Next base: position 1,118,671 of record CM075003.1, on the reverse strand, counting down.
TGATGGAGTGGTGTAATAATATATTGCTTCATTGCTTGTATGTGCTGCCTTTTGGACCTCAAGACGTTTAAAAAAAACTTGCTAATGCCATTATGGTATATTGGTGATGTGAGAACAACAATGTTATATGTTTTTTTTGTTGTTTTTTTTTCCTTCCAGAAAGCCCATGCTTAACAGGGTGGAACACAGGGTGGCAATACAGAGGCGAAATTTGCTGTCTGCAAAATTATTCACTGTTGGAGAGTAATAGCTGGGGGTAATTTCCAAATGAAATACCATAATAAAACTTTAAAGAAAAACAAACAAACAAACAAAAAAAAAAAAAACAAACCCACACATATTTAATGAGCATTTATTGAAGAGGTCTTAAGGGGATTGGGTTAATGGATTTTCAAGTCCATAACTATTTGGACATTGACAAACTTATTATTTTGAATTAAATAATGTAAATGAGTACAGACCTTCAGTTTTAATTTAAGAGTATTTACATCCAAATCCAGTGAAAGGTTTTGCACAAGTCAGTCAGGTGATTGACTTGCAGGCTAATGCAGAACATTCCACTTCTTTGTCATGGGTTGCCTTCAGCGTATGCTTCGGGTCACGGTCCATCTGCACTGTGAAGCATAGTCCAGTGGGTTTTGAAGCATTTGACTAAATATGAGCAGATAATATCACCCTATACACTTCATAATTCATCCTGCCACCTCTGTCAGCAGTCACATCATCAATAATACAAGGGAACCAGTTCCACTGGCAGCTATACATGCCCACGCCATAAGACGAGGTCGTATGCTTAGGATCATGAGCAGTTCCTTCCCTTCTCCATACTATTCTCTTCCATCCATGCGGGTACAAGTTGATGTTGGTCTCATCTGTCTATAGGAGGATGTTCCAGAACTTTACAGTCTTTTTTTTTTTTTTGAGATGATGTTTTTGGAAAACTCTAATCTGGTCTTCCTGTTTTCGAGGCTTACCAATGGTTTACCCAGTGTATTAACTCTGGAAGTCTCCTCTTGATTGTGGACTGATACAGATATGACTGCCTCCTGGAGAGTGTTCTTGATCTGACCAACTGTTATGATCTGGCTGACTCCAATATATCGTGGTAGACAGCTACAATAACAAATTTTTCAACATCCAATTGTATATGGACCTGACCTATAAAATGCCTAAAAGGGATAATTATATTACTACACTCAATAACCATTGAAATATATGTATATATATATATAAAAAGCAGTCTTAAACTATTATTTACATTTAATCTTCCTGGACAGAAAAAGGCTCTGTATACTGGGAATGATCTGCAGTACAGTAATGCAGTATTCATCAATGAGCAACACACGATAGACTCCATGGTGAGCCCAAGAGATATTTTAGCTTGGGTCTGCCTGCTCAGGGCTTGACTTCATTTTTACATGGCAGGTTTAACAACTATCTTTTAAACGCATTTATCACCATGGTCTTAGCAATTTCCTAACACAGTTCACAAGTACAGATATGACAAGTGTGAGACAAGATCAGTGTACAAAATTACAGTTCCAGTAAAATAACAAATGCAGCATAATACTTTAAATACTCGGGAACACTGCAGGCAAATTGAAAGCACCAGATATGAATTCTCATTCCATTTCCATTCCATTCTTGCCTGTAATCTCAACAATTACATTTTTTTTCTGTCTTGCTCTCTGTAGCAACTCTCTTTTAATATTTAATCAGACTACTTTTTTTTTTATACTGGGTCCCACTGAGAGCGAGGGATTTGCTTGATTTAGTGCAGCCACGGGTCTCTGAGGGATATCAGTGTTGGAGTGTGATAAGGAGACAGGACTTGTTAAAAATTGCATATATCTGAGTAGAAAGCACAGCCACAGACTGGAGTGGAAGCAGGCTAAAAAAGCTGGGGTAATGAAAGTCCATCCATAGCCGAGTCACTGATGCTGATTTATCCATGTCTGCACAGAACCGACAGAGAATGTCTCTTTCCATTATGTGCATTTTAAATGCTAATATCACACAATTTTCCATCTGTTTTAACAAAAATAATAGTTGGAAAATGAGACCAATAAACATGAATGATTATATATATAATGGTTGAAACTTTACTTGAATATGAAATATGTGCACTCAGTGACACCGCACTATTAAAAAAACATTTAATTCCATAGAGCACGCAATCATGATGACACACTAAAAAAGCTCTCACTCTCACTATTATTATAGCTGCAAGTTGTGTCTATTCATATATAGATATAGAAAGAGTGAATCATTTTGTTTCTGCTTTCATAAAGTAAATTTATTATCTTTGCTAACATTCTATTTCTAATATAAAGAACCACTGCCCTAGCAAAATTGTTTAAAATTTTTTTTTTTTTTTAATTACACAAATTTACATTGCACTATGCTCTAGGCAATGAAGCAGAAATCTACCTTGGGCACAGAAGCCGCAAAGGAAATAACTTTTTGCACAAAGCTAAAACAAGCACAGCCCTTCCATTTATTAATCTAAAAAAAGTCTGGGATTTCTCGTCTGATTCTGCCAACTTTACAAAAAGACATACCAAGACATCCTAGCAGGCTCAGTGCATCGCTTTGTGCTTATTGAGTCTAACATCATTGGAGGTAGAAATTCTGTGTGGCTTTATTTTACTGCCAAAGGTGAGAATGCAACGGTTTAATTGGTGCAAAGGATTCTTTCTTCTATTATAAATTCCTACTGCTCTTATACAAAATACATGTGAATACCACATACCACTCAAAAAAAGGCTGCTTATTCACAGATTTCCTGTGTTCATGCGCAAAATTCAACCTGCTTGCTTGGGAACTTTTCATGCACCTTCTCAAATTTTCAGTTGGTTTGCCACCTCACAGCTCCAGGGTCCCAGGTTAGTTCTCGAGCTTGGGTGACAGCAGGTAGACCTTCTCCAAACTGTTGCCCCAAATTTGGAAGCACACAATTGTACAGAATGTTTTTGTATGCTGTAGGATTACAGTTTCCATACACTGGAACTAAGGGGCCCACACATGTTCCTAGGAAGGAGGACTTTGTAGACATGGTTTGCCAAAGTTGGTGTGGAGGAACTCGAGAGGCCTGCTCACTGACCTCAACCCCACTTTGTTGATAAGAGAGGTCAGCCGAGAATGGCCAGACTGGTTGAGCTGACAGAAAGGCTACAGTAACTCAAACACTCTGTACAATTGTGGTGAGCAGAAACGCATGCACAAAACATCGAACCGTGAGGTGGATGGGCTACGACAGCAGAAGACCACATCGGGTTCCACTTCTGTCAGCCAAGAACAGAAAGCTGGTGCTGCAGTGGGCACAGACTCACCAAAACTGGACAGTTATCGAATGGAAACATGTAGCCTGGTCTGATGAACCTCAATTTCTGCTGAGGCTCACAGATGGTAGGGTAAAAATTTGGTACCAACAGAATGAATCTATGGACTCAACCTGCCTTGTATCAACATTCCAGGCTGGTGGAGGTGGTGTAATGGTGTGGGGAATGTGTTCTTGGCACACTTTGGGCCCGTTAATACCAAACAATCATTGCTTGAATGCCACAGGCTATTTGAGTATTGTTGCTGACCATGTGCATCCCTTCATGGCCACAATTCACCATCTTCTATTGGCTACTTCCAGCATGATAATGCACCATGTCACAAAGCAAAAGTCAAAAGTTGTCTCAAACTGGTTTGACGAACATGAAAATGAGTTCAGTGTTCTTCAGTGACCTTCCTAGTCACCAGATCCGAATCCAATAGATGATCTTTAGGATGTGGTACAACAGGAGATTCACATCTCAAAAATCTGCAGGAATTACGTGACTCAGTCATGTCAACATGGACCAGAATCTCAAAGGAATGTTTCTAATATCTTGTGGAATCCATTCCACAAACAATTGAGGCTGTTTTGAGAGCAAAAGAGAGGCCCTACCCAGTATTAGTGTAGGGTTCCTAATAAAGTTCTCGGTGAGGGTACGTTTCTAAGAGAATGCATAGCCTACTGGGATTATTATGCCTTCTAGTCATAATTTGTCTGGTATTTGAGTATATAACCTTTTTCAGGAATTTGCACAGGAGCAAAAATGCAAACTATGAAATTGTTTCTCAAATTTGAAGATATGGTAATATTGTAATTTGATTATGAGAGAAAGTGTAGAATGTTTTACCAAGGGAGACTTTTACAATTGTGCCATGTATCGCAGATCATGCATACTGGTTAATTTTCCATGACTTGGCCTAAGAATAGCAAATGAGGGACAGGTGTGGTGATGAGGGCTGGAAGTTGCTTCACTTTTTTACTGATTCTTCATAATTTCCACCAAGATGATGACATATTTGCTCCTACGGAGAGAGGGCTTTAAAATGAAATCGGAATGGATTGCTGGAGGGAGGAAGGAATAAATAACAAAATGAAATTAGGGAAATGAAAAGCTGACATCCATTGCCAACTTGCCTTGTGCCCTGACGGTCTCTGAGGACAGTCCAGTCACAGCTGCAGCTTCATGATAAGCCCTAAACCAGAGAGAAAGACGGACAGACACACAGAGACTGCGAGCCTAAGGGTGTATTGTGAGCCCAGTCTCTCACAGGTGGATAAAAAAGAAGAAATAAAAGCATGTCTCTTTTCCATCGGTTTAAGTGTCTGATTTAGCAAAATGAATCATGTCCAGCACAATTTTCTGAAAATTTAGGATAGTATAAGTTATAATGAGGAAATGCAGTGCAGTTAAAACAATTTTCTTTTATGATTTAATGTCTGCAAAAACACAATGAGAGGTCAGGTTATATATAGGAGAGAAGGTGATTGCAGATAGGTGAGTTCCAAATTGCAAATAAGTGAGAATTAAATTTAATTAATATTTTGTTGTATCAACTGAACTTTTGGGAAGCAAGAGACTACAAAGCTGCAGTATTTGAACAAGCAGAATCTTTTTTTTTTTTTTTTAATTATAGGTTGCCTGGGCAATGACTTCTTTCAGAATCTACTAAAACAGCCTTCATTATTCTGATGTAGCTGATATTTTTTATTTTTGACAAGTTTTTGAATATTAGAAATTAATCTGAATTTGAATGAACAAGCCTGATATTACATTTGGTTTAATTTCATTAAAAAAAAAAAAAAAAGTATGAATGCAAACCTTGCCCCTAACCTTAACTTTTAAAATAAACTGAGTCATGCAAATTGGTACAGATTCAAGTGTGAGACTTTGTTGATATACTGTATATAATTTATTATAATCTATAATTAATAATAATTAGAATTAACTTATAATAATTACTTATTATGGTGTATTTGAGTTTGCACTGAACTCATAGATACTGCATGCTTCCCACATTGTCTGCATTCATCCAGATGCTCCCTCCAGACCCTCTCTGCTCTCAAATGATCGTTTACAGTCACACATACAACGCTGCCTTTGTTTAGATAGATTTTTTTTTGCCTGAGGGTAAATGTATTGATAGAGAGGACAAACTAAGTCATTAGCTTGTAGAGCTTTGTAGATGAGGAACAAAATGTGTAGTGAGTCACAGTAAGTTCTTATTGACCTGTTTTCCTTACCTCAAGGTCAGGGTTGAACTGTGAAGTTAACAACATAGTGATCTCTCCGTGCACGATTGGGTAGCGAGGACGAATCAATATCAATACAGTCCCTACATTTAAGTCAGCCATGGATGGTCCTCATATTACTTTGGAGAATATGGTTCTGAAAGCACATACGTCCTGTCAGATTGATGAAAAGGATTTTAGGTTTGATGCCAGAAATCTTAAAACAGAGTATATACACTACATGTTTTGAAATTTGCAATGATCTTGAAAGTGTGAATTATAAAAAAAAATAATAATTTGAATTAATTATCTGTGATACATTTTACCTTTTAAAGATTTATCCCAAGGGAAACAACGCTGAAAATTTGCCTACCAGATGTTTCCACACCTGGGCTATATTTGTGACTGAGGCTACAAAAATAAATTCTTCATGGATATGCATTGCAAACATTTCCTGATAAAGTCTTTTTTCCATACTGCTTATTAGACAAAAGCCCATTTTACACTAATGCTGATACTTTGTACTGGTCAGCTTGATCAGTCAGAGAGAGGTTTTATAGGGATCAAAGTACTCTGCATGGGGACTGACTGGACTGAAGTTTATTCATTTGCTCCAAATTTTTATGCCATGTATTTCTAAAGAGTCTTTCCATGTAAAATCACTGGGGCTTGTTATCACTGACCCTGAAGGTACTGCATAAAAAAAGTTACAAATGGATGTTACACGGGTTGATCAACCTTAGTTTATATATATAAGTGCATCCATATCTAGCCCTGCAATGGTAGTGCAGTACGTAGAAACAGCTTAACGGTCACACTTGGAGAGGTATGTATAAAAATAAGAAAAACCTCCCTCTCACTCTCTCTGCTATTTGGTTTTGTGACATTCATATGCTACCTCTGCCTTGTTCAACTGGTTATTTTTTCTTGTAAATATTGCCTCGGTCTCATCTTATATGTTGTGGTCTCAAACCAGGCCATAAAACTGGGGGCTCGTCTGGGATCTTCTCGCTTATTGTTCCTTTTTACCTCCTTAAAATCAGACTCGGAGAAAATGTGGGTGAGCTGTTTGAAATGATTTAAATCGTTCACCTCACATGCACCAGGAGGGGACTTCCAGTTACTGAGTGTGTGCCAAATTGGCTGTTGCTTCTTTATGTATAGTGTTTGTATGTTGAAAGGGAAGGCATGGAGGCATGCTTCTCTTATAATTAACCAAAGCTCTGAGAATGATGCTATTAAAACCCTGAGGCCTACATTTAATGTTTTAGGGTGCTTTTACCTCTATTAGTCCAGTTGCTGAGTCTGAATTGATACTTAGGGTCTTAGGGTCTAACAGTATATGCCTTTATCAGTCAGAGGTTATTAACATCAACATTGTAGAGGTGTGTAAATTAGCAAAGGCAATGTCTGATGTCGCAGCATGCTCTGGCCCCATCCCATTGTGGCATGTCGATGTAGCTTAGAGCAGGATATGGTTTCTGAACTGCTGTATGTCTACATGGTGCTCTAAAGACAATGTGGGCTTCATAGATTGGAGTATCTTTTAGGGCAAGATAGTATCCATCCCACTCTTAAAGGTACTGGCCTTTTTTTTTTGTAGCATAACTCCTAGTCAGGACAGGTCTGGCTAATAAGTGACAATCCAGAGAGATCTGTGAATAGTATTTATTTCTACATGAATTTGCGATGTTTCTGTAGACAAAGTAGTAATTGTTGGAGACTTCAATATTCATTTTGTAAAAGTTAAATTCAATTAAATTTTATATAGCACTTTTAACAATGAACATTGTCACAAAACAGCTTTACAGAAATCCAGATATAGATTTAATTTGTCCCTAATGAGAACGCCAAAGGCAATGGTGGCCATGCTCTTGTGGGTGGCACTGCTATTGCAATTATATTCAATTATGAATCATTACTCATCCACAACCATGTATTATAGTGTCACGCAATGCTGTGCATGTTGAAAGGATCTTGAATATGAACATCAGTCATTTTTTATTAAAATTAAATCTCTAATGAAAGTCTATAGCATCACTGTGAAGTTATCCACTGTTCAATTATTGGAACTTGAGCATCAATTGTTTTTAGCAAGTGCAGCCTTTAGGCTATTCAATAAGAACATCCACAGCTATCTTACGGTATCAGGCAACAGGAGCAACATGTGTAACAGATAAAGCACGAGCGAGCGAGCGAGAGAGAGAGATTTCTTGGTATACTCTTGCCCTGTAATGGTTTTGCGTTCAGAGTGCAAGCAGGGACGCCAGCAAGACTAGCTATGACAGCATAATTAAAAGGATAGGAGTATGAGTAACACGGATATGAGGGACATTAAGTGGCCAGGCACTCCCACTTTTAACAAACCTTAGTGAAAGTGTGAGTGGTTGAGCAACAGCATCCAAACACCCCAGTTTACCAGAACATTCTATGCCCAGAAACCCTCCAGATCTGCATCTTTACCTATGAGAAAAGCTATTAACAAAATGCTTGACTAAAAAAAAGTTTTCAGCCTCAAATTAAAAAAAAACTTGCATTAGTGTGAATCCTGAACATTAACTGGAAGGCTGTTTCATAATTGTGGGGCTTTGTATGAAAAAGCTCAACCACCTGCTGTAGTATTCATTATTTTAGGTACCAACAAAGTGCTTTCACTATATGATTGAACCAGACATGGTGGAACATAAAAGAGGTACTGTGGTGCAAGACCATTCAGTGCTTTAATAGTATTTTTCATTAATAGTATTTTATAACCAATGTAATATTTTACCTGGAAGCCAGTGTAGTGTGGATAAGATAGGGGTGATGTGGTCAAATCTTCTGGTTCTAGTTAGGCTCTGCGTGTCATCAGCATAGCAGTGGATGCTAATACCATGTTTACAAATAACTTTACCCAGAGGAAGCATATATAAGGAAACAAGCAGTGTGCCTAAAACAAAACCTTGTGGAACACAAACTCTACCTTAATACACATAGAGAACCATTTACATCTACAAAATGATAATGATCAGGCAAATAAGACCTGAGGCAGGAAAGAGCCACACCATTAAACTCCAACATTTTCTAGTCTATCTAGAAGAATATTATAATCCATAGTATCAAAAACTGCACAGGTCAAGAAACACAAGCAAAGAGACAACCCTAGTTAGAGGCCAGTGTCATGCAAGGGAACCGAAGACGGATGCAGCTGCAGGTAAAGCAGTGCCTTTAATGAAACAGGCAAACAAATCCAAAACAAGAGGGAAGTTCAACGTCAATAAACAGGCAATTGGCAAACAGATTAAAATCAGGCTAGGCAGAGACATGAATGACTAAATTAGAGCAGAATCAAAAACAGATAACCAAACGGAATTTGGTCTTAGAATTTTGAAAGGACTAGTGTAGTACCTGGAGTTGAGCTTTTTACATCTGTGGGGTTGTCTCAGGTCTCTGGTGGCGAGCTAGACCCCTTCTGCCTGATACTGGGGATTCTCACTTCGTCGTTTGCTCTCACAAACTTGTTCACTACATCAAAACCAGTTATCCATAGCCGGCGAGTCGGTGGGGTTAGCGTTCCAGGTGAACAACGGTTGCTGGTAGTCCAGCACGCACTAGAACGGAGAGAGTCTCATGGCTGAGTGCTAGAGAAAGTTTTGGGCGTACTCAGCTCATGGCAGGAACTGGGCCCAGTCCTCTTGGTTGGCAACACAAAACGTCAGGAGGAACCGCCTGACAACCTGGTTCGCTCTCTCTACGTGGCCATTAGCTTGCGGATGATATCCGAAAGTTAGGTTCACGGTGACTTCCAGTTTCTCCATGAAACTAGCCCACACACGAGATGTGAACTGGGGGCCCCAGGCACTCACTATCTCCTCCGGGATTCCAAAGTATCCGAACACATGATAGAACAGGAGCTCAGTTGTAGTGAATGCAGACGGTATGTTGGGGAGTGGAATTAAGCATAGTGACTTAGAAAAAGATTCTGGCAGGTCAGTGATGAAGTTGCTTGCTGTGGTCTGGGCAGTGGAAGGAGTTGACCAGCTGGTGGGGTGCGGGTCACTTTCGCCTGGGCACATACAGAGCAGGAGGTTGCCACCCTGTGTACCTCAGTGAACATACTCGGCCACCAATACTTCTCTTGCAGGACATGATAGGTGTGATGAGTGCCCAGGACAAATAAACTAAAGCAGAATCAAAACCAGAGACAAACAGAGAAATAAGGCTTGGTGACATCAGGCACACAAAGACAAGACTGAGCATATACTTTGCATTCATCTTGTGAATGACAGTCTCTTTTAAAGAGTCATTGAGTGTGTGTGTGTGTGTGTGTGTGTGGTTGACTGGACACAGGTGTGTTCAATCAGAAGCTTGGCGATTGCGAGTGAGGTAGTGAGTGTGTGTTCTGGGGAGTGTAGTCCGCAGTGGCCATGTTTGTAGGCCGCAGTGTCTGCTGGGATACTAATCGCTCTACTGATGTGGTTATATTGTTTTCAATCTAGTTAGTTATCAAATTGTCTGGCTTTAAGTTAAGTCTTTGAATTTTTTTTAATCTACTATTTTTTATTTTGTCATTAAAAAATTTCATAAAGTCATTGCTAGTACCTAATGTTGGTATTTGTGCTTTTATGGTCGTTTTGTTCTTAGTTAATTTTGCTACGGACATGATTGAGGGCTCAAATCGACCGGCTTATTGAGGAGAGGTGTGCTATGAATTTTATGAGCAATCAAACTTACAGTCTTTAAACAGCAGACAAAAATTCAGTCACAAAAAACACTTGGTTCAATGAAGAGAACATTCTAATGGTACTCTCGACGTCACGTGCACATTACAGTTACAATGTTTGCCATTGTCTTTGCCATTCAGATAGGGTTCTTAGGAGACTTTAGGTTTACTTGATGTATTACCACCTATAGTGAAGGGTGTAGGTGATACCAGTTTACTCTCAGGGGAATTTGGAGAGGGTCCGAATTTGTCTTTTTTTGAGGTAATAGAAGGGCACCTTATAAACTCTGAGATGCATGCTAATTTGGCCCAGCGTCTTCCACGCGTCAGACAAGGAGAGAGCTGTCACTGTTGACATTGACATGAACTAGATGAGCTATTTTCTTCCCTCTTCTCTGATGTGCCCAGTCATAGTTCTGTCACCAACATGACATTGATCATGGTTCTGCACAGTCTACCATGCAACATGTATATCATGTCAATCCTCAAAAAAGGTAACTATAAGAAGAGAGGTGGACAGTTTGCTTACCACATGGTTAGAACACATGGTTCCACAGGGTTAACAAATATGACTATGGAAAAGCCACTGTGACATATATTGGCAAAGTAGTAGGGTGACAGCAGGTGCACCCCATTAAGGTATAGGCCTCCTAACCACTGGAAGCTGCATAGATTTCTTGGAATGGCTGGTTATTATGGAGCTTCTGTCAGAATATGGTTTGAACTATGGTTTCTCCACTGATGGGCTTTCTTAGCCAGAAGGTTCATCTCCAGTGGTAGGAAACCTGTCAGCAGGCATTTGATAATGTCTTAGCCCTGCTAGTCAATACACCTGGCCACAAGCTTTGAGAACCCTTTTAGCCCCAGCACTGGCACTGTTCTCCTTCAGATTGTCCCATACGGAATTACCCATCCCATTTCATATAAATTAAATGTTCAACCTCATCAAAAGACCTACTCTACTGTTGAGAAAGTGGTGCTTGCACTAATCCTGACTGTCCAGCATTTCAGGTTCTCTTAGCCCCATTGTGTTCTATACAGACCATAATCCATTCATCCATTCATCTTTACAGAAGGAGGAATCAAAATCAAAAAGTGAATTATGACATGGAGTTTAAGTTTACAACCCTTCCATCTTGAGGTTAAACAAATCTGGGGCACAGATTATGTTGCTTCTGCTGCTCTTTCTAGAGGATAAAAGACTGTGCCTTATTTTGCGTGTGTGTGTGTGTGTGTGTGTCTCTTCCTTTTCTTCTTTTTCTTCTGTTTTCCTAGAATCCTGCATGGAAAACAGAGGGATCAGATGAGACTGCAGGGTTTTTTATTTATTTATTTATTTTTTCAGGGCTTCATGAAGCAACTCTCTTGGGGAGGGCAGTTTTATAATCCCCAGCACCCCTGGTCCTGCAGTGGTAGTGTAGGGGCAGTAAGTAGTGGGGCAGTATTCTCTTTTTTGGTTTTGTGGCACTCTATGCCCTGTCCCAGTGACTTCTTCCCTAGAGATTTTCATTGCAGCCAATTTTCAATACATTTCCTGATACTATTTTCAGTAACTGGTCAGTATAAGTAACTTTGTGTGCCCACTTTTTATTTTTGCAGTCTTAAATGAACTGGCTGTTACATTATACAGAAGATTATAGCATGTGATATAACTGAGTCTTATATTGTGGATCTTTGATGGCCCCCTGCTAAACAGATAATGTAATCACATTTCCATAGAATGCTAGAGCTGATATTTAATCAGATATTACATATTTTTAATTTGATATTATGCTAACATCTAACATCTCAAAATATTCTGAAATATTTTGTAACAGAACACTTTCAAAAACTGTTAATACTGTGTATGGCATTACACAGTAAGTGCACAGCCTGTGCAATCATGATTCCATAGACTATTTATTAATTAACCAGTAATTCAGTTCAACTGTAGATAAGATCCATGAATTGCTATAGTTAACTATAGATTTACATTAGGTTTAAACAGATCAAGCAATTCCTGAAAGCAAATCGTCTATGCAATTTTACTGTGTCCCTTCCTTTTCTACTAAGCATGCACTCTGAAATTTACAGCTAATATTTCAGAAGCTGTGGCACACTGTGTCACAGAGTAATATCGTACTATTAGCATAACAGTACATTAAATAACCTGTTAAAACTGAATTTATTACTGATATCTGCATAAGCAGCAGGCTATGGAAATTCTGCTCTGTAGCTCTTACAGCATGGCGAGGCTGAATGGTGTTCTCCCCTTAGCTTTTATACAAACATTATTATTTTTTTACATCAAGCATGTAAAAAAAAAAAACATGAAATAGCAGACTTTACATACATTGCGTGATACGCTTCACTCTCACTGATTGGCTGTTCTGTTAGGAACTAGGGCATGGCATCTTAAAAATATATGAATGAAGCACGCAGGATGGGGGATATAATATCAAGGCTATGCAAAGTGATTCTGCGAAATTCTTAGAAATGAAACGAAATCAAGTGGCTATAAGATTCTGGCAGAATCTGCAGTTGAGACAGAGGTGCTAAAGATGAACGCTACTTTAATGATGTGCCCAACATTCTCTCAGTGACTCCCATTCCCATTCTCTTTCAGCGCAGACTAAGTCATCAGTCAAATGTGAATGTGATGCAGCACTGCTGTCCTTAATTAGATTTAGGCTGTAAATTCCCACAGTTAATTGCACAGCATAACAGTTTATGGCTCTGAGGTATTACTGGAGTAATGTGATACTGACCGTGAAATGAAATCATCAAGGTAGATTAGACAAGAAATGTGTTGATAAAATCACCTAGGCTTAAAAGGTCTTGTTTTAATTTAAGAAATGACATAGAAGCAAAGTATCCTTTTTAAGGATAAATTTAGAACCATAGACATGACTTCGAATAAGCATTTATTAATATTTCTTTTAAGAGCAAGACAAAATATTTTAGCTTAAATCCTGAAACTGTAGCTTAAGTCCTGAAACTCAGGGAATATGTCATTTGGACAGTGAAGCCTTTCTTGCTGATTCTCACCTCTTCTACACATGACTAAATATGTCCTGCTTTTGTGGGGGAAAAGTGAAGGGCAGAAAGCAGGAAGGATAGCTGTAAAGTCATTCTAGGTAATATAATAAAGAAGAGTGCTAATGATCAACATGGGAATAAGAGGAAGAGAATGTCTAATGGAATATTCAAATCTCCCGAGGCTATAATAAAAGTAACTGCAGCAGGCTCTCTCATTTACAACAAGCAAGAAAAGACTAAAGACAGAACCGAAGAAAAATTTTTAGTAAACCAAACACTAGAGTACATTAACAAACTAGAAACGATGTGGATTTTATCTGTTTTCGCATTGTCTCTACCCTATCTTTATGTGATCAGACTACTTTATTAGCTTGTTGAAGCTACTACATCCTTCAGAAGAAAAGCAAGTTCTGCAGAGCCACAGTCTATTCTCAGTGCTAGTGAGTTTAAGTATGACTTGAATTATATCTCTGTGTGCTAGACAAATAAACAATATGCAATGGCACATGGATTGATATCATACAGAGGCCCATTTTACCCTGCAGTATATTTGATGATAACATTATCATTTATTGGGCTAATGATATTTGACTTAGGCTTTATTAAATTATACTTGTTCCAATTGTGTATGCACAAGTTTGCAAACATTTTTAGGCTTCACTGTTAAATCACACAGTGAAGCCTAAAACAAGCATACTGTGTGTACAGTGTAGGTTGTGTAGGTTGTGGATGGAGGATCATTGGAGTTGTAGTCTGCAACTTTTGGAGTTACAGACACATGCATGACAACCTGAGTAAAAGATCGTGAAGCATCAACGATTCGGTGACCGAAAATGCTAATAGGCCATAATGAAAATAAAAACCATCAAAAAAGTTCATGTGACAACAACAGTTGGTGTTGTGCTTGTTGTTAGCTTGTGCCCTGTTAGTCACAATAATAATGTAGTCACACATACATTTATGTCACACACATCTTGCCTTCTCACAGCTTCCATTGTTTAATCCTGAGCTTGTGTAGAGTTGTGCTTGGTCTCCTCATGTTTGTGTGGGTTTGCTCCAGGTTCTCTAGATTCCTCTCACCTACCAAAAACAATTCAGTAGGTGGATTGGCTATGTGAATTTGCCCTTAGGTGTGAATGAATTCCAGGCCCACTGTTCCTGTGATAGGCTCCAAATCTACTGTGACAGTGACCAGGACATTGCAGTTACTAAAGATAAAGGAATGAATGAAAGTCACACCCAATATTTTATGTTGTTTTTTTAATCCACGGTGGAAGTAAAAGCACAAAGTCTGAGATATTAATATGCAGACATACATTACCTGCCTTATGAATGTACAGTCCAGAGATGATCTTCAGTGGAATTGCTTGAATTGAGTCAAAAGTGTCCATGTTCTTGCACAAGATAAAATGGTAGTGGTCTAAAATGGGCTAAACCATCCTTATGCACAACATTTTGTAAAGTACTTGAAGCACTTTCAGATGAAGTCACTGATAGAAAGAATAAATAGAGTTAGAATTCAACATGAGTCCTTGAAAGACTAAATTGCAGGAAAAGACATATCAAGTGAGAAGTGATGTTCTAAAGGGAGCTAAACTCAAATAGCTGAAACTGTCACCCACAGTTTCAAGTGATATCTTTGATGGCAGGAGAAGAATATGGATTTTACATAATTTCAGCCTATTTTATTTAATGGCCACATGTTTGAAGTGATTCCCTGCACTGCATTATGTGGAGATGTATGAGTGGGTGAGTGTGCGAGTGAGACTTGTTTTGACATATGAATCACAGTCCAAGGTAATGTTTTCTATAGTATGTAACAACATTTATGCTAATTTCTAATGAACTTGCTTTGGTATATGGAGAATTTATCTATGAAGCTTTGGTAAGAAGAAAATAGACTGATCTGTCTTTTAGGTCCTTCTTCTGGAAATTAAGTCAAATTCTGTGGTGTACTTCAAGCATCATGTGGGTCTAGAAGTTGTGTATGTGTGTGTGTGTGTGTGTGTGTGTGTGTGTGAGAGAGAGAGAGAGAGAGAGAAGGAGAGAGAGAGAAAGAGAGAGAGATTTTTTTGGACTGCAATTCATATGTCAAAACAATATTATTATATGTTGTTATATACAGTGTCTAAATACTTATGGTTATGAAAAATGTACACTATATGGCCAAAAGTTTATGGACACCTGACCATCACACATATGTGTTTCTTGAACATCCAATTCCCATCCTCCCTTCTTTTGGGAAGGCTTACCACTAGATTTTGGAAAGTGGCTCGGGATCTGTGCTCATTCAGCCACAATAGCATTAGTCAGGTTGGGCACTGATGTTGGGCGAGGACACTGTGGAGCACAGTCTGTGTTCCATTTTATCCCAAAAGTCAAGATCGGGGCTCTGTGCAGGCCACTTGAAATCTTCCACACCAACCTTGCCAAATCATATCTTTACGGACCTCGCTTTGTGCATAGGGACACTATCATGCTGGGACATGTCTGGGCCCCTTAGTTCCAGTGAAGGGAAATAGAAATCCTGTAGCACATGGGGCGACATTTTTGGCAACAGGTTAGGGAATTCCCTCATAAGGTGTGATGCTCAGGTGTCCATAAACTTTTGCCCATGGAGTGTAGCTGTTAGCTTAATAGGGCAGTCTAGAGCTATACAAAGGTTAATGCTTTGTCCTGTGGAGAGTTAAATATTGAACTTCATAGAAAATGTTACAGAATGTTTGAGAAAGTTTTTCTGAATTTGGAAAGTACACGTATTTGTGTCATTGTAGAAACATGTTTGGGTCAAAAGGACCCACCTTAAATTTTTACTTCAAGTGTGACATTTTATGCGCTTGGCTCATTTTCGCTACTGAAAAGTAAAAGGACAAATATATATTTGCCGCATTTGCTATACTCCCATATTACACAGGTTATGTTCAGGTCGTTTTGACCCAAGAATAAAATGAATTCACTCTATGTTATGTTACCTTCACGTCTTATTTGCACTTATAGTTGATCAGATACACATGCTGGTAGGAGCATGCCCCGGCGTTTTCCAAAAGCACAGATGTATTCAAGGTTGGTCGTTTCAAATATTATTTTCTGTCTCAGCTGCCCAAAGTCAATATGACCTGTGAACAGTATAGTAGTGAACAAAACACAAGGATTAAGCAATGGCAAAAGAATTCAACATTTCAGAAAACAAGACAAAAATAAGCACTTGAATGTTATTTCCTATGATGTTCTTTATGCTGCTGTGTGTAAAAAGTACAACACTTAAAAACTGAGTTCACCTAAACATAGGCTACATATGTGTATAAAGTTTGACTTTGTATGAAAGCCTTTTTGAAAGCCGAATTTGGTAAATAAGATTAGAATTGGTTCAGAGATCTTCTTTCAATGACTTTTTCAATGATCAAGGGCTCAAGGAGCTTAAATGGGTTTGATGTTGAAACAATTCGTCCGAAAAATGCTCCGTTAAGGGCTCCCACAGAAGAGTGAACTAAAGTACTCGGTACGTCATACGTGGAACCTTTCTTTCCCTAAAAATATACTGTACTATGCTATTACCACTTACAATCTTTTAAATAACAGCTGTGCACGTGTTCTTTGGAAAGCTAATGTTTCTTAGTATTGTAAAGTGTCTCTGATTAAAACCTCCTCCAAACGGGAGCCTCTCAGGTGTAGTGTACTAGCATCTTTTACGGTTCCCTGAGAGACACAAATGAAATATCCCTTTAGATTAATCAGTAAATAATATTAAGGTAAATAAAAGAATGTGTTATTATTAATGGTGCCATGTCCTGAGGTTACCAGAAAGTGTCTGAGGAGTTTCATATGCAAGTGCAAATGCTAAAATCTGTGCAGATTCAAAAGAAATGGCGCTATAAATTATTTCAGAGCTGTAGAAGAAACGATGGGTGTAAGCGACGTTTAACTAAAAACCTTTGCAATACTACACTGAGAAATTGCAATTCAAAATTTCTATCTGATTTTTCTTTTGATTTTATAAAACCTCTGACATATATTCAGTGGTTAGAAACATATTTCTAACCACTGAATATATGTCAGAGGTTTTATAAAATCAAAATATTTCTTAAAATGTATATATATATATATATATATATATATACAAATATATATAAGGTTGAAAAGATACATTTGAACTTACTAAGGATAAAACTCATTATAAGATTGAACATTAATTAAGGACTAGCATTAAAAATGTTTGAGAAATAAGACATTTCAGAAACAGATGTGATAAAATTAAGAATTTAGATCAGGTGAAACTAGTTAATATTTTGATATATAAATACAATTATCAATTTTCTGTAACATGGAGTAGGTTTTTTTTTTTTTTTTAATGCTGCTATTTTGTGAAAGCCTTGTCCTTGCCACGTGTCTGGCAGCAGTAAGATAACCAAAAGCTGACAAGAAAACTGAGGATTTGTGCCACCCTCAAATTGCTGAATCTCTACTGAAACCCAGGCCAAATTTTCAAAACACAAACTTTTAAGTTTCACATTAACCCCTGTAGAACAACTTCTCCTGAAACAACAGGTCCAGAGTATTCAGAGTTCTTTCACTTCTCTGAACTCTTCATATTTGCCCAAACTGCCTGAAGATACAAACCTATACACTACACCAAGAATCGACACGCATGCCATTACATGTCTCTGAAGATTTATTTATGCTTTTTTGACCTGCGGTTTTAAGGTTTTAGCCATGTGGACTCGAGGCATAATAAGAACCGTTAGAGTCATGGATGAGTGGGCTGTGGGCACAAAGGGTGAAATGTCGACTAAATACAACTGACAGGCTAACATCTCTCTTGGAGAGGTCAAAGAGCAATCTTCCACAGCCTCCAGCAACAGCAGTCTCCTTTAATGTAGTCATAGCATAATGGCCACATAAATTTCCATAATTTTCTATTTTAAGCTGCCGTATGGTCAGAAGGATATGATCCCTCATGCAGTAGTGTGCTTGTCTGAAAAATGGTAGGAACATAAGTTTATGGAAAATTCAAAATATTATATTCCAAGGACTAAGTGACCACTTAAGAGGCCCAGTTGTATTGAGCCATGTTGCAATTTGCCCTGTATCATAAAACTTTAATTTAGCAGGAAAATTAGTACATTTCAATCCAGTACCCTTAGTATGTGGATTGAGTTGACATTTTAATAAACGTTTTAATAAATCATGACTCTTTACTGATTACGTCAAGCACACAAATGCCTTAATTAAATCAGCAACAGTTTAGATACTATGAAACACCTCTTTTTTAGATACTAACCTTGAAGTAAAATTACCAATACGAACGGATGCACAATGATTGCACTGGATTTCTTTTCTGTTGTATGGGGTACAGCTTTGCAGCACTGCTCTGACAGCACTGATAGCATGACCTGTATGAGGTTTCCTGCTTCCGCAGTGTCATCAGCTCTGTCATTAGAGCATTATGAGCCAGTCTGTGCCGACTTCAGAGGAAGAGGGCACTGAGCATGGATCTGAATTAACACTATAAATAAAACTGTTCACTTTTATTGTGCAAAAATCCCCTGGATCCTCTTTCAAGGAGCACTTCACCCAGTAATATTCCATAATTTAAGATATGTGCCCATATCAGGTCTGATGTACCATGTATGATCTCTGTGTAAAAATATCTGTCTGAAGTGGGTTAATATTGTCTTCTTTAGAGAATGTTCTGGAGCTGTTCGTACCACAGCATTAGTTATTACACACACTACTCCCAGTTTCATCTCACTGAGTTACTAAAGCTTAACTGCTAGCTCGTTTTCCAATTAAAGCCTGCAGTAACACTTGGGCTCTAAATAACTCAGTAACCACACAAGGGCAAATTATTAAAGATTATAGTAAATATTTGAAATAAATAATGCATTATATTTCATTATTAATAAAGAAAGGTTAGTTTACCTATCTTTATTAATAATGAAATATAATGCATTATTTATTTCAAATATTTACTATAATCTTTAATAATTTGCCCTTGTATGGTTACTTTACTATAGGGGGGTTCAAACACTATTAACTAGTAGTGACTGGTTAGTATTAACACACGGATCCTCTTAACAACACAAGTACAAATGCTGAGGTTACAGTAGTCAGCATTTTCCTTTCCTGATTAATGACTTCAGTGTTATGTAAATGAATGACTCATATTTGTCAGTAGGCCATGTGTGGTTTGTAAGCCCATAAATCCTGGGGCAAAAACCATAGCACAGTTAAATTAATGAGGAATAAAACAATAATTTCCACATGTTAAAGACAGCAACGAATGAGGTAAACCTCAAATGGGAAATCAAAGAGTGAATATATTAATAAAATTAAGTTTCTAATTAATAATGATCTAGTTGTAAGCCAAACCTTCTGTGAAATCTTAGCGTAGGCTTAGACATTCAAAATGAAAGAATAAATCATTAACATTATATTTTCTCCTTCATAGGATGTTCGCTTCTATATGCAACAAGTACAAGGGTACCTACTTTATCATCAAACCCTAAGCTCCATTTGGTAAGCTAGTGCATTTGTGTACTTGGAAAAAATAAACATAGACTTTAGATAGCTTTATTACAAGTTGGTCGCTAAGTTTGTTCTGTAATTTTAGGTTACTGTTTCCAACATTAGGTTTATAGTCTGCTCCTGATGCATTAAGTAAAAAATAACAATGTTATTAAGAGTGTGTTATTCCACAACGATTTGCTAACGATTATAATTTTCAATTTATTAATGAGCACTTTTAATAATGCTGCATTATTATTTTATCGGTTTATAATCATATTTAATGTTGTGGAATGTCTGCTATAGCAAGCTGACGTTCCTTCACCAGCATCATCGTTTCTCTCTCAGACAACACAGCTTGTTATTTACCAAGAACCTGGAAAGCATAGTCCTCTAGTCCTGAAAACTCTTCCATGCTGTGAAATATTGCAAAGCACCGTGACTGTTACAAAGCACTGAGATTTCTAAATGTTAAATAAATGTCTACTAACAAAAAAACTTCACCACATTAACAACTTTTTCTGTGTTAAACAACTACATGTTTGTTAAAATCCATTTATTAGTCTTAGATTATGTGGAGCATCTGCCATACAAGTCTGTGTGTACGAGCTGTTACTATAGAACCAATAATGCATTAGAACAAGCGAATTTATACGAAGCGATCACTCATCTACTATCCGAGTCTGCTTTTATACAAAAATAATGCACACCTTCTGACCAATCAGATTTGAGAATTCAACTGCGCTGTGGTATAATGTACTTTATCTGTATTTTATCTAACTCTAAGTGGCTCCTTCTCATGTTCATTCATTAGTAATGAAGCATAATGCATTATTTATTTCAAATAGTTACTGCATTTGTTAATGATTTGTTCTTTCATAGTTACTAGGTTACTAAAGAACGCTATTGTCAGGTGTTCCTAAGCTAGCTTAGTAAATGTTGTGTGGATGCCGCAAAGACCCCATGTTAAATTAAGCATCTTACATGGAATGTTGTTTGGAAATCGTATGCTGTGGCCTGAGAGTGCTAAAGGATTTCTGGCTTCTAGTAGAGGGAGTATTACACTCACTCTTTTTTCTCTACTTCTCCTGTTCTCTGTGTCTCTGGGCCAGAGATCGCTCTGACTGAGGCATTACAACCTAAACTGTTTTGTCATTTCATCCTCACTCATCAGGGGCAGGGTTGTGCTCCTCAGCCAGGTCATCGAGGCTTGATTTCCGATGAGTCAGGATGCACACAATGTGCTGATGAAGCACAAAAGAAACCTTCTGTTTGCACTGACCTGGTGAAATATAAAGGCCAACTAATATAAAGTCCAGGTGCACTGATTATTTCTTGATAGCCAAACTCCTATCAGGTGCAAGTCTTCAGGTCTGAACTCTGAAATGTTTGATAAAAGTGATGTTGCACTCAAAAACAATGCAGAAAAATTTGTTAAATGTCTTTTATGTACTGTTTTAGCATATTTTCTTGAGATATAAACAATATAACCGTTTCTTTTAGGTATTAAATGTAATAGTCTATACTAACAGAGCAGCACTTGATTGTTAGTATTTAGCTCACAACAAGAATAGGATTTTTAATGTCTATAATCTCAGACAGTTACATGTCATGTCTCCACTCATGTTAACTTACTTTAGTGTGATTTCATATCATTAGCATCCTGAAAAACATTTAATGCATAAAAAGCTCAGTAACTGTTATGTAATTGCGGCATAATGACCAGGAAAAATTCTGAGTAAGATTAAATGGATCTTTACATTCAGTGTTATAAATTCTTTATGATTATTAAAACATTATGATTGCAGTTTTTCAATTCCATGCTACATCTAGAATGAAAAAGGACAGACATCTCTATACAAAATGCATAATTAGTCCAAATTGAATAATGAGCTTTTCTTTCACTGGTTCTAGTCCTGAGTTATTAATTATCTGTGTACTATTCATTCTCTGTATTCCAGATAGCAAAAGGTAAGCAATTGCATCATTTACTGTATGATTTGACAAAAAAAAAAAGAAAAATAGTATAGCATAACAAATTATTTAAAAAATAAATATTTTCGCTGCACACTTGGAAATAGTTAATTGTTGTTCATTTGCAAATATTAATACAAAAACACAAAGCTATTTACAGTGACAGTTGGGTTGGTTTTAATTGCATATGCTTTAATGATTGAAAATTTCTTCTTAAAGAACTGGAGAAACTATTTACTTTTTCCTTAAAAGAACTTATTTTTTAAAATTATGGTATTTTCCCTCAACGCCATACAGTATTACACACATATTATATGGCTAAAGAACATTTTAGACCAAGTCCAGATTAGAATTGCTCTCAGTGTGAAAGTCTATTGCTGATTTTGACCAAATATGATGTTGTGCAAATGTAATTATAGCATTGTGAAAACTTTAGCCCCAAAACACGGTAGACTTAGAGGTACTGGCCATAGATAGATCTTTCAACACGATTATGACCACGCACCACAAGTCATGTGGGAAGAAGCTTAGATTTGGTATTACTGATAGATGAGGCTTCACAAAACTTAATCGTGGGAGTGCCAACAATTCTGCACTGCTTACGAATATTACATAGCCCCTTTTTAGCTGACTGTATGTTGCTCAGCTCTCGTATGCTGTCATCTAGGTAGAAGTAGTCTATAATTTCTACAGGAGGATTTGAGCTGTGCAGGCTGACAGAATAATAACAGTTCTCTCAAATCACAGGAAAGAGACGCCTGTGTTTCAGTGTCAGGGAATGATAAATAACACTAATTAAATGCTGAAATTTTCTCCTGGAAATTATTTTCATAAAAAAATAACAAATTATTTGAAGAGGAATTCAGTCCTAGCTGCACAATACAAGCATTACCTGAAATATGCGACTGTGCATTTACTCGATCATCGCAAGATTACTTAATTATCTTTCAGGACTATTCAGCATGTCTGTTAAACACACACTTGAACAGGTCACCTTCAGTTTCTAGCAGCATTAATAGTTAAGAAGAATGTGTTAAAAAGAAGTCATTGTAAGCATAGTATTATAAAACTCTCATAGTGTTGAGAATTACACATTCAGGGTTTTTTTTTTTTTTTTAGCAAATTTGTGTAAAATAAAATACCAGAGAAGAAATGCAGATAAAAGGTTAGAGACATACATTAAATTTAGCCATTTTGGTGATATTAATGAATGTATATCTTCTACTTCTCATTTATTACATTTTTTTATTGTTGTTTTATTAAGTCACTGTATTGTTCAGTGACGTTCTGGGCTGAAAATGCAGTTTCTGTGGGATCCTTCTAATCTCTTCAAAATGCAAACTTTTTAATCCATTCCCTTTGTTCAGCTCTCAATCCTGGTTAGTCAGTTCCACTGTTTCCTCCAGCGTGACGCCTGTGTTATATCATGTCCACTGATAGCCTCATTGACACATCTGTTAACAGTCTCTGAGACACCTGCTCTAGTAGCAGCCTCCAAATTGACTGATTTGCTGACAGCCACTTAGAACTGTTGCTAGCTCTGTGAATGGTCTGGTCTCTGTTTATAGCTAAAAAGACCATGAGTTAGACAATGGGAGGCAATCATCAGTCGGCCTTCGCTGGTGCATTTCCACAAGAGGTACCAGATGGTTTTTGGGAGCTGCATGTTAAAATGTGTATGTGTGTGTGTGTGTGTGTGTGTGTGTGTGTGTGTGTGTGTGAGAGAGAGAGAGAGAGCGAGAGAGAGAGAAACTGTCACTGATTTCAGTTCTTGTTAACACTATCACCATTTTGTGTTTGGTATAGATATACCTACAGTATATTTTCCTGCTATTAATCTTGCAAATCTTACATTGTCTAGCGGAATTCGAAGCTGTATCTAGTGTTTAAAGTTTTCTAGGTTTGACCTACTACTTCTACTTCTATTTCTACTTGCCTTTGCTTAAATAAATAAAGTAATAATAATAATTCTTTTAACATTCAAAGATTAATTAACTAGATGTAGCATAACCTTACATTTAAGACACAAGCTTTTCATTTTTGTGTTGCAACAAAATGAATAAATAATTTATTTAAAAAAATGCAAAAATAAAGCATGTCATAAATTATATGCATTTAGGAATATGCAATTATATGAGTTTAGGAAGTACATATTTTAATAATCTTATGATTGGCAACTAAAAGTAGAACATGCTAATTCAAATAGTTAAACCCATTCTAACAGTTGTCATGGAAATGCATGAAACCTATAGAGCTTTTCTTGATGGGTGAACTGATATTATGTTTTAAGAGCAGAAGTGAGTCAAGCTGAAAAAAAGCATAATGTAGGCTATAGAAGTAAAAATAAAGATGAGTTAAAATGCATAAACAATGTATTAATATTCACATCACCCTAAATCAAAAATGAATTGAATTTTGAGGTCATTAGGGATTTCCATCACCAATAAATAAAGATCCCTTCATAGAACTTAAATGAAATACTCATGTTTTTAAAAATAACTTTGGTTTGTTGGTGCGTGTAAAAAATGTCCTTTACCCTGCATGTATACCTATTTGTTTCCGTCAAAACAATATTTGTTCAAACAACTGAATCAATTCTGGCAATTATTCCTCAATGAATGTTTTAACATTCACTTTTTACACTGAGCACAAGTTTTCAGAAGTTTTCAAATACTCCCCAAATAGCTTTATAGATAGTGAAAATAGTGGCATCGTAATTCCATAATAATTCCAACCCTTGTAGAAATCATGGATAACCCTGTGACCAAGACGTTGTTTGTGCTCTCCCGCAAGTGCCTTTGATTCTTACAGTGTATATAATTAGTTGAAAATTACATGGAGGTGAGAAGTCTATAAGTAAACACATGTGGTCAACACTAATTTAGCCTGAAACAGGATTTCTGTTCATATTGTGGAGTAATTAAATGGATGCCATTTTTGTATCACGTGTCTAACAGGATATGCCACTGTATCTGGATTCTTCTTCCTCGTTAGTTATGTGTAGTATACTTTGCACTTAACAGTGATGGAGCCCTTTGCATTGGCACTCATAAAGAGCAGAGGAGGTCACTTTTCCTGTGTTGGAAATGAGGTTGTTCACATCATTTACACTGGCAGACTCAAGCGCTCAAACAGCTTTTAACCGACAAGTGCTCCTCTCAAACTCTCTCCTTGTCCCATGTCTCATCTCCTTATGTCTGCACCTTGTGAGGCGAGTCATTTTATCGGCTATTGCATCCACCATAGACCTTGGAAAGCCCTTTAGGGAGGTTATGAGGCAGAAATTATCTAGATTCCTTCCATACAATAACACAGAATTGCTGATATTTGCCTTCTAAGTCATACAGCTTTCATCAGCCAAACCATACGCCAGCTGTCGTATATGTCACACATAAGATATGATGAGACAGTCCATATTACATCAGTCTGTCTGAATTATCCTAAATATTCAGCACTCCACCTTGAATACAGATCCATCTAATGACAGAAAACAATAATAATACCGCATCATCTGGCCAGATACAGTAATAAGTAGAGGTTTCAGGATCATTGAAATTTACGGCCACCTTCAAAGGGGAGAGTTTCATTCCCCAGGAGCAGAAATCCCTGTTTGCAACATTGATTTGCAAAGTGACAGAAAGTGAAAATGTACATGTCAGCTCATACCCACTCTGCCATGTGTCAGCAGCTGTTCTGTGTCAGTCAAATCTGTTAGTTCAGCCATATTTCTTGCAATTATTTGGGGTTTTTTTGGCACACAATGGGCTTCTTATTAATATACAATCACTGAGCACATTATTAGGAACACTATACTAATACTGGGCCTCCCTTTGCTTTCAAAACAGCCTCAATTCTCCGTGGCAGGGATTCCACAAGATGTTGGAAGCATCCCTTTGAGATTCTGGTCCATGTTGATATGATCGCATCATGCAGTTCCTGCAGATTTTTCAGGTGTACTTTCATTCTGTGAATCTCCTGCTCTACCACGTCCCAAAGATCTTCTATTGGATTCGGATCCAGCGACTAGGAAGGCCACTGAAGAACACCGAACTCATCGTCATGTCCATGAAACCAGTTTGAGATGACTTTTGCTTTGTGACATGGTGCATTATCATGCTGGAAGTAACCATTAGAAGATGGAAATTGTGGCCATGAAGGGATGCACATGGTCAGCAACAATACTCAAATAGTCTGTGGCATTTGAGGTATTAACTGGCCCAATGTGTGCCAAGAACACATTCCCCACACCATTACACCACCTCCACCAGCCTGGACTGTTGACACAAGGCAGGTTCGGTCCATGGACTCAGTTTTGGTGAGCCTGTGCCCACTGCACCCTCAGCTTTCTGTTCTTGGCTGATAGAAGTGGAACCTGACGTGGTGCATTCTGAGATGATTTTCTGCTTACCACAATTGTACAGAGTGGTTATCAGAATTACTGTAACCTGACTATCAGCTCAACCAGTCTGGCCATTTTCCATTGACCTCTCTTTGGATCTCTCTCTTTTCTTTATTGCACCATTCTGAGTAAATTCTAGAGACTTTTTGTGCATGAAAATCGCAGGAGATCAGCAGCTGTAGAAATACTCCAACCAGCCCACCTGGCACCAACAATCATGTCACGGTCAAAATCACGTTTTTCCCCATTCTGTTGGTCGATGTGAACATAACCTGAAGCTCTTGACCTGTATCTGCATGATTTTATGCATCGCACTGCTACCACATGATTGGCTGATTAGATAATTGCATGAATGTGTAGGGGTACAGGTGTTCCTAATAAAGTGCTCAGTGAGTATAAATCGCATTCTACATCTCACTTCACTGCATTTTGTATTCATATACTGTATCCTACTAAAATTATTGTGGACCCTCGGCATGCCAATTCTTATATTCCACCTTAAGTCACTACCTATCACATGCGCCAAACTCTTTCCTCACCTTACACACTAATGTGGTTTCTCGAATTTTAACTGGAATACTGTCCACAATTTACTTACATTGTTTGTCCAGAGCGTCAGTCATTTTGATATGTCCTGCAGGTGACTAGGTCACACAAGTGTAGTGTGACTGGCATTTAGACACGTACCCTTGGACTTCCAGAAACTCTCTTCAGCACAGTATTTCCAATGAAGTGTTCCCAAAGGCTCTAGTTTCTCCTGCATCACTGAAGTTTTCACAAAACTGTCAATGACCATCCCAAATATCGCACATCTGAAAAGTTAACATTGGTGTAACAGAATTTCCCTTGTTCTTACTTACTTTTTTTTACATTGCTTGTTACTTTTCACTGTACTCATGATGTCTTGTTAGAGAATACATATTGTGCCTGTGTTGTTTGGTCTTGTACCTGTCATTGCTGCAATTATAAGTTCTGGTCTCCTGATTTTCCAGATTACTAGTTTCCTCGTTCTCCTAGTACCTTAGTTTCATTAGATGTTCCAGAAGGACCTTGCTTCTCTGTGTTCTGAACCTACTACTAATAAAAAGGGTGTCTTTTTTCATGGCTGTGTTACCTGGCTCTCCCTGTCTGGATCTTCCTTTTAGTTATGCTCATAGCTGAACTTTACACCACTGTATGCGCTTACAGTGATCTAATAATCTATTCTCTGTGTTTGTCAAGCTGCATGTGTTCTCCTGCTGCCCGATGTGATGCTGGTGCCAGAGCCTGGCACCTTTCTCCTGCTGTGACTCTCCTCGGCTTCTGGACCTATCTGATTCATTATGATGCGCTACTCCTGCTCTACTCCTTCTGCTTCTCCAGCTCACTCAGAGCTATCTTATAACTAATGTCCTGCTGCTGAGAATAATTTCACATGAATACCCTAAAGACTTGCATTTGAAAAAACAGTCTAAGCAAGTTTATTACAAGTTCCTGCTGCAGTGGATAATCTCATTCGGATACCGTAGACTTATGCTTCCTAAGAACTTTTGTTGCGATCATAAAAAAAAAAAAAAATCATTATATGATCATTCTGTATCTCTTTAACACATGTAGTACTGTTGGCATTTTCTCTATAAAACTGTTTACTGTAATGATCCAAATCCCATTATCTAGTGTCACCCAGAAGAGGATGAGTTCCATTTTTGAGACTGTTTCTTCTCAAGGTATCGCCTCAGGGAGTTTTTCCTTGCTCATGTTGCCTGGCATGCTGATTAGAGTTCTAGTCCTGGATCCAAATTTCTGTATAGCTGCTTTGTACCAATGTCTATTTTTAAAACAAATACAAATATATGTGTAAAAATTTAAATATAACAAGTGGTGAGGCCAATTGTGGGCACGGGCACCCAGCTGGTTGATTGGACCAGGGTAGCACATGTCCCCACTCCTCCTTAATTCTCTCTCCATTGGGGCGCTGTTTCCAACTGCACTCCTTCTGTTCGGAACACCTTGTATTGCCAGCGAGCCAATACTTGGGCTCAACATCTGCAGATTAGATGGACTGCTCCAATGCTAGTAACAGCATAGCTAAGATTTTGCCAGTGCATGCCACGTACAATATGTCTGCATTCAGCACTGGGCATAGCGCTTCATCTGGAGTGAGTGCATCAACAGGCATATGGCCAAAATCAGCCTGCTCGTGATTCATGATATTAGCCAGAACATAAGGCAAAGAGCTTGGGTGCGGGCAAGCTTTGTTGACAAGTACAAGCAGTTGAGCCATATATCCTGTCAAGTTGCTGATTTGTCTAGAAAGTAATTCAAGCAGTTTTCTAGCCTTGTGTGTCATGGCTGATCTAGCAAGCAGTTTAGACTGAGGGGCTCAGGACAGATTTGATTTTCAGTGCAGGGGATGCCTGAGTCAGACCCACTATCCTTAAAACGGTCAATTCCTGGGCATTGAGCACATAGTGGCTATCGGACGATCAGACCCAAGTGTTCAGGGATAAAATGTAAAATGTACTCTACAGTAGATGGTATGTGGTATTTCAAGAGTGTGTCATTAAACATCACTAGCACTGTATATGCCACAAGCTCCTCTAGTCAGTTAGTTGGCGGGAAACGCAGATTATTTGAAAGCAAAAAACACCAAGGAGGGAATCGACTTGGCAGGAAAAGAAATGAGTCATATTTCCTAGTCGCCATATGGGAAACAGAAAGAAATTAGATGATGCTCTTCAAAGCTTTGGAGGATAGGTTGTCACTATGACCATGGCCACAAGTGGATAGCAAATGTTCTGCAAATTGCTACTAGCTGTTATATTTTGTAAATCAAAAAGCAGCCCCAATCCTTTTTCCAGTGATTCCAGGGGTATAGTGCCAGGGTTCACTTTTAATTAAAAAAAAAAAAAAGATTAGGTCATGACCAATTCTGGTTAAAATCTGAATATAGATATGAATATTTGGAGCACGAAACAGATACAGATAATGGCATTGCTTTACATACCTATTCCATATCATGTTCATGTAGTCTTATGTGCACAGATGACAAGGAGAAAATGAATGACTGCTGTATAATAACAGAGTTAAATAAACAAATCTGTTGTGTGACTGGGTGTGCATATTACATAAAAAACACATCCATTTTTAAAAAAGATATTTTTGCAATATGCACAGATTTACACATGTATTGCATAATTTGAATACAGACTTTTTTTTTTTAAAGAAAATAATGCAAAATTTATTCAATTAATGTATACCCTCAGCTGGTTAACTTCAATTCTGATATGACTTTTGGCATTGCACAGGTGATAACAGACTGATCCAATTTGTTTTGCTTATACTATGAACATGTAAATGCTTATGCATGTGGTTATTTTATTTCACACCAGAAATTCACCACCATTTCTATCAGTATTCTGACCCTTTGATTACACCCTATCTCACCAGACTCTTAGAAACGCACTGAAACTAATTCCAATGTGTGTATCAGGCCAGTATTGGCATCGTTTAGAGAAAAAAAAATATTATTAAGTACTAAGAAATTACACTGGCAAATCCACTGACTGTGTGTGAGCCAGCAGCAATATGAGACCATAACCGCATTGTGAAAATCAGGGGTATTATATTAGTCTCCCCTGTAACTAGTAGGATTAAATGTGTTAAACAGACATTCTGTCCTATTCATCTTCTTTTCTCGGTTACCATTATATCACCATATGTTCTTTCTTGAAACTATTTAAAGTACACAACCTGCCATGTATCAGACAAAGCGTTGTAAACAGTTTGTCACGATGCACAGTATATATGGAATATATGCACTAATGCACTAATGCACATACTCACCCCAGTGAAAAGCACTCTTACATACAGTATAAGAAGAACATTGAAGAAATAGCTGATTTCTTTGCTTTAAAATAGGAATTACCATACTGACAAAATAAATCATTGGGTTTTGAGCTACTTACATGCTTCTACAGGTTCAAGAACAGGCTCTTTCCTTCAGCTTTCTTATTCACTTTTTTGAAAGTGCACCCGTAAGTATTATGCATTCAGCAAGTAAAGATTACAGGACACTCCTATCAAGCATTTATCTGCAGATTTAAGACAAACAAGGTGAGAATTACAGATTCATTAAGGATGTATTGATACAAACAGAAATGTAATTTTGCTAAGGCAAAAATTATTCAAAGCATGAAGCATGTGCAAATGTGCATCACTATCCCAAAACTCCTCCTACACCCTGAAAAACCACAAAGATAGAGGAGTAGCTGTGCGATGAAAAAGACCATTTACTGGTAACTCATTTTGCGTCTGAATCAGGCTATCATAAAGGAGGAAAGCAGAAGGTCGAGCTGATTGGAGGGTGGAACTGACAGAAATGGATTCACTGTGGCCTCACAGTTGAATTGCTTTTTTTCCTGCCATGTGAGTGGATCAGCAAGAGCCTAAAAGCAGCTCAATATCTCACAGCCAGAACCTCAAACAGAGGCATAACCTCCTGTGCTCTTGCCTTAAGAGTTAATGCAGAGGTGGGCAGAAAATGGAAAATAAAGTTGCCTGAATAAATAAAAATCCACAAGTAAAAACTCATCTGAAGCATCTTCCCAATATAACTGTTACTGTTTCGCATCATATCTTACCATGAACCTTGCTCTAGTCTACTACTGCTTCATTCTCAGCCCCTGATTAACTAACAAACATAAAAGCAAACATAAAAAAAAAGTGTGTATAAAAATAAAAGCATTTAGATGTAAGTGTCAGGTTGTTAATAAGTGAATATAGTGTATAGGTGAATGAAAATAATCACATTCAGGGTGCTAATGACTCCACTTTGTATTTATCATCTTCTATCTCCTATAAACAGCCCATATTGCATATTATTTAGGAAATAGGTTCCCAACCCTGGTCCTGGAGAACCCTGTCTTGCGCATTTTAAAGTGTCCTAGCTCTAACACACCCACTTCAACTCAGGAAGGACTGTTAATTAGTTAATTAGTTGAATCAGGTGTGTTGGAAGCAGGTAAAACAGTAGAATATGCAGGGCAGGGGATACTCCAGGACCAGGGCTGGGAATCTGTGACTTCAATCACACATAAAGGACAATGGGCTTCATTAATCAGTCTTTTAGTAAAGTTTGTGTAAATGTTTATGTAAACCAAACCGAACTAAAAATTTCCACCAGATTTACAAAAGTTTCAGGAATTCCAATTTTCTCTATATTTGCATGTGTATGTTGATGAACACCAGAAATTTCTCAGAGGCAGAAATGGAAGTTATTTTTACCCACACCTGTGAAAAAGCAAAAATATTATTGAGCAGCACCTCAAAAGGCCAAAATTAAGAGACAAATTACAGAAAATAAATTAGGTGTGAATTAACTGAGATGAAAAGTAAATGGTTTGACATGAAAATGAAGGGGGAAAAGATCTACACTGTACCCAGGTGATAATGGACACCAAGCACATCATAGAGGGAAACTGCTATGTTGATATTGTACTCAGTGACTGTTGTCTTTGTTGCACAGCATTTAAAGAAGATGCCATGGCATCAGACAGAACTGATTAATAAGCCGGCTTTTAAACATCGCTTTCCTAAGCGCACTGCGCACTAAATCTTCTGTCAGCTATGCACAGAGCAGCCCGGCCTCCTTTAATACAGTGGCATTTCTTTTGTTTTAATTAAATAACTGGCCTTATTTGTCTGAATTTATGGATTTGTTTTGGCTTGCTTTCTTTAATTTATTTTAGTAAGTAATATTTAGTTAATTAATCTCATTAATATAAAACAGTTCATTAAATTTCACAAAATATTCAGTACATATGTGCATGTAAGTTAAATACTGCATTTTAGCTCAATGACATTCTTCCCACAAACTATTATGATTCTGATAGAGACTACAAAGCATTTCTGTAAGTCTCTCTGTATAAGGGTGTCTACTAAATGCTGTAAATGTAAATAAATAGGCAATAACAGCATAATCATATGTAAAAGTGCAGTAATCCATGCAAAATATATGGATTGAAGCTGATCAATTGAAGTTTACGTTAGTCATTTCATGTGTAAATTCATACACACCCAGGAGCATGAGTGGGATATGAATGTTTTTCTAAAATTATGGGATTTTCATGAATACCAAATATCTTGTATAATTGCTCCTACGAATGATTTATGAATAAATCCATTCATATCCAGCTTGATAAATGCTTAATATGTGCTCCATTAAATAAGTCGTCCATTAAATCCCCCCTGTTAGTAAATCAACTTGCATCTTTTTTGTGCATGTTATTATATTCACACTTTTTAAAACATGCAAATGGTAAAAGCTCAGTGTTTTATATTAACATGCATAGCTGTGCAGGTGTTCACAGCCCCATTTTGCT
Source organism: Pangasius sanitwongsei (assembly GCA_037576675.1). NCBI lineage: Eukaryota > Metazoa > Chordata > Actinopteri > Siluriformes > Pangasiidae > Pangasius > Pangasius sanitwongsei. The sequence continues at coordinate 1,086,158 of CM075003.1, read as the reverse complement.
AATCGAAAAAAAAAAAATCTCTCTCTACAAATAAGAATAAAAAGGTTTACAATTAATGCCAGTTGATGATTTTATTGGGGAGAGAAAATTAACCAAACAGAAGTGCTAGCTTGGAACATGAACTGGCACAGAAAAATATGAATTTAAACAGTATACCAGCTGTGGCAATGTTCAACTCTAGAAACATTTAGGCCTAAGCATACCTAAGCATAAGCGTATGTTGTTTTAATACTGAATATTTAGTAACTTAGAAATAATAGTTAAAGAACTAACTATAAAGAAATAACTATTTAATTTATATTCCTATATTTATGCTATATTAATGGTGAGCAATGTAAAATACACTATATTACCAAAAGTATTCGGTCACCTGCCTTGACTCACATATGAACTTAAGTGCCATCCCATTCCT
>CM075003.1:1061986-1085646 GCA_037576675.1 Pangasius sanitwongsei | reverse complement strand
AGGCCAAGTGATTAGGACACCTGATTCTGATCATTTGGATGGGTGACCGAATACTTTTGGTAATATAGTGTATGTTGAATGTATACATACATAGCTAAATAAAACATAATTCAGATTCTGAAATAGTAAAGTAGGCCTATAACTTTATTAGAAATGTATCAACATTCAGTTGTTTAAAAGCCTAATAATAAAACCATATTCCACTATCAATGTTTGCCCTGGCAGATTTTCTCAACTCGGGAGCTGTTGTTTGGAGATTTCCACCCTCAGTTCATTCTCAATGTTCAATTTTGATCTGTGTTTTGTTTTGTTTGAGGTGACAGCAAAAAGCCTGTGTCACACCAGCATGGGGGTTACACACATAACAAAGCAACAGTCACAGTGTTTGTTGATAACTCTCATGTGTAACCTTTTTTTTACAATCCAGCTTTCCCCACTACACTGCACTTCCTTTCTCACACCCTTTATGCTTCCATTTTATCTCCCTGTGCCTCACCAGCAGTACTCTCACCTCACTTTGGGATCCACTGGCTTAGTGCATTTGTGGCATTATTTACATAGTAGACTTATACTGATGTGATGGCAAAGCTGAAGAGAAGTTTATTATTGAGGGTACATGAGAATAGAGTGAGTAAAAACATGATAGAGGGTAAGAAATTGAGAGGTGGATGGATATTTGTCCCCCCTCATTACACAGATAACATCCTGCTGTTAAAACAGGTTTTTCCAATTAACACTTGCCAAATATAGCCCATGTGACAAAGCCTGGATTTACCAACTTATCAAGTTTTGCTGCTTGAACTATATATGGCCTGCATCACACCAGCTTGAGAGGTTATGATCATGAGAGAAGTGCTACTGAACAAAAAATACCAATAGCCCATTTTTTTTATTTATTATACATTATATGACCACTACACCCATATGTGAGCCTAACTGTTGCCACAAAGTTTGACACACACAATTATATAGGATGTCTTTGTATACTGTAGCATTAAGATTTCCCTTCAGTGGAACTAAGGGGCCCAAACCTGTTCCAGTATGACAATGCCCCTGTGCATAAAGTGACAAAGACATGGTGTACCAGGGTTGATGTGGAAGAACTCGAGTGACCTGCACAGAGCCCTGACCTCAACCCCAATGAACACCTTTGGGATGAATTGAAACTCTGACTGCATGCCAGGCCTCCTAGCCTGACCTCACGAATTCGCTTGTGCCTGAATGAAGACACACTCCAAATTCAAGTGGAGAGCCTCCCCAGATGAGTGTGTGTAATAACAGCAAAAGGAGGAATACTTCTGGAATGGGATGCTCAAAAAGCGAATATGGGTGTGATGTTAGGTGTCCACATACTTTTGGCCATATAGTGTATTATAGATTGTATCCATCCTTAGTTGCTCAATCAAGCGATGCACCCTTTGTGTAGTTAATATGCGTCTTTGCCTATAGCCTAACTCATGTCAGGAAAACATTCACAAATGACAATAATTGAAACCTCCTCATCATATCCTGCTCATTTATCCTCATTAACATCACACCTAGGGCAGTTGAAGCCACAGGCAGGCTACTGTATGTCATGCAGAGTTGGACCAGGCTGGGCAAAGATAGAAACTGCTGTGCAGTTTAGCAGGGAAGCTCAATTATTTCATCCATGGCACCATCCTCATGAGACCACCCAAGCTCTAAACATAAACTTTAAAGCTTCGGTTAAATCTGTCTCTTGACGCTTTTATCAGTAATGCTTCATACCAGTGGTGACGATGGCAACTGAGCGAGCACTATGCACTAAAAAAAGGAAAATACATTAAGCACCTCTCTTGCCATTCAGTAAGAAGACAATGTCTCATTTCCTAAAACAAATCAGGCAACTGGTAGCCTAAAAGGAATCATCAAGCATTTTAATGTAACTTTCTAAAAAATCGTAAGCTTTAAAAGTGGAAACAGTCCAGGGACACACATGGCTGCTAAACTGTGCTAAACTTTGCATCATTCTCTGTTCCACATGGCAGACCGCTTAACTGAGTCCAACGTATTAATATTTTGGTTGACTCTAGTATGTATTTGAGTAGGTATTCTACAGTTTCTTGCTCCTTCGTATTCCTATTGGTCTGAAACATCTGAAATTTCAGCTCTTAGGACTGTATTTGCCATTTTGGGATAACACAATGTCCTAATATCCACCATCTAAGATCCTTTGAGCTAATGGTAGATTTCATGATCGCTGTGTGTCCTCTCACATGTCCAAGTAGTGAGTCTTGTCATTCAAAATCAAAGGAAATGTATTTGGAAGTAATTAGTGTAGATAAAAATTTACAATTATTTATACAGGGGAAATAATTATTTGGACACTTCCAGTGCATATGTCCACTTCAAACCTATACACAATAAGTCTTTTGGCTGTGTACTCATAAATATGAACAGAAAAGTATGTATTTATAATCATAAAATGTGTTTAACAAACAAAAGTGATAGGGAAAAAGTATTTGGACTGTAAGTAAAGGTTACATAAAATAAATCGAGTTCTAGCTATAAATGCTGCAAAAAATGTGTGTAAGTTGCCATTGGTTGAGAAGTTTTCACACAACAAGTATCAATGTTGGTGAAGGTGTAGGAGTACTTATACAAATACTCATTTCCCCTCACTGTATATAAATATATGTACATTTTAAAAAAACATATCAGCATGCACAAAACCTCGAGGTGGATGGGCTACAACAGCAGAACCTGATGTGGTCTTCTGCTGTTGTAGCCCATCAACCTCAAGGTTCAATGGTTTGAGATGCTTTTCTGCTCACCACGGTTGTAAAGTGTGATTATATGAGTTACTATATACTTCCTGGCAGCTCGAACCAATCTGGCTGTTTTCCTCTGACTTCTCTTATCGACGAGGTGTTTCCACCCACAGAACTGCTGCTCACTCAATGTTTTTTGTTTTTTGCACCATTCTGTGTAAACTCTAGAGGCTGTTGTGTGTGAAATTCCCAGGAGATCAGCAGTTTCTGAAATACTCAAACCAGCCCATCTAGCTCTAACATATATGCCAGGATTAAAGTCACAGAGATCACACTGTTGCTTCATTCCGATGGTTGATGTGAACATTAACTGAGGCTCTTGACCTGTATCTGCATTTTTGCATTGCACTGCTGCCACATGATTGGCTGATTAGATAACGGCATGAAGGTGTATTGAATGTATTTTACAATGTTACAAAGTCAGTAGGCTGTTCACTTGGACTAAAACATAAAAAAATATTGTTAATTGTTGGCTAGAAACTGAGGTTGATTTTCGTGGTTCATGGCCAAGCAGAACAATGCAACACTGACACTCCCTCAGTCCAGGCTGATAAATGTACAGGGATGTACAGGGACAAGGCTATGTGTTCCTTGTTCAATAAGCATGATGAAACATTTGACTGCAAAATCACCAGACCTCTGTGTGTCAATTTGATATGTCATGGCAAACCATTTATGATGCTACCTTAGACTTAACATGATGTCTGCATACAACCAAAAACCTCAGATAAGAAAATATTTATGTCTGTTGTTCAGAACAGTTCTGAGTTTCACTATCCATCATAAATCATGAAAGATACACTTAGCACACTTCAAAATGAAATCAGTCCTCAGATTTTACGTTCCTATTAATAAGGTGCTGTGTTTCTCGAACAGGAGAATTCCACACGGGAGGATAGGACACTCTCCCACAAAGTTTTTGTGTGACGCTGGTACTCATCGCGTGTATTGCTGGAGGCAGCTCAACAGATTTGCTGTAGATTTGCTGCAGATGAGGGAAGTAGAAAAGAGATGAGGCTGAGAAAAAAAGTTTATGAATTATTCCTCCTGCATATTATTTGACAGTCTCTTGAGTCATGTTAGAAAGCTGCTGTCTGATACAGACAACCGTTTAGCAGATTCTGAGGAATCAAATATTAAAGAGTTCACATCAGAGGGAGCACAGATTATAGGTCAATATGTCTCTTTCACTATGAGCACACACACACACACACACACACAGGTTTGGGCCCTGTCAGTCTTCTGACAATAAAGGTGAGGCTTGGGAGGCAGCGTGAAAGCAGATTTGGGAAAAGGTGTTTGGGTTGATAATTAAAAAGTAAAAGTGACGTTGGAAGTCACAAGGACAGGCAGCTTTGTCTAGGTTATTTGAGATCAAAGAAAGGTTTGAAATTAACGTCTGGTAATTATTGGGGTACAACTTTTAATCTTATGTTCAAGAATTATTATAGATGGAGATAGACTAAGAAAAGAGTTTTAAAAAAGCTCTATTAGTTAATACATTATGTTACTCTTCATAGTTAATTGAAACAGTTGGAATAAATGGTTGATTGAAACAGATGGAATAAATGCTGTCTATTTAATATTGTTCTTTATTATTCTTTCCAGTTAAGGTGTTATTTTTATATTTTATTGATTTGTTTGTGTTCCAGAAAACATAAAGCCAAATAACTCTCACACACATTATTATACTGTCAATAAAACACCACTACATGTGTAGCTGAATACAAACACATCCACATCCAGCACATTATTCAACAATTAGTGAGCAATAATCGATAATTTTGTGTTCTTAATGTTTTGTAGCCTAACATCCTACTCAAATACAGCCCACTTTCTACCATCCATGCTTGTCAGTGTTGTGTGCTTTAAAAACGTAAAAACGTTCTTAATTAGTTCTGAACTAACTTTTAATTGGCACAGCAGTCCACAACAAAATGGTACATTCACATACAAAAAGGTTCAATACCTGTTTAGTGCATAAGATTATAATTATCTGTTGATTCCAGGTGATTTGTGAAACCAAACTAAATAATAACCGGGACACATGAGATCCATACAATATATGGCCAAAGGTTTGTGGACACCTGACCATCACACCCACATGTGGGTCTTCCTCAAACTGTTGCCACAAAGTTGGGAGCACACAATTGTATAGGATGTCATTGTATGCTGTAGAATTATAATTTCCCCTCACTGGAACTAAGGGGCCCAAACATGCTCCAGAATGACAATGCCCCTGTGCACAAAAAGTGAGGTTCATGAAGACAAAGTTGGAGTGGAAGAACATGAGTGGCCTGCACAGAGCCCTGACCTCAGCCCAACTGAACATCTTTGGGATGAATTGGAATGCCATCTACACCCCAGTCCTCCTCAGTCCTCCAACATCAATGTTCTCCTGACCTCACTAATGCTCTTGTGGCTGAAGGGGCAAATCACCACAGCCACGCTCCAAAATCTAGTTGAAAGGCTTCCCAGTAGAGTAGAGGATATTATAAAAGCAAAAGGGGATTAATCTGGAATGAGATGTTCAAAAAGCATATATGAGTGTGATGGTCATGTGTCCACAAACATAGTGCTCATAGTGCATGAGAATGTGCAATCAAAATATGAACAACCGCATCATTGATAAATCTGAATTAACGTTTGTACACACACTAAGATAATGGTGCTCATTTTAAATGTGATCATTGCATAGGTCATCATTGTGTGTTTCTCAAATTCTGGTAAGATAGAGCTAATAATTTTTTTTTCCCAGATTAATTAATTAAGGAAATGATTAAAAGGAAAATCTATACACTAGAAAGTATGGTCTTTCTCTTTCTGCTCTTTGAAAACACACGGTAGCATTGAAGTTTATCCAAGCTTTCTTTCACCACCGTCTGCCTGTGTTAAACCCACTGAAGGGAGAACAGCTAATACCACCAATCCTCCATTTGATCATCTTGAACTGCTTACTGGGTTTAAAGCCAGAATGGAATATAATCAGTGGCTGAACTAACAGGAAAAGGTCATGACTGTTGGCTGTTCCACTGCTAATGCTTCAAACTTCTGTAATTAGCATTTAACTAACTTTTGATTGGCACAGCAGTGCACAAGGAACCCCATGAGATCTGTGAGCACAAACATTAGCACAAACAACAATCATGACCTTTTTCCCATGATTTCAGCAAACTACCCTGACCAGTTTCATTTAATTTCTTATTCATCATCCTCAGAAAAGTGGGGCACCACCAGCAACGTGCTTATCTGGGATCTTGATTAATTAATGATTGTGGATTACATGTAACCAGATGAGGGGAGAAAAGTAAAATTTTCAGCAGTCTTACATTTATGCATTCAGTCAGGGAAATTAGTCAGCCCCTGAATTATATGACAAGTGGGTTTTATCTTCTCCAAAATGAATCTAGGTCACAGGGAGTGGATATAGGCTAATAATGAAGGCTTCCACAACTCATATGGATGCTGATTGAGAGACAGAATAAAGCAAGGGCTGTTTAAAAAAGGTGCATGGAATACAAATGGATACCCATATAAATTAACAATTTTCTGTGCAGTGACACACAATTTTATCTCAACTGCATACTGGAGGTAGGAAATAGGAATTGTTTTTATCACCTGTTGGCAAATACTATGCTCAGGGCAAAACTTGTAGCTACAAATGCTGAGATATGCCATGTTTTCACATGGTATGGTCACCATTATTATTATTATTTCTTTATATGTGAGATACCTTTCTAATAGTGTCATCTAAACGTGCTTTAATGGAAGGGATAAGATGCAAAGAAAATCTAACCTTTTATACAAAGATGTTTACATGGTCAGTATCACAAATTTGCTTAAACTGAATATTGTATATCCACAATATTAAACAATATCCTTCTTTTTAAATTTTTTCAAAATTCTAAAACTGTCTGTTTATTTCAAGCTCTAAATGAAATCAAATCAAATCAAATCATGGTCTCAGAATTTTAGACCCCACTCTACATCTTAATATGATGTAGACCAGCTAAATCATAGGCTAATTTGGTCAGAACCAAAATGGTTCTTGAAAATGGTTCTTACCTGGAGGGACGGTCATATCAGGTGACCTGAACGGGATCCACATCTTCTACCACTACATTCGTGTCCAACAAAGCTCAGTGTTGGGTCCTCTTCTGTTCTGCATCTATACCCACTCTCTCAGTGAGGTGAGTACCATGGGTTTTCATACCACCGCTATGCTGATGATACTCATTCTCTCCTTTCCTCTGTGAGACACTCATGTTTCTGGATCTCAGCATGTCTGGCAGACATCACATCATGGATGGTAACCTTCGGGTAGTCCTGGACAACTTCTTGCCTCACACCACTAAACTGCAGGTTTCTCCTTTACAACATCAGGAGGCTCCAGACATTTCTCTCCACAGAGGCCACTCAGGTGCTTGTTCATTTCAAGACTGGACTACTGCTACTCACTCCTGGCAGCATCAAGGTCCTTCTTTGTCCTGGTACCCAGGTGTTGAAATGAATTCCTCCTGGTGGTCTTCAAAGACTAAAGACCTTCCCCTTCACCTAGTTCTTAGTTTATCTATTATTTAAAAAAATAATCCTTGTCTTGAATAACCTAGTGAACTAGCATGAGGATTTACACAAAGCACTTCTGTAAGTCGCTCTGGGTAAGAGAGTCTGCCAAATGCTGTAATTGTAAATGTATATGGTAATGTCTGGTCTAGTATTTATAAGTAATGACAGAAATATAATGCATGTTTAGACTTACCGAGCACTTAATTAGGAACACCTGTACACCTACACATTCATGCAATTATCTAATCAGCCAATCATGTGGCAGCAGTACAAAGCATACAATCATGCAGATATGGGCCAGCAGCTTCAGGTAATGATCACATCAACCATCAGAATGGGGAAAATGTGATCTCAGTGATTTTGACCGTGGCATGATTGCTGGTGCCAGATGGGCTGGTTTGAGTATTTCTATAACTGCTGATCTCCTGAGATTTTCACGCACAACAGTCTCTAGAGTTTACTGAGAATGGTGCAATGAAGAAAAAACATCCAGGGAGCAGCAGTTCTGCAGATGGAAATGCCTTGTTGATGAGAGAGCTCAATGGAGAATGGTCAGACTGGTTCAGACTGACAGAAAGGCTACAGTAACTCAGATAATCACTCTGTACAATTGTGTTGAGCAGAAAAGCATCTCAGAATGCAAAACATGTCAAAGCTTGAGAGGGATGGGCTACAACAGCAGAAGACCACATCGTGTTCAATCATCGCTTCAATGCCACAGCCTATTTGAGTATTGTTGCTGACCATGTGCATCCCTTCCTGGCCACAATTTACACGTCTTCTAATGGCTACTTCCAGCATGATAATGCACCATGTCACAAAGCAAGACTCGTCCCTAACTGGTTTCATGAACATGACAATGAGTTCAGTGTTCTTCAGTGGCTTTCCCAGTTACCGGATATAAATCCAATAGAACACCTTTGGGATGTGGCAGAACAGCATGAAAGAGCATCTGAAAAATCTGCAGGAAATGTGTGATGCAATCATATCAACATGGACCAGAATCTCAAGGAAATGTTTCCAATATCTTCTGGAATCCATGCCACAAAGAACTGAGACTGTTTTGAGAGAAAAGGGAGGCCCAGTATTAGTGTAGTGTTCCTAATAAAGTGTTCACCGAGTGTATGTCCACGGTATTGACAATAATTCTCTCAAGCCAGCTTCTTATCTTGTATGTCATACTATAAACAATGGAGTAAAAAAAAACAAAAAAAAAAACAGATATAGCATTGTGCCAAATGTCATCAAAAATTGTTCTTTTGCCAGTGTAGACATTTTTTTTTTTTTTGCAGAACTTGAACTGTGAAAGCTTTAAACCTTGACATTTAATTATCTTGTCACTTCACTGACAGTCTGGGGCACCTGAAAATAATCACCTTGGCATGCTACTTTTGCCAGGAAGGCCTTCTAACTGCACAACACACACTTTCCAGGAAAACTCTTTCCAAGCAGTTTTATATGCGTGTAGTAAAAACCTGCAAAGCATCATGTGAGTCAAGCATATCTTTACCGGATAAAGCAAGCAGAAACAGATGGCCCAGGTCTGAAGCTCTCACAGTGAACCATTTCTCTGTAACAGGTTGGGAGGAAAAACTGATAAATGAAAAGAAAAAAAGATGGAAAGGAATTCATTCACGTGTCCACTACATGGCACTATCAGCACCTCAGCTTTGTGGAGGCCGGAACAGCATGAATCCACATCCCACGCACACACACGGTCCAGATAAGAGGTGCATTTGGGCAGCTGTGGAACTGACAACCTGCACGGGAACATCCTGCCATCTGGCTTCTCTGCTTTACTGTGCATCGAACCGTAGCGCCAAAAAAACTTCCACCTGCTCCATGCACCAGTAGCTACACAGATCTCCTGAAGACCACAGGGTTTGCTCAGTGCATGTGCATGTTTGTGTTAGAACAGTATGTGCACACATTCAGCATGCTGCATACACATACATATTTGCCTTGCATGGATACATTTACTCTTCAGAATAGTGACAGAAGCTTGCTAGTGAGAAGAGGGTTTAAGAATAGCTGCATGAAAGCAGACACAGGATGAAAGATGGGAGCCAATGGCTATGACCTCTCCAAGGTGAGAGATTAGGATCTGCAAATGCTGATTAGCAGGGTGTCTAAAAGAGCAAAAAAAGAAGGCATGAGTAGAAGGAGGCTGCCTGCTGATCTCATGTGTCACTATGTCATCAGGAATGGATTGCTATCAGACTTCTAATTCCAGGGCTTTTACCCTCTACAGCTCATTCCTGGTTTTATTTATCGCAATCATTCATTTTCACATGCATGAAACTGCATCTCTAAACTTACCAGAGAATGAAATGATGCATATGGCAGAATACTAATGTTTTTTTTCCCTGTTCTTTTTTTGGCAGTCACACACATTTTCACATCAAAGTGTCACAATTTCCCAGATTAATTCACATGTGAATAAACAAACTACAATACCACATTACTGGCTTTAGTACTTCAGGGCTCTAAAAAAGATTCAGAACCCGAGAGTTGGATCAACGGATGGTCAAATAAGATCTTTAAGTCCTTTATAGGATGTGAACACAAGAAAATGGGGAGACGTGTGGTGTGCTCTGGTAGTGTTAGAGGAAGCTGACAGAGGGAGTCTTGATCTCTAATTAATCAGGCAAGTTGTTCTCCTTAAACAGTGGATCACTTTGCGGGTCTGCTTAATTATTCAGACACACAATGGCTACGGATTACTGGTGTGTGTAGAGAGGAGGAAATCTGCAGTGTGTTATGGCTGGCAGCCACAACAGAAGATAAAAAAAAAATGAAGGGGAGAAATGAAGAAAGGGAAAGTGAGAGCCTTGTTGCAGAAATCTGAAGATCTAATACAGAAGGTCTTGTTGTAGGTCATGGGCATATTCATAATACAAGCACAGCCCTCACCCACTGTTTCATTCCATGCATGGGTCTGACATGAGAGGCGATATTTATACGGCACAGTGTCTATTTCATTGAACTAAACAGTGATGCCAAAAGCTGTGATTATTATTTGTGTCAAATATCATAAATTACAGCTATTAAAAACTATAAAACCATCAATTACATGAGTACATTGTAGAACCTTTTATTTATCTTCTTTTAAAGACAGAAAAACCCAATCCAACCCTCAAAGCTCAAATCTGGTCCCATGTCCCTTTGCAAACCCACAAATACATGGTCAAAAACACAATATTCTTTTCAGTCCATTCAGCACCATACACAAACACTTACAAAAAGAAGAAAAATAATCATAATCATAACAACATGGAAGAAACTGCCCAAAAGCTGTTTCCATATCAGACTCGATGGCAAAAGTCCACGGTTTTTCCACGCTGTCTGAATAAGCACACTGGACCATTGAACAACATGCTGTACAAAAGAACAAATGAAATGGCAAATATGTCTCTAATACTGTATGAGAGACAGAATGAAAGAATTCAGTGCTATGTTGTCCGGGATGACTACAGGTGGGCTTCATGGAGGAGCTTTAGGTGGCTCTTGTTTGATCTCCACAGCAGGCGACAGATGCATCATATCATTTGCTGGCACATTAATGAATCAAAAGGTAATATACAGTACAATACATTCAACTTTTTTAGCATTTACTTTTAAATGTGGCCAAGCACGTATTGGTTTATTCACATACTATTCACATTAACAAATATACATCCATATGTACACGTACTCTTCATTTCCAATATGAGGGTCCAGGCACTTTCTCCTCACAAAGGTCAGGGTCATAAAAGAAAATACAGGTTATTGAAATTCTCTGGATGAGCCCTCAATAACTCTTTCCTATTATAAACTGTTCCATCTGTCAGACCGTTCAGTGGATTCCCTTAACTCTCTAAACCAGCTTGTTGGCTTGGAATTTTGGACGGTTCTGGATGCCATTGGCTAGAGATACCGTCATCTCAGAAGCCCAACATCTGGGATGACATACACACAGCTATAAAAATGGCAAAGCAAGTGCACTAAAATCTTGTGTGTGGGTTTTTTTTGACAATTAACTTGATGAATCTCCTATGTGACATTTTTAGCAGCTCTGCAGTTAGAGCATTATTTGAGAGGTGTGTGCAAGTACATTTTCAGATGAAACTGGATTGTATGTTATGGAAACGTGTGTGGATCAAATCGATCATTATACAGTATGGATACTGTATTAGGCTATATAATTGAATATTAGAATTACTGATAGAGTAATCTGATTATTTCCTAACAGTCAATAATTTAAATGAAAGTCAGTCAGTAAAATAAATGAAAACTAAGTTTATATTACTTGTCCATTTATCATTTACTACCCCCTATATTTTCAACTTCTGACTTTTCCTATTTATCTATTTCCTATTTAATTCATGCAACATTTATTACTCTCCTTACCAATTTTAGGCTAATGAGACGGACATGTACAAACCTACCCATCTGTTAGAACCTGATATTGATGATTAATGCAGAATAGAGCAACTGAAAGTGTCGGTGTCCACCATCCTACTGATTTAGATTGAATCTGACAGTGTCTAGATTACCGCATGCTCTCATTAATGCCAATATAATTTTAAGATTTTTCGAATGTTTTCAGAAATGTTCACAAACCAAGTCAAAAATGACGTGATAAAATGCTGTGGGATTACTAACGAGCTCTTCGCCCATATGTAGATAGATCAAACTGGGCTGCCGTACAAAGCCTGTACATATATGAAGTATTATAATATTAAAACACAGCACTAGGCTTCATATAGTTACGAGCAGTGGCCAATCTATTCCAGTTCAGATGGATTTGGCTTCAGCTGTGGCTTTGCAGTTTGCACACAATCAGGGTGAAAGCACATTAATGCTGCACTCTATTAATGCTGTGGGATTAAGCAGTGATTAAAAATGCACTGCGAAAGCAATTATGCACGTTTTAGATACTGTTCCTATTCCATTTTCCCAAATTACATGATTTTGCAAGAACAACTGTTGAAGTACAGCTTGTTGATATTCCGCGGCAATAATAACGCAGTACACTTCACGTACATACAGACATTCGGCTGTATGATTTAAGAGTTTTATTCTCCCACATTCCTGCTGAAAAATCCAGCTTGGTCTAAGCAGCTACCAGTTGCCAAAACACAGAATCAAGCTGGTCAAACTGGGACACCATCTTTGCCAGATGGTAAGTGCTGTTAGGAAGGAAACAGTTTGAGTCACCACTACTAATGCTACATTGTTATTTAAAGGAAATTACTCAACAGCAAGGCAATTAGAAAATCTCAAACATTTAATGATCGACTTAATTAAGCAAGCAAATAAAGAAACGGAAATAACTTATCAGCTGGGAAAGATGGCCTATCAGTTTCACTAGCTTGGCCTGTGTCTAGGCAGCTGGTAACTGGTCAGACTAAAATAGATTTTTCAGAAGGGATTTTTTGATTTTTTTTAAACAGACCTTCCTAAAATACACTGACCCAGTATGAGTCTCATTGAGATTTAATAAGGCTTTAATATGGTGGTACTATTTCTAGACTATAAGAGCCATGCGATACTTGTGCACAATGATTGGCTAATGACTGGTAATGACCACATTAGCATGGCTTATTTACTGGGTAGGCAAGTAAGACACGCTCCTCTCATTACCATATAAGCAGTATATCATAAATTGAAGAATAATATACATTTATTTTATTGACCGTTTGAAACTTCAGGAAATAATCAGTTGGAAATAATTATTAGAAAATTAATATTTGTATTCAGACTGACTAGATGAGAATACTAATGACTTATTTGGGGAATTTACTACATTTGTTCTGCACACACATGTATGGATGTATGGTGAAGTGGGTCACCAGGGTCAACTGCTGAAATTGCAAATTAAAAGGGATATTTTAACATATCGTACGTCCAGGATGCTGCATTAGTTAAACACTTAGACAGCCACATTTAGCCAAAGGGCCACAAAACTGCTAACAGTAACCAACTGACACATACAAGTCAGAGTGAAGATAAATGGTTAGAAGTTGGCACTGGGTGACTTCCCATGTATCATTCCACCCCTGTCTTTCCAGTTTAGGTTTGTCCGTGTTGCAGCCTCTGAACTCAACTGTAAATCTCCATTAGTGCTTCTCTTGTTCAGCTATTTGAGGGCAAATGTCAGGGTCAACCTGTAAACCACCTTTTGTCTGATGACACTGACCATTAATGCACTCCCTCTGCATAAATTAGATGGATTAGCTCCTTCGACGTCAAACAGAACATCTGCAGACGTTAAATCTATGTACAAGTGAGAAAAGCAAAAGAAAAATTGAGCCAGTGCAGGATATTAAAGCCATCAAATTTATGACAGCTCAGTCAGTGACACTGAATTTTGCATTGTAGGAAATAAAAGAAAAATCTGTCTTTGTGCACTCATGGACCAATATAATGCTTTCTTATTGGTCCACTTGTAGACGGTCCAACCAGGTACAATACTAGGATTGTATAATGCAGTACAGACACCTTATTATAAAATGGATGTCCAAGGCTCTTTAGTGAAAATGCAGCCATAGTGATGCACTGTCAACTGAATTAATGAAGAGCTGGCTGCAGATTCAATGTTCAGGTAAAAGAGAGAGTGTCCCCGTGCGTGTGTCCTTGCGTTTGTGTGTGTGTGTGTGTGTGTGTGTGTGTGTGTGTGTGTGTGTGTGTGGGGCCCTTTTTGATCTTACAGACCATGGCTCAGATGTCTCACTCTAGTGTACTGCACATAAGGAGAACACATCCAAGCAACACCTCTTTTGTTTCTTCAGCCCAGCCAACTAGGGACACTTTCTGTCTTTGAGCATTCCCAGCACAGTACAGAACACGGGTCACACTCTCAGGAAATGAAGTCAAGACACACTCGCACTCGGTATCAGAGCTGGCTTTGAGTTATTTTGAGTGGATTGCTCACAGCTCAGGGGAGAACAGGAGAGGAAAAGATGCTGACAAAACAACACTAAACCACAAACAACTAGGACATGGATGGTCCACCACATCTAGACATTCTGGGCGAAAAGGCGAAAGCTTCTGCTCACATGTTTATTTTCTGCTCTTCCCCTCCCCGGTAAGAATTTTGATGTGAGCAAGCTGACAAAAGGGAAAGGTAGAGAGATGGAAAGAGAGCTCAGAGATAGCAAGAATAGAGAAAGTGAATCTGCCAGCAGTCCTCCTCTGTATTTAGAGGACAGTTGAGATATGTTGCTATCTGAGGTCCATGCACTCCAAATATTCCATCACCAGGTCATAACAGAAGCGGTACTGCTCCTAGGGGAGTCACACACACATACAAAATATTGATGAGTCAGTGTAGTGCTGCAAATAACAGTAAATCTGGTAAAAGAAAAATCTAATATTTTATCTTGCTTTTTTTCATCTTCCCTACCCTGTGGATAAGTGAATCAAACATATTTGCTCTCATTTAACCAGGTAAAAGTTGATGGAGATTAAGAATTCTGCTGAGCTTGCTCAGTCTCAGTTTTTGTCACCTACCAGTGACTCCACCATGTTGGGTTTGGCATTTCGCAGTGTTTTAGCGGCATAGAAGACATCCACCATGTTCTGGTACTGGATCATCTCCATCAGAATAGTACACGCACAAAACGTGCCACTACGCCCACCTCCATTACTGCACACACCAACAAAAACATACAGCAAATGTAAACCATACGGATATACATGCAGTGTATGATTACACGAGAAAGCACAGCAAGCATAATAACATGCATGTATGCACTGAGATGCTGTATGTGTTAAATCAGTGACTGCCGGGATCCCTTTTTCATATCCAAAATGTCCTGAACAAACAGCATTCAGTAGGCTAGTGGAGGAGAGTGGAGGTGCGGTTGTAGACAGATGAGGTGATGATGGTGTAATCAATTGCAGTCAGAGTCTTGGCAGCTCTGGATACACTGCTGAGGGAGGCTACTGTATTCTGTATTAGGACATAATTGATTTCATCTCCATAATCTCTTTCCCCCTGCTAGCAGGGAATAACGCTGTGTGACAACTCTGAATGATGTGCTTTTCTGGGCAGCAGCACATGCCTGTAGGCGCAAACATCTCTTTCTCCCCAGGGACATTTGTTTGTATGCATATGTGAGTACTTCGACTGCATGTGTGTATGTGGAAGGAATTTCTGTTTGATGTTTTATGATCATAACTGTGTGTGTTTTAGTAATTGATATTTATTCAAGAACTGTTGACTAGCTATTTCCACTACAATTGGTAAGTAGAAGCTATATTCCTAGCAGCTATAAAGCCTGCGTGTCCCCTCGTGTGTTACTCACAGGCAGTGGACCACAGTCCGCCCATCGCCACATTCTCTTTGCCACTTCTGAACATGGGCGAGCAGGTTAAGGAAGGCCTTCTTGGAGTCAGGAACATCACGATACGCTGACCAGCGCAGGAACTGGAACTGGCACACCACCAGATGACCCTCCTGTAGCTAAGCACAGACAAGAGAAATGGGCTGTAATACATCTTCCCTTATAAATTTGTGAGTCTGTTTATGAGTATGTATATAGAAGCCCAGAGCTATTCGCCATGTACAGCTCTCGGGAATGCAGAGTCAGCAGGGTCTGAGTTGTGATGAATGAGTCTATAGGGAAGAACAGCACTGGAGAAAGACACACAAGCTCTGATTTACTCAGTCCTCTGCCCCAAAACACAAGAGATATTAATATCTAGACCTGCGGCACCCCGAGAGCCTACCACAGGAAACCAAGCCCTTCGACACGGACGCGGTGACTAATGCTCAATGAGCTGATGGAAAAACAGTTTCAGCAGTTTTGTAACAAAAGTGGAAGTTCCTATTAGCTTCACACATGTATACATTAGTTAGGTATGTGTAAAAACTGTCTGTCCTGTGGGGGGGGTCAGTATCCTTAGTCACCAGGTGAATGTACCTTCATTTTAGGCACATTTTAATACCTAAAACACTGCCTTTGTGCCTTTAAAAAGTCCAGTTACAATGAAAGTACCTATTTGTTCAGTAATTTTTGTCTACGGCTTTTCTAAGAGGAAAAAAATAAAAGCAAGAGGTGTGACTCAGGTTCAGATGCATGTACTTGAGTAAGTGCAGAGCAAGACCGTGACTCAGTGTGGTTCATTTGTAATACGTCTGACATTAGCATTCATTTTTCTATGGCTGTTGTTCGTGACGCGTACTGCACCTAGGACCACTTACTGAGTGCACGCTGCGAGTGCTGCAAATTGCAGTTTAAAAGCCACTGTAAAATGCTGGAAATGGTCAACCAGAGAGTCATCAAAAAGCTCAGGACCTTAAAGTAAATGCAAGTACAGTAGGGAAGGAAAAAAAAATCTGTTAATAAATGAAGTTCTTATTAAATGAAGATTCTTGTTTCAGAACCAGTAATCTGTGTGCTGAGAATTAATACAGCTGACAGGCTAGTGGGTTTAATGACAGCTGTGTACAGAATAATCTACTTTTTACAGAAATGTGTAATTAAGACTGTATTCCATTTTTAATGTGCTTGAATGCGGGTTCTGTAACATTTGAAAAATTAGCAATGTCAAAAAATCCTGTTTAGTGTGCAAAATTGGTCAGTTGTGAGAAATCTGATGTCTGATATTATGATGTATGTGCTATGACCAGGGCTGCAAGATCTACACAATTACTTCCAATGGAGAAGCAGTATTATAACACATAGTTTGACTGAAATAGTGTTGTATTATAACAGGTTTTGTCATAAATAAATTGTGCTTACTAGAATAAAAAAATCCATGTCTGCAGTTCAAAAGTATCAATGGCAAACCATGCACCTAGCGACAATGCAAATAGGCCTACTGACCTGAGGAACATACGCGGCATTTAGCAACATTTCCACCTAGCTTTGAGAAGAGGATGAAATAGGCAAAATTGTTTACTGCTAATTTCCCAAGACTTAGTACATCGAACGGAATATGTAAATCAACGGCACTTGATTTCTCCACCCATTTTTGTGCTGACATTCCACTTTCTGTGCCACCCTCCCATAAATGCATATGTATGAGGAAAAGAAGCCCACTTTGCATTGTTTCTGAGTGACTGGCACAAAAACTGTGCAGTTAGTCTTGTACACAAGTTTTGTACATAACAAGCAAATTTTACTGCGTAAAATGTGGCCTAATTAGGCCTGAAAAACAGACACAAACAGCCATGTACATCTGGTCCTCAGAGGCTGAGTAGTGGTCCGCCTTTAAGCTAGTGGGACTTGCGAGATGTGTGGAAGTGTAGAGGATGACAGGCAGATATACTGTATCACATGACAAGGTGTGTCGCTAATCTGCCGCTTGTCATTCAGGCAGTCAGAAAGGCTCTGGCAGACATGGACAACTCCCGCCTGACCTATCCCATATCCCACCTCCTACAACACACACACACACACAAAGATTCTCACCACCCCTTTCAACAAACATCTTCCTGATACATGCATACCGTACATGCATGCTTGCTCACTATCTAACACTGTTTATTTTGTCTGTGATGAGAGCCACGTCAAACGGTATGGTTTACGAACACTTCAGGCAGGAAATGCAGAAAGAGTATCTACAATCCACTCCTACGTGGTGGATGTGCCCCTGGGAAAACAGTGATGAGCTGGGGCAAATTGAAAAGTCTGACCTTTTGTGGATTTCATGCTGGCTTACAAAACCTCAGCTTGCTTCTGCGTGGCTCATGTTAGGCATGAAATATGTTTATTTAGAACTTATTATAGCCATTGTAGGAGCGTTTCCCAAGGTAAATATGAAATAATATCTGCGGGTAATTACTGTAAGATTATTGACTAATGAATTGTTAATTTTCATGCAATTATAACAATCAATATTTTCTCAAGTGGAAAGTTCAGAGATCACTTCTGTCAAATGTCCATCACCATGTAGCATGTAACGCACAGGTTGAAGCAAACATGCTGAGGTTCTTCTCCCATTTTATCTTATTTGTGTAAAAAAAAAAAAAAAAAAAAAGCAAACCGAAGAGATCCGAGCACACTTTAATGCTGTGCCAGTGCCACAGCGTATATCAAGCACTCTGAAATAAAGCCTTGTTTGCATAGTTCTTTATAATGCAAAGAAAAATAACAGAACTACTGATGAGAGAAATGTCTTTTCATATTAGAATAGTTATTTTCATGAAGTCTCATAAAGAACAAGCCCACCATAGGGAAGTTTTTAAAAAGCTACGTAATGGTGACATTTGCATGAGCATGTGTGCAGAGTGTCTATAGGTTGAAACTCACCCGTGAGACATTTGTAACCCGGAACAGACGCGTGATGATATCTTCATCAGCAGACATGGAGAGAAACTCTACCTGCATGGGGCCATACTGCTGGAGACCAGGCTCGGGCCAATACTGCACACAAGGCTAGAGAGAAAGTGAAAAAAGAGACAGAATAAAAGAGGATATAAAACAAAACAAATTTTGACAAGTGTCTAGAATCTATTTGTAGAGAGGAATTGTTTTTTGAAGGTCAAGTGCCACTCAAGCAAAATGCTTTAGAGTCATATCTCCAGGTCGAGAACAGAACAGAAAGAGAGAAACAGCAACGCATGCAAGTCACAGAAGAAATTTCAGAAGCATCTGGACAGTAAATAGTACACTAAGCAGTTGAAACAGTATTCAGATGCCTGCAGGGCTTGCAGTCTAATGAGACACAGTGAATGAGATAGAGAGAGAAAGAAAGGAGGGGTAGACAGGTCGTAATGAGATGACAGAGTGGAAAGAGAGATAATACACGGATTACTGTCTTCAGAGACTGAACACTGAGTTGTGACACTGGCAACTAAAGAAGCAACTATTAATACAAAAGGACTGCAGAGAGAGAGGGATGAAGAAAAAAATGATACAGAGGGTAAAAGAACTGAGCAAGGGTGAAACTTAGCCAAAGAAAAAGAAGAAAGAGCATGAATTAGAGGCAAAAACAAAGTCAGAAAAAGAGAGAGAGAATGAAAAAAAAGAGATGAGGAAAAAAGTAAGAGAGGCTATAAGCCTTAATCCACTCAAGTGTAAAATGAAGTAAATGGGAGACTGAATGACAACGCAAATGGCTCAGTAAGAACACACATCAAGACTAGAAGACAATGGAGTGAGTGAGCTTGCTAAGACTCTAGCAATTAGAGCAAACTAAGTAAAACTCCATCTGGAGCAGGAGAAAAAACCCTAACAACATTTTAGTTAGATGAGAACAGAAGGTCTTAAACACTCCACCAATTGGCTTCGAACTTCATTATGTTGTGAGAGACAGGACAGTGAGAGACAAGTGCCTAAACTTAGTATGCTCTTTATCAGACTTGGCGATACAAAAGCACAATAAGACATTGCGACAATCCGCTGAAACAACGGGGTTTACCCGGCATTATAATCATGGACTAACACAGAACAGGTGAACACAGTTGGGTAACAAAGCAGTGAGAGGACAGGGGCGGAAACAGAACTATAACAGAAAACAAAACAAACACAAGCACATGTTGCTGATCACCATGGGAATTGTGACGGCGAGGAACCATGACGCATTAATAACAACTACAATTATAATCTTTTTTGTACCAAAGGTGCTGTATAAATATGGAGTTGAAAGTGCTTTACAAAATAACGGCGATATAAAACAGTTAAAGAATTGAAGTCAGTAAAATAATAAATGGCAAAGGACACAGCATTCAAACCATTAGAACATTTAAAAGATATATGATTAATAAATAGCTGAATTAAAACTAAATAAATTACAAAAATAGAGAAAGTGAGCGGGAGGAGTGACTCCTTACAGGCTGGAATTCACAAGGAATCGAGTCTCAGCAGACTCTGAGAACCCTGCATGGAGCCTAATGCCCCTGCTTCCTGAAAGGTGCTGCATGCTGCTCAGTACTGCCATGTTAGAGGAACTCACCCAGGCTGAGTTTGACTGGTTGAGCTGGTTGAGCATGACAATGGAGGTGCATCCATAGTCAAACACCAGCCTCCAGAAGTCGGTGGTTGTGCCAGGCAGAGGATGGGGTGTCACAATGAAAGCTGCTGGCCGATGGAAGCTGTCAGTGAGAGCAGCATTGATGTAGTTGTTACTCTCACCCTCTGTGGTAACCAGGAAAGCCAGAGCACGGTCTGGTGGCAAAACATCCATGCTGCGATTCCTCTCGCGGTTCCGTGGTAACAGTGCGATGCTGCACTCCTCCACATCCAGGTGAGGCGTCACAGAGTTCAGCGTCTGCAGGAGGACACACACAAAGCACTCACATCACCTGCACAGGTACAGTATATCGTACTCTCCGACACCTTCTGTTGTGTATGAATTCACTTCATTATGTGTTCATGGCTTCATTTCATCTTTGACTGACAGGTTTGAGAATTTGTGTTATTCAAACCAAGGATTTTTTTTTTTTTTTTAGATGGCAGAGATTTGGAAATAAATGATTAATTTGTCCGGGAGAGGAAAGTACACAGATGGGGAGGAATGGCAGTGATGATAAAATGCAGAGAGGAATAATGAAGATGGCTACACGTGCACATGGGGAAACACACAGCCTAAGAGCTAACAGACAACAAGGGTGGAGAAAGAGAAGAAATGAAAATGAAAAAGAAAGCACAACCTTGATGTGAAAAGCAGCAATACAGAGGGGATGAGAGCAGCTCATTGCCATTGGGGCGATTAGGTTGATTTACACTTCACACAAGCGGCATGGTGCATCTGGCCTCTGCAGATGGGGCCTCACGCTAACTGCAGCTTTCTGATTTGACTTTAAAAAGCATCTCACTACACTCGTAAACAGCACAGCTGAAATTATTGAACAAAAACTGGAAATCAGGCCAGCTTCATACATAATGAATAGGAACGTTATGATTTCATCAGAAAAAGCACCACTAAAATGGGAACACTGCTTACCTAGGGTCTGTGTGCAAATTCCTGCCTGCTGTTGATGTGGAGAAAGCAATACTCTACTCTAATGAATAGTGTAAATACATAAAGAAAATATAAATAGAAAACCTATGTAATGAAATAAATTAACCTGCACAGCAAAACGTGTACACAGATGCAGAGTGATGCAGAAGATGCCCGTGTGAGTGCCAGAGAGATGGCGTTACTGGATCATGAAGCACGTACAACACCCTCTCTTATCCAACACGTTCCTGAGCCTGTTCCCTCTATTAGAGCCAGGAAGCACAGTGATAATTGCTCTATAATTCATATGGAGTATAATAATGCAAGATGCACTTTAAGAATTAAATGGAAAGAATAGAGAGGAGTACGGATTTTTAGGGCTGCATTAAAAAAAACACAGTAGTAGTGTTTGCGCTCTTAAATGTCAATCTAGATTTCTGCTTTGTAAGAAGTGATAGTATATAAATACCAGCTTTATTCCCTTAAGCGAAAATTCGTAAAAATCCTAACAAAGATTTGGCAAGCGCTCTTATCTGTTCATGTACTATAATCTGGGAAATACCTATTGCACAATCAATAGTATAATTAACCAACCCCAAGCCTTAAATCCTTCTCTGTTCAAAGGCATTTGAGCACATATTCACACAAACATAAACTTTACTGCATATTCCTTACTGGTTTTATAGGAGGGACCATAAATAAGTAGACAATTCAAACTGACAACCCAGTAATTGGATGCTCTGTTTATTTTGGTCAGCTGTGTGGTGTCACATCCTTATTTTTCATGTCCAAGAAAGCTCATAAAAGGTCTACGTTCGATTCTAGATGTGCAGTTTGCACACAGAGTCTGTTGCTCATCATAAAGACTAAAGTAGTGTCATTGCCAGTACTGTATATCAGGCAATAATAAGACTTAAAGCCAGAATAAATCAGAGACATTAACTGTGTCCAATTCAACTGTTTGTGCTGTCAGGAATATTTTACCACTCATTTTTATCACAGCATTCCTCTCAATCTGCAGCTTCACAGATATTTTAGAATTGCACACAACACTATCCACCACTGGACACAACCAATGTTTTTCATTGCACTAATATGACATTATAATGATTTTTATCTGCAGCAAATTTAACATTATGTAATTCACTAATTGACCTTCTGTACTTTACCCTCATGAGTTTTGTTCAGACGGCAAGGAAAATCTAAATGTATTTTTTTATGGTCCTCTTAATGTTCACATTACAAATAAGTAAACAAAATAGATTTGTCTGTTTGGACTGTAGTCTCATTCTCTCGTGTAGCCGCATTGGTTGTCATAGTAACAGTGCAGGCGTGCGTCTCTATAGCGTGGGAAGTACAAAATTTAGAAAGTCGCATGTTTCAAAGTAAAACATTGGATCTTAAGCATTCAAATGTGATTTTTATGCCCTTGAGAAATAAAATATGTCCCAAAATCTAACTTTAATCGGATTTGAAACAACACATAAATGTGACTTGAATCTGATTTAGGAAAAAAAAGTCAGATTGCAGATAATGCAGAAAAAGAAAGTCAGATATTCCAAAAATCAGATGAGACATTATTAGGCTCCACAAACATGCGCTTAGCAGAATGCTATTATGTAATTTATTTATATTTCCACTCTTTGCGTAAATGTTATATAAATACACATCTGCAGACTCCAAGCTTGAGCTGAGGCTCTGATATGATTGCAAAGTGCATGGACAATTTTCACAAATATTGGTGAATCATTATGAATGAGTTCTTGGCTCAAAGCTCTGAATAATTTCCTAGCAAATCAGCCACTCTCTAAGCTTTACACAAGCCTGGACACTGAGAGATTACCATTCTACACTGCAATGCAAATAAAAACACAGGCCACTAGTATAAAATAAATATGCAATAACATGCATTTGTAATGAACCAAATAGCTGTCCGATTATAGCTGTCCCTTTACACATGCACTTGTTGCAGGCTACATCGTCACTGAAGTGCACACTTTCAGTTGTGTTTATATAGTGCTTTTTACATTAGACGTCCCCTATTGAGCCCAATAGTGACCAGAAAAAACCTGCCCGAGATGTTAAGAGAAAGAAAACGTGGTTAGAGGCGAGACTTAAAAGAGAAAAACCATCTATAGTTCTACTCTCACTAAATGTCTAACTTGCACCAGCCAAATGATGATCTAACTATGGCTCCCTTATTTACATTTACACTTGAAAGAAAGCGTAGAAGACAAGGGATTTTTTCAAAAGTCAATAAAAGTGTTAAAGGCATGTCTTTAGTCTTCCTTTGTAGACTGCTTTACTTAACAGTCGTGGCCTAATGGGGGGGCAGTCGGACTTGTAACCAGAAGGTGAACCCGAAGGTTGTGGGTTCGAGTCTCGGGTCCGGCAGGGATTGTAGGTGGGGGGAGTGAATGACCAGCG
>CM075003.1:978961-1061886 GCA_037576675.1 Pangasius sanitwongsei | reverse complement strand
GTGTGCACTTGGATGGGTTAAATGCAGAGCACAAATTCCGAGTATGGGTCACCACACTTGGCCACAAGTCACTTCAACATGTGATTTGTAATAGTAAGTATCAGTAAAAAAAAGCTAACAAATTTAAATTTCCAGGACATCTCTTGGGGCCATCCTCAAGGAATACCTGGGTGGGTTGTTGAGTACGATAATCCATCACCATGTGCCTGTCCTTGCCACATTAGGCTCAGTTGACATTTATTAAAAGATGCAGTACTTAAAGCTCTGCGCAGTGATTTGCACTTGTTTGATTAATCTTACTTTGATTGTATTTGATCGATGAATATTTGCATACAGGCTACTGCCTGAATTTAGTGCATATTAACAATATCAAATCCCTTTAAAATCGCATTAAAAATGTAGTATATTAAGCATTTGAATATTAATGAGCCCATTAATGAGCCCATTTTATCCCTCCACAGACAGAGCAAATATTATTATATATATTTTATGGAATAAACAGAATTTTTCAGATTTATTTTTATCTATTTAAGCATACTACATACATTTAGGGTGAATCCCAAAAAAGACTTCATACCCACTATATTTGCTCAGCACAAAGGATATTACATTTTAATCAGTGAAATTATTGTCTAAAATAATCTATAATTAATATAATATATTAATATAATATAATAATTGTCTATAGCTATAGCTTAAAAGGCAGAAATCAGACTATTGATGGAAGCCTGTGTGCCATACTACTGTCATCTACAACTGAAATTGGAGGCACTCTGGGTCTGAGGATAAATAAAGCATTTTGCTGACCTGGAACTCTTCTCGGAGCTGTGAGGAGTTGCTCTGGGAATCAACCCTTAGCAACTCCTTATATGTGAGCGCAAACTCGTTCACTGGTATAGCGGTCTCTCCACACAGGCATGCTTCCAGGATGGCATCATGAATGAATATGTACTGTTCCTGCATCAGGGCAGAGACAGGGACAGAGAAAGAGAGAAATCGTTAAAGTGGGTATAAGAACAGCGTAGAGAGCAGAACTGAAAAGAGAAAAACAAACTGCATGCATTATATAGTCTAGATTAAAGTGAATAAAATGCTGTTGGACAGAATTTTTCTAACTTGCCCTGATCTAAATTTCAAATTGCACTGTGTGCATGAAGATAAATTGCTTTAAACAAACAAATACTTTCAGAATTGATTTAATAAAGGCGTCTAGTAAATGATTACAAATATAATAAACAACCAAATGATTGTTGGATTGTTTGGAGATATAAATAGAGGGTGGTCTAAAGAAAGACACGCATGCACAAGGCAGGATGACGCAGTGAAGGTTTTTGTCATTGAGCTTAGCAATCTTTAAAACATGCTTTAAAGCTGAACACTGATTATTCACTACTTAAACATGAGAGGAACCTTTTTCCTTGTGTCTCTAAACTGTATGTGTACTGTATATGTGTGTGTGTGTGTGTGTGTGTGTGTGCGCGTCACCTCCGTCTGGATCATGTTGATGCGGCGGGAACAGAGAGTTTTTACACAGTTATAGATGTCCACCACTCCCTCACACTCTGCCATGTCCAACATGACATCCAGCACGATGTAGCAGCCCGTCCTGCCAGCCCCCATACTGCCACACACACACACACACACACACATTTACATTACATTTATGGCATTATGCAGAGCGACTTACAAAGGTGCTTTAAAGTCTTTAAAGTTCTGATACTGGCTCGCTAGGTCACAAACTAGGAACACACACACACACACACAGAGTTAAGCGGTGATGCATTACTAAATAAACGTTTGCACATCAGCAGTCAACCGTATTTGGATTGTATAGTGTTATTACATCAACATTTCCCAAAATGCCACTTGACCTGCTGTGTGTGGTAGAGTTGCAGATGTTTCTCTCTATCCAAAGAATTGCACAGGTCAAGGTCACTACAGCATGTGTGCTAAGCATGAGTATGATGCTGAGCATGTTGTGACAAACAGGTATTTGTGTACCTGCAGTGGACCACCACAGGGCCAGCATCAGCTGGTGTAGAGGCTTTGACCCGGCGGATGAAGGCCAGCAGGCCTGTGGCATGGTATGGAACTCCGTGCTCTGGCCATGACATGAAGTGGAACTGCTGCACCTCATGCTTGGCTGAGTAACCTCTCTGAAACACACACAGCGCAAAGGCAATATTTACACAGGAAGTCTCTCAATATTTTCCTCAGAGCCGAATACCACAGGCAGTTTCATTTAATTTTCTGAGAAGCCCACTCAGATTAATAAAATGACCTGCATGTAGTTCATGCCTCTGAGTTAGCCAGAGCTTTCTTGAGTAGATGTGTTAAAGATGGGTTTTTCCCCACTACCTTTAAAGACAAGCACCTTCCTTTAAAAATTGGGAGATAGAAAATAGGAAGAGGTAGATGTCTTTCTTTGCTGTGAAAATGCAATATAATACAACGCAACATGAAAGCAAGACAATTTAAGACTAATATGACTATAGAGTAGTATATTGTAGTGTAGTATGCTGCCAATGTACTACACTAGCACTTTTTTTAGTGCACTTCAGCTGAAGAAATATTAGTTTAAGGTCAAAATCATGTGTTACTGAGAAACGCTACACTAGACAGCACACCATTATTATCCTGTAATTAGGACCAAATATTTATATTATTCATTGTAATATGCATAGCATGTATACAAGTTATATAACCCAATGTAATATAAAGAAGGTTATATTCTACATTGATCTAGTTAGTGTGTGTGTGTTTACTACCTTTTTGTCATTAAAGTCTTGTTTACAAAATGTAATATACGCAAACCTAAAGAATTTGTTCCAGTTATGAACGCTGAGATCTCCTCACAGAGCATAATTTTCTATCTCTGCTTTAAATCTGATTCCTTATGCACAAGCAATGTGGAAAATTAGGGCTCAGAGATTAATTTATAAACTTATAAAGCACATCTGTGGGTGTGGCCAGTACGTCAACAACAACCATACCCAATTCCAGCCAATTTGAATAAACAGAAGTGCTGTGTGACAGTGAAGCAGTAATGCTCTCTTTGTGCTGCTGTCACATACACACCTGTCACTCTGAATGACAGACAGACCCATTGTGCACTCTTAAAGCACACATTAAAGTCCTCTGTAAGCGCTCTGTACCTACACACAGCAGCATAAGGAAGGGAGCGAGTCAGAGAACATGGAGATTTGCTAAACCCAGTTAATTCCTCTATATTCACTTCTATCCAGTACTCAGTCCTGCCTTAGCTGCAGGTACAGAAAGCCTGCAAATGTATGTATGTGTGTGTGTGTGTGTGTGTGTGTGTGTGTGTGTGCACACTTTAGTGCATGTTTAATGTAGATAGACCAACTCATTCCCCATCACCATGAGGAAAACTAACAAGCCTTTTATACAGCAAAAAAAAAAAAGTCAGATAATGGATATAAAAATACATACAGCCTCTTGGTTGCTTTTCTGACTAATGTCTTTACTCCTTACCCGCTCACTGATTAGGGTGAATGGTCTCCTCTGGTGTCTTCCAGGGACAGGTGTATTTATACATTGCAAACATGTGAAACTTTATTTGTACACAGGTTGCAACTGATGGCACCAGGATTAATTTAGGGGTTTCATGGCAATGGGGGTGAATACTTATGCTATCAAGTAGAAACCACGCATTTTATTTGTAAACGATTTTGCAAACAATATTGCTTCCCTCCACCTTCAATATTATGGACAATTATAGGGGGGCGGATATTTATGCAATTCACTGTAAACTGTTAAAAATAACATTAAGCATAAATGTCTAGTCACACAGGACCAAATTTACACTTCTGCTGAAATCTCTTGTAAAATATGTCGGTGGGTCATTGATGTATCTGGGCTGGTTTGCTCCAGGGGCTTTTATGAAGTCTGGTGGCATCGTGATTTGTGCAAAGTGCCAGAGTATTTCTGCCTGAAATCTGTTAGCTCTTCCAGATTTGTACTTGGACATTGGATATTTCAACACAGAAATAAATGGCTTTAGAAACACGAAATCAATTTTCTGCAATGGTCATCCCAGTGTTTGCGTTTAAGCCCCAGTGAAAACCTGCGGTCTGAATCAAAAGCAGTTTTGATATCCGCATAGAGGAGTGGTCCATGATCCCCCAACAAGTGTTCAATATGGTTAAGTTTAAAATATTACTCATTGAATGTATTATTCATTTTATATATCGATTTTGCTCATTTTCTGGAAGGTTACCCATAATTCCAGAGCTGACTGTAGATCGATAATACAAATCCTATACAATATAACACAAAATTCAATACTAAGATAAAAAAAAAAAAAAAAAAAATCAGATATACACACAGTGACATTCTGTAACATACAGCAAACTCCAAAACAAACATTGTTTAAAAAATGAATAAAAATTGCAATTAATAAATGTATGGGACACTGCAATTGTTGGGAATTTTACTGTTTGTACTGTCTGAAGTGTTTTCTCTTTAGAGAATGTGTGCAGTTATGGTCGGGCTCCTTTGTGTGACTTTTTTGTACACTTACTAGACACTGAAAAAATGGTTATGCTTAAAAAAAAAAAAAAGTACAACATGATTGCACAGAAATTTGCCTCATTTTTCTCTTCCCCCACAAGAATGTATTTAATGCTGAGACTAGCCTCTACTTTGTGATTAATTTTGCCCTGGGAAAATATAACCAGTCTGTACTGAACTTAAGCCCAGGCCAGTCTCTCCATGTGGGCAGGCAAATCTCTAGGAAGGACCCAAGAGGTAATGCTAGAAAACATGCACTAAATGTAGAGCCCTTATGACTTAAAAAGGATAAAATACATTCCACTGCCTGCTGTGATGTTAAGCTATTTGCTCTCACTGTGCAATAAACTTTACGACTTGCAAGCCGATGTAATTGATTTGCAGTAATACAGCAGTAAGTCTGGCTTGGCCATGAAGAAGACCTGGTTGGATTCCACTGTGTGCAGTGATATTTGAATCAAAGCTTACCCTGTATAGAGAAAAAAGCCTCAAATGAAAAAGGTAAAGGTGGTAATATATATGTAAAAGCAGGAATACTAAAACTATTTTACATGATGATATAAATAAATAATTCCGCCTAATTTAAATCCTGTCCTACCATTCTGTATAGCTCTATATGTTCATAAGGTGCTCAACTTTAATTGGCTTGATTCTGTAATCGGTAGACTCAAAATTCCTTCAGCAGAGATTTAGCCAGTGTTCCCTGGTAAAAGTCCTAAAAAAAATCATCATCAGAAGGTTATTTATTCCAGTCACATAAATAAATCCTTCGATATGTGCTGGAATAAATAAATCCTTCGATATGTGCTGGAATAAATAAATCCTTCGATATGTGCTACGGCTCTATTCCAAGAGCTTACACTTGGATCAACTGATCAACATTTCCTTTAACTGGCTCCATCATGCCATAAAACATTCTGCATATGAGTGAAATCCTGCACTGGTTTCAGCATCACTATGCCCCAGGGCTGTATTATTTGTACAAACTGGAATGCGCTACTTATCTCAGCAACAAAGTGGACATAATATCCTAATACATCACTTTCTGCCCTGACAATATAATCCCACAAAAACATATTACCAGTCTTTCTAACAATACACCCTGGGGTGTGTTAAATTTTAAAGAAAAAGGAAATTAATAAGATGCCAAAATGACCATCAAAGAAGCTAAATGTATAAATAAACAATAAGTTTGCACTATGTAAAAGTGTCAGATGGATGGTGTCAGTGTGCTGACAGTAAAAGCAGGTCCATGTAGATAATGAATAAAATAACTTTTTTGCCCAACTGTACATTTTATACACATTTTAGGAGATGCAGGAAAGCTCGAGGTAGCTCTTGCCCCAAGCATAAATACAAGAAATACTCAGAGCCTAAGTGCTCCTCCAATCAATAAATCAGCTGGAATGACCAGTAGTCCTGCCCTTCCCAGATGAGTGGTTTGCTGTAACGGCTGTTTTGCGATTTACTGTACCAGAGTGTGCTACCTCACGGACAACATGAAACACTATTCACCATTGTTCCAGCCCTAAAAAAAAAAAAACGACACAGAATCTATGGCATACGTGACTACATACAGGACTGACCACACTGGTAATGATGAGTCTGGAAAGGATCATTATGTAGAACATCATAGAAGGGACATCTCTTCAGTTCTTCACACTGGACAAGGTACACTATATGGCCAAAAGTATGTGGACGCCCATCCACACTCTCGTATGCTGGCGTTCCCCAAACTGTTGCCACAAAGTTATCTAGCACACAATTCTCTAGAATGTCTTTGTATGCTGTGGCATTAACACGTCCCTTCACTGGAGCTAAGGAGCCCAACCGAAACATGTTCCAGCATGACAATGCCCCTGTGCACAAACTGAGCTCCATGAACACATGGTTTGCCAAAGCTGGAGCGGAAGAACTCGAGAGGCCTGCACAGAGCCTCAGTCTCAACCCCAATGAACACCTTTGAGATGAATTGAAATGGCAACTGCACTCCAGGCCTTCTCACCCGACATCATTCCTCTTGTGGCTCAATGGGCAGAAATCCCCACAGCCACAGGCTTCCTAGAAGAGTGGAGCATGTTATAGCAACGGGGGGGACGGGGGGGGGGGACCTACTCCATAATAATATCCATGATTTTAGAATGGGATGTTCAACAAGCACATAGGGGTGTGATGGTCAGGTGTCCACATACCTTTGGCCATAAAGTGTATATATGATGTCAAGGTCTGAAAAAAAGGGACGACTCTTTGTGGCTTTCTAATCAGCATTAAAGCCTTTAATATGAAGCAACTTGTGATTTCAGATGGTGAATTCCATCTGGAGCACCAACTGGTTTAATTGGTTTAATTAAATTGGCAAAAAAAAAAAAAAAGTGTCTCATAAAACACTTAAATTAAAAATGTTAGCTTCCTGGAAGACTGTATTTCATTCCTTGTTCTTTTTATACTCGATACACAGTACTGCTAAACTGACCACTCTAATTAGCAGTTCATCCAGTCTGGTGACACTGCTCTCACTTCTACCAGAGCCAGTAGAGTTTTTACGGACATGTTTCTTAAGGCTGTAATTTTTTTAAATTCCAATCTGCATTACTGATATCTCATTGCTTACTGTAATTATATAGCTAATAAATACAGTATATGACACACCCTATGCCTGGTATAACTCTCATTCATTACTTTTTTAATTTTATATGGTGCGTATAATGTCATTTTTACATTTAATACTATAATACAATAAGGAGTGTATTCTTAGGGTCCAAGTGCAAACAGCCTAAAGAGCAAAAAGAGCACACAAAAGGCTCCTAATCTGGATCTGTTTACTGCCAGATGGTCATACTCACCCTTTCTAAGGAGAAGGTGCGTACTGCGTATTCAGCTAGAGTTTCTGTCTTCAGCAGGCTGATCTTGATGTCTCCATACATCTCTGTGTCATCAGGCCAGTACTTATAGCACTTAACCTGCTCACACACAACACACACACACACCAAACACATATTAGATGGACTCAATCCCACCTGGAAGAGACTTACTGGAAAAACTGGACACAAAGACTGAACGATTGTTGCTCTTGCCACTAGTGTCATAACATAGCGTTCATTTTGCTTAAAATAAAACAGCTTAAAGTTTAAAACGGCAACACTGTTTAAAACATTACGGCCTTACAGTCAGAAAACTAACAACATCTAACAACCTGAATCACCCAATTCCTAAATGCCTTTTTTGTTTGTTTGTTTGTTGGTTTGTTTGTTTTTTCCCCCTATGTGGTCATAACAGTTATAATAAGTGTCATCGCCAATACAGAGAGCATCATTCCTTGCCTGGGTTTAACAGGTTTCATCATATACTACAAAAGCTATTTGGCAAAACAGAATACCAATTTCATAATAACACAAGGCTAGTCATTTAAAAGCATTCTGCCAGCAGTGATTTGCAGCCTGAAAGAAGTGATTTGTGTGTGCCGCAGGAAATGGAGGTGCATTATGCCTGAAATGCTGAGATGGCCTAACCTTGTTTCAGAGTGAAGGGAACAAAACTATAACATCAAATGCACTGGATGAGAGCAGACACGAGCACAGAGATGATAAGGTTGGCATTATACCTAGGCATTAAGGCTATTGTCTATTATGCAGGACACCAAACAATGCCATAATTTTATACAATCACACACACTTCAGTGTATATTCTGAAGATATTACAATTACAAGACTGGAAACAGTTTCAGCTTTCAAAGCCAAAAAAAAAAAAAAATCTGATTTAGCTTTATAATGGCCAAAAAAGACTTTACAGTGACACGTGTTGGGTTTCTCATATTTGTTTATAAAAGGGGATTTTCATGTGATAATCTGGAAAGCTATGGATTAGGTTGAAATTCATTTTTAATGGCATAGTTGTTTGAATTTAAATGATCTCTTAACCCAACATACCCAAACCATTGGGTTTCAAACTGATTACTCTAAACATCTTTTTTCCTCTGTTAAGCTTAGTTTGTCATCTAATACTAGAATCATGTAAAAAAGACAGAAAAAATTCCATAGTGCAACATCTAGCCCAGGCATCCAGACGATGTCCTCACTGAGTTCTGAACTACTTCCTCACTTATTTTCATCATTTCCTGTTAGGCACTACTAAAAGGCAAATGGACCTTTTGCCTTGCCCTTAATAATAATAATAATAATAATAATAATAGTTGTGTGCTGCTTGTTTCCTGGATTAGTATGGATTAGTAAAGTTGAAAAAGATGCCAGGACATACCCTGCCCACCTCCACAAGCTTGGTAATCATAACGATGCTGAAGCAGTTCTCCTGCCACACCATCCTCCAGAAATCGTACACCGTCTCCTGCTTGGGCCCTGCATACATACATACATACATACATACACACACACACACACACACACACACACACACAAGTGATTCTGTGGCAATCAGTGCTCTAGACAGAGAGCTTCATTTTTAAAGTGTCATTGTGTGTTATGAGGCAATGCTGTAATCCAGCACTTCACAGGGAGTAATTCAATAGCAGCCCATTTTGCTGACAGAAGAACGGTTTAGAACATCAGCAAAGGATGTGGCTGGCTAGGAGAGAAAGCAAATTTCCCTTACCAAGTGAGTGAGTGAGTGAGTGAGTGAGTGAGTGCGCCTGGAAATTCAATAGGGGAAGACACACATGCCACATGCAGACAATGATTTATTTAGTGCAGTGTGAAAAGTAAGGAGAGGAAGCGCAGAGGAAAACCTTGAGTGACTTTGATCAAGGGGTTGTGAGGGACCTTATACACTAGAGTGTCACTTCTCTCTCTCTCTCTCTTTCTCTCTCTCTCTCTCACACAGACACATACACACAGGCATGCATGCAGACCCACAGAGTCTAGGCCCTTGTCCAGGGGCTCACAGGTGTTGTGCAGCATGAGATGGTGGAGGACTTGGGTATGAAAACAGCAGGCAGTGATCCTTTGCTCTGCAGGCCTGTCTCCCTTCCCACTGCCCTACATAACATTTACAGCTATAATTACCACAGCTCAGCAGCCATTAGCTTCAGTTAGAATGTGCATCATCCCACACACTCACTCACTCAGACTAGCGCGGAGCTTGAGAAAGACTTACTCTCACCCCTGGGGTCTGGATGGGCGTTACACACCATACTAATTCACAAGAACACACACATACAGACAGGGATGCACCGACAGCTCAATCCAGGGCATGCAGAGATACTCACCCTGTGTGGCGATGAAGTGGTTGGATCGATGGTAGCCCTGAAAGAGAAGCAAGTGGACATGCTGAGAATGCCATCTGTACCTCAGCCAAAGCCAGATGAGCACCTGTCTCTTACACTACTTTCCCCCTCGATTTCTGTCTCTTTCTTGCTCTGCTTTCCTTCCCTGTTCAAGTGTTAATCAGTGGCCCAAGCATACATTAGGAACTGTCCTCTCTAATGTACAACTGTCAGTGGCTCATGTGTGAGTTGTAGTCATCTCAATTTAGTGTTCCTAAAATAAGCGTCCAAATACAGTAATCCATCTACAATGCTCTCAAAAGAAGCACCTGACTCCAAAACCTCAGATCAGAGATATTTACACTCATATCTTTGGTAGATATCTGCTATGTTCAGCAGTGGTGGAGACTGAGGTCATTTTCACACTTGTTTTTTTTTTTTTCCATTTGCCCCAAGAGTTTGGTATGTTTGGTGAAGTGTGAAAGCTGTTTTTGAGCCCTGGAGTAGTCTAGATCTTTGTCCTCTTGACAATGGTGGTCTGGGGCTCACTTCCACTGAACCGTGCTGCAGTCCACATCAGGTGTTAAAGCTATCGGCTCTTGGTGCTGCACAACAAGTATGATGATTGGTTCAACTTGTCACATTCTTTCCTCTTTCAAGTTTCGTGATGGTGTGATATGGTTGTTTTATGGGCAGCAGAGGAAACTGAAAGCCTTACTGATGTAAAAAACAGACTTTCAAGGACTGGAGCACTGTAACTGGCTCACTTTGTGTGTGTGTGTGTGTGTGTGTGTGTGTTTGCACCGAGAGTATCACAGAAAATGCATGTCTTATGTAAGCCTGCATGACTAAAAATGTTCTTATATGAAAACAGCTTGTGCAGTATTCCTGCATGACATGAGAGCTGTTCTTCACTGCTTAATTGCTGGTACCAAAGGGAGAAAAAAAAATGGATGAACTTAGTGCCTACCATTTTGCACACATGAACATGAAAGCGTATGGACGTATGGAACTGCATAATCGATTTATGGTTCAGAAGAAATTCCTCTACATGAAAGCAAACCTGAGATGACAAGCCCCTCCCCTAAACCAGCCCAGAATTGGTCCTGGTGTGGACTAAATTGGCCAAGTGTGAAAACGCCCTGAGAGTCACTTGAAATGTGCTGTGTACTGCAAAACAAGCGGTTTGTCACAATCTTTTGTTACAGAGCTATTTGGAAATGTTGCTGTGAATCCGATATGTTTTCATTAAACAGACAATAATTAAATTCATGGAGACACAACTGCGACTGCTGCTGACTCAGACTCGGAACGGGAGATAGCAGAAAGAAAGAGAAGTTCTTTCAGGGAGGCTTCACGTTCTATCCCTTGGCATAAAGTTGTTAGATCAGGTTTGTGGACCTTTGAGAGAGCCGTGAAAGTATGTGAAACAATTTTATATTACCTTTGACTGAACAGTAGGATTCTTTATATTATATTATATATATATATATATATATATATATAATAACACACACACAGAGCACTAAATGGTGTGAGAGTACAAGGCTGTTATGTTACAGCCAATGTCAGTACAGAAAGAGAGATTCCATTATAGCATGTCAGCTTCCATGCACTTTATCTGGAAGTTGACACGTGGGGGAGGAGAAAAAAACAAAACAAAACAGAAACAATAAAAAAATTTTCCCACACTGCTTTAGCATTACGCCGACACTGACTGTTGTACTTTAGTTTCCTCATCTTGTATCTGTCAGTGTCGGTAAAACTAAGTGACTACTACTTGTTATTCTTTATAGCTGTTCTTTACTGGTACAGATGGGCCAGTCAAAAAAGTATATATAATGTCTGCTATCCCAAACACAGGTCTAAAATGACTCTAAGAAAGGTTCTGAAACAGACAGAATTAAGCTGAATTTGACCAGAAAAATAGCAAGTTATTAGAGTTTAGATTTACTGTACATGTATTACATAAGTTATAAAGACAAATGTTTCTAACACTGTATATTTTATTACTGTTTAAATAACCTCATTTTAAATCATCCAAAATATGAAAATTCAACCAAGCAATAGCTATAAGTGAACTGAAAAATGTTTATTAAATATTTAGTGAATCTTAATTAATGCGAAAAGACCAAAATCTTTAATCAAGAACATCATATATTTATGTTTTGCAGTTAAAACTAGCACTGTCTATAGTCTTAACAGGTTCAATAAAATGAGTAATTTCATCGTCTGAATAGGAACCGAGAGCGACTAGCAATACGTTCCAATTAGATTTCCTAATTTAATATATATTCTGTATCACTTTGTTGGAATGTGGCAATAATAGTGATTAAACAGTAATAAAAACTTATAATTATGATATTTGCAGAATTTAAGAATTCTCTTATGTACACATTTAAAAATCTGTAAAGAAGAAACATTTCAATATTACCATCTGCTATGTTTGCCAGAATGTCTTCACATCATATATAGTGAGATTAGATACAGAAAAGGTTAGGTGCAGAACAGAAGTCCAGGAGCTCACGCTCTTTTAGAGGTGGATATAAGGGTGGAAAGACGGAAAGCACGGATGTTCACATGGATGTTTCACATGATTTATTGGTGTCAACTGGTAATAGAGACATTCCACCTTTTAACACAAACATGATAAAGTGAGAGTGAGTGGGAAGAATGGAAAGGGAGGAAAGGAGGAAGAGAGAAGAAAGAGCAGCAAGGTACTTACTTCCCTGTTTATCCGAATCTACAGGGTCCAAACTCGTAGAGGTGGGGAGAAGGGGTAGAAAAAGAGAAGACAGAGACTAGTTAATGAGAAGCTGAAAGAGCTGTGGGAAGAGGAGGACTGACATTACACTGAGGAAGCTGAAAACAGAGAGAGGCACAAATGGGAAGAGACAACAAGAAAGTAAGAGAGACAGGGAGAAAGTGTTAACGTACAACATTAGAAATGGATGTATATACTCCGGTATCAGTGTGTGAATACGAAGAGTTGGTGTGTGTTCAATGCGTGCATTAATAAAATACTAATTTAACATGCTGCCTCACACTAAAAGTGCACTCTCTTAAACCTTAAAGTAGAAGAGGGGGAAAAAAGCTGTAAGTTATGGCTTCTAAAATAGCCATTTGCCCTGCTACAAAATTATACTCTTATAACTTGGGGATTTTGGCAGAAACTCACTCTGAGAACACTGGAAAAAAGCCCTCAAATAGGCTGCGTGTAGAGCTAACAAAACTTAGACCTGTGTGCCCTGTACTTTAATGGCCACCATCATCATGATGGGAGTCTAACTAAAAGGGCCTGAACTCACCTTAACACACTTCTCTAAACCCTCTTCATACTCGCCATTTAACCAAAACAAAACACAACAACAAGAACATCAGCACATCCTGTCAGCTCCAGCACTTTATCTAGACCTTAGCGATTCTCAGCTCTGGATAACGACCAAGCATATGGGTTCACCAGTTTGGGTGTGCGCCATGTTTTATTTTTATGTTCTGTTTGCTTATTATACAAAAAAAAGTGCAATTAGATAAAAATACTGAAATTCACAATGCCTCAAAAGTATAGAAAATGGCTATTAATCCCCTCAAACTTTGCTTTTGTGACCAGGACATTAGTGTTTTAAAATTTAGCTATCTTCATTGAGAAAACGGGCAAATTTGCATCTTTTTGTTCACATAAAGTCAGAAAAAAAACCATAGGAATCAAAATATGTATTTATACTAAAGTTATACAAAAATGACCACAAAAGATTTAGACGCGAGTAGATTTTCGAGATTTACGATTATATTGAAAATCACGTTCACAAAGCAGCCCCCAAATCTAGTCTTCTATCATGTTCTCATTGTAGTATTGTCCTTGGTAGCGGCATTCAAAGTCCAGTATATCCTGGTGGAAGTGCTCATCTTGCTCCTTTGAGTATGCTTCCACGTTCTCCTTGAATGTATCAAGATGAGCATCAAGGGTATGGACTTTGAGAGACATCCTGCAGCCT
This sequence comes from Pangasius sanitwongsei, assembly GCA_037576675.1. Lineage (NCBI taxonomy): Eukaryota > Metazoa > Chordata > Actinopteri > Siluriformes > Pangasiidae > Pangasius > Pangasius sanitwongsei. Next base: position 1,048,143 of record CM075003.1, on the reverse strand, counting down.
CCAGTGCCGTAGTTCTTCACCAGAATCTCAACCAGCTCCGCGTAGTTTTCAGCTTTGTGAGTGCACAGGAAGTCTGGAGCCACTCCGAAAAAGCTGTTTCAAGCCACCTTCTCCTTCCTAGTGAGCTTTTTGGGGAACCTTTTGCACTCCAGGATCATCTTTATCTGTGGTTAGACGAAGACACCAGCTCTGACTTTTGAAAGACAGCTTAGGACAGAAGTCTTGAAGGCTGCAGGCTCCTTACTTAGAGCTGTGACAAATTGTTTCATAAGGCCCAATTTGATATGCAGTGATGGCGTCAGCACTTTCCCAGGGTCCACCAATGGGTCCCACTTAATGTTCCTCCTCCCCACAGTGAAATCAGTCCACTGTGGCCAGTCCTGCGTTTGGTAGTGTGCCTCGGTGTCCCAGAGACAAAGATGGTAGGGAAACTTAGTCAAACCTCCTTGGAGACCCATCAGTAATTCCACCATTTTGAAGACTCCAATGGCCTCCCAGCCGTACTCATCATACTTCAAGGCATCCAGCGATGTCTTGATGCTGTTGTAATTCTCTTTGAAGTCAGAAGAAAACATATGTACCAGTTTCATTTTATTTAATACAAATGTCCTGGTAACAAAAGCAACATTTGGGGGGAATAATAGCCATTTTCTATACTTTTGCTGTATAAGCAATTAGGAAATAACACTTACTACCCAGGAACAAAACAAATAAATTCATTAAAAATTGTTACATAGTGTAATTATTCCCTGCTGCTTGTTCCTTTGATGGCTTTTTGACTATTTATGGCTATTTCTATTCCAACATATTTTAGTGTAATTAGCTCAGTGAATTATTTATGGCAAAGATTACCTAATCCAATCTTTCATTAAGTAATGCATGCAGAACGGCCAGAGAGCATCTGGAATTAAAGTATCGATCACGGTAAATACAAATGGTTTCATAAAGCATATGCATATGTTCGCTTGCTTTTTGTCTACTTTAAAAGGCTACTTTAAATGGATGTTGTTATAACAAAAAGTACATTGTAGGACTCTGACACAGACTATAGGAAAGGATGACACAAAGAAACAGCACAATCTCTAGTCTAAATATAAAGGTGGTCAAGGTGAACAGTGAGATGTTGTGCAAGTCTGCAAATGAACTTCCCCAGGGATTAAGAGATGTCTATGAAAAGAAGTGAAAAAAGAAAAGATGTGATACTGAATGGTTTATGTAAGCACTCGTTTCGGGCCACACCACACTAAACCATCACTGATTATTTTTCTATAACAGCATGTTCTGAAATGTTTTATTTTATTCCATTTATACCACAGCAGTTTGCGAATGATTGCATTAATGAATGATATCTCTGCTTTTTAACCGTTTGTAGTTGCATTTAATATTGCATCACTTACATTATGGCAGCTATAAACAATTACTACCTTTCTTAAAGTTAGACAAAAAGTTTCCCTGTAAGATGACAAGTCCTGTGTCATGAAGATTCTCCTAAATTCTCCCTCGGTTAGAAAATGCTGGCACTAGAGACTCCTTCCATAAATGTTAAACAAACATCTCCTTTCAGACAATTTCACCATACAGGTAATTATGTTTTTATTTCTTAAATAAAAACACTTTTTTTTAAAACTTGGAGCATCTGCCTTACAAGTCCCTAATAAGTTGTTACTATAGAAATGATAACATTAGAATGAGATCATTAATATAAACCTTGCAGAGGGAACTACTGTTAGAGCCGTGCTGTTACAGAAAATTAATCAACACCTTCTGACCTATCAAGAATAATGAATTCCTGTTAGCAGCTATAGTGCTGTAGTAAGAATTATTAATAAAGTGAGCAGAAAACCATATAAGGTGTACAGTATAACACCCACACTAACTCCCTGATAGGGTTCTTACCATTAGAATGAAAACGGTTTCAAGAAAATCTCTCTTTAAAAGGCATGCAAACATGTAAGCACACATAAAAAGTCTACCGATAGCCTAAACAACATATCTGACAATGATCTTTCCAAAGGAGATTTGCTAGAACCACGATCAATGTTGCAGAGGATGTATGAAGCTAAGCAGCAAACCACCTAAAGCTCAAGATCAAATCAGGGACAAGGCAATTGTGAGTTCAGAGCTCTGTCTGGAAATAATGTCTCCAATAGCTGAGGCCAGAGCAGGGAGAGAGAATGAGACAGCTGATCCAGATATTGAACAGACTCAAGCGGAGGCAGATAAGAACAAAAACACTGGAATTGTTTCTGGAGAGAGGCAAAACTGAGGACTCACATCAATATAATTGGCATTGATGTAGTCGGAGTTCGGATCCCCAAGGAGTGGGTGCAGCTTCACGCGGTGACGATCATCTAAAATGTGCACATGCACAGACAGACACACACACGCCCATTAAATATTCACTACGTTACGCAATAATATAACTCTTGCAAGCAACATGAGACTGTAACTGAAAACATTTAAAAACATAAATCATTAATAAATGGTTGTTACAAATGTTTCTGTATAAATACCAAAATACAACATTAATTTCCCATGCTTAACAATCATGTTTGTTAATAAATGATTGAAAAAAACATGGCTCACAGTCCATTAGAGTATCGTGTCTTCCCTTTGTTTTATCCTTCTTCTTTGTGACGTCCCAGCCTTCAAAGAAGCTCTAGGGTGAAAAAATTAACAGCCATATTTGTCAGTTTCTTACATATAAATGTGAATGTAAAAATGACCTCGTTGCTTGATGGAAGTTTGACTTTTTTTTTTTTTTTTTTATCCCAGTCAGTCACCAGTTTCACAAAAATCTATTCAAACTGTTGCAAATAGTTCTAAGCATTAGTGTCTCTGTGGACTGCTAAAATTTGCAATGGACCAAGCTAGGGCTTCAGAGAAAAAATCCTCACAAAGCTTGCAAAAATGAAATTTTTTCCCTTTCTTCCATGGGAGACCAAAAGAGAAAAAGAGAGAACACAATCTATAACGTCATAAAAATCACATTTTCTTCTTCATGCCCGTCAGTACCTCCTGTGTTGCCATGGCAATGCGCTAAAATAAACGTTCATTAGCCACAGTCCCCCTGCGAACAACCCAGCATGCTCCATCCCTCATAGTGGTCTTCAAAAATACCAAAGGCAAAGTGGAGAATTTGTAGCCTGAGAAATCACTATGCTGTCATTCAGTGAGAGGCACAGTAGACTTTAAAAAGTTTTTTTTTTTCCTCCTACCCTCTCTCTCTCTCTCTCTCTCTCTCTCTTGCTCACTCTACTCATAAATCCCAACCAATTTCTAAAACACCCTGACAAGTAACAAAGACTAAGATTACACACTGCTACCTTGTCTTTACAGCTAGTGCTGCACTCATGACTTGGCTCCTTGGTGCTGTTAAGCACACAAACATGCCACATGCCAAGATGTTTACTAGCACTGAATAAATGAAACACAGGTAGGAAAGCTCACAGCAGAGCAAACAACAGGGTTTATGGTACATTATAGTCAATGACAGACCTGCGAAGGCACTGTTTTGACTCTTCATGCCAAAGTTATAGTGAATTTATTTACGATTCATCATCTGCATCCTCCAGCAGCAATAAGCTACAGCATTGCTGCCACAATTAATGAGGAAGGATGTGACTTCCAAACCGTGTCCTGTTACGAGTACAATCTTCAGATACAAATCTAACTGTAGTTCGATCCAAAAGTTACCAATTTATCTACGGTTATAAAACCTATTAAGCCATTAAATCTAATTAATTTATTCTACAAAAGATGAACCAATATTGAAACCAATTTGTTTAATGTTAAAGTAGATAACCCATGTATGGATATTGGGTTAGTTAATACTAGCCAAGCCTACATCTGCAAGTTCTAATTTAAAATTAGGTTAAAAATGGCATAAACCTAAAATTGTAATTTTTAATTTTATTAGAAATCAAATAGGACCTTTTGGATATCATTATGATGCTATTAACCAATGCATTTCATATAGCTTGACACTTCCATTAAGTGGCATCAATGTAAAGCCTAAATTAAGGCGCACGATCTACAGAAATGTCCTCCGTTCTGTACTAGTACGAAACGATCAATAAACAGGTCACACATCTTAACCTTGACCTAGATGAAAAATCAGGAGTTTGGGTATAAGCAGGCTAAATTCACTCTCTCTCCATGAAAATTCAATTCACTCCCTCCGTCCGTCCATCCATCCATCCATCCGTCCTTCGCTCCTGCCCTCCCTCTTTCATCTTCCTAACCCCCATCATTGACAATGCTCACCTTATCCTTTTGTCATGAACTAGAGCATTACTCACGATTTCTTCTTCCACTGGGAAATCTGGTTTATGAGCTGGTGTTAGGGTCAGGCTCAAACCCTTGCCCTCTGTTTCATCTGTCCCCATTATGAGGTTCAAAAAATACTAAGCTCAAACAAACACATACACACAGAGTGTGGGATATTGATCTCGGGCCTAGTCAGATTCACCCAAGGAGGGGAGTTTAATGAGCCTACAAGCACTGCTTCACAGAGATGTTTGGTCTTTCAGCTTTGTTTGTGGAGATGCTGACATCAGGGACAGTAGAGCCTGCATTTCATACAAAGAGTGCTTGAAGTGATGATTTTACCAATGCAAACACAGAGTCGAGTAAAAGCCCAACGGACCGCTGAAACTGCTCGGTCCTATTTACTGTAACAGAGATTTTAAGTGTACTTTTCGTCTTGATATTAGACTCTATTAGGGACCAATATTAGAAACTACAGGTACAACATAGAAAATATCATACCATTTCAGAATGCATTTTATTTTATATTTATTTGGTTATTATTGTAACAGTAAACAATAAGTAACACTCAGTAATTAACAACAACCCCTCAGTCCTGCTGAGGAGCTGATATGGCCCTTCATAACCTCATGTCAAGAGTGATTTTAGGTAGGACTTGCAGCAAAACACATCATCTGCACCCTCATTCAGTGAGTCAGCCCATTGCTACCTCAATTAGTGGCAAGACTTGGGAAATATTCAGCAGAGAAGCATTTATTCTTATGTGCTCTAATGACTTTTTGAAAAGTACATACTCAAAGCATTCAGAGCCACATAAAAAGCTCAATAAACCACACTGGACTACTTTAAATTGGATTAATATATATACGTAACTAGCAGAGTTTACTTTTGAATTCAACTTTGGTAAAAACATGTTTTTAAAGTGGCTGCATGGTGGCACAGCAGGTAGTGTGGGCACCTCACAGCTCCAGGGTCCCCAGTTTTATCATGAAAATTGTGCTACTGTTTTTTTTTTCATGTTTTTATTTTCTTGTTCTCCCAAATACTTGTCAGTAGACTACACTAACTTTCTCATAGGTGTGAATAAGTGTGCGAATGTGTGTGTGTGTGTGTGTGTCATGCCATGCAATGGACTGGCATCTTATCTGGAGTATTTCCCTGGATCCTGGCCAACCTGACCAGGATAAAGTGCTTACTAAAGATCAGTGAATGAATGAATGAATCTAAAAATGAATCATACACACTTTAATTAAACAGCATTGTATTACACATTGCAAAGTGAGGACGATGAGCCCGGCGGAAACCCATACAGACACAGGGGGAACATGCAAAAATCCACACAGAGAGTAACGCAGGCTCAGAATCGAACCAGGAACCCTGCAGCTGTGTGGCTGCTTCCCACTGCACCACTGTGACACCACTTATGCATTGTGTTAATTCATCGTTGTCTACCCTAAGCATACTGCTATATATTGGGCAGCACTATGCGAGCTGTAATTCTGTAATACAAACATTTTGAAACCAAAACATGTCAACTTGCGTGGTCCAGATGTGGCATTTCAGAAGTATTTCAGTGCAGTCCAAAATAAGGACTTTTAAAAAATATTGTAGCAGAGCTGATAATTTAAACGAGTGTAGTTGAGGAGTGTAGGTCAACTACACAGATTTTCGAAAACATGACCCAGTGTAGCTTCGGTAGCACAAACTCTGTTGCAGCTTTAACCAATCACGTGCATTTATGTCATTTATTTTGCTGAAGGCAGCTCACCAGAACAGAGACTAGCTATAGTCAGAAGTGGTAACATGGGGTGCCGCTATGAAACAAAACATAACCCCTCTGATTGTCTTTTTTTTTTTTTTTTTTTATAGTCAGAAGCTAATAACAAATGGCTACACATTAAAAATTAACCATTGTCTCCATTCACTCCAGTTAGCTGTTTATCCATACCTTTAAGTAAGGGATTTTATGTCACTTTACCTTTACAAATTTTAGTTCAATACACCTGTTTTAGACAATGAAATAAACATCACATCTACTCATTCCTATTCCTATAAGCAGAGACACGCTCAGTAAATCAGCATGAATATAGTATCAACTAACCAATGGGTTATTCGATCAAAACCTTATAACGTGCATTAAATATCGCAAGTGTTAAATCATTCATATGCCACTGCAGTATACTAGGACTGTATGGGAATGTGTAAATGTGTGGGACCAGTGAGGGTGCACAGTATATGCAAGTATGTGTGTTCAGGCTGAGGAGCAGGGTGCTTGTATTACACTGCGGTCCAGTCTGACAAAACACCTTCGCTCTGAACAGATGACTGACACCAAGCTCCCATGAGGCTACAGCCCTTGCAACTAGACATCTGCTGCCAATGAACACTGCCATCTACTCCAACACTGACAGTTTATTAATATCCCTCAGTGGAGCTGCTGACACCACACTAAGCACAAGTGCAGTTCAAGCTCCATTAATTAATAGAAGAAATCTGTAGGGACGGCTAGGAGATATTTATAAACACTTTGGAATGGTAGCCTTGCCATTAGTGGTGCGTTATATCGGATTTAGGTTAATCCTGATGCGAAAGCAAGTGTCACTGAAGCATCTCAGGTAGGCTTGTGCAATATAGGTTTTTCCCTGCTTGCTATTAACCATTAAACCAAAAATGTGTCTAATAAGCTATTCATCTCAGACTGATAGCCTAAAAAATACAGACTGAAAAATGAGCATTTCCACCATTTCAGGTTTAAAGAGAGTAAAGGAGGGTATGATAATATCAGCTGTGCAATTGGAAAATACTTATTGGCAGTGGAAATCCGAAAAACTGCTTAAAGTGATTAAACATATCTGTGCTGACAGGTGCAGGGGAACATAAAAAAAGCTTATTTAATTACTTCATGATCATCATCATCATCATCATTAACCCAAGTGTCTGATTTGACACTTTGCTGCAAGCCTAAGCTTTTAATCGTTTTCTTAGTAAAAGTTTTAGACCTTTTTTTTTTGTTTTGACCTTTTTCAGCCATCTATTTTCAGTGTTTTCAGTGTTATCCCTAATATAGTTAATTGATGTTAACTATTTATTTTTGTAATGTTAGCTACATCAAATGTACATCGATAGATTATATTTCCTATTAATGAACTCAAAACATTGTCCATATACCTTGACAGCAAGGACATCCTGTTTGGGAGCATGTGAGATTGGGTGAAGGGGGCAGGACTTCTTGGCGGTGTCAGTTAATATCGGAGAGTTCAAAACACATGCGCAACTCATTCCAGATTCATATGTATATTGGCTCATCTCCGGTATACTGAGGAGAAAAAGACTTCTCGTTTGGTGTATTTTTGAGTGATAACTCATACTAGCATACTGCAAGAATATCGTGCGAGTGCAAGATCGTGTAGGGATGATCAAAACGGGTCTATATCGCACAAGCCTAATCTCAGGTCATTCTGACATGTGATTTGCTTTCTGAACACCTGTTTCACTCACCTCATACTCCTGTTTGAATCCGTAGCCCTCTGCTGTCTTCATCTGGTTGATGTGCTGCAGCAGGTCAGCTACACGGACAGCAGGGTGAAGCTGTCCCGTGTGGTATGGAGAACCTTTACTGCCACAATGCCTCCGAGGTGATCCACCAAGCAGACTGCTTGACTCATTCATGGAGCTGCGTGGATCACCTGAAGAGAAACATTCATAAATACACACACCCCTGACTACTCTACACTAAGTAGTAAATAACGAGTAACACTTGCTGTCTAGGCACAAAAATCAAAACCCTTGCATTGTGTTTTATTTGTTTTAGCTTCTGTGTAATTATAAATTCAATTAATTAAGTGTGAGTAGCTTTAAAGTCCTCTAGCTGGGTGTACAAATAAATTCGCTAGCAAGTATAGTGAAACCCAGATAAGTAGCAGTGCCTGGGAGTGAGTGAGACAGCTTTGAGACATGTCATTAAAGCTTCATTTTGATCAAGAAAACTTCTTTGAACGTCATCTATTAATCATTCTTTGAATCAGACTCTTGGGCCCAATGAATTATTTCTATTTTTGCCCCATTTTCCATCTTGTATAGTTTTCCCAGCATTGAAATGATAGAAAAATACAGGCTTGAAATCACAAGGCACATATTCTAATTTTGCTTGAAATATATTTCAGTAGCCTTCGAGCTCAGCACTTTTCCTCTCCCTCTCCTGTTATGATGTGTGCGTAAAAGGTGCTTAGTGGTCTGAGGAGAAAATTCATGGTTTAAGGCCTGGACTCCTGCAGGGGGTGATGTAGGAGAAATGAGTCATTAATACAAATCTGCTGCCTATCATGGTCGGGCAGAATGGAAACGGTAAACCTCAGGCTGAGCTGTATTCACTCAAGTATGGGTCAGTGAACTCTGGAGCTCGACGCTAAATGGCCTGTACGTGCTACCTGAGTGAAATTGGGCATGATGTTTTTCCACACTGTGATTCTGGGGTCGTAAAATGCATGACAAATGTACGTGACTATGCAGTAGCTCACAGTGGGAATGTAGAAGCCATATACAGATGTGCCTCTCATACCACTGTGTGAATAATGCTCTTTATGCAGAAAGCGCAGTTTGTAAGCAGGAATGCTATGCATACTTCTTGTGTTCATGTGCTTTTCATTCATTACATGTATATGTGTGTACAAGTGTGTGTGTGTGTGTGTGTGTCTCACTCCGGGTACTGCAGGTGTGGGCATCCATAAAGGACAGAGCCATTCTCTCGTCCTCCTGCAGGGTGCTCTGGTCTGCAAAACTGCGCTCCATTGAGCCCATCATATGACTCTTCTCCTGCCTGTACGTAATGGGAGTCTTATTCATGTTCACCGGCTTCCTACTGATAACAGAAACAGAGAGAAAGGAAAAGAACAGCAAAAAAGAGGGGAGAGAGATTGTTATGCCATTGAAGTGCTCGCCGAACAATGCTTGCTAACACAATGGGAAATGATGGTGTGCAATGGAGGAAAAGCCACTTACGGATAGTAAGAGTAAGAGTAGTAGTCCCTTCTGGAGAGGAGAAGAAAGAGGAGAGATAGACAGAGAGAGAAAGGAAGAAAGAAAGAGAATAAGGCAGAGGCGACATGAGATGCAAGCATTGCCAGTGCTCTGATTAGTGTGAAGAATGACATGCTGTTCTGACAAGGCTTGCTTTGGCCGCACTAGCAATGTGACACATGCTAAACCTCAGCAGTGGCAGAAAAAAAAAATGGTAGCCAAAGATGACCTAATCACATATGCTACCTTGTTAGTTTTTAATGAACCATCCAAAGGCTAGGGAGAGTTTTATTATTAACAGCCACAGAGGCAACTTCACAGTGGTCTCCAGGTCTATAAGCCTCCAAACTACATTACTGCCACTGCTATACACTGGCTCCAGCTCATCACTCGATTTCATCAGCCATATCAATCCTGCTAGAATCGAATTCTACAGACAACAGAGGTCCAGGAACAGTGCCGATGGTCACTGATCAAGACCATAGTCTCCTTTTCACCAGTAATTTAAACCACTCATCTACATTTCACAGTTTGCAAAATGTTCATCTGACACATTAGCAGCAGTAATCCTGGGGATTCTTAGACCTGGGAAGAGGCTTATGCAAATTATTTTCCGTCATCCGAAAGTGATGAAAGACTCATGTCAACATTAGTAGGGATCGTGAGGGCTAGTCTGAATGCAGTGGATCATGCGCTTTTTCTCTCATGAGCACCTTAATGTGGAGACCTTTAGAGAACAATACTAATTATCTCCAATAGCACAACTTTTTCCCACCCAATTATCAGATCGTTTCTGGGTCAGACTAATGTCAGCCCGGGTCTAATTAAGTGAGTAATTGAATTGCACCTCTTCTTAATTAAACATTTCACACCCAGGTAATCTCAGAAGATGAAAGCCCTGTGCGGCAGCTCTGCTGCCTTTTGAGAGACAGAAGACAGGAAACTAATTCTGTTTTTAGTTACAGTTGTAGTATTATTATGTGAGTCATGTAACCTAGATTTCCTACAGAAGTGACCATCCCAGTTTGAATCGGAAAATTAGATGATGAAAAGAAATGTAACTAAAAACGCAAGCAGCAAGACTAATTTGATGTTGATAATTTGCACACACACACACTGCAGCCACTCATGATTAATGGTCAGTTATGGTAAAGCACAACATGCAATGTGCCAGATCTCTTATGCTTTAGAAGTTGCATGTAATTCTCACCCTTTCTTAATGATGATGATAATGGCTCCTAGCAACAGAATGAGGACCACCAGCCCCCCTGCACAAATTCCCAGAATCAGCCCCATCTCCTCCGAGTGCTGCGTCACCTCCAGAGCCCGCCGGAGGTCCTTACAGGCCGCTGCAGAATGCACACATACACACATTCACACATTCACGAATACATGGAAACACATTTGCATAATTCGGGAATGAAATCCTCACACATGCAAAAAAGAGAAGTACAAAGAACCAGAAATAAAAGTGTGTCATTTCAATCTCTCAATTTAGAAGTTATCCATCTATAGCTTGAAACAACAGGAGCACACCTCCTCCAGCACAAACACATTCACTACACTACATCCAAATGACTATTCTCACCCATCTGCACTGACAGTGATGCAGCTGAGGTCACTTCACATTGCATATCTCCATGGGAAGCTATTTTCCTAACTCTCAGTCACACAAGACAAGGACGCTGTGTGATAGAAGAGTAAGCAAAGAGCATGTGTCCATATACAGTGAAGCCTACAACAAATTAACCCATTTGCACTCGAGACACCTTCAGATGGGCGAACAGCCGAGGCAGCGTGGTGCTTTCAGTGAAAAACATCTATTCAATTCCCCTTTTCCCCACATTCACGATGAAGGTTAAAGAAGGTCAGCTCTAATATATGCCTTTTCGAGTCCTTCACAAAAAAAAATGGGTTTTCCAGATAAGGCGGGATGGATCAATGACAGGGTTTAAAATAGGATTTTCTTTTGTGTGTGTCAAAATTGTGGAAACTGTACCATTTAGATTAACAGAATAAAATACATTAGTTATTATTATAATGTAATAATAATAATAATAAAAATTCTCAGTGACACATGATCTAGTAAAACTCAAATATAAACATTTTCATTTTAAACTTAAATGTACAGCCAGTTAACAACTGCAGCCGATTTTGATATTTTCTAATTTTGACATGAAAGCATCTCTATAAAAAGTGTGAAACCCTATTATATCATTATTTTTTTTTTTTATAATCATTATGCCATGCTGTGACATTACATTATATTCCCACCAAATTACAGTAGCAAAGCTCATCCAGACAGACACTAGATTGCCATCCACATTCCACAGTGATCTGCACAACTTATGATACCTAGACTCCAGACTAGTCAGAAAGCAATATAATTGTTATTTTAAAAAAAAGTTATCATCCAATCTTGCAGACCGTACATCTTCCAGTTTTGCAACAATACATCAAAATACACAATTTCACTGCAGTCTGATAACAGTATAAAATAAATAAAAGAATGAAGTGAATCTGTGTCCATGATAGCCTCGGATTCCTGTTCTCGGGAGAGGATCATCAGCACTATTAGCATATCAGGCTAGTGATATGCCTTTCTGGTCACCACGGTTGTAAAGTGCAGTTATTAGTCATTATATTCTTCCTGGCAGCTTGAACCTATCTGGCCATTTTCCTCTGAGCTCTCTAATCAACAAGGTGTTTCCACCCACAGAACTGTCGCTCACTCAATGTTTTTTGCTTTTTGCACCATTCTGTGTAAACTCTAGAGACGGTTGTGTGTGAAATTCCCAGGAGATCAGCAGTTCCTAAAAAAAAAAATACTCAAACCTGCCCATATGACAGCAACAACCATGCTTTGGTTAAACTCACTGAGATCACACTTTTTCTTCATTCTGATGTTTGATATGAACTTTAACTGAAGCTCTTGACCTGTATCTGCATGACTGTATGCAGTGTGCTGCTCCCACATGATTGGCTGATTGGATAACTGCGTAAATGAGCAGGTGTACAGGTGTTTCTGTTACAGTGGACAGCGAGCTATAGAGGCAATAAAATACCAGACACATGTTGGGCTTGAAGAAAACTTTGCCACAGTAACAGCTGGCTATTTTACTCATTCTCTTACACACTCTGCACTTGTACAAAGAATGTCTCTGTCAAGAGGTTAGTGATCTAGTTTCTGGCCGGCCGTTAGCATTTTCTTGAAACCCCGGTAGAAGATTATATGCTGAGGAAAGTCAGTTTGGGCCTGAGGAAAGAGGTCTGTTTCAAAGCACTGCACAAGGCCATAGCTAAAAATACAAGTGTGTGGATGGAGGGATCTGGGACAGTGGAGAGAGGAATAAGGCATGGTTACCCTCCATCTAAAGCCCCAAGGCCTTTCTGAGAACCATTTGTTGTCACTTCTCTTACTCATTCTCAAGCATCACCAATCAAGATATTAACAACTAATAAAGCAGTGTGTCAGTAAAAAAAAAAACAATGGGAAAACATCTATTAAAGTTTGCAGCGGATCTAATCAAATTTTCATTTTTCCTGCCACATTTTCTTCTTGAATATCAATTAAGTCTAACACAAGCATGAAATTTGTTTCAAGATTAATGCGAGCACATGCTGAGTGCCCCAAAAATGGAAATTGGTACTTAGAGAAGAAATGAGAGTCTATTGTTGTGTGAAGACTGCCAAGGGACTGTTAATTAAAGTGTCACCTGCATGTTGAAATGGGTGCCCTGGCTGCTTGGTTGTGCAAGCCTGTGCAATTTTACAACACTTTGAGAACATTATGGGGGCGACACACACACACACACACACACACATCCCTAGATTTATATGACAGAGGGAACAAAATGGCCTATTGGGTATAATTCTTAACTTGAATTTATTTGCAGTAGAGTAAATGAGGACATTTTAAATTGCAGTCATTCACAGTAGGGTGTTTAAAACATCAAAAGTCAATTTGATGCAACATAAATAAATACAACACAATACTATTCAGTTATTATAGTTACATTTTATTCCTGAGACAGATTTTTTTTTTTTTAGTTCTGCATGCATATGGATATGCATCATTTAACTTGAGTCATAAAACTCATGACGGGAAATGACTGAACATAGCAGTAAAGTCACACAGCTGCAAGCTGGGCTATTTTAGGTTATTCATCAGCAACATGTGTCAAAATGATACTGAGAAATGCAGGCACTATCCATTCCTCACAAGATGATGGCAATGTTATTTAGGAGAACCTTATACTAACAGATCACTTAGACATGGTGCGTAAAGCCTACAAAATTTACTTTTCTGCTTTCCATGTATAGTTATCTTATACTGCAGCAAAGAGATCTGCATTTTATTCATTTTAGGAAGCAGAATGTCCGAATTGAACTACTCATGGTAGTATGTGACCTGTAAATTATTTTAATTCAGCCACAGTGATGACAAAAGACTCTGTGTTTGACTTTTGAAAATTTGCTGAAGAGCAACAAACAAAATCTCAGACAAATAGTGGTGATAAAATAAGAAGCATTATGCTCTTGTTGTATGTCTTATTTGGCAATGTTAAGTGCAATCAGATAATACATGAGTGCGAAGAAGAAAAGCTAAGGGCTGCAGCCTATGTGCCTGTAAATAAGTGTAATGATCACTCTGTATCATCATGTGCAAGAAGAAGAGGCAGTGCAAATAATGTGTACAATGGCTGCTAGAGTGCTGGACACATTCAGAAACAGCACAACGATCAATACTCTTATCACTGCTGCTTGTACGATGAATCACTGACACCCCCAATCCCCCCCAAAACTTGGCCTAGATTGTGTTTTCCAATAGTTGTGCTATATTTTAGCCAAGGCACAAACATCCTGTGTAAAATATGAAAATATGTGTAGTATCATTCAATACTACTCTTCTAACCAATCTGTTACTTTGTCATGTGGCTTAGGAGTCCTCAAAGTGCAGTCTAGGCAACACAGCGGTCCATGATTTTTTATTTTTATTTAGTTTTGTTACAGTGGTGGAAATCCCAACCCACCGTTACCAAAGCTCCATTTATTATCGAGTTCTTTTTGACTGCTCACTTTAAGTAATAAATTTATTCCAAACCTAAAGAAAAACACGTATGCCTATAAATAATGCCAACTTAGACCTACTGTGTACTGTCGGTGCAGGTTCAGGAATAAAAAGCTCGATGGTTCTAATAAATAGCCAGAATATTATTATGCCGATTTGAATAATAATTCATAAAACACATCCATGCTGAGAAAATCCATGGAATTTTCTTTTGTAGCTAAAGGGAAAACCCCTGGTGTTGCTTAAACTTAAACTAATTTGCTTAATCTGTTTGGCACAAGTCCTAAATGTTAATGGCTGGTCTTGCTTAAGCTCAGGTAGAAAAGGAAAGAGCATTTTGTTCACAAATATGTTAAGATGTGATTAATTATAGCCTGTCTGTACTCAGTGTATGTACGTGTATAGCAGATGTGGGATGAGACAGTTCCAAAATGGCTGCTCTCAGCTTTTGGCTTCATGCTCTGAAAGCTCCTTTCCACTTTCATTACTCAGTCAAAGAAAAAAGTATCCCCCTCCTTTCTCATCCTATCCCTTCAAAGTCAATTTAGCCACAAGGCTCAGTGAAGGCTGAGCGAAAGCTGAGAGCTATAAATACCAGCGCCGCCAGTGCTGATCTGTGACAGTGCTCAATAGGGGCTAGCAGTGGCCTTTGTTGTCATCTGGACGGGCATTCATGCCTCCTGATGTTTTTTTCATGTTTGGTAAGGGTTCTTTGACAGGTCATTTTGATGGCTACAGGTGTGTGTATGATGTGAAGGGCTCACTCATGCTGATCTCTCTGGAATTTTCCTGGATTGTTTGACTATGTGAGTCAGGCCACTACTGAGAATCAGACTTTGATACAGGCTGCTGCCATCCTGGTAGCACAAATAACAAACATGATGAAAGACTGACCCGTGTTCCTCACTAGCTTTCTGCCATTTTGGCTCATGTGCATCTGCAGGAGTGTGCATGTGCATGTCTGTGATCAAGCATTATTCCAAAATGAAACTTCTGAATTATTTCAGAAATTATGTAGTCATCTAACCTGGGAGTAAGAAGGCTAAACAAGAAAAATTCTTTATAAATATGAATCAAAACACACACACACACATCTTCACTCTCCCCTATTAGTAGCTGTTGTATGACTGGAATAAGCTAGCTGGTGGGTGAGAACTGGCAGGTGACCACATTGAGAAGAAAATGGGAGAAAATAAATGTGGGAGTCAGGCTAAAGAACTCTAAAACCTTGCTATCTAAGCGTGTGCTTTGATCAAGGACATCAGTGGATATAAACCTAATCAAGTGAATTTGTAATCAAACTGTCTAATGCACATGTGGCGTAAAACAGATGTCAGCAGACAAAGTTTTAAAACGTTTGCATGATCTAATACAGCTATGCTAACAGAACTCATTGAATTAAACAAAGATTAACTGTGATAAACTGGTCACAGTTAATGTTGTTCGTAGATCAAGTATGAAACGTGGTTGCCTTTTAAAAAACTGTATCCACTGAATAGAGGATGAAAAATGAAGGTCTTAACCCAGAGAAACAGATATTCTTCTTTAGTTACATACTTTTAAGATTAAGTCTCTCTAGTCAAGGTTTAAGCAGGGATCAGCCACTCACACGCTGGCCTGCGGCATTCTAATGTTCAAGCCTGGCTTAGCACAGTTTAGGATTGGGGAAAAAAAAACATTTCAACACTCACCTTTACGGGCAATTCGGATGCAATTTATCCTTGTTTCCTAAAGGAAGAGAGAGACAGATAATTTAGCCACAGTGGCTTGCTCCATGAAGCAGGAAGGCAAGAAATTCAACTTAAATGCATTATTTCTCTCATTACATAAAAATGCATGCATCTTTGAGTGTGCATGTTGTATGATGAAAAGATAAAGCACTGTACAAAGAAAGGCAGCAAAACTGCAGATAACTTGGGGAAATAGCTTTATAGCAGCAAATAAATTCCAAGAAGAAATTCATTTCCCCCGAAATCTGGCCTGATGACACTGGGGTGTTATGAAAATGACCTTCGTCAAATAACACTAATGAGATCCAGGCTCACAATCTAATTCTGGCCCGCCACCTCGACAAGGAGATGTATTATCAAATTAAGATTTACAGATGCTAATTCAGGCACTACAGGACAATTATGCAAATTTCTCCAGACATAAAAGAATGAGAACCTCCTTCTCAAACTGGTTCAATTGCTTTTTTCTTCTTTTTAATTGAAAATCCATTCAAACTGCCTCAGCCCTAAAACCTCTCTTTAATGCTACACTCGGGCTTTCCTCTCTCATAAACACACAAAGTCTTGGGAGACTAATGGTCCTTGTGAGGACCTTCCAATGACAATTATTAATGCAGCTAATTAATCCTATTCCTACACCTGCATCTAACCCAGGGAGCGGGTAGCATTGCCACCTCATAGCTCCAGAGCCCCCAGTTTGATCCTTAGCTCATCTATGAGGAGTACTGCAATTTCTCCTGGTTTTTGCATGCGTTTTTCCTAGGGATTCTCCGGTTTCCTCTCACAGGTAATTCAAATAACCACTCTTTACAACCGTGGTGAGCAGAAAAGCATTTCAGAATGCACATTAATGTAGCAGATTGGAAAAACATCTCCTGGTCACCTAGAGCTAGAGTTACCATAGCCTTCCTGTCAGCTCTCAAATTAGTATGGCCATTCTCCTCAGACATTCTCTCTCATCAGTGAGGTGTTTCTGCCCACAGAACTGCTGCTCACTGGATTTTTTTTTTTGTTTTTCATATTTGTGCAAACTAATGTGCGTGAAAATTCCAGGGAATCAGCAGTTTCTGAAATACTCAGTTATATAGATACAAAAACATAACCCCTCTTCACCAAAAGGACACACGTGCACACACACACACACACACACACACATGCACTGGCATTTGGACAGCTCATCTCGGAGATGAGCACTGTCTGATGACAGCAAATAAAAAGCATGCAAAGATCATTGTGGTTCATTCGATAGAACCAGAGGCCCTGCTCTTTCTCAACAAAGTCTGTCCTCATAGTCAATGCCCAGGAATATAACTCTGACAGCATGGAATAACCATTGGAGGCTGTCAGTAAAAGAAGTCACTGTGCAACAGGGCAGAGATAGCAGCTGAGCTTTGATCACATGGGTGCCGTCACAAAGCTTTAGCCTACTTTTCCCACTTAATAAAATTCACTGGAACAGTCACGGCCGCCACTGCAAAACCGGATCTGTCAGCAAACTCACCCTAAGTAAATGAATTATGAGAACTATATTTAACCAAGCTGGAGGGGGGACTTATTAGAAGGCACACACTCAGTTTAGTGAAGACAGAGTGAGAGAGCAAGAGAGAGAGAGAGATGATAGATTTCTGCTCAGGCCATCCATCTTGACATGGCAGAGATTGGAAAGTGAAAAAGTGAGGAAGTAATTAGTGAGTGAAAGATTGAGGGACAGAAGGTGCTCGGTGGGAGATCACACACACACACACACACACACACACACACACACACACACACACACACTGGTCACCTCTTTGAATACAGCCGCCCTAAAAGAGTCAAACTGTATTTATGCACATGGTTGAGAAAGACTGCACAAGTCCTGGTTTTATTGTTGACTAGGTGACAGACTAAAGAATAAGAACTCAAAGATGATGAGCAGTCCCTCTGTTTTGATGAGTCTGTAATCAAACATCTTTCAAATGCCTTTTTAGATCTATCAAGTCAGCAAAGTGGGATAACAGCCCAGTAACATCAGATAATTCTCAGAAATAATGAATAACTACTGAGCAGATGCTTTTTATGCCACTGCCTGTTGTGAAGAAAATGACAAAAGGAAAATGAAGGGAAATGCTCATACAAAATCAGGGAAAGACTCACACTGGTGAACAGTAATGTTAAACATTGGCTGTAAGTGCCAGACTTTACAGCAATTACTGGAGCATAAAATCTTGGCAAAGAGAAATGAGTATTTAGGTAAAGGTCAGACGTGTAAATCACTGGAGCTGAGCGAAGCTACAACACGGCAGTTCACCCTCAAAGTGGCTATGCTGCAAAGTAAAACTGAGGGTGGGTTCTATTATAGTTGAGCTGTCACATACATTTTCAATCAGACAAGAGTAAAACAGCCCAGGGGACCAAAATCCTACTACATAATGTTGCCGTCCGAACTCACAAATAGAGTAGAGCCAGCCTTCCAGGTGCTGAGCCACAGCGATAACCTTCTACTAAATGTCAGCGCATCTCTTTCAGGAAAACACACACTGACTGGCATCAAATCAAAATGAAGTATTTAAAAAGCCTCCACGTTGCCGTTTTACTACCTTTCTCCAATGTGCAATGGCATATTTGTATGCACTCCAGGTAAATAATGAGCATGACTCAGTAATGGTGGC
This sequence comes from Pangasius sanitwongsei, assembly GCA_037576675.1. NCBI lineage: Eukaryota > Metazoa > Chordata > Actinopteri > Siluriformes > Pangasiidae > Pangasius > Pangasius sanitwongsei. The sequence goes on along the minus strand of CM075003.1, from coordinate 1,029,406 downwards.
AAGAAGCCTCAGCCTGCTACAGAGGCACAGCGCCTTGTCCTACATGGTCTAACGGTCATAAAGTCAAACGACCGCACAAGCCAACTTGTAGAAGAAACTTCCCAACAGTAAATACCAGCATAAAAGGACAGGATTAACAGTCACAGCTTGTCTTCATTTGTACAATATTTGAGGAAGTACTGGGTTACCTTGGCAGTGCTGGATGTCACTGGAACTGTTTCTGTGGTGTTTGTCATAATCTCTGAGGGTAATTAGAGAATTAGACTAATGTGAGAGAGACAGCTTGTGTGTGAGAGAGCTGCAAGAGACTTCAGAGGGAGCAGACAGAACGATTAGGGCTCTAGAGGATCCTCACTGAGTTGGCTTGGTGTTGGACAGGTGTCAGAATGATGGTCCTCTCTCTCTCTAGGCATGCTTCCAGTCATAGCAAATGCTAATCCTGCCCGCTGGTGAGGCTTTAATCCAATTCATTTGATTAATCCAACTGTGTAGGTTGCGGAGTAAGCCTCACCAATGTGTGGCTTTTATTTTGCCACGCTCATGAAATTCACCAAACTATAAACTTCTCTGAAAGTTGGTATGCAATGCTTCTTAGGCAGCCACCAAGGCCCATCTGTCCAGGCCTAATTTTAGCAACAAATTGCTTACATGATAAACCACATTCCTCTCGCCAGTGTAGGCTTGACTAATAACATAAACTGCCAATTATCTATTTCTGATCATCTGCACCTGTGCCCAATTATGCCAATACAGTCCTCCATGCCTGAGAGCCGGGATGCTCTAAAGATGGTGAATGTCCACTGCGAGTACGGGAACTATTGTATTTTGGTTAAATACAGCCTTAACAATAGAAGCCCGCCATGCACAGTTTATATTGTCCTCACATTCAAAGCCAGCTCCAACCATGAGCATTTAATGCCACATAAACTTGTGCAAATGTTGAGAGTGGAAGAGAGGATACGAAAGCTGTGGACTAATGCCTTTGTAATTCTCAGCTTATCACAGATTTACTGACTGTGGGAATTTTACAGCATTCTCACTTCCATACTCATCCAAAAAGTCTGCCCTTACACACCAGGGGTTGTATGCATCCAAGTATTCAGAGTGATGAGACATGAAAAACGATTAGTATTCATTTTTCATGTCTCAGTAAATATGACAAAATGCACAGGAGGGGATCTGAGCGTACATCAACAACTCTGCATCTCAGAGATTTGAAATATAGGAGTACTGATATAAGCATGTACATGAATTATAACTTTATAAAAAAAATCTTGTGGACTTAACAAGATGGCAAGATGGTTAGATGGCAAATATATATATATATATATATATTTGAATGATATATTAATATAATATTTTAATATTAAGAATGACAAGATGTTTGCCTTTATTTAAAATATTCAATATAGGCATTAATAATTTTGCCACACGTATTTTTAGTATTATTTAAAAAGTAGTTCCAGTGAGAATAAATAATAAATAATAAATAAATTCCGCCTTTTGCTTGAGTGGAAAATTTTTATTATTATGCGTAATTTTCATATTATATAATCATTTATGCTCAGTCTTATGAAGGGTGCCAAACATACATAGATATTTGTGTTTTCTGTATATATTTATATTCAACTAAAAAGATGAATAATAATGTTCCTTCATTTGCAGTAGATAGTAAATTTCCTAAAGAATCATATACAGATGAAGCTAATCATCAACGTCAGAAGAAGCTTTAGGGTCAAGTATAAAGGTGTGGAATCAAAAGCTGAAAATAATGATAATAATGTTAAAGCTAACTGGCATCTTTTATTTTTAAAATGACTCCAAACATTTAAAAAAAAATTCCTGAAAATTCAACACGGATGCTGATTACTCACCCCTCGGAAGTTGCTCATGGCCTGGAAGTAGATGAGATAGTTTTTCCTGGGGTCTAGTGGGCTGTTCCAGTAGCCGTTGTAAGTGTGGTTGTCCCCCACAGTAAAGGGCGTGGCCTCAGCCAGGCTGCTGGGGGGCAGTTCAGCTGTGTAGTAGTGTGGAGCGCCACGTGCCTGTGCCTCACCATGAGAGGTGGGAACTGGAAAACATTCCTGTGTCCCCAGCTCTCTCTTCAACTTCCTCCCACTCTCCTCCTCCACAACTACCTGATACGTACTGAGGAGCAGAGCAGAGTGAGTCATCAGTATTAACAGATTTAACATTCACACTCATCTTATATCACACTACACTTCACTGTAGCCGTTTTATATCGGCACGCCTCAGACAGGCAATAACAACGCAAGGTCTCGAACTGAGTAATGTCATTGGTTTGGGGTTTTAATAAACAGTTGAAAAGCAATTGAAGGTAAGCAGATTACCAAGATACTAGGTAATCACGTAATCCTCAATATTATGCTACTCATTAAAGTTTTAATTAAGGAAAATAGATTGTACACCAAGCATGGTGCCACAGCAGCATGGATATTATGACATAAATATGTATAGTGATCAAAAATGTAACTATAATTGGATGTATTTGTAAATAATGCAGCAGTGATGTCAATCGCACCTGACTGGGGCACCGCGGCCTTGGGCAGGACGCAGCAGCACGGTAATAGTGCTCTCTGTCTCACTCAGTGGAGATGGCATGTCTCCATAGTCAAAGGTGGGTGCTTCATATATTAAGAGAGAGATGAATAAAGAAAGAACAAAGGGAGATATTAAAATAACACGAGTCAGCTTATTTATCATGTAGTTGTTTTTTTTTTTTTTTTCTTTTTACCTGAACGTGTCATGCTGGTTAATCATGAACAAAGCAAGGGCTGTGAAAGCTAACAGAGATGTGATAATCACAACCATTTGTGTGTTCAAATTAAAAACAAGTTTGTTTTATTTATAAATGATGATCAGCCTCCTGCATTTTCTAATTCACAAGCAAACTCTTCTCTACATACATAGCCCTGCTGGTTGTCTAGGATACAGAGTGCAATTAAAAAGCACAGAGTGCCAGGAAATTTCAGGCTCTGACCTGAACAAAGTCAGGGAGAGAAGGGGAGGAAAGGCAAACAATTACTGAGAAATCAATGATTATGGTATTAAAAGGGAGGCTGGTAAAATCACAGTGTTTCATGCAGGGTTCAATTAAAGAGAGGTTCCTAATAACATTGACTCATTCAACACACCAGCGTTCATTCGGTTGTACAATTGCAGGGACTAAGTCCAGAGACTACTACAAACATAGTTGCTAGAAATATACAGAGGACACAGACATACGTTCAGGTCTGACACAACAACAAGTAGAATATATATGTGGAGCCCTGGGGAAACCCTTCACACGGCCAAATTTGAACACTTTTATTATTTATAGTTCTGAAATCTTAAAACTTTGTGAACTGAAATTGGTGTCTTATTTGCACAGAGGCATTTTACTGCCCAAAAAGAAAAGAAACAAAGAATATTACTTTTAAAGATTTTATTTCAATTCCACTAAAAGATGTTGGTTTTTTTTTTTTTTTTTGGTAAAATATATTTCTATTTAAATTAGGGATTTCAAAGTATGTTATTGGCAGGAAAGCTCAGTTTTGGTCAATATCTGTTTTTTTTCGTCAATTTAACTAGTTTCCAGAATTCAGCCACAGTGACGACCAACAGGTTTTCCAAGACCACACATAAGGTCACTAACGGTCTCACTTATTTTGTCCATTTAGTCACCACAACATAGTTGCTTTTTCTTATTTTCTACAGATAAAATAAACCATTGAGCTATATTTAGGTCTCATATGGATGAAGAAGCCAATTCATGTTGAAATGCAGTGACAGATAAAACAAGGTTGTAAAAACCAGGCCAGAACACAAAGTAGCAACATGTTGGGATTTTACACGATTTGGCCAAAAGTATGTGGACACCTCACCATCACACCCATATGTGGGTCTTCCCCAAACTGTTGCCACAAAGTTTGAAGCACACAATTGAATAGAATGTCTTAGGATGTATGCTGTAGCATTGCATTCCTCAAACTATATCACTACCTTCCTCAAACTGTTGCCATTGATTCCCTTCACTGGAACTAACGGCCCTGTGCCCTAACCTGTTCGAAGAGAGGTCCATAAAGACATGGTCTGCTGATGCTGGAGTGGAAGAAATAGAGTGGCCTGCACAGACCCCTGACCTCAACCCTACTGAACACCTTTGGGAAGAACTGGAATGCTGAATGCGTGCCAGTCCTAAATGAGCAAATCCCCACAGCCACGCTCCAAAATCTAGTGGAAAACCTTCACAGAAGACTGGAGGTTATTATAACGGCAAAGGGAGGGGCATCTCCATACTAATACCCATGGTTTTATGGTTACATATGGTTGTGATGGTCAGGTGTCCACATACTTTTGTCCATATAGTGTATCACTAAATTACACTGCATAAAAATAGATCCAGTGTCTGTCTCCTTTTTCTGTCTCTTCCTGGCTTTTTACCAAAAGCAATATTTCTAGTCTCTGTAAATCCATAATTAAACTCTAACCAATCCTCACACTAATATACTTCAAAACACACTCTAAACATCCCCATATGGTGTTTAATCACTGCTTTCTACAAACAGAAGTGAGGCACACTGTTATGAGTAAAGTATAAGAAACAGTGATGGGACTGTAGTCATGCCCAGCTGTTTGGAGCATACGGGGCTGTCCAGTGTGTTAGTGTGAGAGGATCCTAAGTGTTGAAAAGATGGCAGGGGTGTCAGTGCTTTTGAGGACAGAGAAAATGTTGCTGAAGGCACTGTTCAATATGAGACTTTGCTCAGCTGACATGCATACACATATCAGTACCACTGCCATGTTGCATACACTCACTTGTGTATACACACATGTATGAACACACACACAATGGTCTACATGCATACAAATGCCACACACACAATTTGAGATCAAATTCAAAAATACACACAATGTTGTGAATACATCTATACAGTTTCAGCCTTTTTCCATACACGTTTTTTTAAATATATATATTCTTTCACATTACTTACTCTTTTTCTTTAGCTACTTAATTGCCTTTACGCATCAAATGAGTGACTGAATTTCTATCAACCACAGCTCACGAATTATAATGCAGCTCTTACAGAGCTGACTTATTACATGTCAAGGCATGCGCACGCACACACACACATTTATTTCATACCTGAGATGTTGGTGGTGATCTCGGTGAGGGCTGTCTGGCCAAAACCTTTGGCAGTTCGCGCACGTACTGAGATGAGGTAAGTGGTGCCTGGATGTAGGTTGGAGAACATGTGGTATGTTTCATTCCTCAGCTTGGACACAGTGCGCCGTGGGCCTGGCACATTGATGCCAGGGTCAGATGACTCAATGCTCTGGTAGCTAATCTGAAACAACAAACAGTGAGTTTGTTACTTACTGTAAATGACGTACACTATGTACTTTGTGCAATCACTAATCAGTACTCAAATAGGCATTGAGAGCTATTGGTAAAACTTTGCAGTGTCAGCACTTCCCCTGCATCTCTTTACTGTCGTATGATTTATCTCATTACTAGCAGCAGTGGCAGATGTGCTCTCTGGTTAACTCTATGCTTATACAAGGAGCCAAGCCATGCAAAGATTAGCATGTTGGGTTTTTGCCTGTGTCTTGGTTATTACTGACTTGTAAAACATTATATTTGGATAAACTGGATACTGTAGACTTGTACATAAGAACTGCTACTGTAATCATAAAGTATGATCACACTGAACATCATTTCAACACAGTACTGTTTGGCTTCATAGTTTACAGTTGTGGAAGAGGACTAATTTATAATCCCTCTATCCGGTGTCACCTAGAAGACAATTGGTTTAGGGAATTTTTCTTTGCCACTGTCATTAGGGATCTAAATCTACATCCGGATATATGTAAAGCTGCTTTGTGACAATGTTTATTGCTAAAAGTGCAAACAAAATAAATACAATTTAATTCATGCAAAAGTATGCAGTATTTCAGCAGCTCACGGACTATAGCAAGCACTACTGCTTACAAAGCAACACTCCACTCCACAATTTTACGCATTTTTATTACCTTTAGCTGAACTTTCTATACTGTGCTTGTGTTCTGCTTTCAAACATAAATAATGCTTCATTTGTTAGCTGATTATGTGTTTAGAACCTACAGTATACTTTACATACAGTGTTTCACAGAGATCAGTTCTTGATCCTTCCGATTAGTTACCATGGTGTTAAGTACCATAGCTATGCTTTTATAATGCACTAGTATTATAGGTATTATAGTATAGTATAGTATAATGCATTGTATCATTACAAGTCACGTAAATGAGCATAAACCTGAATATTTGGACAGAAAACTAAAGGAAACTACTAACACTCTGGTATTGTGTTGGTTTTGATCTATATCTATATGTAGAAGGCTGATCATTTTCTTAATAACGTCACAAAGGCTGCCTTTTATCAACTTGACACTTTGAGGTACTGAGACACTGACCCCTGCATTTATCATCGGCAGACATGATTACTGTAATGCTTTTTCTGCTGGTGGAAGCGAACTGACAGATTGTAGCTGCTGCAGAATGCTAATATTTGCACATGAACACTATCACCTGTTTCTGTACTTGTTTGACATGTGCATTAACAACTACCTGTACATCTTAAAATCAATTTTATATTTACTTTAAATATGGTAAAATCTTTAAAAAAGTTTCACTTATTAAATACACTATAGAGTGTGTGGATACCTGACCATCACACCCATATGTGGATCTTACCCAAACTGATACCACAAAGTTGGAAGCACACGATTGTACAGAATGTCTTTGCATGCTGTAGCATTACAATTTCCCTTCACTGGAAGTAAGAGGCACAGCACAAACCTGTTCCAGCATTCCAACAATGTCCCTGTACACAAAGCGAGCTCCATGAAGACATGATGTGCCAAAGCTGGAGTGGAAAAATTCAAGTAGCCTGCACAGAGCCCTGACCTCAACCCCAATGAAAACACCTCTGGGATGAACTGGAATGCCGAATGCGCCCCAATAACGTAAACAAATTTAATGAATTTTTATTTTCTAATTCTGATTCTTCTCATTTCATTTAGCAACATTATATTCAATCTTTCTCTATTCCTATTCTAGCCTATATGATGTTATTTTAGGTGCAAAGCACACTTTTGTGGTTGCAATACAAATAAAGTTATTATTATTATTATTCATCCTTAAAGAACAAAGAGCGCAGTGGTATAGTATGAACAATGTAAGACCGGTTATGATAGATACTGCTATTCCCATTCATCACCTCTTTAATTGAAACCAAGGGCTTGTGAAGATTAGCACGGAGAGCCACTTAATACCTATGAGCGCCTGATAAGTGTGGGTAGAGGATTTCAAGATGCTCAATGCCTCCACATGCAACCTCTTTTGTCATTCCTATATAGAAGGTATAGGTGATAGCAGTGGGAGGACCTGCCATTTCTGAGAGCCTGCACTTCCGCTCAATGGGGCTCTAGGAAAAGTGGTCGATGCCGTAATCTGAGAGCAATAAGAGAGGATTTCTCCTAGTTCAATATAAAGCTCTGCCCTCTCTCTTTCTCTGTCTTTCTTTCTCTTGAGCATCCTCTCCTCGCTAGATGAAATCATCAAAAAAAAAAAAAAAAAAATCACAAAAAAATTTGCCCCAGCCTCCACTTTATATGTCAAGCCACAAATCCCACTTAATAACCTCCTTAAGACGACAATGAGAGATGCTGAGCTTAGCAGACCTGAGAACAGACAGGGTGCGGTTAGCAAGGCAAGGTAAGTCCAAGTGACATGATTGGTGAAAACTACATGGGAAAGACAGACAGCTGACAGAAGAGGTGACATTCAACAGAAAGAGGTGACTAGCAAACTTCAACTTCAGCTGGGCCATAAACACTCTAACTTTCACTGAGATTAGCAGCTGGCAGAGGCAGAGCTGAGGCAGCACTTTTGCAGTTGTGGGCACAGGCTGAGAGAGAGCTACATAGCTGTGAGGAAGCAAGAGGTGATACTGATGCAGCTGCTGCGATCAGAAAAAGCCTGGAACAGAAGAGCAGAGGGGCAGATGCTGGCTGTAGGAGACTCCAACTGGCTGATCAACTAGAGACGACACTATAATCTGCAAAAAGTTAAAGTATAATCATCTGGGACACGTTTTCCTGCTCCTCCTGTACTTTATAACATCTGCTACATAAGTGGCAGACTCTGTCACTGAATTTCTAAAAACAATTTTGGGTTCAGGGAATCATAAACACAGATTTGTTCGTTTCAATATATTTATATGACAGCACTGCTGAATGCTTGATTTTAATTGGTCAGAAGATGTTAATTAATTTATATAACAGCAGCTCTGACAGTATCACTTAGTGCAAGGGTTATATTAATGCACTCGCTTTACTACATTATCATTTCTATGGTAATATCTTACACAAAGACTTGTATAGCAGACACTCCACATAATTTTAAAACATGTAATCATTCTAATGGTGAAGTTTTCTATGAGGAGTTTTATTTAGCATTTTTAAGAGGAGTCTCCAGTGTCAGCATTTTGCAACACTCAAAGGTAAATCTGTTCCTTTAAGTTTCCTCCGAAGGAAAGACTACAGGACGGGCGGCTTTGTGGTTCCTTGGAAAAGTGACAAGCTGCACTTGTTTGTCTTAGTAATTTACAAGAAAAAACAACAGTTTATAGCTGTTATATTATAAGTAGTAACAGGAAATAACTTGTCTCATGGACTTTCCAGAACATATAAAGTATGACATGTCATTATTTGATCAATACAAATTTGTAATTGTTGGTAAATTGCTGTGGTATAAGAAGAATAAACCAGAAGAATAAAGAGGACTTTATATAACACTTTGCTGTTATAGGAAAAGAATCAACTTTGTTATATTAATCTGCTTTGCTGGGCTCCATCACACCTAATTTTCCTCTAACAGCATGGTCCATTGTGCTTTACTCCTTACATAACCCCTTAATAATCTCAGAAAATAGAGAACCACCTTTAGAATAGATAACATTCTGATGCTTACACTCAGCTTTGTTGGTACAATAGGGACCAATTAGAGAAGAGCTGCTCTTGAGACTCTAAAGCCGCAGACAGATTGCACAGCCAGGCCGCAATCACTGATTTGAAACAGACCACATCAGCAAACAGACGATAACAACTCCAAGAGATAGCCCATTTAATAACCAAGAACTATACCAATACGCATGGGAGCATGTGGCAGACATCATTTATTAAAATAGCTCACCAATCTGTCAACCACACTCAGGATGACTGTGGAAGAAAATGTAAGACAATGCTATGAAAGTGTATGAGATCTTTTACAATCCAATTGTCCTGCTGCCTGAGGTTTTGTCCTTCAGTTGTTACTGTTAGCTGCTGACACGTTTTAAACTTATCTCAATGATGAATTCAGCAGTAAATGTCAGTTATTCTGCATATTCTGGTTTCAGGTACTACGGAGTACACTACAGGTGAGTGTAACAGCACAGGGAATGTTATATTTGTGGCCTGGAGCCTGCCGCATGCATGGAAGATCAGACCATCCACACCTCTTTCCCCAGCAGACAGGTATACACACCCACATACACACTCTTCAGATGTGCTCTTTCCTTATCTATACAAATGTAAGAAATGGGGAGAAGTGGTAAGGAGAAGGGATGCTGATACTAAATCAGTACTGAGTATTAGGGTTAATAATTTGTGTATTTTATGCTGGAAATGCATGTGATGCTGATTAACACGGCACAGATCTTGCATGTGAACACAGAAAACAGACTGTCCTAGACCATGCCAGCATCACCCCTCTGAGGATTTTTCTAACTTGCATAAGTTTGCAAAGAATCAGCTTAGTTATTAATGTGTTAGTATTGGATCTCACGGGTCTCATTTATCAAAGTATGCGTAAAACAACTACTAAATGTTTGCATAAGACCTGCCCATACACAGAAGAAAACTGGCATTTATCACACGTGCATACGCATCCCACACATTCTAAATTGATGTGCTTGGGCACGGCCACACTCATTTGCATAAAGAAACAAATCACTATATATATAGTAAACAATTTCCCTTTAAAAAGCACAGTAGCCTGCTCAAGGTGCCAAAAGGCCTAAGAAGATGAACTCCACGACAACGTCAATGTCACCGACAAGTTTGACTAATAAATAAATATGATTTAAAAATAAGCTATATATATTTTATTAGTACGTGTGTGCATTCTGTTCCCCCAATCACCTTTACAAACTCTGTTACAGCATGAAAATTCATCATTTTTGCTCTTTTCCGCTGCTGGTTTTAAAAACGTAATGTATTGCATTGTGAGCGATATGAATGTAGGTATGACGTTTCATTATTCAACTCGTAGCTGGTTGGGAAGTGCCAGTACTGTCTCCAATTTCTCTTTGAAATGTACCCGTAGCTAAAAGCCCTAGAACAGAGATCAACTAATACTGCACTGGGCAAACAAAATCGTCTGATGATCCAGCACAGGGTTTCCAGTGGGGCTAAAAACACAAGCTGCATGAGCCAAATCTTCAAGCAAAGCATAATCCTAATCGATCTTTCAATGTTCTGTTTATACAAATTTACTTTACAATCCGTGTGTCATCTCTCTGCATCCTGTGAGCACTGAAATCAGTAATTCCTCTCTCAGTTATGCTGATATGATAGACAGTTTGGGATATACTGTAGAAGCTTAGTTAGTTTACCTGCTATTACACTTTTCTCCAACTTCTTGCATACACATGGTCGGTAGTGTGTGGAAATATATGAAGATCCTCACGCCGAAGCAAAACTTGATCAATCAAATTCAATGTATAGAAACACATGTACGCATGGTTTACGCGCAAATCTATGCATATGCACGGATGATAAATGAGGCCTTAGGTGCTGGTAGATACGTAGATCTTGTATTACGAAAATGAAAAAAATATCTGTGAATCCTGAGAATAATGAATAATTTTCACTCGGAATTATCTGAGTAATGTTGTTGTTCCTCTTTCTGCTGCTCCCGTTAGGGGTCGCCACAGCGGATCATTGGTCCGTGTATTTGATTTGGCACAGTTTTAATGCCGGATGCCTGAGTAATCAACCTTTCAAATTCATTCTGAGAGCACTGTCCAGTAGCCAGTTAATCATGTAGCCAAAGAAATGGGTGCCACTCATTTAAAGCTACAACAAACGCCGATACTCTAAAGTACTGTACAACACAGAGTGTAAGTCAGTATTGTCAGACTCTCTCTCTGACACTTACAGTAAAGGTTCATGGCATGCCTCTAGATAATAAGAATATGTGACAGATACACAAAGCAGTTACCTCATATTGAGTAATGATACCATTGGGCTCCACTGGCTCCTCCCACTTTAGAAAGACCATGTCATCCAATGGGGTGAAGGTTAGAGACTCTGGGGCGATTCCGCCAGGAACTATGGAAGATTAGTGAAAGAGAGAGAGAGAGAGAGAGAGAGAGAGGTGTCAGGCTCAGTATTATTAACACAGCAAACTCCTACTCTCACAGTGTTGACTTGAATCCATCTGGGCTGACTATAACCCAGGGGTCTGGCATTCCAGATGTGGACCCAGCAAACTATTTCAGCATGAACTGAACCAAGTCCTTGAAAAAATACTTAGCAAAGCAGATAAACATGTGAAAAAACACTGGCTGTAGTTCAGCAACTCTAGTTTTCCAACATGACCCAGTGTGGCTTCTGTAGCAAATCCTCTGTTGCAGCTTAGCCAATCACACGCATTTATATAAATTATTTAGATGAACACGCAGCTCAATGGACCAGAGACTATAGCTGCAGGGCTAGAGTCATTATGTCAGAAAGGAGAGTTTTCACAGACTTTCATATATTTTTCATTTTATTTGCCCTCTCTGGTCTGATTAGTGAACCGATAACATGGCCTTTTCAAAGAAAACATTAAACAATGATGAAATGGTGAGAGCAGAATGTTTGCAGATAACTGGACTAAAAAACTACCAATTTATTCTCCATGTGTCAAAATGGTAACATGAAGCACTACTACAAAACAAAAATAACCACTTCAAATTGTCTTATTTATAGCCATAAATAAGCATGAATTGTTAAGTATTAAAAGCTAATTATTGTTGCCATTCTCTCATTTTAGCTGAATACCCCTGGTCTAGCAGGTTAGAGTCAAAACTCGTATATAGGCTGAGAGTTAATTGCCATGATGTTGATTTGTAACACAGTCTTAGCAATAAAAGGCATTCAGCTTTATAAGAAGAGCAAGGGTCAACCAGAAAGCAGGAAAGCAACGTGTAAATCAATGAAAAGTGTCAGACCTTGACAGAAAGGAGAGGCTTTTAATCTTGTGTGGTGTAGATTCTCTCATTATTATTCTCAGAGATTACTAGTGACTACCCGACATCATCAGAAACAGCAAATTAGAACAGATCCACAATTTCTATCTGCATAAAAGAAATGACTGAGACAATGTGTCTGTAACCTCAGATAAACATGCAAGCCAGAAAAAAGAAAAAAGGAAAACCTGACTCTGGGCAAGGCCAGTTTACAGTGAATGGAAGCAATTATGCTTCAGAGACATGAGGCAATGTGCCACTTATGTATACAGAGCTGCCACAAATGGCAACAAAAAGCTGGCATGACTGACACGCAATGCAACAGTTACAGCTGATAACAAGGCTCTTTATTTAGTCTACCAGTATTAGCATGAACTCATTAACACTGAGCAAATTGAATGCACTTGAGAGAAAGAGAGAGAGAGAGAGAGAGAGAGAGAGAGAGTGTGTGTGTGTGTGAGGGAGAGAGAGAGAGAGAGAGAGAGAGAGAGAAAGAAAGAATATTGGGGTGGTGAAAATAAACTGACCCTCTCATTCATTTGGACTGAATCCATCACTTTTTGATGAGACAGGATATAAAGAACTGCTGATTGAGGCCTTTTTGAGTGTTAATAAGTGAAGCCTCTACCTCATTTTCACATACACACTCATACAAATACAATGCAACACACACACACACACACACACACACACACACAAATAAACACTAAATGTTTTTTTCTTTGTTTTTTTTCCCTAATGGGAAAATTGATTGTCCTTTGTCCCCGACTCTGAGTGCTGCTGTGCCCAGTCATAATGCATGGATAAGCACAAAGTCTCTCCCTTCCACTTCCCCTGTGAGCCTCGCAAGAATAATTAATATTTCACTGTTTTTTTTAATGCTGACTGGTTCAGAGAGACTTGTTTTTTATTCAGACTTTTCTCTAGAAACACATCCAGAGATGAATGAAGACAAGTCAGACTGCCAGCCCACCTCTTCTGCTGAAAATAAGCTAGCCAAAACCACTGGAAACTTTAATGAAACTGTGTACTAGGATTACAGTATGCATGTGTAATTAATCAAATGCCTAGCCAATCAGTTCTACTACTAATGAGAGCAGCATTACTCACTGTCCTCCTCTGTCTGGAACATGACCTCTTTCCCCTCCTTCTTGCCTTCAGTGTTAGCGAGGGCAAGGCGTACGTGGATGGTGTGGTAGGGTGGCAAGTCTCGGAGGGTGAAGCGTGAGGTGTTGCGCTCCACTGCTAGGCACTCTCTGATGGTGGTGTTGTGCCCAGTACCGCCGGTGCCCCCTGCTATGGCGTAGCGGTAGCACAGTGAGACAGAATAGGTGTGGCAGCGCGTAAGGTTAAAGGCCAGAGGTTCCCACTGCAGGGTGAGCTGCCGAGCTTGAATCTCTGAAGCCCTCAGGTCACGCAGTGCTCTCATGGGTTCTGAAAAAGAAACATAAACAGGAAAAAAGTTCAAGAGAATTTCCAGTTTGCGCAATGTCTCTGAGCTACTACTGCCATCTCAAATTACCACAAATTTACAGAGAATCTATCCATGAGCATCATGTGGTAGCTTGTGCATCACCTTTAGGGGGCACTGCTACGGCCAGAGCTGCTTTCCTGTTACCACATGTGTAACTTATTGTAATAAGACAGGCTGTATCTTTTAGTCTCTCTCGCTGTCACAGTGAGAATGAAGTGTCCCTGTATTTTCCCCAGGGACTTTGCCGCAACAAAAATTCAAGCCCCTTCTTATGCCGTCCAATTTGGCCAGTTACTGCTACTGCCGGGTTCCTCTGACCAGCCACTTATTTTTAGAATGGCACTGTTTATGCACAGCTTCTGCCAGGTTAATGCTGCCCTCATTTGGCTGCAGCGACAGGAACAGTTACTTTTTTGACTCGCCTTTAGCACACACAGCAGAGGATGAGGAGACAGAGAGAGAGAGACACTGTCCTATAGACCACGGTCCCTGCACTGTTCCTGAATTAAAAAAAAAAAAAGCCAAAGATATGCTGCACACTATCAATGAACACATTTGTCTCACTCCAATATTAACAAAGTCAATATATTCTGTCAGACAATATTCCACATAACGGATTATATTCCTTTGCTCTTTTAGTGGAGATGAGGCAGTGACTATAGCTTTGAGAGGGAAGCAGGTGCAGAGGAGACAGCATGAATGCACTACCGTTGTAAGGTTCCTGCCTGAAGATTTTTTTTCTCTTTTTTTTATGTATTACCGGTCTCAATCATTCTGTCTTCAACATGTTAGGCTTTGACTGTCCTGCATTTTCCCAGAGGTTCATTTGAATTGCTTTGTATTGACTTCATTACATTCTCTTCCTATCAGGGCTAAAAAATGATTGAAAAAAAAAAAACAATCAAAGAAAATACAACAATAAAAGGAGTAACTACAAGCAAATAGTTTTGGTTGTTTTAACTGGGCTACTGACTGTTAGTTAAAAGCAAACACACCAGGTACTCTTGGCTCTTTTTTTGCTTGAACACACAACCCCAGTGTGTACACAGTGCTCATAAAGTGCACTATTGTGTCACTCCACTTCCCTTAACCTAGTTTAGAGGCGTTGTCATCCTGCCAGCTTGTGCTGTGGGCACCTACTCCTTGGCATCACTCTGAAATGGAACACAACACTGTAGGGGTAACCAAGAGCCTGAAGCAACATACTGATAGCCCCAGGGCAGCTTGAACGCCAAATGGGTGGGTTACCACCTTATTACTCTAGGTAATGGTGATACATTGGGAGGCTTGATGAGTTTGATCAGATGGTGCGTTGCAGCATGTAATTGAGGCTCTAGCTATCACTGTGTGAGATTGCAAGTAGTGACTTAAGGATACAGAATTGCAATCACTAAAGGATAAAAGAAAAACCGAAGGCACAGCTAACTACGGTGTTGCTTTCCCACAAAAAATTAGAATTAGACTGACCAAGAAAATCCATATGAAGACATCTGGTTATAGTCAATCACCATCATCCTGTGAAATTGCCATTTATATGAGGAAAGAGTGCATTGAGTTTCTGTCATAATTCAGTGTAATGCTGAACAATCACATTGTAAAAGAGTAATGTTGTGCTATGGAGCAAAGATGCAGCTTTTTTGTTTGATCAGAGGTCTTCAGTGACCCAGCAGCCATGGCAGGAGGTCCATCTGTGAAGGGAATATTTCTTTCCTCCCTTCTGTCACTGCTGTGAGCTTCCCACCAGGGAGAGGCAGGAAACCAGCCAGAAACAAGCCACTCATGTCATCACTTCACTTTTTTCCTCGTTTTAGGGGGAGCATTCGCTCCAGGGTCTCAGGAGCATCAGCAAAGCTGGCAGTAAAAATTGTTAACAAGCCGCTTGGAGAAGACAGACCATCTTAGCTGAACATTCATATTCCAAGCCACACAATGAAACAAACTAATAGGCTGTCTTTGGGTGCCAGCAGGGAACATTTCACACAATTCCGGTGAGATGACTGTCAGTGGTGAGGCTGGACACGAGCTAACAATGTCCCTGAGTAGATACGGTACAGGAGGCCATTTTGAGCGGACTGAGAGGAGCTGAAGAAAGTGATTACAATTTCCAATGTGACAAAAGTTAGGGCTCATTTGGTTTATAAAGACAGATGAGTCAGAGCTGAAGTCTCTCTGAAAGAGCATCCAGGAGCACTGACCACAGGAAGCACAGGAAGACTAAGGGTGAAGCATTGCCACTCTAAAAATTTAGAGTTTAACTGAGTACATTTCTCATGCTGTATAGTGTGTGTGTGTGTGTGTGTGTGTGTATCTCTACATTTATAGTGTAGAGATTTTTGGCTTTAAAAGTCAAGCTAAGTCAAGCTTGATAATGGTATCAAATCACCAGGTGTTTAAATCCAGTGAATAGCATTACCAAACTGGAAATTCATTTCTTCACTGCAAATTGTGTTATTTGAGTTAAATCTTATTGGGCCATGAATTAAGAGTAGTGAATTATTGGCATTCTGAATGTGTTGTCAGCCTACCCTTTAGCATGCACTATCTTGTTATTATCAAAAACTACCCAAACTGTTTCTGTTTCGGCTCAAGCCCTCTTGAGCCCGCTTTCATTTCGCAGCTAATCTGGGCATTGGGTAACCTCATATGAGACCTCATCGTGTCTGTGTGTGCATGTGTGTGTGTTTTTTACATTCACGGTATGCCAAACAAATCAAAGCCTCATGCTCAGTCACTGCAGTGTTCCCAATCACAGTCTTCAGTCCTGCAGTCAATTATATCCTCTACTCGCTTTCAGCAGACTGCAGAATAGGAACGGGCGAGAATGCATAGAGTATGGAAAGCTTAATTTCACTAGCAATGATGTGCCTATATTGATACTAAATTGTGCCTTCAACAGCTGAGCAAATATGACAGCAGCTTTAACAGTACCAATATTCATGTACAGCCAGGCACCACTGTGGATGTCACACAGAAATGCCATTTCCAAAAGAGATTCAATTACAGCTTAATGTAAAAGCAAAAATGAACACGCTATAACTGGTTTTCTTTCTCTTTCACAGGCTATTTTCCTTCCTTCCACTGGTTTGAGACTCTAAGGACATTTTTACACTTGGCCAGAATACCTGAGTGTGCACCAAGGGTTGAATATGGACACACAATTATTTATGCCATTTCTGTTGTGTGTGCATTTTTTTTTTTTCCAAAATGGAAGTTCATTCAGCCCCATTCCCAGCATTCATTGGTTGAACAGCAGTTATTGTTGGCTGCCTGGCATGTCCTCGTGGTGGAGCATCTGAGAACAATGCAGCTTTCTCTGATTTTTAGCTATGTAGGCTGTCCCTAGACATGTGCTTTTTTGTGATATCCTCAGTGCAAGTGCTATGCCGTATCCCCATGACAGGTTAACCCAGTCACAATTTTTCAGTGCTCACTCCCTGGAGTGGATAGCTTTCACACATATAACACACACATACACATATTATAATTCACTTAAAGAGACCCTAACCCTAACCCTAACCTCAGATCACCATTTTCAGGTGGACCACTGTTTTCAGGTGACTGTCTGAATCAGCTTTCATATTCAGTCAACTGTACTGAAATGTACATCCACTTTATTAGGAACACATGTACACCTGCACATTTATGCAGTTATCTAATCAAGCAATCAGGTGGCAGCAGTGCAATGCAAAAAAAAAAAAAAATTATGCAGAGACAGGTCAAGAGCTTCAGTTAATGTTTAGAATTTCAGAAACTGCTGATCTTCTGGGGGGTTTTCACACACAACAGTCTCTGGAGTTTACACAGAATGGTGTGAAAAGCAAAAAACATCCTGTGTGCAGAGGGTCTGCAGGCTGAAACACCTTGTTGATGAGAGAGATCAGAGGAGAATGTCCAGACTGGTCTGAGCTGACAGGACATCTATAGAAACTCAAATAAACATTCTTTACAGCCATGTTGAGCAGAAAAGCAATCATCCAATTTGGGTGAACCTGTGAACACAGTTGAAAATCTCAGGAGTTTCTGAAATACTCAAACCAGCCCATCCGGCATCAACAACCATGCCACAGTTAAAGTCCCTGAGATCACATTTTTCCCCATTCTGATGTTTGAAGTAAACATTAGCCGAAGCTTTGGACCTTTATCTCCATGACATTTTGCATTGCACTGTTGCCACATGATTGGCTGATTAGATAACTACATGAATGTTCAGGTGTTCCTAATAAAGCGGACAATGAGTGTAGATGCAAACAGCTTCAGGTGTTTAAAAAAAAAAAAAGAAACTGTCAACCTCCAGTCCTCCAGCAAGCAGAATAGAATACAGTGTAGTGATTTTCCTGTGCTAACACACTGACTAAACCTGGTATTTAGCTGGTGAGTTCAATTAGAAATAGATGTTTTTGAGCATGTAAATCACCAGATTGTGCTGGACCTCCAGAAGTGAAAATGGGCACCTCTTCTACAAAATCCTCCATTTTTTCCATTTTCACACCTCTCTTCATTACCCCTTTTTCATCTCTACTCTTTACTCACTGACAAATGGTATGTCTCTGGGTACAGGAATAGGCATGAAGGAAGTGCAATATGGTAGCAGATTTGAGAGAAAGATGGAATGCTGGGCTGGGGTGGGAAATAATGGAAAGGGAAGTGCTATGTGGAGAAGGTGACAAAGGTCACAGAAACCATTACAAGCTGGCCAGTGACCAACATGACAGAGACAGAAGACCTAAACTCCATTTAAGACCTTTCAGCACCAACTGAAAACAAGCACTTTCTACTTACTCATAACTTTCTAGGACCCGAAAGGAGGAACAAAAAAGCCACAAGTACAACTATATCTGTTTCGACAATTGTTTGTTCAACTTTCTAAAATGTAGTAGAAAACCACACTGCGCACGACTCAGCTTTTCAGTACTTAGCCAAGCTACGTGAAGTTAAGTAAAATACTCCAGATACTGACCAGCACATTTAGTTCTGCTGATTAGAGGAGGTCCGGGGGGTCCGGTGCCACCTTCTCCAGGCCGAGTGAGCAGTACACTAATGTGGTACTCGGTGTCTGGATCCAGGTGCCAGAGCTTGTAGGTGAGCATGTTCACTCCGTTGATCTCAGACCAAGGTGCATGGCTTGCTCGATACTCGATCTCTCGGCGAATGATGGGCCCATCGCCCAGGATGGAGTTGGTGTTGAGCTGGATGATCAAGTATGTGGAACCTGCTCTCAGCAGCTGGGGCGGAGCAATGGGAGAGGGAGGCACTGCGGAAATCAAACATGCAAAACCAGGTTGTTTAATGGACTAATTTGTATTTGTATTCAGGATGTAGTTAAATATGAATTCGTTACTTGGAATGAACAGACAATGTGTCCTTAATAGATACAAATATAGATATGAACATGAGGTGCATTTTTTAGAAAGCTTGCCAGAAAGGTTCACCTGAAATCTGCTTGAGACAAGAGTGGAGACAAGAGATCCACTTAGAGTTTCAACATGAATACAGATACTAATATTTGGAGCACTAAAAACAACTACAAATACAGATTGTATGCAAATGCTTATGTGTGTTTTTGTAAGTTTGTATTTGTATAGCTGTTCTGTTAACATTCCCGAAGAAAAAGAAAGTTAAATATTTCCCTGTTCATAGGACAAAAAAAACTTCAAATTAACCACACATTCAATATTTTCTTAGGTGATTACAAACACATTTAATTCTAAAAAAAAAAAAAAAATCTCTAAAAATGTTTAAACATATTTCTTGGTCATGAGCATAAAAACACATCTGATGTACAAGCAACAAATTAAATGAAACCTACGGCAAATGTCATCACCAGCAATTCTTCAACTCTACAACAGACTAAATCAGGGCCATTTCATAGCAACAAAGAACTAGCTTCTGGGTGGATAACGCTGGATTGAAATATCTGTATTATCTGATTTATCTGACCATGACATTGGAAAAACAAAATCAGTAAAGAGAAAGAAGAGTTAGAAGCTGGAAAATTGAAAGAACTTGAACCTAATCAGTTGTGTACTAGGGTCCTTTTGTCACTGCAACCCCCAAAACACCAAGATTTCACCATTAAATCACCAACGTTTTGATTCAATCTCTTACAGCGGTATTTACTACTACTTCACACAAGCTACTTCCACTGCTGACTGGCTGCATGGCTGCAAGTTCAGAAGGCACACCTACTAAGTCACAGAAAGCCTCTGAGGCTATGGGTTCAAATACCACATAAACTCAGCATTAAGAGCTAAAAGTAAAACAAGACAAGAGAGTGATATTAAAAACACACACACACACACACACACACACACACATACCACGCAAGGAGAGTTGCACACATCAGCTTTCCAGAGGAACCATGGGGACTGGTACACATCTATCATAGAGAATAATCTTTCACTTTTTTTTTCTAATGTAAGAGAGTCTGGGCCTTCATTTATATTTAAAGGCTGCCATCTGACTAGGCCATTGCAGCAATTTAAGCTACTGAACTATTAATGAGACAAGTAGGCATTAAGGTCGAAAGACGTCTCAGATGATGGAGTAGTTGAGAAATCTCAGTGCTGTGGTTTGTGTCATTAATCCCCAGGTGTGTTGTGTGTTGACTGTCCCAGAGTACTGCCCTCCAATGCACTCCTCTATCCTAGCACTGCAAGACCCTTTGCTCCTCCTGATACATGCAGAACTCCTCCAGGGAAAAGCAGAGAAGCAATAAAGTCAGCTTATAGTCAGTCAGGCTCCTCTGAAAATAATATTAACTCAATTTTTTTCCCGTCACCCTCATATCAAAAGCTGAAATAAAAGCCAGCCTGGGATTCACTTCTATCCGGTGTTTGTTTGCGAATGGTGTGTTTGTACAGGCAAGGATTTGGTTTCACCCTCAGAAAACTTCACCCCAGAGACCTACTGCATGACATTATGCAACGGGGAACAATATATTTTACTTCTATTTATATACACAAGCTGGACTGAATGTGCACAATTTTCATTCATTTTAGCTGCTATGCATAATCAATACCTTAATTTAGGAACAATAAAATGTAAACTGAGACGATCAAGCTAAATACAAGGGATGATTAGCCCCTCGATAGCACAGGCAGGGGGGTAGATGGGATTGTGAATGGCAGGTAGAAGCCTCAGAGCAATAGACTCCAAAGATAAAAATAAAGAGCATTACCACATAAGGCTGTAAATATAGCCAGACTCTCAAACATGCAGTCACAGTTCTTTGAACCTGTCCCACCAGGCCAATCTGTTGTGCTTAATTTAGGCGCAGTGATGCATTTTAAATTGGACCTCCTGTCCAAGTCGGCCCCATCAGAGAGCCCATCAGCAACATGCTGCTGAGGGAAAGCAGCCATGTCCTAAACTGTCTTACACAGCACAGATGTGAGCCATGATTGGAGTTCAAGTTATCTCTTATCATGTCAATAATACTATACTACTTCTAAAAGAAGGGTGAAAGCTATATTTTTGCTATAAATATATAAAAGCCATTGGGATCATTTGTTCAGAAAGGTGTCAAATTATTTCTGCTTTATAGTACTGAGTAATGATCTTAGCAGTATGTGATTACTTGCCCCAGCTATTGCATGTTTGGGTTAAGCTCCTGTACTAATACCTGACCCTGATAGTCGCACAGGGTCAAAATGGTGACAATTAAGAAAAACCAACATAAAGTGTCTTAATACGGTGTTTGTCCATTACGAGCCACCAGAACAGCTTCAGTACACCTTGGCATAGACTATCCAAGTATCTGCTACTGTACTGGAGAGACGAACCATTCATTTTTTTTGGTGTTGTGAGGATGGTGGTGGTGAGCACTGCATGTCACCTCAGTCCAAAATCTCCCACAGGTGTCTAACAGGGTTGAGGGCTGGTGAATGTGAAGACCATCGCATACAATTTACATAATTTTCATACACATCAAACAATTCAGTGAGCCCTTGTGGCTTGTGGATGGGGGCACTGTCATCCAGGAAGAGACCACTCGCATCAGGATATAATAAAGTTTCACCGCAGGATAAAAGTAAACAGTCAGAATAACTTTGAATTGATTTGAATGAACAAGTCCTCTAAAGCAGATGTATTCAAAACTTTTCCCCATCAGGCTCACTTCCAAGTTCAAGAGATCAAAACAAGGGAACTAGCCAAAACATTACTAAGAGTCACATCAGCGCTGGAATCCACCAGAAACTCCGCTTTCCAGAATACATCGCAGCCTACAATCCCCAGCACCTCACTTCTCCGGCACGTACACACTCACCTGAATACTAATCATGTGCATCTGTGGCTGATGTTCTGGTTTTGGATATTTTTCCCCTTGAATTGTTGTTTGCTGATCACCTGACCTCTTGCCTGTTCCTGTTTACGATTTTTCGTCACGTTTTTGGGTTTGTTTGCCAGTTTTAATAAAA
Organism: Pangasius sanitwongsei; assembly: GCA_037576675.1. Taxonomy (NCBI): domain Eukaryota; kingdom Metazoa; phylum Chordata; class Actinopteri; order Siluriformes; family Pangasiidae; genus Pangasius; species Pangasius sanitwongsei. The sequence goes on along the minus strand of CM075003.1, from coordinate 1,007,198 downwards.
TTCTATACTGCACTTGCATCCGTCTCCAACCCTATTGCATGGCTTCCAGGGTGTGTTAGTTAATATCAGAAGGTTCAATACACCTACACAACTGCAAATCACTTCAGATTCATAAGTCAGTTGGCTCTTCTGCTGTTTTTACTGGGGAAAAATGAAGACTGCTATTATTTTTGGGTTCCAGCATACAGTGAGGTTAATATGTGGAGCTGCTATACAAAATGTGTAAAGGTTGGCAAGTCCGATACAGTCATTTTAAATATTTATTTTTTAGTATTTTTCATCTCACACCTCACCACGGCCCCCTGCAATTCCAATTCCTTGCATGCCCCTCAGTTTGAATATCTCTGATCTAAGGAGAAAAGTGGACCCAAATCCTGCCAGCAAAATACTTCCAACAGCATAACAGCTAGTAGATTTACCTTTAACTTTTCATCTGTCTGTATACGTTAATTACAAACAGTGGTGTGCCTCATGTATTGAGAGCCGCAGTTATACTTTTTTTTATTCATGCATATCACACATATGACAGAGCAATGCAATATTCAAGCTGTCAAAGAAATGAGGGAAAATTACTGTGAAAAATCTCAAACAATAGTCTTTACCAATAGTTAAAGGTAATAGTTAAGGTCCTTATAGCGCAGAAAGAAATCCAGTAAAAGGCTCACCTAGAATTTGACCACGTGATGTGGCATAAAAAAACACACTTTAATTATGAGCACTAATTCTTAGAGGAATGGTTTTTTGACTGCACCGGGAAGTACGCTAAAGTCCTTAAAGCGTGGTGTGACAACCAAATACGGAATGTCCTGTTTAATGATGTACAAGTACAAGTTTGAGATTTTTGTTTATGAAGGCATTACTATATCATGGGCTGATGGTGCATTTCAAACAATCGTGTAGGCAATTGGGTGAAAATCAATGCAATAATGAATGTGGAGAAAAATTTAAACTGTTTTTTGCTTCATCGCACTGTATTTCTGGGAAAACTGCGAAAGAAAAATTGCTTTCAGCATAATAACGAATCCTCGATCACACCGTAAACACCATTAAGACCTAACTGGAGTTCCTAAATGAGATACATCTAAAGGGTCAGATCTCTACTTCATCAGTTATGGCTTCTGCTTGGCTGGAAAGAAAACCTCCCTCTACATCACCCCTTTGTAGATAAGATTCATACACCTCTGATCTACGGCAATCAATGAAATATTACTTTAAATACCCGTTAATTATAGGTCAATTACAGTGTTATTAAATCGACCACTCGGGCTGCTGACATAAACATAAGTCAAATTAATTGTTACAGCAAATCTGTCATCAGTTTTGAAATATTTAAATAGTATGGCCAAATACTTTAGAACAGCACAAGGCAATCTAGCCTTTTTCATTATTTTAAATTGTTAATAATAGCTTTTTATTAGTTGTTTTTCAAGCAAATTAACAGTTCTTTCCAAGATAAATCATGTGGCCTAATATTTGCACATTACTGTATATATTAGCATGTTCATAATAATAAGACCATCAACATAATAAAAAAAAATTGAAATGAAAAATATTCATGACTTCCTGTAAAATTATAGGTTTTAGATGATAATTTATGCTTTATATTAAAGGCCTGCATTACATAAATAATCACACACACACACACACACACACACACACACACAAACACCCCAGCCTTTGCTTGTTTCAGCACATACCTACTTTTCATTCTCTTCCATTTTGTGCGGGTTTAATGCTACATTTATGGCAACAGCCAGAGGGTTTAATAAACCTTTGTTTTCAGGCAACTTTGTCTTGCACTAAACAGCCACTTCTATAACCACTGCCTAGTCCGCGCTGCTACATCTATCAATGGGATTAGACTGGCGGCGCCTCACAGACTCCATCAGAGTGTTCAGAGACATTAGTAGGCATGGTACAGAGAAGCAGGGTAAGCTTGAGCCATCCTTGTCCTTATTTCACTTTTGCCTTTTCCCCATTTGGGGATCAGGGAATCAGAAATTACTGCTCAGTGAGTCCTGACCTGACAGCCTAGTGTCATCGGTTAGCATTATGAGTTGTTTGCCTCCTGTTGTGCAGTGATGTGGGCAGACTGAAGCGCCATGTTAATGCAGACTTTAACAAAAGGCTGGACTTTAACAAAATCTTAAGTTAGCTAAGCCTTTGATATAAGTTTCCATATATCACTGTCCTTAATATAGAGCTTGACATTATAGAAAGCACATCTGGAAAATGCTAACCTGAACCTGACTTACCCTTCCTTTAGGAACTAAAAAGCATTCCTTCAGCCACTCCTTCAAAACACACTAAAGTCAGGGGAGTTTGACCTTGTAAATAAAAAAGATTAGCCCGGTGATCCTTGACCTGGTACTACTGTGCCATGATTTGAGATTGGTTACTTGCAATACAATGAATTGTTACCACCTCTAGAGTATTATCGTACAGCGGCATATTTAGATAAATGTCATTCTAGCCTGTACCTACCTAATAGAAAGTTAATCTGCCTATGCCATTTTAATAATAATATTAAAATGACAGTGCACTGGGATCTGAGAAGTGAAATCTAATAATATTATGACTGCATCAAATGACCTTTTCTAGTAATTGACTAACACTGCAAAGATTATATTCAATTAATTGATTTAAAAAGCTATAAAATACTCTTTTAATTAGTTAGCATTATATTTTCTCAGCTGTGATTATTTCGTATATTTGGCAGGAAGATCAGTTAAGCCTCTTCATGTGTCACTTTTTCTTCCAAAGCTGCAAGCCTAGACACTTAACCTACTTATCAGCAGAAACCATGCTGCATGCAGGACTCCAGTACGCAGCTTCATCTGACAACTTAAATAGGCTGCTTTTAACATACTTAATGAGGCGGCATAACAGTTTAAGCCAGGTTGTACAGAACATGTTGACTGCAATGACAGTGCACTTTACCTAGACGAAATCACAACACCGGTACTACTGTATATTTAAAGCTGGGAGTTTCACAACCAGCTGCTATTACTGAGCATCACAGATCTCTGTGCAAATGGGGTTTGATCATCTTACTTGTTTACTGCAGTGAATAATTACACATTTCCCTGTTGAGTTATGTGATGCTAATTGTGGGTCATAAGTGTATTATCTGCTAGCTAGCCTTAAAGCACACATTCAGATCTAAAAAAAAAAAAAAAGAAAGAAAGAAAAGAAAAGAAATAAAAAGCCAGCAAATATGTATTGGCTGACTGATTGTAAGTGAGTGCAAGGTGAGAAATATATATAAACTTGATTTTATTTCCTCCGAAACCTTCCCTGTAAACAGATCCTGCTAGATCAGGAAGTTCTACATAAACACACAGTAATTAAATACTGTCTGCTTAATCCATACTGTAGCACTGTACATGAAATGCTACAGTATTACAGTTGAAATATGCAGATGTTAACCCCTCCGTCGTCGTGTCATCCACAAATATGCGTTTACTACAATCATAAATAACCGCACATCGCAGTGTGTAGCTTTGTCTTTAGCTACATGAGATCATTTGTGGCTGACTAGTCAAGTAATTTTATGACAAAAAATATTAAGAAAGAAACAAGGAAGGAAGAAAGAAAGAAAGATCTTTACCTTTGACAATGAGTTCAGCAAAGTTAGAAACGCCAGAGCCTCTGGATGACTGGGTAACACAGCGGTAGAGGTCCTGCTCAGGCCTCTGGACGTCCTCCAGCTGGAAGGACACTGAAAAACGATTGCGGCCCAGGTGCTTGACCGAGCCACCTGAGGACACCTCGCCGTTGTGCCGCTAGAGTGGATAAAAGGGATGAGTAAACATGTTATTATCTAGCCACAAAAGAAGCAGACATGCATTAGCGTTTAAATATCTTGGCAATATAAACATTAAGGGCATAAAATGTCTTTTAACAGAAGCTCACAGTCAGCCTGCTGTTTCTATATTCCTGCAATATCAGGACAAAGCAAGACATGGCTGACCAGTAAAAATAACAAATTAAATAAAAAAACAGCCCAGTGACTTGTCATGCATATAACTTTAGAGGAAAGGCTAATAAGGGAAATAATATGACTATGGCCAGGCTTGACATGAGTGACTATTTTAAAAGAAATCAGGTAATAGCATTAGAGATGGTCAAATCTAACTCAACTTAATATTTGGGAGAAAAAAACATTTCAAAATCACATTTCATGCATGAAAAAAAATCACTTTTATTTGATTAGGTTTGCTCTTAAGTGCTATCTTTTGAGCTGTAGAGTAGAGTACGGCGTAGAAAATAGCTCAGGATAACTATGTCATATCTGCACGACTGAATCCGCTCGACATCAAAAAGTAAGAAATGAAGCGAGGAACGAACCACAGTCATATGGGAGGAATAGTTACGTTGGGCTCAGTGAAAGCATCCCTTATGCCTGTGGTTCACATAATAAAACTGTGTTCCTGTGTGTGAGTAGAAGCCTTCTGTATAGTCAACAATTTCCACTTTCCCCTCTATAAAGAGGAATCACTCCTCTAGACGACTAGTGCGTGTCTGTGGATCACACTGTCTCATTGAACACCTCACTGTGTTTGTTTATCGAAAGGTTGGAGTATTTAGGCTCTCGATATATATGTGCAGAACACCACACAATCCAGGCCTTAAACTCTCACAAACAAAACAAAGGATCAGGCTTTGAGGGCTCACTATTATCTTTCTTTGTTTTACACTACAATCAAATCACTCATTGAATTAGCAGCTATGAGGAAGGATAAACAGTGAGATGATTGGATCTGTTTGGGCTAATTGTAGTGCAGATGACAAAGCAGTCCATTTGTTTGACGGAAGTCAGCACGGTTTTTATGAGTAAAGCAAAATCACAAACTAGGTTTTCAAGAGAAATGCTATGGTAGTGGTGAAAGGGAGCCATGTGTCTCCCACTGCATGAGCAGGGCAGATTTCAGAGACCTTGAAAGTGTTTAATGTGCCAAATGACAGCATGTGACCACAAGCATCCATCCTTGTCCATGAAATGTAATATCTTCATAGATTTTATTTCATTTTTGACTGAGTCTAGTTTCCCCAGTGAGAGGAGATTTGGTATTTGGTGTCAGAGTACTAACATATTACATTATATTATATTATATTATATTATATTATATATTACAAAGTTCGTCGACACCTGATAATCACAACAATATGTGCTTTTTGAACGGCAATCCATCAAAATGAACATGCACAACACACATTCACTCACTCATTCACATCTAAGGTCAATTTATAGTAGAGGTGGGAGGAAACTGGAGAACTCAGAAGAAACCCACATGAACATACAAAGAATATGCAAACCTCGATACAGACTGTAATCCAAACTGGGGACCCTGGAGCTCAACACAACCAGCTGCACTACTGTGTCACCTATATTATATTATACTATACTATACAATACTATACAATACTACACAATACTATACTATACTATATCAGTTACTGCACAGATGGTTTATGACCACTGACAGACAATATGGTAATATGTAGTTGTAAATCTTGAGCAGTGTATTTAGGGGAAAGTTACTTCTATTCCTAGAGCGGTTATGCAGCTCTTTAGGTTCAATTTTCGGAGCTATCCAGATTTCAGATTATGCAAATCAACTGCGTGCTGAATAGACGAGGCTGAGCTGCGTTTTTTCAATAACTTCTACACTACGCCTTAAAACACAAGCAGGAAAAAAAGAATCAGGGATAGAAAATGCAGAATTGAATTAGGAAATCGTTTTGTTTTTTTTGTCTGTCAAATGTAATATGATGTAACATAGAAACGAGAGACATCTGGAATAAGATATAAAAAAGACAAATATGATGCTATATGAATGAGAAAGAAACACCTAATAGGAGTCTAGTATATTGCCAGTATATCGCTGGATGAATAGTCCTAGTCGTAATTATCACATGAATCACTGCATACTGAACTAAATCAAGGTCATGAAATTGGAATGTGAGTGTGGGATGTAGGCTATATTATCATGCTTTGAAACACTATTTTCAGTTGTTGAATTTAAAAAACTAATGCCATTGTTTTGGTTAATTCGATGCACTCTCCTGTAAACAAAACAAGATATCTGAATACTGATGTGCACAATTTCAGTATTAACTCCTCACCTTACATGCGTAACTGAACTCTGAATTCATGTGGTCCAGCAAATAAACAGAACTCTATAAACTGCTCTGAGAGCATCTATTGGCTGCACAAACAGCATGAATAAATAAATGAGAAATTAGCCCAGTGATTCTGGTTTTTGGTGTGAAATTTTTATTGACAAATCCACAGTGATGATCGACGTGTATCACAGAAGAGCAGAAGACTCCTTGCTGGAAAGACAGTAACCTCTGCTGTCATGAAGTTGTACTCACCTCCAGTAAAAACTTCTCTGCCTCCGATGCTCTTCCTGCTGCCACGCACTGGAAGGTGGCGTTCTGTCCAGCGTTGACCTCCACATCCCCCAGGCGAGAGAAGTGGGGGGCTTTATCTAAAGGAACGCACAGAGAGAGCAGAGTTTAGGTGATCCAATTATCCATCTGCCATCTCATCCATTTCCAAACACTTGCCCAAGAAGAACAACGCCAATGTGTGGCACAAATGCTATTTCACCCAGTGGGCGGGTTTATCCAAGTCACGCACACTGGTTGAAAGCAGGCAACCCGACTTATCTAACCTACTATTATTTCCATTTCAAAATCGTCTTTAACAAGACACTTTGATTTGCTCCAGTTTGGCTGTCTGAGAGAAATATGTGAAAATGCCGACGTACAAGCTATTTGATTTCTAGTTAAAAATGTCAATGCAAAATATTACCTTCGATGCTTCAAACTTTTTTTTTTTTTTTTGCCTATTTCTTTTATAAGTCTTAGAAATAACATTCATGTATAGCATTCAAAACATAATTCCACAATTATTCATTTGTAAACCCATTTTTGTTTCATTCACTGTGACTCCCTGAGATTAATAAGTTTTAGTTCCCTAATGAGACAGAAATGCTGTTTGAAAACATGCTGTGTGTAAATAAAGAACATGGGGCATGATCTGCATGGATTTTACATACATCCACTTTATCCATGCATACCTAATTTGTTTCAGATGTAAATTTTAATAGAGTGAAATACATTCTAATGGAGGTTTTTACATTTTAAAGCTTGAAAAGCTGCATTAACAGGGTTTTCGAATCTTGAGTCTCGTTTCATTGAGAAAGTTACAGGTAGCTGAGGTGATTCGCTGTGTGTGGGACTTGTCTTTACACCCTGAACACTAATTAACTATGCCATTAATTTTCCACATACCTCCTGATCCACTGCTATGGATTACTGCAGTCAGTACTGAATATGAATAGGGGGCATGCTAAATCAATCAGACATAGCACAGGAGAGCTGGCTGGGGGACAGAAAGAGACAGAATAAAGAGTGCCTTGTTTATATTTTCGGTTGCTGCTTTCTGACTGCGTATGAAGATGATTTCAGGAATTTGCTTGTACAAACAGGCGGGTGACTTGTCCACAGCATTTGTAACTGACGGGAGGCCCAGCGTCTTCTGAAAACACTGGTCTGTATGCTTGATTTATAATTCGTGTTTCTTTGTCTACTATCAATAGGCACACAGTCATGAAAAAAAAATCCTGAATAAAAGGAAATACAAACAGCAGTCAGTTTTTAAGGACTTGTATTTTGAAAGCATTTTATTATCAGTGTCTTAGGCAGAGATCTGTTTGAACAGGACAGAAACTCATTCTGTGCTAAGACACGTATTAGGAGTTCTTGTCTAATCTTAACTATTTTTAAATATCGTGTTTTCTCACCTGCCATGTTGTTGGCATATTTAAATATTGTGTTCAGGTACTGGAGTAGAGAAAACATGGGCCCAGGAGGGCCCAATAGAAATGTGACGCCTGCTTAGCACCTTGTCTAATCACAAGCGCTGATTGCACGTTACATTCTCTTTTTTTTGCTTTCTCTTCCTTTCCTTTTAGACACATCATGCCAAATTTCCACATCCTGGCATGATGCCATGCTCGAGAATGTGCCGAGGTCCTGATGAGAGTCTTAATTATTTAATGGGCACAGTGGGGTTCAAATGATGCCATCTGCTGCCCACAGGAAGTGGAGGAGGCGGGGATGTGGGTGGAAGAGCAGGGGGTGAAAGGCTTTGCCATGAACGGCTTCCTTGACCAGTGCATCTGGTGTTTTCATTGTTTAGAATTCGACTTCATCACTGCCTAAGAGCAGTTTGTCAGCACTGTTTAAAAATGAATAAGTATTAGTGCCATTTAATGAAGCTCTTAGAGGTCCCTTTGAGGCCATCAGCTGGCCTGTGAACACCAAGCCAGCATCTCACCCCCCCGACAGACCACATATTCAGCACCGAGCAGCAATCAGAGCTACACTTGGGAGTAACATACAGTGCAGGCTACCAGTATTGTACAGGGATACAGATACTGAAAATGTTCAAAAATATATGGCATGTATGAAAATCGCTTGAAATTACAGATTTTCTGGCCATTTACACGTATAATAAACATGATGAATATTCACATAAAATGAAACATATCCATATAATAACAATTATGATATATAATAATAATTACACACGCCACATCAGATAATAATGATTAATGAACACATGCCTTTTTACAGAAGGAATGTAAAAGTATCGAAGCAGTCGTGTGAAATCTAAATAAATTCCAAACTACAACAAATATACTGTATATAATTTATCTATGTAAACTGCACCTCTTCCAATACAATCAGTAAAATACTACTACAATGTGAAAGAAGACTAATTGTATAGCAAATCTCGTTAAATGCATTGCTTGTCTGTAGTACTTCCATAATCACTCTTGCAGTAAATTATTTGAGGGACTAAAATAGTTCTCAAAATTGTTCTAATAGAAGGATTATTTTTTTATATTCTTTTTTTATATACTTAGACTTGTGTTTTATCATTTAAATAACAATGGTATTGTTTAAACCCATAAAACACTAATATCTACCAGCAATGTTAAGATAGTTTACAACCACAGGATGCCCTGGCGGATTATAAAGCAATAGCTTATTTTCCCCATGGTTATACTGCATCTCCACGCTCTGTATTTAAGATCTTCTGTTTCTTGTGAAGAGAACACATCACACACTCCCTAACAGCTAGAGCTCACTGCTCTGATCTTGCCCTGTATGATCTCCAAAGTCCACATGCTATCTGAGCCCATTTCCCACTAAGGAACAGCAGGCTTCTGCTAACAAGAAAGCAAGCAGAATACAAATATACATGACTTGAATACATATGGGTTGCACGACAAAAGACAGACAGCACATGATTCTATGATAAATGCAAGATAAATAGATAAATTACACTAGTGCACTAAAGCTTAAAAACCCCGAAAGCACTTTTTGTATTGTATTCCTTTATTCCTCAAAAGCCATGTATTAGTGTGGAGCTAAATAGGACATTAATAGGTTTGTTGCTGATGATTTCCAACATGGGGCAGAAGATTACAACTCCTCATCTCGAAGAGAAGGACCAGCTGCGCCCTGCAAGGTTACAACAGCAACTGAAATGCGCAATGTGAAAATAAATTGCCTCTTAGCATTGAACTCGTCCTCTTCCTCATTCACACTCACACATGCTGACCACGGCTGTGCTACTTACAACAGGGATAATTCAGCAGCATGATGTCGTCCACGGCAATATAGCCCCAACGGTCTACAGTCGCCTCCAGCAGTACCTAAACAGAGGAAAAATTGTAAACATTTTTTCTCTCGAATTCAAAAAAAACACAAATCCACATGAAAACAATGCAAACAAGAACTGCAACAAAGCTTCACATAGCTTTATTACTCAAATAATCCTCTATTTCATTTAATGAAACTAACTGCGGTGTTGAAGTGATCCACTACAATAAATGTGAGCAAAAAAAAAAAAAAAAAAAAAAAGGCAAACAAGAAACTAATAGCTGTTGCAAAGGCTAATCAGCAGCAACAAACAGCTCTCTGCTATGCTACTGCACAAAAGCAAACTCTAAACCCTGACTGGAAAGAACCAGAGAGAGAGGACGAATAGACACTGACTCTTTTAAGGGTCCCTGAGGCCTGAAAGAAATAAAGAAATAATGGTCTCATCAGGAGCGCTCTATGTGCAGTATGACGCATGGTTCTCATTCAGCTCGTGCCACATACACAAACACACACTCACTCATAATGCAAGTGGAAGAGACACAGATCTCCCGGGACCAGAGAGAGGCTCCACACTATCCAGACACGAAGGACAGCCAGCGCAGCGCAATGAAATCAAATCGATACGGTGCGTACGACAGCGATGATGAGATGTTATTACAGATGGGCATGGAGGGGGTAGGGCTATTGTTTGCTCTCCCTGAGCTAGACAGTGAGGCTGTCCACGAACACCATCAAAGTTATTGTTTCTCATAATCCGTGCCACGGAAAAACTATTTTTTTTGTTGCTGTTTTCTGTCTGCTGGCTGAGCAGAAGCTCTGGGTCATTTTAACACGGTTATCTGAACACTGTAAATTCAACTGGAATGAACTTTAATAGGGAAAGATTTTCAACATTACAGACCCTTAACTCTGCAGCCAAAAGAGCAACTGAACTTTGTCTTTTTTTTTTTGCTAATTTGGTGTCACAATAGGAGACTACTGTCCCTTACAAAAAATCAGATGTATTTCATATGCTATTATGCTATTATTGTGAAAAACATGTGAAGGTCCATTTTACCTTTGCTTGCCCTAAGACTGCACATGTAAACTCACACGTGACATCATGGCGACAATATGTGATCATGTTGAAAAAAAAAAACAAAAAAACATTCTTTAGAGATAAGGATTTTGTCCCTAGATGCTATGGTTAAGGTCAGTCCATGCTTTCTGAACCTGACTTACTCTAATTTGCAGTTACTTATTTGGGGGAAAAAAGTGCGATTTATTAAAAAAAACAAATCGTGCTTTTTAATAGGTATCCAAAATCCAAAAAAAGAGAATTTTTTTCCACAACAAAGACTGTTTTTTTTTCTTCCACATATGTTGAGTCGGGGTTTATCACAAGCTCAGGTGACAAGTAAAACCCAAAACTAATACATATGCAGCAAGGAAAGGCAATTAATCCTGCAAGTCTTTCCTTGCTTTCCAGGTCTGGTCCTGTCCAGATTTCCTCTGCATTAAGCCTGAGATGCTCATGTGCCTGGAAGGAAGCCCCAGCTTCACCACAGAGCATTAAAACCACATCCCTGACCCTGGCTTGAACCACAGCCATACCACCATGCAGTGAATGGACTGCATTTCAGAAAATTGCCTAGAGGAGCGAGAGGGAGGATGGAAAGATGAATAAAGAGGGAACGCCAGATCCAGAAAGTCGGTGGAAACGCCAATGCAGGAGCAAGCTCAGAAAGCCAAGTTTAATCTCTCTACTCCCAGTGTGCTCTGAAGCCAAAGCTGCAAACTGATGCAATGTTTTGCTCTTGAGGAAGTAGTTAATCGTGCACTTTTTAATTACTGACATTCAGAACAGAGGCTTATAAGCATATAGAACCTCACTGACTGCTGTCCATCTTCATTTAAGCGTGCTTTTATCTGCAAATGAGATATGTGTATGCATGCAGATAATTTTGCATGTTTGTCAGTTAGTAGGTTGATAAAACAACTTCGTGGGATATCAAAAGCAGTAGCTCCTTTTTTTTTTTTTAAGTAAATTAGTAAATGTATGTTTTAGTAATTAGTAGATTTGTCATGGTAATTAATGTTAGAAATAAAATACAAGTTATCAAGCTATAGCACATTCACTGACATTGTATTTCTGCACAGGATTTTTGCATATCCCAATTTCCCTTTTCAAACAATGATGGAAGTACAGGTTAAACCCCTTGGCCACCCCGGGGCAGTTAGATTTAAGCTCCTTGCTCATGGGACCCAGCCAAGAAAGAACAGGCTAGAAAAATTCAGTCACCAGCTTCAGGCTTACACAAGTCCTGGGACCTGAACTCATTCTCTTCTGGTCATGTTTGCAAGCTCTTACCCACTGAGCTACCATGGGAGCAATTAGTAAATGTTAACATTTTTCCATGTATCAAACATGCACAGCTTTATTCAACTTCAGTGTTTTTAAGAGCATTTTATCTTTTCTCTCCTGGGTCTGGTTCTTGGTAACTCTGCCTTGCTTGTTAAGCAGATTTAAAGTAAGCTAATGGATCCTTGAACAATTCCAGATGCAGCCTGAAAAAAGCCTCCATGAGCTAGAGAGACCATTGAGGAAGGATGAGAGACTTGGCTGGGCTGGAAAGAAGGATGGGCGGTAGGGAGGCTTTGGGCAGGGATGTAGCTTAGCCAGCTGGCTGAGGAAAAAGTGGTCAGAGCCATGAAGTCAGCTTTAGATTAGCTGGGTAATGAAGTGCTTTACAGGAGGCCTACACAGCTAAAGATGGAACAAGTCCCAAAAGAGCTTGCTTAACTGCTCTCATGTGAATCTATCTCTGACTTTTTCCTCCAGACACCACAGATCAGATACATCCAATGTGTCTAACATTAATCTATAATTTACTAAAGATGTATCTAATCCTGGGGCCAACTTCTAAATGTATAAGCTATTGTGAAATAGTCACCTATAGAGCTGCTGGAAAAGCTTGGGACTATGGAAGAAATGCAACTTTAATAATGAGATAAATGTGTTAATAATGAAGAGTCTCATGTCAGACCAAGCAAACTGTGTGGAGAAGAACCAGTTGGTATAAATGGGTTAGCAGGGCTAAGAAAAAAATTCATTAAAAAATAAGGTTCATTTCTCATTTGCTTGAAGTGGATTTGTTTTGACTTTTGTGAAACCAAGAAGAAAGCAACCAAAATACACTTATGACAAGCTGGGGCTGATTTCTTTCTAGCTCAGACTGTAGATTTATGCAGCCTATCACTGACAGCTGTGTCAGGTAATTACACTTGGTGAAACACTCCTTACATTGGATGTCCACTGGGGCAAATTTATTAAAGCCCACTACACACATATCCATAAACTAGTAGTGATTGAGAAGGTGCATTTGAAATACAATAGTGGGTGTAATAAACATGAATGAAGTACGTAGATTGCTCACTTGATCACTGATTTTTGAAAATGCCTCTGTAGGAGAAACTTGAAACAAATAGATTAAGCATACGTTGTCTGATCAAAGTACATATTTCACAAAGGGACAAATGTAGAAACACACGTTTTGTACACACTGACTAACAGCAAGTGCAGCTTTTCTGTTTACACTGCACTGTGTTTGGATGAGACATGATTAAAGCTTCAAAACGTCTGACTTCATTAAATTACATTCAGAAGCATGTATGGTCCTGCCTGCCTTTCAATAAGTGTGTATGTGTCCTTATCTGTATGCATAGGCCCCTGTCCTATAAGACTCAACCATAATGGTTTCATAATCGTAAAGGGGAGTCACTGATAGGTGGTGGAATTTTTTCTTAGCTCTTCCATTCAGTATCGTGACCAGCCATCACTGATGTGGAGGTAATTAATAGGGATGATATGCCGTTAGAGCTTCAGTTGGTTTTATATTAATAAAAAGACTGCACAAAAATAAGCTATTTCATATAGAGTGTAATTAAAGTATTCCACTTTTCTTACGGTTGACTGCGTCTTCTACGTATAATGATTAAAAAAACTGCCAGTATCAAAAAAGGTCTTGTTGTTTTTAGATGTTAGTAAAGATGGGTTGATTTCAGCTGTGGCTCAGGGAGATGAAAAGACAGCCATCAAGTTGAACAGTTTTTTATTTTTATTTTTTTATTTTTTTATTTAATGTGCTGCCACCAGCTACCACCATGAGCCATGACACATACTGCAGAGATAAGCAATACACATCAACTAATTAAAGTGCATTTTGTGTACATATTTATGGGTGCATGTGGGTGATTTCAAAATAAGTGTAAATCATTTTCTTCAACATATGTAGAATGAAAGCCATTATTATTATTATTAATAATATTAATAAATAGAAAGCTCTTTTTGGATTAAAAAAAATACCAGCGCGGTTTTTGCGGAAGAACATCTAGCCAATCAGGACGTTTGTCACCAAGTCGAAACTAAGCTCATGCAGTCGGCGAAAAGCAGTTTCAGAGATTATCTTATTCATAGCAGTTTCATATCCAACATGCAAGAGTTTTCATGCAGAATGAAACCGAACCTGAAAACAGGCAGCAAATATTTGTGGCATCAGGCCATTTAAAAACACATCAATACTTTAGAAAGGAATGCAAGCAAAAACTTAAAACAAGTTTTGTGAATGTGAGTGTACAAGAGAGAGATGGACAGAAAGACAGGCTGCTAAGACCAGACTGGTATATTACTGAAAGGAAGAGGCAGAGGAAGTGATGGGGGGAAAAAAGGAGTAGGTCAGGGTTTAAAATGTAGCAGAGGAACAGATACAAAACTACTTTTTTATCTGCACCTTCACTGTCACTATGTGTATATACACATTACAGCACATGTGCAGATAGGCTGAGAGAGTCAGTGAGAGGGGGATGAGAGACGTATTATCAGGAGAAAGGGCATACTGAGCTTGATAGGAATACACACTGGAAGAGCAAGTGCAACAAACATGGCAGAGGGGAAAATAAAGACGCCTAGAGAACTGTGCTCTCAGTCAGCACGGCTTTGGTCTGCATCTGTAAAGTATTTCAATCCTGATCACCTTTAACTTCTATAACGTTAAAGTTTACTAGGTAGGATCACTTCGGATGCAATGATGCAGAATGATGCATTTCCAAGTTATGTTATTTTTCTCATTTACATTTAAACCCATTTCGATTCAGTGCATTTCTGTATGAAGTGATTCTTATTTTTCTTACTGCCAGCACATTCGAGTCTCCATTTTTCCATCCTTTTTTTTTTTTTTTTTTTTGCACAAACACAATACATATGTTTATGATTACATGAAAGGAAATTATAGTCTACTGCTTGAGTATATAACATTATTATCACACATTATCACACACTGAATAAAGGTTATAGGCTTATAACTAAAAACTAATTATGATACCTCCTGAGAATTTTCCATTTGTCACCATTTTAATGCAAAATAAAGAAAACTGCATCGTCGTCACATTTACTTTCTGCTTTATATTGCTGTAGAGTCATTAATACTGTTTTATTGTTTAGTCCGTCATGCTTAGTTTGCTATGGCACAACTGACTGGAGTTTTTGTCAGTTTTGTTACTAATACAATTAAAGCATTTATGAGTATGAAGCACTGTTGTTATGAATGTAATCATGGAGGTGAAAAGGACTGATGTGGAGGAGGAGAAAGAGACAGTGAGAGAGAAATGAATATGGGTTCAGGAAAGAGAAAAAAAAAACTGAGTAAGGCAAACATTTGAGAATCCAACTCTCTTTAGCAGTCTTGGCAGGGCTGATAACATCTTTAATATTTTATAATACGGTTCTTACGCACCTTCAGCAATAACAGCAAAAATACAGAGCTGAGCATAGCAGACAGGCAAAAGTTTAAAATTCAAATATTTTAAGTTCAAGGTGATTCTCTCTCTCTCTCTCTCTCTCTCTCTCTCTCTCACTCTCTCTGTTTTTCCTCTCTTACTCGTTACTCTCTATCTCCAGTTATACATTTGCTCCTCCACTGATGTTCTCATAAACAGAGATAAAAGCAAATGTGCCATCACCCATCAAATGAATATGGATGGAATCCCATGTTATCACCCCAGTCAGTGAGGTTTCACACATTCTCATGTTTCTCACGCACCGTGCCATCTCAGACATGTCAGACTGCATCAAAAATTATGATCCCATGTATTTGTGTAAAAGGTTGTAAGATTTTCTGTTTCATACAGCTGTATGCCTGTAAAATAAAACAATGATACTGCATATCAATTAGCACGCTATTCTCTCTTCACTTGCCCAGTTGTATTACATCCTGGTTTTGAATTTATTTGTATTATTTTATGTACTTAGGTTTTTGAAATCGTTTGGGTGGTGACTGATTGTCTTTTGAACTGTTTATGCACTTAGGTTTAAAACTGTATTTTTTGTCAGGTCAGGAATCCTTCAGCAGATACTATGCATCACTGTGCTTCCAGCTGTTTGCACATTTTATAAGTCGCTCTGGATAAGCGTGTCAGTTCAGTGACTAAATGTGAAAGTAATTGGTAATTCCAGGCAATTTGGATGAGAAAAACAGATTTTCTTGTGAACACATTACTTACGCTGATGATATATGAAAATGACAGTGTTTAATAAATAAGCAATTAGAAAGCATGTGCAGTGGTGTGGATTTTATTACATGCACACAGCTACTGTCAGACATGTCGTAACTGGCAGGCGCCTCTGCTTCAGCACAACCTTTCTCTATGAGAGGTGGCTATCACCTGCAGGTTTACTGACAGACTCCCGCTGACAGCTTTCTCATTTCCTCCTGACATCGGCGGACCTCTTTATCCCGAACTATCACTTCAGATCCACCTGGGAATAGTCTGGCTGCCAGTGCGGCTGCTGAAACCAACACCTGTTAATATTTAAAGTCACATGCCTTAGCACTAATAGCCTTCAGCGAGGTTCGACCGCAGTGCTGAGAGGACACCTGTGGAGGCTGCTGATGAAGAACTCTCCTGAACCTCTTTCACTGATGCTTTATTCATCTGCTGGCTGAGACACGGAGCTTGATATCAGATGAACTTTTTACCTTAATTTTAAATTTACCTTAATTCTTTATTCATTATGCTTTGCTGATAAGTAAGCTGTGTATTTATTTTTTTATTCTCTCTCACTGTTTCTCATTCTGCAGACTGAGCATTAAGAGGCAGGTGTCTCCAACAAAAAATAAAACAGTCTCTTTCACTTTCTATCTACTGTATAATCATATGAATGAAATATGGCTGCGCTGAGTAAACTTGTGCTATTGTTTGAAATTCCTGTCAGGCTTGTTAGGTTTACTTTTGTGCCAGTGATTATCGTATAAGTCAGTTTCATCTACTGTATATTCTTAAATGTAGTGTGTGTAGGATTTTTGTTGTTTTGTTGTTAATAATAAAAAAAAACAGTTCTGTATTAGTAATTCAGAGTAACCCTCTGGGGGTTGGAATTGGTGGGAAATACACCAAACGCTAGCTGAGATGCTATAAAATTTCATCACGCCCCAAACAAACGGGCATGAAAACGGTCAGAATGCAGAGTGGCAGACAGGAGCTTCCAGCCAATCAGGAGAAAGAGAAAGTGTAACAGTAGTAAGAGTCCAATATTACACTATAATATTACACTCTAAAAAAGAGTCATCCAAGAAAAAGTGAAGTTTCAGATTAATTATAGTGAACTGATTCTATACACTCTTATGAGATGCCTTCACAGATGTGCCGTGGATACCGCACGAGAGGTGACATTCACTGAAGTTGTGCTGATGGGAATTCCTAAAGCAGTGTTAAAAAAAAAATATTTTCTGGCATTTAAACCATCTATTTTAATAAGCATCATAATAGATGAAATCAATGGGCAATTCCCGATACCATTATCAATTAGCCCATGCATAGCAGTGAGACACAGGCAGGGTCAGAGGAAGAGAAAAGGAAGAAAAGAAAAGAAAAGAAAAGAAGAGAAAAGAAAAGAAAAGAAAAGAAAAGAATTCAGGACCCCCACACGCACACTCTGCTCATATTTGATGAAAGCCAACCGAAGATTTCTTGCCAAATTAGCAGCAGTAGATGGATATAGCTTTCCACTGATACATTTCACAGATCTTCTTCTTGGAAGAGGCAGGAATGGAATTTTATTCCGTTCTTTCTTCTCTCAAAACGAAGGCCACCTACACATTCAGCTAACCTTTTCATAGGGCATTACACACAGAGAGGCATACAGTCTCACAGACCAAATTAATCAAAATCTTTTCAACGAGCAATTTTAATAATCTTGAAGCAAAATCAAACGGACATTGTCAACTGTAATATGCACAGTAGGCTAGCTAGCAAGTTAACATTCAGATGAACAATAACCTGCAGTCTGATACGTTTAATTTACCACCGTAGTCCTGTTACACTGCCTGAGGCGGTGACAGCTTTGCTTGTCTCCCCTTGACTAGCTGGTGTAATTAACATCTATAATTAAGTAAATTAGCATATTTAAAGTGTATTTAAATGTTTAAATGCTTTTCAAACATTCTCCTGTATGTCTCACATTTCAAGGTTTCAACCTCTGCAGTAAGTCACAAACTGTACAAGCTGTTTTTGAACATTTGTGATTTACAACAGAGATGTTAAGCAGATGTTGGATTCCCAAAACAGTTAAGGTAACTAGCCATAGACTATATTACCCCCATTAAAACACATAATAAGATGTAAACTTTGAGAAGAGAATGAGAATGAGAATCCACGATCTGGCAGCTACAGAGTTTTGGGTCTATCAGAAATATATTTTTAAAAATATACAAAATATGTTTTTATATAAAAACAGCATTAGATTATAATAATGGTTTCCCACAGCAATGAAAAGAAGCATGGCGTTTCAGATGGCGTACACCCTTGCACAGAAAATAGGATGTGTTTTTGTTAAATAAATAAATAAATAAATAAATATTCCATTTCTCCCATCCAATCAAAGGTGCACACGCCTCTGCTGACTCCACCCACACCCTGACTCCTCCTTCAGGTTACTATTCTCACCCAAGTGTATTCTGATACCTTTATCTTTGCTTTATATGTCAGTGTATACAGTACAGACCCTGTAGTGTTAATGTTCTTGGTTTTTCATGGATTATCTGTGATTCTAGCCGGTGTTCCTAGTGTCCTTAGTGTCCTGGTTTCTAGTTCGTTGTTTTTCCAGTGCTTCTGATACTAACCTTGTTTTTTCATTGTTAAACACAACCAATCTGGATATATATCTCTGTTAACATTGCCTGCCTGTTCTCTGTGTTGTTTGAAATTCTGACCACAATTACCAGAAAATTAAAAGACTCCTACTGGATCTGGCTCCCACGTGTTATACTCCTTCACAGTGTTTGAATAAAACCTCAGTGGTTCCACCAAGCTTTAAAGGGTTCTCAAAAACGCAACTCCCAAATTAAGGGAACTTTTGCATTTCCCCGAAACAAACCAAGGGTTTTGTCAGATAAAATGAAAGACCGATCATTCACATGGTCTCTGCACAAGTGCTCTAGAATAACAGTGTTTCTCAGCCTATGTGGGTTTTAACTCCTACCCAGATCCTGAGTCAGTGTGCTGCAGTGTGACTGGAGATAAGATCAAACTCATAAGGCCACTCGCAGGCATAATTCATGCACTGGTCGCTCCTCATCACGTTACGTGCAATAATGTAACACAATCTCTTGCACTTCGCCCACTCAGTCTGGCATATCAGTTTATTATAATTCAGAGTTTTAATGAGATCTCTGTGAGAAATGGAATAGAGAGTCCTCCAACAGATGGATATGGGGCAAAAATGAAGCACCTTGCCTATTATATACAGTGTGAAAACAGAATGGGAAAATCCTAGGCTTAATTCTAGACACTAAATTCCAGTCATGCAGCGTAAATTGAACTTTTGCATATTTAGTGTGTTTAAGTGTGTTTGTGCTGCTGGGTCTGTGCTGTCAATCAGAGTTTGTCTGATGTGTGAGTGTGTGATCTCAATATTTCTGAAGCTTGATGCTCCTTATTGACGTATAAAATGCTTTGGGCATTGCCATACTTTTCACTGCTGAGAGTGGGCTATTATTTACACATGAAGGTCATATCTTTTCCCCGCCATGTGGAAGTTAATTAAGCCAGAGGGATTGACAGTTCTTGATAAAAACACACTATTCAAAATAATTGCTTTTTGACAGCTGCGCAGAGTTTGCAGAAAGGAGAAATTGAATTTATGGATGAAGTCCAAACTGAACTGGTTGCCCACTTCCAACCCAAGAAGGCCTGTAGGGCATCGCCAGAGTACCAAACACACACACACACACACACACACACACACGCACCAATCAATTATTGTATAGGATGGAGGCCAGCCAGAAGCTGTCCAATTTAGACATTTTATAAGCAATGGTTTAGCACAAATACTGTGTGCTATAGACAAATAATCAGGTCCTAGAGGACCTGTGCAATAGTGGAAGTAAATTATAAAGTTTCCCAAATAGTTTCACATAAATAAAACATGGGATGTTATATGAAAATTGTTGGGGAAAAAAAAAAGGAAAAAAAAAATAGGTAGAAAATGATACTTTTCATAAGCATTTCATTCCTCTTATACCATCATTTGTCAATGATTACAATTTTTAATGTATTAATGAATGATACACTGTGGTTTTTTAACCATTTCTAGTTACATTTTATGTTGTGGAACAACTGCGAAAAAAATTTGTTCCTGTTATCACAGCTATAAATAGTTGCTGCCTCACCAGTCTCTCTTTTTCTCTCTCTCTCTTGAAATTATTAAAAAAGAAAGAAAAAAAACAGCTTGTCATGTCACTGAGAAACCAGAAACGTCCTGAAGACTTTCCGGTCTCTGTTACTCTTACAGACCACTACAGTCACTAAGTGCCAGCAGTGGGGACTCCTTGCATAAATATTATCTAAAAATCTTCTAACAAACGGTTCACCATATCAATGATTATAAATCTTTCTTATAAATAACAACATTTTTATCAGTTTATTAATAGATTTTGATTATGTGGACTGTCATACACTGCAATACACGTTTCTGTAAATGAGTAGTTACAACAGAAAAGATTATGTATTAGAACAAACACATTAAAATAAACCTATCATCTGAATTAAAACTGGAACTACTGTCAGAGCCATTGTGTTACAGAAAATTAATTACCACCGTCTGACCAATCAGATTTGAGAATTATTACTCTTATTCATATTTAAACATATCTATCATAACATCTGCAGTAACTGCAGTATTATTGCCCCAGTGCATCTCCCAAACCTGTCCAAGGCCTGAAGCATGCACAGACCTACAGATATGCACAGATTGCACACTGAGTCGATACCAATTAAAGTGAGCAAGGGATGTGATTAACAAGAGTGTCACCACAACACCGGGTTGTGAAAGGTTTAGACTGAGTGTGAAGCTGATGCCTTTCAGTAATTAGTGGTGCTCTGTTTGGACTTCATATTGGAAACTACAGATATTCAAAACTAGTTCAGTAGATCTCCAGCACTGCAGTCAATGAAATCTCACAATGGCCATATAGATGCACAGTTTGTGACATTTTGTGAGACATCCATATAAGAAGAATTCTGCCATAAAACTAACTTTTAATACATTGCCATGTTATATAGTATTGTGTAGCACAGTATTACATCTAATACATCTATCTAACACTCGTTGTTATGGAAGAATTCTTACCAGGAGCCAACAATGAAAAGTGGCAGAGTGAATAACAATTTATTATCCAATCGTAGCAAAGTTGATGGTGTTTGTTGTCAATCTTCATAATTCCACTTCCAAGATTCATCATGAGAAAAAAGTAGAAAAATTAGCCTCAACTGATATATCAGTGATTCATTTATTTTCTTTCAGCCAAAGTGACCCTGTTCATGTCAAAATTGGTTATTTTAAAATATTATTAAAAGATACAAAATAAAAAATTATCCATCTAGCTTTCAGACCTGCCATGAGACGGCTACAGAGACACTGTAAATGCGTTTGTGTCTTGATGTTTGTATTTGTAAAATATATTTTACAGCTGTATTGCTATCCAGCTTGTTTTTGGTATACTGATGGACTTAGTCTGTATGAGATATTTTGGCTTTGACTTCTGGTCAACCACTTTACATCATATTGGCTGCCTTGTTTACAACACAACACTTGTTTCCAATGCAGTTAACAACAGTGAACACCACCATTCTCCTTGATAATGTCAATTTACAATGAGAAAGGAAGTAATTTGTATTTAAAATAAATACCGAGGAATGTCTCTAGTCTAGTCCTTCTTGTTACTATTTTGTACATCCTTTAAAATATACGTTAAACAGGAAGCAAGCGTTGAAGAAAGACTATTTCAGACATTTGACCTTGTTATGACCTTGGGCTTGTTTGTCAATTCCAGAATCGAATCAGTCCATCTGCTGGTTATAGTCATAATTCCAGATAAAGCCTACAAACATTCAGCCACTCATTCTTGAAATATTGCGCTAATGAGAATCTCGGACACACACACTCCACCTAGTGGCGGATAAAAAAATAAATACATCATTAAGGAAAAATAGATGAAAATAAACTACATCATAAATGACATGTATTCAGGAAATTAATTGATACAAAAATAGTGCATGGCATCATAAACATCCAAGTTATTTCAAATATGTAAATATTATGGAAGTGTGGTATAACAGCACTAACTGTTAGCGTCTAGTTCATTGTAGCTACCACTATTATACGCCAAACAAATCAAACGGAAATAGAAAAAAAAGAAGCATCACCGATTACTTGCCTGCATGTTTGAAAATAAGGTGGATTAACGCTTTTTATCAAAGGCCAAAAATTGGTATTTCCGTCTGATGTCACACTCCACAGTAGCAGATAATGGCTCATATGAAAGTAGTCAGTCAAGGCTTTAGGAATTCTGTAAATATTTCTTTTTTCCCCTAGTCTACTAGGTTTAAACCTTATAATTTTATTGTGGCAGTTGTATACAATGTTTTCCTATCAAAAAATCTTTAGTTGTGCTATCTGTTTTATGTCAGTTCCAATGTTATTGTGGAGAGGTGTGACTTGTTTGCCCAGCAGGGGGGGCTCACACCCCTTCCCTTTTCCATCGCCCTGTTCACCAGCAGCTAAACACAGTCACGATACTCTATACACAGAAACCCAACAGTATCCTGATTAATCTCATAACAGACTTGCAGCGATAAAATAATTCATTTGTTTATACTGATTGAAAATGTCCAATAAGGCAGGCGGAATGGAACGCCAGTGTACTGGTAGAAAGGGTTAAATCAGAAGAAGCAGCTTGTAGGGGAAAAAAAAGGACATATCCTGCCATATACTGAACAAAACAATATAGTTCATGGGAGTTTTCTGTGTAGGTTTTCAGCCAAGGTCAAGGTAAACGGACTTATCTTTAATATTTTGCCAATCATCCAAGGAGCTTCATCAGTTCTTCTGATTTCGACATTGTAACACAGGTCCAGTCATGTTGACATACTACTAATAGACAGTCACCTCATTCAGGATCTCAACCATGACCCCTTCCCTCAGAGCTAGCGACATCCTCTTACCTGATACTCATTGGGCCAGAAGGTGCTGACTGCCAGCTCCACCTGATACCACTGGCGCCCTTGCGAGCCCGAGACGTTCCACACAGCCATGCCCAGCGGACCGCCGTTCACCCGCACGTATGCTCGCAGTGCCCCAGGGCTGTGTCCGTCCCGGCTGTACAGGAAGTAGCTGAACTGGACGCAGTGCGTGTCATTCTCGCTGAGCGTCTGCAGCAGCAGCTGAGCTCTCTGGCCCGCAGCATGCTGGGATGAGTTTACTATCATGTAGGAGCCTGGA
This sequence comes from Pangasius sanitwongsei, assembly GCA_037576675.1. NCBI lineage: Eukaryota > Metazoa > Chordata > Actinopteri > Siluriformes > Pangasiidae > Pangasius > Pangasius sanitwongsei. The sequence goes on along the minus strand of CM075003.1, from coordinate 983,695 downwards.
GGAAGAGGAACATGACACGGTGAGAGTCAATTACAGAAAACCGCTATTAGTGTCAACACACACTGCGCAAGAGTCATGCAAATGTGTATGGTAATTTAGAAGCTTCATCTAATGGAGTAGAATTTAGATCATTTAAGGACAGGAAGAGTAATGACTCAAGGTGAACATGGTGAGCTATTCCCTCCTCAATAAATCAAAAAACTAGAAGCCTGGTAAGTCAAGTGAAGTTCTGAATATGCATATCTTCTGAAAAAAATATCAGTTCAAATGTTTTAAATGAAGTGCACTTCACATTAAAGCGGTTCTAAGAAAGAAAAGAACAAAAACAGGCACACATTTGTATTTTTGTTTAGTTCCCAGAGAACAAAGGGACGGGGGGAAAACAGTGATTTTCAGATTTACCGTGAAGCATGTCTGGCACGCATGTGTAGTTTTCACTGATACAACCAACTGCCGTTTTCCCGTTCCCACTTTTCAAAGCCCTTGTTTATCTATTTGCATATCTGTTTGCAGTTTCTGCTTAGATAAGTTCAAGGGATTTGGCATCTCTCTTCATATAATAGAATCAAAATGTAGAACAGAAGAAAAAACTCTTACAAACAAGTGTATTTAAATCTCTGGGTGGAAAGGGTGGGGGGGAAAGGCAGGTTTCTCAATACCACTGTCTTATCAACGAGCAGGGAAATGATACTAAATACATTCCTAAGGGAAGGACATATACACAGTCACACACACACACACACACACACACATGGTCCAGTACTTTCCTCACTGATAATTAGAGTGACATGCTGATTACACACAGAGGACAGTGGGGCATTGAGGATAGCAGTCGATCTGCAAGAAGAGATGTGTGAATAATTACCAATGAACCATAAACACATCTGCATGTTCACACACACACACACACACAAACATGCACCAGCAAACATTGGCATTACTGTCTTTATACAAAGCACTTTGAGATAAAAAGTACTATATCCACAAATGATTATTATTATAAGGTTCTCCCTTCACTAATCAGGACACACTGACACAAACACCCTCCAAATGCACACAGACTAACAAGATTAACTGAAGCTTGCTAGGAAACTGTGTGTAGGAGCGCAGTGCTGAAGACTGTTATCCTCCGCTCCAAGGACTTTGGGGTGATTCATGGAAGAAATATGAAACATAACAAGACCTTATTACAAGGCAAAATTTGTCAAATTGAATAATATAGAAACGTGAGACATGTTACAGATGCTCCAGAAACCTGTGTTTATTTCAGAAATATCAGTAAAAACAGAGTAATAATTTTAGTTAAACTGAGACATAGACACTTGGTCATGCTTTATGTACATAAATATTTAGTATAAACGATGTTAAGCAAGTTGCTGTATTTATGCATCTAATGAGTCGAGTCGTGTCGGAAATACAACAGAGCACATAAACAGCAGATGTTACGGTGGGAAATGTCTAGGTACTAATAATTCTCTTTAATGCTTGCAACATTTAAGAGCACATAACAAAATGTAAACATAATCACAGGAAAATCTGAGTTAGGCCTTCTGATTGAAGCAGGTATGTAATTAAACTCTATTTGGAGTGTACTAAAGTGGATAAAGTGGGAGGGCTGCATCAGGAAGCGCATCTGGTGTAAAACTTGTGCCAAATCAAAACATGCGGACCACTGATCTGCTGTGGCGACCCCTAACGGGAGCAGCCAAAACAACGCTGCATGCGATTTTGCTGCAAAGATTTAGCTGGGTAAAGCCTACACAGTTTTAGCCCTGATATCCCAGTCGAAAAATCATTTTTGTCCTCGGTGACTTCCTCGCTGTGAGATTCCGTTGTCACCGCTTGTGTAGTGTGAACGGTTCAGTGACGTGATTTTCTCGGTCTTCAAACAATCGCAGATACTCATGTATGATTTTGTCGGCAATGAATCATTTAATCGTAGGAGCCCCTCTACGACTAGCCGCAAGTGCAGCGATGAGAAACATCCAACAAAAGCCCAAGAGGAACTCAAATTCCTCTGCTGTCATGCACAACTGATCCCTGAATCCAGTTTATTGTCCATCTATTTGTGCAGTAGGACGAAGGCAAAATGTAAGCACAATAATACTGCTTGCCCAAATGGTTGTTAGGAACAGCAGAATAAAAAACAAACATGACATGATTCCTGCAGGCACACAGTATAAAAATAGCTATGTTTTTTCACTATACACTGCCCAGGTCTCCTCAACTGATATTTCCTCCTCAGTGTCTCTTATTTTTCTTTTTTCTTGTTTCTTTGCAAAACAGCGGCACATGATAGAGAGCTGTGAAAGTGTGGAATTTGAGGATCACGCTCACTTTGACGGGGATCTCTCCCAGTGAAGGATGGGCGTGTGTGTCAGTTCAGGAAAGATTGCAGTGATTAGAATATACTGTAAGTACATGAGAAAAAAAAATTAAATTTTTTTATGAAGTGCACTTCTGTGCAAAAGTCTTAGGCACATGCAAAGAAATGCTGTAAAGATGCCTTCAAAAATAATGAAATTAAATGTTTCTACATTTTAAAAAAATACTACAAAAAGCCATAAACAGTAATAAATGAAACAAAGTCAATAGTTGGTGTGACGATCCTTCGCTTTTTAAAAAAATTATTAGTCTCAGGTACAATTTGTGCAGTTTTTTTTAAGGAAGTTAACTGGTAGGTTTTACTGAGCATCTTGCAGAAGCAGCCGCAGTTCTTCTGGAGACTTTGACTGTCGACTCGCTTCTTATTTCTGCAGCGAAACCCAGCAGCCTTCATTCTGTTTTTATCTGAAAAGTGTCTCTTATGGAATCTGCTGCTTTCTTTACTGACATACAAACATTTTACTGTAACGTTTCATTCTGTGCCGGAAAACTAATGTTTGGAATCTAAAATGTTTTTTGTACTGAATCAATAATGTAGAAGTCAGAAAAGGGTGCCAAGACTTTTGCACAGTACTGTATGTATATATATATATATATATATGGGGTTTCCTGGACCCCCTCAGCGGAGGTTGAGAACCAGGGCAACAAAGCAATACTGAATTGAGCAAATAAGTGAAAGAGAGAGAGAGAGAGAGAGAGAGAGACAATGCGAGAGAGAGAGAGAGCGATAGAGAGAGAGAGAGCGAGCGCGAGAGAGAGAGAGACAGCGCGAGAGAGAGAGAGAGCGCAAGAGAGAGAGAGAGAGCGCAAGAGAGAGAGAGACAATGCGAGAGAGAGAGAGAGACAATGCGAGAGAGAGAGAGAGCGATAGAGAGAGAGAGCGATAGAGAGAGAGAGAGAGAGAGACAGCACGAGAGAGAGAGAGCGAGAGAGAGAGAGAGCGCAAGAGAGAGAGAGACAATGCGAGAGAGAGAGAGAGCGATAGAGAGAGAGACAGTGAGGGGGGGAGGAGAGAGAGAGACAGTGAGAAAGAGAGAGAGAGAAACTTTTCTATTTTGTAGGAAATCTATACGAAGTGTGTATTATTTATAAGGAACAGATGACTAAGTCTGCTGTACTGAATAACTCTGTGGTCTGGTGTTTTCTGTACAGGGGTGTTTCCCTGAGCTTGAGAACAAAGGGGAACCCCAAAACCGCACACGTGTGTGTGACAGTGTGTGACAGTGTGTGTGACAGTGTGTGTGACTGACCCACAAACGCACACGCCTGTAAGAGTTCTGCAAAAGAGGAACGTCTCAGGTTTCTTTTAACACCAATTTTATCACTGGTGTGTAAATAATACATTTAAAGGTCATATAATAAAGTTTTGAGGAACAGAGAGCCTTACGCAAAACATATGTGACGACACACACACACACACACACACACACACTTTCACAACAAACCTAGTGAGTTTATTTTATTATTATTATTATTATTATTATTATTATTATTACTCATTTTTAATATTTTCTGCTCTTGAGACACATCAGAGTTTCTCCTGTACGGTCATGTGACCACTAGAGGACGCCAATGAGCCGGTCTTCTTCTTCTTCTCCTCTGTTTACAACCATTCACACTTTCTTCTAACGACTTTTCACAAGTTCACTGAGTCACCACAAAACTATCATACAGCTTATTGCTAAACTCCTTTTCATCCGTTTCTCCTCTCTGAACCCGTGCGTAAGATTTTCTGAGAATAACAGCTCCTTTTCATCCGTTTCTTCTCTCTGATCTCGTAAGATTTTCTGAGAATAATAACGCAATAGCTATCAATCAGAACAGATGTTAAACAGCTGGAAACCTGAGCTCCTGAACCTGAACACGTCTCTGTTCTCTGTGTACAAACGTATGAAGTGATCAGAGAGTTAGTGATAAGATCTGCACAACTCCCTCAGCCGAGTTTAACCAGTTCCCGGTTACATCTAGAACAGCTTTAAAGCCAGAAGAACAGAAGAGAACGGAGCTCTCCTGATCCAGGCCGTGATTCCAGTCTGACCTTCACATCCTCTCCACACACCGTCATCTTTACCTTTATCGTTTATTTCATCTGATTCCGCTTCATACAGCGTTTATTCCCACGTTCGTCTCCTTCCTGTTATTCATTACTGTGTTTCAGTGCAGCACAATTAATCACCATTTAATCACCTTCAGGAACCTCAACTTCCTGAATTCATCACAACACACTGTGGAGAGACAGACAGCTAGCTAACTCACTAACGTCTCACACCGTGGAGAGACAGACAGCTAGCTAACTCACTAACGTCTCACACTGCGGAGAGACAGACAGCTAGCTAACTCACTAACGTC
>CM075003.1:963216-975403 GCA_037576675.1 Pangasius sanitwongsei | reverse complement strand
CTAATGTTTGGAATCTAAAATGTTTTTTGTACTGAATCAATAATGTAGAAGTCAGAAAATAAACATCTATAACAAAGATTATACTAAAAAAAAATATAGGATGTCTAAGACTTTTGCACAGTACTGTAAATTTTGTAGCTAGATAATTACTCTATGCTTCTACACAGATACTGCAGACACCCAAAGCATATGAAACTGGAAAACATCATGTGATCCGTATTAGAGTATGTGTATGTGTGTATTTGTCTAGCCTTGTTCTCTGAATCTATTTCTCATAAACAGCTTCCTCAGCAGTTGTTTTCATTAACACTTCACCGAGAGCTTATTAGCCACACAGATACATCACATACACTCAAAATAATTCTCAAGTTCAGTTGTGCATAGTGAAATTTAAAATTGTACTTCTCTTAAGCGTTGTTTAGTGCTGTCCGTGTTGAAATTGTTAAAAAATTTACACAAAATTTAAAATATAAGTTATTTTTGAAAAATATACTACCACAGAATAGTCATAGTTCATGCTATTTGGTTGCAGATCATCTGTGTGTCTTGGGGCAGAAGAAAAAAATGTGTCTTAATCAAGACCATGATGTTTGTTTCAGTAGTGCTGAGTACTGAGTTTCTTCTAAAAAACATTAAGGTGCTGTAGGGACAGTGAACAGGCTTTTGGTGTGTACAGCCATCCACTGAATGGTAGGCTGGCGACGCAGCAGGGCTAATCTTACGCCTGGCACTGTGTCTATGGCTACCCACTTCAGCTGTATGCATTATATAAGAAAGCTGAAAAGGAAGTCCAAACATTCCAGCCCCACGGATTCCTCTAAAAATGCAGGACATCAGTCTTCCTTGGCAAACTGGGAGGCACACCTGTGGTGGATGACTGGTTCCAGGGAGTGAAAGTCTTGCTATTCAAGAGCAAGTTATAGACTGTGCATTTTCAGCAGTCTTTTAAGATTATTACTTGTCACACTGTACCAGATGACTGCAATAAAATATTAGCCGAATTTTAAACCAGATACTGTGATGTCTATGTCAGATTATACAATGAAGATCCTCTAACAATAGACCTGCATTTAAAGTAAACTACTATATTCTCTTTACATCATCAGTCAGCGTGATCCGGGCTCGTGCAGAAAATGGGGTCACATAAACAAGGCAGTTTATATTTTCTGTCCATTAGCATACTTTGCTTACCTTTCACCATGGCCACTGTCTCAGAGTTTTGTGTAAGCATATGCCATCTTCCTATTGGTGGCTTTCAGACGATTGTCATAGCAGCGGTTCCACTCTGAGATTTTAATCAAAACTTTCTGACACAAGCCAGGACTTTGTCACAGACTGTCTTTGACCACGACGGCAGTAAATCAGCCACATCGCATGCGTTCTAAGACTGTCAGTCAAAACACGACGAGCAAAGAATTTTTTATGATGTGTGATTTTTGTCTAAAATTGCACTCACGACTCTGACGATGTAGTTCTTCTTTAGCATGAACAGAATGAGACTGAAGGTCTGACGGCATTGGCAGTCACACCTGCTGGTTCTGCTCATGCTGTGAGTACTTCAAAGCAGTCCTGCATTTAACACTGTGAGAAAGTGGAATATGAACAGGCACCACAAGGACCGATCCATCAGATATAGCTGAATGAGTGCGCACTGCATTAAGAAGTCCTTGGATGCTGAATTTCAACTAAATATCTTATTTAACAGAATGGGTACTGCATGTTGGGTGTTTTAGTACTAACAGCCACACACTGTGTATACAGGCATGAAAGCGAGTGAAATGCATTTTGGAACATTATTTCAAGTTTGACTGCTTATAAATTCAATGTACACTGGAGAGGGGGGAAAAAAAATCAAAATAGCAATGCTATGTTGTACATGTAAGGCATACAGAATCTGAACTGAAAAAGACTTTCTGAAATGGCAGGAGATATTCCAGTACAGCCCCCCCTTTTTTTTTTTTTTTAAAGAAAGTTTTAAAAGTACATTTTCTATCAATAAGTTTTCTAGCTAGTTTCTTCCAACCGCTCTTCAGTGTACGTTTTCCCTACACATTACAGACACACCATTTTTATGATAGCACATCTTATAGCTATGATAACCATGAAATTATAAACCAATCAGTTGGCTTGCTGTAATACAGAGTTCATATAATAATATAAAAGAGGTAGTCATTTATATAAAAGAGAAGAAGAAGTGTTCTCTGTCTCTATAATAGGGCTGCTCACTGGGGAACAGTAATGATTTTACAATATTGCAATATTATTTGGTAGTAAATAATAAATATTTAATAAATATTTAATAGTCTATTCATTCTTTAAACCATGTAATTTAACCATAACATGAAGCATCTTCACTAATGTAGTTCAAGATATCACCAGTAGGTGGGAAAATGGTACACCTAACTGGAGATGGACATGGACATGGACATGGACTAGGTGGGATGAGTAATCTCACCTGGATACTGACCAACAACTGCTGCTGAAATCATAATGACTGTCCTGTGCTCACTCCTGGACTCCTCTTCACAGTATGCTCACACTGAATAACCTCTGTTAGTACTGTTTAACTTTACTCTTCTACACCTGTATACTGTAATGATCTATAATTGCACTATCCGCCGCCACCCAGAAAACAACTGGTCCCCTTTTTGAATCTCGTTCTTCTTAAGTTTTTTTTCCTCGCATCAAGCTCATTAGGGATCTAAATATAAATCTCCATCCCGATTTCTGTGAAGCTGCTTTGTGACAATGTCTGTTAGTAAAAGCGCAATACAAATGAATTGAATCGTACTTTTTAGAGTCGGTTGCTAGCAGGATAGTACCTGCCCTACCTTGGTGGTGTGATATGGTACCAGATGGTATCATATTCAAATATAACATGATATTCCTCAGTGACATGCTAGTGTACCATGCTATCATCAGGTACGTCCCACATGTTATTTTTATGATATAAGTATGTCATAATACTGACAGAAGTGTTAGTTTTGTCACATGGTTTTGCCATAGCAGTACAATAAAATAAAATGATAATGGCATTTATCTATGTTGACTAACAGCATGGATACACTGATTGATCTTGAGTGTTTGCCATCGGTCACATACTACAGTACAGCTGTAGGTCCCACAGTGTGAATCTCCAGTGTACAAAAGTACTACGATAGTTATTACTCCTGTATTAGGCATCAGTATTCTGTACTATCAGAACTTTTACTTCCATTAGAGCCAAATCAAACCCTCAGCTTTACTACAGTATGATAATAAATTTGGCTTATACATCTTTGATTCATTACGTACTATGGGCTTGTCATTTCTTCGGAATATTACATTACATCAACATACTGTATTAATCAAATGAAGAGGAGCTGTCACAATGCAGGATTGTATTCATATGGATAGTAGTCATCAGATCTCACTAATTTAATACACATAATTATATAGCCAGAGCTAAATGATAATCTGCATAATAAGTCTTCCTAGGTAGACTGTTTCTTGACACATAATGAATCTTTATTAAGACTCCTTTTTTTTTTTTTTTTTTATTCATGTGAATGAATGTATTTTTTGTCACTCTTTCTTTTTAGCAAAATGTCATGGTACTTAAAATCCCTAAATTTATATACAGCACACTATAACACTATAACAACGTTCAGTTCAGTTCACACACAAAAACTAGAGCAGAATTTAAATGCTTGTCCTCTTTAGCATGCAGGTCTATTTTACTTTGTGAATATTGTCATTTCACAGGAATAATGTGTCCCCTAAAAAGGATAGACAATGCATACTACCACCAAACATGTATTACATTACGTATGACCAATTATTATAGCAACTATACTATGCGCTGGCCAACTACAATATCCGAGATACCATCAGCACATGAAAACAAGCGTAAAGGGTTGGGTGGGGTGTTTTGTCCCACTAGTGGTGCTGGCCACTGTAAATAATCAATCAGTGACTGACCTGAAACACATACCACCCTGTCTATTTTAAAAGGATTTTATTATCTGACTAAAATTACCAAGCAATGCTGGACTCCTTCAATTTCCTAACACAAAACATTTAATTCTGAATGTTGATCCTAATTAAAAGATCGATTTATTGTATTTAAGATTAGTGGAGTCGTTCTGGAGTTTAACAAATGTTCCACTGCAAATGAGCAAATGTTCAAATGCAAATGAGCAATCCTGAGCTTTTATCTCAATAATAGTTCATCAGTCGCTGAAATCAGGATTTATGTATTCTGTCTGATAAAATCCATTGTGCGGACATACAGAAAGATACAATCATCAAGTTTTGGATAAGCTATTCAACTGCTTATCTAAGAACTAAAGTATGGTTTTACATAAGCCATTTTCAGTTCTATAAAAAGTCATGGCTGAAATTTATGTCCTAATTCTACAGCTCTGTGTTTTCAAGTCATCATGCCTCAGTGGTGCTGAAGTAAATCAGGAATAATATGCAGCTCTTTAGAAATTAGTGGTCATGCATTTTCAGTAACAAGCCCAGGTTTTACTGTATTACATAACTCCAGAACAGTATTACATTTCTACGGTGAGAAAAGGTTTAGTGGGACACGGACTTGTCTCTGCTAGCGAGAACTTCTCAGACAGAATCATTAATAAAAAGAATCTTGTCCTACTTATTTGTTATTACTGCAGTGAATTCACAGCCTCACTTTCTTCTGTATTCTTTTTTTTTTTTCTTTTCAGAAAATACAGTTATGAGAATAATTTCCCCAAACAAACAGTGTGAACGCTTAGTTTGTGGAAGTAGAAACAAAATAAACACACAAACAAACCCTTAACTCCAGCTCCAGCATGAGCACAGAAGTCCTCAGGCTGATCTAGTCAATAAGTTCAGCTGTCCCTTCTGCCAGGATGACATTTTTGTTGGACGCCATCTGTGTGTAACCTTTGACTAGTCACCTCATCAGGCTGATGCCCTCATTCACCAATAAAGCGTAGAGAAGAAATCAAACATCAAGTGACCTTTGGCAAATTATGCCTTGGAGGCTTGTGAAATCTGATAAAGTCTGGTCCATCCCATGCTGACCCTATCAAGGGCATAGGAACATACATAAGGAGATTAAGAGTAAGCGCGGCTTCATCATCATTCGTCCAGAGTACGAGAGGAGCACAGCCGCTATCTCAGAGATAACAGAAAGTGAAGGTGAGGGAGGAAAGAAAAAGAGTGGGAATAGAAACGTATGAGGAGAAAGAGAAGGGAGGAAAAGGAAGTAATACGTTAAGAAGAAAAGATACCAAGTTAGTAGGGTCAGGAAGAGGAAGAACAGACAAAGAGAAGAAGATCTGGAAACGGTTTAAGACTGGAAGCCTGGAAGCAAATACTGATGGAGAAAGAATGAGGATGACACTATAACAAAAAGAAATTCCTCTTTTATTATTCTATTTTCTTTTTTTGATATCTTCAGTGACAAAAAAAATGAATAGAAAATAGTGAATGTTGACCAAATTAACAGGAGGTGGGCCAGGGTCTACATTATAACATATTATTATTATATACACAAACATATTATTAGCACTATGAACTTTTTCATGCAATGTGCCAGCTCCCAGCTCCAGTGAAGACCTTAATCAGAGGTGGTAGAACTACAAAGTGTAATTAAAAGTGCAAATCATTATCTATAATATACTCTGGAAAATACGTGTTTAAATTAATTAAAATTAATACACCAAGGAACTGTTGAAAGGTGGGACATGTGCAGTAACAGCAACTAAACTATTTGTATGTAGAAGTTTTGTTTGTAAATCTTATGTTCTGTTAATTTTTTTCCTGCCTGTGTTATAAAGAATCATTATTATTTTTATCGTTATTTACTTTTTTTTTTCTTTGGCTGCTCACGTTAGGGGTCGCCATGGCGGATCATTGAGCCGCGTATTTGATTTGGTACAGTTTTTACACCGGATGCCCTTCCTGACACAACCCTCCCCAGTTTTATCCGGGCTTGGGACCGGCACTGGGAGTGCGCTGTCTTTACACAACCCCAGTGGCTGGGGTCGGTTCCCTGGCAGGAAGTCGAACCTGGGCCGTGGCGGTGAGAGCGCTGAGGCCTAACCACTAGTCCTCCAGGGACCCCGAAAATGCTGCTTGCGTTTTTTTTCTGGCTGCTTGCCAGATTTTTTCCCCTCCATTTGGTGAAAAAAACAGAACCAGCCTGGTCGCCTAACTACACCAATCATGATCTGAGACCATGTTTCAGTAAATAAAGCTCATATTTGCATATATAAACTTCTCAGCACAGCTGAAATGCAGAAATTTACAAACAAATGTATAAAGAAGTCCACAGTGTTCTTGTGGTCGTAAGTTAGACATCAAATGTGTTCAATCTGCTTGAACTCACATTATGGATTTAAAAACATGTTGATTATAAAGTACCTGCTACTCTATAATAAAAATATAGTGAAAGAAAATTCAAGTAAAGTACAGATATTTGTAACCCATAATTGTATGCTCTGACTTACCAGCTCTGCAATAATAGAAGTTAATTACACTTCAATGTGAATGAAATTAAATCATTTAAAGAAGTTGCAATGCTTTACTATAATAATACAATGAAATCTGATGTACAAGCAAGCTAAGGGCAAAACATCTGCTGAAAGCCATTACCCGGAAATGTATGCGAATGCAGTATGCAGAGTAATAACTGTAATAATGGTGGCGGCTGTGACCAGAAGAAAAGAATACCACATCCACAGGATTACACTAATGCAACAGCCTACGCTTTCAAGTTCCATTTTTGAACATACAACTCTACAGTGAAGATGTACACCATATACTGTCAAATGATGGAGAAGCTCACAGTGCTGTGGTCTGTCTTTAAAGCTGTTAGGAAATGGAAGTGCTTTCATGTCCATGCACGAATTCAGATCATTCAACCCATGCTCGCCAATCACCTCATCAATCACGCTCTGAAAAACATCACCCATTCACTTCTATAAAATGCATTTATCATAAATAAAAATATTGGGAGAGAGATGCTGGTTGACTGACATGTAAAATGTGATTTTTATATGTTGTTTTGCCGCCTGCAAACACGGGTTTGGGAGCGGATAGATATTGTATTGCTCCCTCATGTTAGAGGGTTTCTGATATAATTTGGCTCCACTTTCAAACTATTGTATACAATAGTTGCAGTCAAAAGAAAAAGGCCACCTTGCATCAAGAGGCTTTCTAGGTACACTATAGTGTTTATTTAAACAGTTTAAGCGTAGTGTTGTGAGAAAACACTTTGAAATGCCTTGCTGCATCTCGTATCCTTCCTTTTTGTGTGGTTTGACAGCATCAGTGTCCTTGAGAGCTCTTGCTGCTCTTCCTCCAAGCTGCTCTTTTGCTGCTTTTTTCATTGAAGGTCATCGTTGCCTAAATACTTGCTCATGCCATTCTCTCCCTTCACAGACACAACATGCACAATGTTTTTTTTTTGTTTGTTTTTTTTGTCCATGGCCATTCAAGAAAACCAGCTGTTCACCGCCTGGCCTTTGTGTGCTAAGTTCATGCTGTTCTACTTGAACTGGAGATGTTTAAAAACCATATGAAAGCCACTGTGAAAATCATTGAAAGTCAATGAAAGTCATTATGGTTTAGGCTTTTTAAAATCACACTGAACTGCTTTAATAGAGAGAAGTGGCCATTTCTTCCCAGCCTAATGGAAGATCACAGGATGGAACAAACTTTAATGAGGAAGAGGGGAAAAAGCAAGAGCAGTAAGAGTATACACACACACACACACACACACAGGTAGAATAAATCCATAAGTTTATACTACCTAAGGATGTAAATGAATACACATACATTATTCTAGATACTGGGGTCCTGCAGGACAAAACAAAAAAGTTCTGCAAGTACAAGGTTTTTACCTTCATGCAGAGTTTGAGTGTGAGTGTGAGTGTGATGCTCATGGGCAGGGAGGCCAGGTTTCAGAAAAGTTCCCAGCCCAAAATTGCTTTGTTGTGATTTGTAAGTGAAAAATAACTTCTTTTTCCATCAGGCCTGTTTTTTCAGTGTTTTCCAGCATTTCTGGGGCATAGTGGGAGAGTCAACATACAAAACAACAAACAGTTTCTGTATAGACCATTTCTGCCATTTCTGGTTTAAATCTGAATACAAATACAGATGCAGATATTTGGTGCACTAAACAAATACAGATGCAGGTAGTGCCATTGTGTTATACCCCTAATACTCCCATACACACCTGGACACATACATCAGAAAGTAGTTTCAATTATTTATTTATTTTCTTTTTTTTAAATCCTCCCACATTTCAAACGTCCCTGATCCAGACATAGTGGTTTTCATACCCTCAATCAGAGTAGTGCTTCACAGAGCTCTGAGCTCAACATGCATATCCACTGTGGTGATATGAATAGGCTGGTGGCATAAATCATGTTGTCTGTCTGGCTCACTCTCTCTGCTCATACACACACTTTACAATGAGTGCAGGTGTGCCCTGCATTCTAAAAGGATCAAACACTCATTCTGCAGTAATGTGACTCATAACCTACCTGCACATGCAAGGGGTTGATCCAGAAATACACGTGAGAGGATTTATAAAAACACATTGGGAGAAGTTAATGCATCTGAAGCTCATGGCTGGAAGATGCTGCTCCCCTCTGTGTGAACTTCTGGAAAAACTGGGAAATGTATATATGGATATTTCATCATAATCCAGTTCCACCGTGATATTTTTTTGTTCTGTTGTCATGTAGGTAGTGTATTTCTAGAGCAAATCTAAAAAATAAAAAAAAATCCACACACGTATGCAAAATCCACTTGTTAACTTGGCATTTGTTTAGCATTTAAACCCAAGGGCATTCATGATGCAATAATATAACTAATTGCATTTTGTTTTCTTTCATCACTTGCATGAATGGCTTTAGCCATTCAATCAAACATACTATTGTTCCATTAGAAGAAAGCATTATTACCAATCATTCCTTTGCAATTATTTTATAAAATGCAATTACAAGGCATCTTAATGTGGTGCTATATTGAGCGTGATGATGTAGGAAAGCTGCTCATTAGAAAATGGAATGACCCTAACACACCAAATATGAAATTTATTAAATGCTGCCTAGGCCATGGAGATCTGAAAAATGAAGTGCTTCATGTACTGTTTCAATATTTTCATGATTATGATTATTATTTTCTACTCAAATCCCAGCTCTCATAGAATTGTAAATGTGCACAATGCCAATTTGCTTTAACAATTCAGCAGTAATGTAGGCATTCTCTAGATAGCTGAATTCTGTCAAAAGGCAAGGTTTATAACAAACTATCCTCCCACACACACACACACACAAGCCCAAACCTAATGCCAGTAAGCAAAGATAAATATTTTGATTTAATTTCAACTTAAATCTAGGCAGCACAGTGATGCAATGGTAATTGTTGCCACCTCATAGTGTGTGTGTGTGTGTGTGTGTATGGTGCCCTGTGATGGAGTGGTGAGCTATCCAGGGTATATTCCCACCTTAGGGATCCAGTGCAACCTTGAACAGTATAAAGCAGTTACTGAAGATGAATAAATGCATTTAAAGATAAAGTTTGTGTAAAGAAATAAAAATGAGTGTCATCAAATGTCCCACACAACAAGTGTGTATAAGTGTTGGCATAAGATATTATATAAATATACTGTAATATATAAATTTACATAAATATAAGAATATTTCCAATATGTGATGAAATCAAAACATACCTACCCAAGCACATGAATGCAAAACCACACACACACACACACACACACACACACACACACACACACACACACACACGAGAGTTGGCAACAGTGAATAGAAGAAGACTTCTGTATTGCAAAAATCGATTTTCATCTCCACTGTGGTATACGTGCAGCACAGACCGACACTCTTCCATCTCCTGCTTCTAACTCATAGCCCAAGGTGTGTGTAATCTCTGTCCTCACATTTTCAGCACACTCCATCATGCACTCTCTCTTTTCCTGTATCTCTCACATGTCCTCTTTTTTTAACCTCACTATCTATCAGGTCCCTCACTATTCATCTTACTCAACTGAGCCCTAACTACAAACAGCCTATCTGCATACCAACATTTCTAATCACCTCTTCTTCTCTTCCATTCTTTCTTTCTTTCTCCTTTGAATTTATTCCTCTTCCTTCACTTCTTCTCCTCTGTCTGGAATGTGTCCCCATTAAAAACACAAAGCCTCAGTAATGGGCTTCCAGAACAGGCAGAAGCAAGTCCCACGCTGAGAGCGTCTGTCCACGTACTGCTCAAATAGACAGAACATGCAGGCGCAAGCCATCATGGACCCGCAAGGCTGCAGATACATCTGCAGTGAATTCTGGACGATGTGCGCGTGTGGGACACGCTGCCACACATCAAAGCACTCAGGAGTACTGCAAAACTGCTCCCTGAACGTGATAACAAATAAAACCTCAAACATTGTCTACAGCAGTCCTGACTGCATGCGCCGATCTGTCCCTGAGAAAATGAGACATCTTCAGCAATAAGGCATCCTGCTGACAGCACCAGAGCTCTTAATCTCAGAAATGACAGGCTACGCGCAATTACACTCCAGCCTCAGAGCACAGACTCTCCTGCCTGGCAAGAGGGTCCTCAGGTAGAGGACAGAGACCAAGTGAAAGTGAAGTGACGTGTGGCCAAGTATGGTGACCCATACTCGGAATCTGTGCTCTGCATTTAAGCCCTCCAAGTGCACACACACACACACACACACACCCAGAGCAGTGGGCAGCCTTTTTTTGCCCGGGCAGCAGTTGGGGGTTCGGTGCTTTGCTCAAGGGTCTCACCTCAGTCGTGGTACTGAGGGTGGAAGAGAGCGCTGGTCATTCACTCCCCCCACCTACAATCCTTGCCGGACCTGTGACTTGAACCCACGGGTTACAAGTCCGACTCTCTAACCATTAGGCCACGACTGCCCCCAACAAGAGAGAACTCTTGTCTGAAATTTCTTGTCTGAGAGAAAAGGAAAAAAAAGCATTAGAGAACAAGAATGAAGAACGAGCTGCATGGAATCAAGTCCTCTATAAGGGGGAATAAGAACAGAGGTGGAACCGTTGTGACCATAGCAAGTGCCCTCCGGAGCTGGAGGCAGATAAGCCTTTATCTGGAGCTGCTGTCTGTGCAATTCCTGTTGCCAGAGGCAGGAGATAGAGGCTGCTGCATCCCGCACAATTTGACCTTTCAACAATCCTCCAGGCTGCATGGCATTAGCTTGTAGGGGCATCGCAGTGAGGACAAGCAAAGAGAGCATGTCATGTGTTCTGGCCTTGCTAAAAGGAACACGCTTCTCATCTGTCATGAAAAAAAGTGCTGATATTGTGGAGCTGTATATTTGAAGTATGCATTTGTGTACTGCAAATTTCTGTAATACTCAGTGTTTTTGCTCAAATCTTACATCAGTACATTTCCACAATCCAAATGTGTCTCTTAGTGCACAGAAACAATATATAATATCATGAAACATATCATGCTAGAAAGAAGCACAATGATGTTATCATGTATTGTCTAAATTATTGTCGCTACCTCTGCCATCCATTAAAGAGGGAGATGTTTAGGTCAGCAGCATTATAGGTCGCATTTACCTGCTGTTCCTGGGATAGGTTCCAGATCCACCGCAATCCTGACTGGGATAAAGCATTTACTGAAGAAAAATGACTAAATAAAAGATGAACATACTGTACATCTGACTCCTCTGAGCTAGGCACTTTGGCCAAATTTAGAGGCAGTGTTGCATGCATCAGTTCAGTGAAGCAGCTTTGTCCTTCTGCTCTACAGGGCCAAGAGTTCAGTGAAAGATTAAGCAAGGCAGAGGGAACTGCTAGCTATCTAGCATGTATATTAACTGTCTAGCCTGTATGCTAGCCTGTTTAGCAGTTAATATTGTCTTTACTGTGTTGATTAACAGCAACCTTTGTTTAGTAGATTACAGAATTAGTTCCCAGGAAGTGTTTGAAACTTGTTAGCTAGTTTTATTAAGCAGATGACAAATGCTCCACATGTGAAGCCGCATTAGACAAAACAATGTGTAACACTTAACTGGTTAACTCATGCTGCTGTGAAGTTGTTTCGTACAATTCACCACAATAAAATGACTGCAAAGGATTTTCATCCAAGTATTAAAATTATGGTTACATTTACAATTATGTCACTTTGTCCAAATACCTTT
>CM075003.1:835161-963116 GCA_037576675.1 Pangasius sanitwongsei | reverse complement strand
GGCCTCCATGGATCGGACTTGTTTGTCCAGCACGTCCCACAGATGCTCGATCGGATTGAGATCTGGGGAATTTGGAGAGCAAGTCAACACCTTGAACATGTCATGTTCCTCAAACCGTTCCTGAACAATTTTTGCAGTGGCAGGGCGCATTATCCTGCTGAAAGAGGCCACTGCCATTAGGGAACACCGTTGCCATGAAGGAGTGTACTTGGTCTACAACAATGTTTAGGTAGGTGGTGTGAGTCAAAGTAACAGCCACATGAATGTAAGGACCCAAAGTTTCCCAGCAAAACATTGCCCAGAGCATCACACTGCCTCCGCTGGCTTGTCTTCTTCCCATAGTGCATCCTGGTGTCATGTCTTCCCCAGGTAAGCGACGCACACGCACCCGGCCGTCCCGGCCACCCAGGCCACCTTCTTCCATTTCTCCATGGTCCAGTTCTGATGCTCACATGCTCATTGTAGGCACCTTCGGTGGTGGACAGGGTCAGCATGGGCACTCTGACCGGTCTGTGGCTACGCAGCTCCATACACAGCAAGCTGTGATGCACTGTATTACATTTTAAAAAGTGTTGTTATTTAAAATATATAACCATTGCTATGGTAAATTGTTCTATAAGGAGAACATTAATAAAGTTTATAAATAAGACAAAGACTGTAAGCCATGTAGGTCCCATGCCCCAAACCAAAAGAATCAAGGAGATGAGATTTTGGATTCTGTCTCAATTTTCATTTATTTCATCTAAACACAAACCACTATTTCCAGTCTACGAAACTCAGGAATGGGAAGCCCACTATGGCAATGATGATAAACAAACAATAGATTGTGTTTCCCTAATTCCAGTAGTCAAGGGAACATTTAGGTAAGGGAGCATTTGAGCAAAGTAAAATGACTTAAAAAATGTTTTATATATGTTTTAATTGAGACAGCTGTCATTGTGTGTTATATTAGACTGCTGGTTGAAGTCATATTTGTTTTCACATTTCACATGTAAAATATTATTGCAACGCTGATCATCTACGTGTTATTTTTTACATATGGATGCTTGACTGAAATCTTGATTAACTCAATCAGGTTAAATACAGTAGAGGTTTGTGATTACTTAAAAAGTGTTCAATATACGAATAGTGCATTTATATGTATATGTATCAAGTCAAAACATACTCGCATCATGCCTTCTTCTTCTTCTTTCTATGACGTGTATAAAATTTGCTCACATTATATGAGAATGAGGTTATAGCAATGCAGGTGCTTTTCTTTTCCAGGTTACACAGTTATAGCCATTTAAGTGCTCATAAAGTTTTATTTTTCCTGAGGGGAAAAAACACAACACAATTCAAAGACATTAGCTGTCTTTAAGGACCCTGATGAGACACTATAGTGAAGTAATTTAATCATATAGCTTGGGGCAAATATCCTTAGAATTAAGATCAATAGTGATACATGAGGCATATAATAAGGCGCTCAACAAGAAGCATATAAACACAGGCACTACTGCTCTTTCTTTCTGATGCTTAAGAGAGAAAATGTGTCGTAAATCACTGAAAAGTAGTTTAATCATCTGTATTCTTTTTTTTTTTTTTTTTTTTTTTTAAAAAGGAGCTTTTCATTACCAATGTACTAGTGACCTTGATTGTGGTTAAAGAGTTTTAGTAAAGCCACAATTACGTACTGGATCAATAAAGGTGTTCAAACAACCCTGCCACCAGTATACAGTAATGAGAAGAAAGGCTCAACCCTATGGAAATGTCAGTACTTTTGTATTGGTGTATAGCACATAAATGTGCTTTGACTTTAATCTGAATGGAGACAGTATTACTTAGCCAGCACACTGCTGTAGGTCAACTGATGGGTGATGGAAAATGCCAATTTCATTTTCTGTAAGGTCCAGTGCTTGGTGTAATGTGCCCAAAGCCAAACAGTAAACAAAGACAAAAAAGTACAAGGAAAAGCAACAAAATACCAAAAATTTACAATTACTGGGCACTTTATTAGAAACACCAGTACACCTACTCATTCATGCAATTATCTAATCAGCCAATCTTGTGGCAGCAGTGCAATGCATAAAATCATGCAGATATGGGCAAACAGCTTTGGGGGTCAACCATCAGAATGGGGAAAAAATGTGATCTCAGTGATTTTGACCGCAGCATGATCGCTGGTGCCAGATGGGCTGGTTTGGGTATTTCTGTAACTGCTGATCTCCTGGGATTTTCAAGCACAACAGTCTCGTGAGTTTACTCAGAATGGGGCAATAGAGAAATGACATCCAGTGAGCAGCAGTTCTGCAGACAGAAACACCTTGTTGATGAACAAAGAATGGCCAGATTGGTTCGAGCTGAGAGAAAGGTTACATAACTTTACAGGTTTTAAAGGTTTAAAGGTTACAAACATTACATACATGACAATGAGTTCAGTGTTCTTCAGTGGCCTTCCCCATCACCGGATCTGAATCCAGTAGAAGACCTTTGGGATCTGAATGGTACAGCAGGAGATTCGCAGCATGAAAGTGCACCTGCAAAATCTGCAGGAACTGCTTGATGCGATCATATCAACATGGACCAGAATCTCAAAGGAATGTTTCCAACATCTTCTGGAATCCCTGCCATGAAGAAGTGAGGCTGTTTTGAGAGCAAAGAGAGGCCCTACCCAGTATTAGTGTAGTGTTCCTAATAAAGTGCTTAGTGAGTGTATATAAACAAAATGGCAAAGAAACCAAAATCATGGTACATTAGCCATGCCTTCAATAACACAAAAACCAATCTTTACAATCCAAGTTTACAATTGACTGACCTTTTATATTATTGTTATATTATTAATATGGTTGTTTGCTTCAATCTGGAATTAAACCCTGCTATTCCAAAGTACATAATTTCTTTTGTTTGAGCCACTCGAGTGATTTACTCCTGTGTTCTAGAGCAACAGCTTCTGAGTTTTACATCTCTGACAGACTGAACTCCTGAAGGATTTTCTGATTAGAAATTTTTCTGATTTTTTTTTTTTGGACCCTCAATGACTGCAAGCTATCTAGTGCCTGAGGCAATACAACAACAGGAACAAGGGGTGAGATATGAGCTGGTTTGTTTGTTTTTCTTTTTTTATTCAGAGAAAATATTGTGTACATAAAAACGGGGCAAGACTTGTTTCATCTGTGCACAAAACAGTGTTGCAGTAATGGTACGATACATTTGGGTTATTTTAGCTAATGTTCTTTTTAATAAATACCTTTTATAAATTGGACAAAATTGTATGTGAAGTTATGATATGAGGATCAGTTAACCATAATTTTTGAGTGTCTCTGGTCAAATTCCAGTTATTCATTATGCTGCAGTTCACACAATTTTTCCATGAACTTGCGTAAATCATTTTCCTCAATAAAGCCATGGGAACATAACGCTACACGGATTAGAAACTCTTCCAAATCTATTTACCATAGAAAACTCCACAGAAGTCCTGTTTCAAGTCTTTCTGGTTAAGCCTTTACATCCATTTTAGGAATTAAACAACACTGGCCCATGTAGACAATAAGAAGCTGTTATTTCTTGTACACAGGTAAAAGTAACAAGCCAATGGCTGACAGATGGGTGGATGCCAAGAACAGCTATCATGTAGATGACATAAATTTCACTCAGATGTTGATGGGTTGCAGAGAGCTGAGAAGGGCAGAGGTGGAGAAGGTCTCAGGAGTCACAGTGGAACAGGAGGTAGTGGTTGCCCCTGCTCAAAACCTTAACATGGCCATGATTAACTGTCAATCCCCAGCCCAGACAATGCTGCTTCCTCTCAATTAGACTCACTCATCATTCTGACAGACTCCTCACCCACAACCTTGAGCTCAGCCTCGAGACCAGACACACACGCTTAGGCAAGAGATACACATCACAGTGCACTAACCACATCATGCTAAGCGATGACAGGGTAAAAAATTCTTGCGGAGATAATATGATTACATTGATTTTAGTGCATGCCATTAGGGTATGTCATTACTATACTGTATATTTTAGTTATTAATAAATGAGGCTAGATCAAAAATACCAATTCGGTGTACCAATGCCCTGCCACCTGACTGGCATTGCACCTGAAGCCTACCCTTCGTCTTGCAGGTGGTGCGCCCACAAGACAGCTCCACATCACCATTTAACTTCATTTTACCAGTAGGAAAATACAAAAATACAAAAGCACTCCAATTTCTGAATTGGACTTTTGTGCATGAGCAGAGCCTGAGCCTTTGTCTAACCTGCTTGAGATCAGCGTTTCAGCTCTGAGTGAATTAAATCTTGCCCTGGCTGAAATACTGCTGCATCAAACATGTCCTTGAGTACAGCATGGTGCCATACAGCAACAGCGCCTCACGCCTGGCCTCAGTATTCCAACCACATCGCCAAACACACGACTGAAAATGACATGGTACTGACTAGGCATGAGATGATACACTAAAGTCACAATACAGAGATGATATTGGCAAAAAACATTAAATTTTAATACATTTATTTTGTAATGACAACTAATCAAACCACTGCAACATCAACACAACAGAGTGTCAATCTCAAATTCTTCCCGGACCACATGAGCATTTTTGTGAGACCCTTAAGGGCCATAATCGAAGGCTATAATTCCTTTTACATATTTAATATATTCTAGTGACTAACACTATTAATCTATACGCTCTAAAATTAGAATAGGATGTTTCAAGAGGAAAAAGAAACAATAACAGTTAATGTGTATGCCCATTGGGTAATAACATGGATACCAGCTGCTGTGATAAGAAACGATAAGGATTAGCAAATTGGGTTGATGCATTTTTCCCATTTCTGTTTGAAAGCTACTAGCCAGGTAGCAACACTATAAGCACAGAGATGTGGAGGTGAGAGCCAGTGAAGTAGCCTGCTGGAGTTTACTGCAAAGAAAAGTAGATCAGGATTTATCATATAACGTGTAAAGATTGAAATAACATATTATTTCACTCTTCTTCAATTGTCATAAAGGTGTTTCATGGCAATCTTTTTAATACGGAAGACTGTTTGACTGTAAATTGTGCCTTAGATAATTAATTAACAAATTCGTGTCATCACCACTCTTACTGCTGTCTGACATCCACGTGAAATGCACAAGCATGTCACACTTACCAATTTAATTGTGCACATGAGGAAAAAATCATTTACTTTTAAGTGTTTCCTCATTCCAGCAAAATTAATTTCTGGTTATGCCACTGGGAGCACAACACACAACACACTTCTGAATCAATTTCAGATGCGAGTGTGACCTACATCAAGCGCAGCACACAGGCATTGATTTTAACCTGCGTTTCAGACCATGGTCAAGACCATGCTACCACCTCTGGTGCTACTCATAATAAATATTCATAATACTCACAATAATATTCATCATGAATATTAATCAGAAATATTGTGATACACCTCAGAGAAGCAAATTCGTCTCTCCGGTATTTTGTATCGCAGTATTCGAGACAACGAATTTCTGTCTCGTGCCTAGTACAGAGGGAAATCTCTTTAACCCATTTTACACTCTTGTTGTCTCTATGGGTAGATACTAGCCACAGTGTTCCCTCTTGCCTGAATTCTTTGCCGTACCTTAAGGGAATTAATTACCAGAAGCTCAGGACAGAAATCTCACAATTCTGTCTGAGGAGAAGCTCGTACTGACATTCATTCCACACCCCAACTTCCATTATGACTTGCAGAATAAGGTCGAAGACAGTAACACCTAACAGGCATTGTACAATTTAGTCTAATACGATACAGATGCATCCTGTTTCATAAATGTATCTTCTACCCTTAAGGGTTCAATACAACATGCAGGCCACCGCAATTTATATAAAGTATATTCCTGTTTTTTCCAAGATTTGTTATACACATGGAATATGTATTAAGATCAATGGGGCACTAGTTTAATATCAACGGGGCCCCAGTGGAGAGAATGGACAGTTTCCAATACCTTGGTGTTCACATCACACAGGACCTGTCATGGTCCTGTGACATTAACACGCTGGTGAAGAAGGCCTGTCAGAAGTAATTGCAGGTTTAAGTAAATTCTATTTTTTATGCCATAGACAGTTGAAAAAAAAAGCATTTCACTGCACTGTGTATGGTTGTGTATGTGACCAATAAAATTTCAACTTGACTTGAGAAAAATGTTCAGCTCAGAAAATCTACCAGGAAAGAACAACAGCATGTTTTCCAATTAAAAATGTCAGCAAAACCTTTGGGCAAGCACCTCATCAATATAACCGGATAATAAATCTGCTTGACATCATCTTACCTCGACAACACATCGCTGTGACACAGTCATACCTCCCTCATGCTTCCAAGCAAGCGCTAAGACATCACTCAGCCTAGCCTGTCAACTCCTCTCAGGGGAAACACAAATTTTAAACTTGTCGTTCTGATTCTGTACAGTCCTTCATCTGCTCCTTTGGAGAGAACAGATAACAAGCCCTGCAGGAAAACATATGTTAATGGGCTGAGTCTCCTTCGCTCTCAGAGCTCTGGTAGTAGGAGTTTTAAGGAACATGAGGACATCTTCTGCCTCCCAGTCCTCCCTTCAATCCTGCCATGTCTGCAGCCAACAGCTCAGGAGGGAGGACATGGAGGGGGATCTTGCAAGCCTGGCTTTGCACTAGATAAGGAGTTGGCTAATATTGGAGCAGGAAATAACTTGGGCAGATGATTATGCAGATTTCATTTCCAGTGCAGACCAACTCTCATACATATTCTATCTGAAAAGTTTAAAGTTATGCAAAATGCAATGGTATTTGAGTTATAGATTTTAGTCCACTGGTTTGCTTGAGTACCTGATTTAGTGAGTGTATCAAATTTGAAACAATGATAAATTTGAGTCAAACATACACAATCTGAATCATGTGGGGGTTTTTTTACATTGAGGAACCAAATAATTTGACAATTGCTGAGAAATCTGGTGCACATCTAAAAAAGAAGAGTCTGTCTTATGTCAATGTTATATTGCTGTTTGTATTTCACTAAGAATTAGAAATGTTTCTAATATAGAACCCAACATAATTTGTGTTAGATTTGGGTACTTCAGATGAGCAGTGACAATGGTCTGAAAGACTTACTGCTCATTTAAGAAGTCAAATACAATTTTATTTTTAACCTGTATAATGAGAAAGAGGCTCTATATTCTGATCCTGAGGATGCTTCTACAAAAACAATACCACATAGCAGTTTTCAGGTTGAAGTCCCAGCTATGTCACGCACCATCTGTTGCCAGGTTCCCCAAACATATCTGTCAAGCCTGAATGTCCACTAATAAAAAACCATGGTGACAGAATGTCTAAACACACCAAAGAAGGCGTGTGTTGACCTTCACCCTGAGAGACTGCTGGTGCTGTCTGTAATAGACGAGAGACATGCTACACGAGTAACTGCCTGCAATTAAACTGCAAGAAAACGTTGCGTAAAACAGACTTTTTTAAGCAATTCTCTGTTCTACCTGTATATAAATACTTGAAATTTACCTTTTTAGAAACATCAATTAACCATTTAAGCATCTAGACAGCTAAACGAAGTCTCTGACTCATAAAAAAGGGCCTGTGGTACTGTTGACCATCATTATACAATCATATAAATTAATTCATCTCCAGAAACCACTTTATCCTAGTCAAGGATGCAGTTGATCCAGAGTCTATCTCATGATCACAGGGCACCATGCACACTTTCTCACACTCATTCACACCTAGAGGCAATTTAGAGTTGCCAGTCCAAGTACTGGCATATTTTTTGGGAGGAGAGCCCAGGAAGAACATGAAAAACTCCTCACAACCAATAACCTAAGCTCAGCATTGTCCAATCATGTAAATAATGTCAATTTATTAACGTTAGTTTCTAGTTCAACAATCAATCATGAATTAACCCAATCTGAAACAACCCAATTTATGTGGCTACATGTCCTTCTAATGAAAACATTAACAGGCTATCGTTAGGCTAATCATTAACAGGCTACTACATACCTTTAAATAACAATATTATATATATTAATATCAGTCATTTTTGACAAAAAAACTCTCTAGAACTGAAATGTGCACAAGTTCTAGAGAGGACTGATATTAAGTGGAAAGTCAGATTAAATTTCAGTACATTTCTGACAAACCCTGAAGAATAATGTATTCCTTTACATTTCAGAACTTACTGGAATGTTAGACTTGCTAAAACCGGGAGCCACTAAAGAAGCGTATATCTGGAAGGTATACATCTACTTTGAAGAAAGCAAAAAGGTATCTTCAGCTCTTTACATACATAGGCTGAATCTTCCCTAAAGTAAGACTATGCTCTAGACACCATTCCAGTATAAACAGAAAAGATATTGTATTATTTGTGTTCACTTTTAATCCCTCAAATGTACATGAGGTACACAGGTGAGTATGTGAACAATGAAACTCGCTTTCCACGTGCATAAACATGTGTCAAGTATAAACATGGCCTTATACAGAGACAGGATATTCTCATAGCTTCTTTCATTCTGCAGCTCATAAGTGTATGTGCGTGAGAGTCTCTGCAGTCCATTTGGAGGTGATGAACCCTACACAGGGCCTTTCAAGGGGGTACCAGCTAAGACATACATTTGAAGGGTCATTCCAGGCTGAAGTGATGAAAAGCCTACTTCAACACGCCCTTCGAAACTGTCATTTACAAAAGGGAATAACCAGTGGACACTTAGATTTTTTAACACTCCTCTTTTGCTGATTACAAATGGCTGCAGTATCAGACAGGGTTACTTATAAATGTAGGTCAAGTACAAATAAAAAAGCATTATATTTCATAATATTAAATTGTAACTTAATTTAAATAAAGCTGAGCTGCGACAAATAAGCTCTTGGATGTTGGTTTCATGTTTGTTTTCACTATCTTATGTAACAGTCCTGAGCTCATGCATTCTCTTTTGTTTACAAAATCAGACAGTGAACAGCAGTTCCTACATGAAATTGTTGGCAACTTGGGGAAGAGTTTGTTGCTTAGTCCATCTGTTCATTATTAAGTTGCAATACTTGTTCTTGTTTACGTCAGTGTCAGTGACTGTGTGACCAGTAAACACTATTTTCTTTTTTTTGTCTTTATAAAAGACATTCATATTCATTCATATATCTTTCAGCAGGATAATGCGCCCTGCCACACTGCAAACATTGTTCAGGAACGGTTTGAGGAACATGACAAAGAGTTCAAGGTGTTGACTTGGCCTCCAAATTCCCCAGATCTCAATCCGATCGAGCATCTGTGGGACGTGCTGGACAAACAAGTCCGATCCATGGAGGCTCCACCTCACAACTTACAGGACTTAAAGGATCTGCTTCTAATATTTTAGTGTCAGAAACCACAGCACACCTTCAGAGGTCTTGTGGAGTCCAGGCCTCAACGCGTCAGAGCTGTTTTGGCGGCACAGGGAGGATCTACACAATATTAGGCAGGGGGTTTTAATGTTATGGCTGATTGGTGTATATATCCTAATGTTCTATATTAATTTGAAGCAGTCTGGGAAAACTCACTGGATGTCGCTGTGCCTGAACTCTGGAAAACAGCCAAAAACATCAAAACCTTGCTAGCCAGGTGTAATTTCGTCACACAGCAAATGTTTTGTTGGGTAACTTTGTGTCAGAAGAAAGAAATGCACATAACCCTAATTAATTCAGTTTGTAATCAGACACTAGCTGTCAAAATGTCTAATATGCTCTTTCACCATCACATCATCAAAACAGATAAGAGCTCTTATACTGTTTTTTTAATGAATGATTTAATAAAAACATGGAAAATTTTGATTAATTCAGCAATTATTTCCTCACCAATGTACGAGTGATCAGTTTAAATGGTGTGAGTGACTTTTACCTCAGGTAATATCTAGGTGAGATTAGAGACTGATGTGGATCATACTAATAATCAAAGTGATTACACATTTCGTATCTCACTATAGTATTAAAGCATGTTAAAATATAGAGATAATATAGACATGACATCAGAGTTATTAAGGACTCATGAAATCATTTACATATGATGCATATACATATAATGACTCAATACATATAATGTTTGTCCTTGTTATGTAAAATAAAATATATTGTTATTAACAAATGGTATGGCTACCAGAAGCCTGTCGATCTGTACGCAATGAATAGAAACACTGAATTAAAGATAGACATAGCTTTCATGGCCATATTAATAAATTGGTAATTGTATTGATTACATATTAAAAGCAAATGAATTAATAAATAGCATTTGCTTTTAGGCAGTCAGTGTGTTAGTGTCTTTAAGTGGTGTCGCAATGGATTTTTGAAATACTCTTTGGTGACCAGACATTAAAATGGCACAGTTCTCACTGATCACCTTTATCATATGATGAAACATTTCTATCCTGATGGGTGTGTTCTCTTCCAGAATGAAGATGCCTCCATCGACAGTGCTCCATCATCAAAACTCATCAAACTGTGTACAGGAAGTGTCCCAAAAGTATCCATACATAGGGGACTATGTATCCCAAGCACTACGTCGGTTGTGTCTTCGTCAGACTGCAACACTTCCAGTCTTTTTAAATTTGTTAGTAAGTTTGGCAACAGTGTCGTGTGTGATGTTTTTCCCAAGTTTCCTGTTAAAAAAAGTCCATATCAACCTTGTGACAGCTGCCCGATCCAGCCATGAGAATGATTTCAGTATGTTCTTCTTTTGTCAAAGGCATTCTTAAAGGCTATCTGAAAACAACGTACAATATAAACTAAGTGTGAATAATTTTGGAAGATGCTAAAAAGTGTAAATTTCCCCTATGTATGGAGACTTTTGGGGCACCCTGTAGAATCTGTGCCAAGGGAGACTGAAGCTGTTCATGCGACTCATGGTGGCCCAAATCCTTACTCAGACATTTTATGTTGGTTTTTGCTTCAATTTGTCCCTCATCTGTTTATCCTATATAAGGTTCTCTTACAAGGATATTCACACTCACAGATGCTCTCCAAAATGTGTAGGAGTATTTTAAGCAGGTTGAGTTCATCTTGAAATGTTGTGCTGTTACGTCTCACATATGCAGAGTGTTGGCATGGAGGTCTTAGACTCTTTAAATCCTGTCCAAACAACACACAAAGTGCTGCTTACTAATTAGTTGTTTGGACTGTTCTGCCAATAAATCCCAGTTATCTTCATTTCAGATTATTGCAGAAGATAGCAGAGCAGTTCAGACCCCTAACAATGCGTCTGGTAACGGAACAAGTGTGGCGATGTTTTCAGTTTTATTGTACCTTAACTAATTCAGTTAAATCCTACAGTCTACATGGTTTCACTACAGCAAACTCAAGCCTAATTGGTCTTCTGCGTGTCCTCTGAGGGATGCTGCAGCGTGTATAGAGACGGCCAACATCTGCAGAGAAGGGGACTGATGTTCTGCAGTTTGGTGCCGCATCTCTGACCTTACTGTGGAAGTCAGAAATCATATAGAGGCTCTGAGACTAGTTCTAAGGAGTGTGGGACAGCTTCTGGATTCTTTGCACTGACCCCTCACCAACATGAGGGGCTGTGCGGGCTACAAAGCAGCAGCAGGGCCATGTCAGGCATCAGCTGCAGAGTTTACAACAGTCTGAGTTTAACTCCCAGGGCTCTGATTAGCAAAGAGGAGCAGGCGATTCTAATGACCCAAAACAGAGCAACACAAGATAGTGTCATATCTAGTCAACATCTATTTGGAAAATGGGGACAGAGAGAGAGAGAGAGAGAGGCAGGGCAAAAGAAGGAGAGGGAAGCAAAGACAGGAAAGAGCCTCTCCACTGTAGTGTGTAGTGCTAAATGCAATGTGCTAACTGTGTTCATGTTCTTTAGCACTAAAGTGATGTGCAAATGGAGCAGGTCTGTCAGGAATAGTTAATGCTAAACCATCCATAAACTATCCAATCCAAAACACACAGTCAAAGAAGAATACGAGGGACAGAAGCTTCTGTTTCAAACTCAAAATGGAGTGAGAACAGCCCTAAGGAGAAACATACATGATACATTTAACAAGGCAACAAGACAGCAATGTTGTTTGATGTTATTACATCAATTCAGCTCACAGTCCCCTCAAAACCATGCTACAGCATTAACAATGTCGAGTGTCGTAGGAAGACATATCATGATTTCTTTTTCAGTGCACTTACTACTTCAGTGGCTCTTATTATCTTTAGCTTTTATCATCATTTCAAGTACTTTGACCACTTAAAACTCCATGTGTGCCTCAAATCCTCCTAAGGCAAAAAGTAGGAAGTCCTCCTAAAGTGGTGCACAAATAAACACAGACCCTACTTTTACATAAGCAGTAGCTGTAGATCCTTTTCCAGGCTATGACTCCCAGCAAGGTGATGGGGCTTCAGCTGCTCCCTCTGCAGCACTGCTCATAACTCATAATGGAAGCATTATCACTGTCAATGACATTGTCATAAAATTGATGGCATTTCCATCACACACATACCGAATGGCATTGCCCAAGGCCATGCAAAATGTGTTTGTGCACACGGATGACTTTAGGAAGTGTTGATTTGTATATGTATCTGCACTCACTACAAATATTAGCATCTTAACAACTGCACATCATGCTGCATTATGCCACTCCATCTAATGCAAGTTCTAATGCATTTCCATGCCAAATTTTACCAAATAGATTTATCCACTAGGACTAGGAGTGGACATTTCTGAAATAAATTATATGTATTATGATATACATAATATCAAGTGCTACATATAAATGCTGCAAAAAATGTTCTTGTGCAAATTGCACCTGGTGCCATTATAAAAAGACATTGCCATTGTTTGGGACGATTTCACTCAAGCAGCAATCATGGTGTAGGTGAAGGAACTTGAATGGAAAAAGCCGCACAAAACCTTAAACAAATCTCTTTTTTAACTATAGTTAAAAAATATTCAACACTGAGAACGAAGCAAAACACATCTGTAATAAAATTTTAACAGTTCAATACAAAACGTTAACCTCAGATCAGATTAGCTTGTAATTATTATTATTTTTTAAGTTATAAAAAAAGATGTTGTGATATCTGCATAACTGTATTGTGACACAATTTACCATGAAATTATATCATCATACTGCCCAGCCTACTCTTAACAGGCAGTTAATTTTGCTTCCTTCATTAATTTACTCTGAATATCAAAATGCTTTTTTTCCATTTTAGTTAGCTACATTTTTTTTTTCCATTACATTTTCAACTATGTATCTCAATAGGCTGAGTGCATGCTCTCGCTCTTGCTGGTTTTACTGGTTGTGGAGTGCATGCCGTTATTTCTATTCCACACATGATTTCACATCTCGTTGGATTAGCAGTGCTTCTGCCTGAGTAGATGGCATCAGACAGCTAAGGCTGGAAAATCCCCAGTAGTCATTTGTACTAGCAGTCTGGGGTGTTTGAGCTAGCCTCCTCTGAGAGCCCTCCCTCATACGACACACACTGATGAGGCTGCAACATACTGTTGGCATCACACAAGAGCTGTGTTTTGAGGCTGGGAACAGAAAAGGTTTTTGAAGATTTTTTTTGGACATGCCTTGGAGGACTTTCAGATGAAACCAGAATAACAAGCAAATATCAAATGATTTTTATTTTGTAAAAGAAGAGGAATATTCATGAAACAAAGAAGGATTTGTGTACACATCACACCCCAAGTATTTCACAGTATAATAAACAGAAGACCACAGCTAATCGGTTTCCAATCTCATCAGCAAAATCATAATCATCTCAGAGATGTACAAATGTGTGTGTGTATTTACGCTCAAAAATAATGGGTCTTTTTTTTAAGTGATGGGTCTTTTTTTTTTCCACACTCAGGACTTCACATTTCATCTCACAAAGAGTCTTTTCTTTTCGCCAATCCCTTCAATTTTCACATTCCTAAACCAGCCTGCCTCTCTTTTGCTGCACAATCCTTTATCTTCAGCACACATGTATCTCCTTCTTCTTCTGTTATAGCTCAGGTCTTACTAAAATCCTTCCTTCTTTCTTTAGCCTCTCTCTGTATCTCGCTCATTTGCCCTCTCAGTTTGTCAGATTTCCCTAATTTCTGCCTTTCTTTCTAACCATCTGTTTGTAGCTGTATTTGCAGGTTCCCCAATTCACACACTTATTTCAGGAGGAGGTGTGGATCAGAGGGATGTATGGGAGAAGAAGGTGATTCAGTGTTATAAGGACATCACTGAGTGCCGGACTAGGAGAAAATGGAGGAGAAGACGCCAATTACTGAATAAGGTCTACTTACCTGTTCTTGATGATATTCACGCTCTCTTTCTCTCCAAAAGGCTTTACTTTGGTTAGACATGACAGGTTGACTTTGTGCATTAAAGACTACTCATGGATATAATCTGTGACTGGAAATGGGAACAGAAAATCAACACATTTTGTAATGGATCACGCACGGTTTTTGATTTTTTAATTGGTTCTGGAATAGAGAGTCTGCTGAATGACTACACACAAATGCAAATGTAAATGAACTAATGTTTGATATCTACCGAGACACTGGCTTTGGATCTGAATTTTCATTTCCTCTTTTTGTTTGTCTCCCCTGAACCACACTCCAATTCCTCACTACACTTTCAACACGCTGTACACTGCTGCGTCAGCTCCTTTAGTTCAAACTTCTGCATGTTTTTGAGAAAGTGCAGGTGTGTCAAATACTACTCTGCATCTCTCAAATTAATCTTTCACACGTTTATTTGTGCCATGGTGTGAGCAGAGCTTACGTTACTGAAAAGCCAGAATGCAAATGCAGTAGTCTACTGTTACAGCATAAATGGCTTTGATTGCTCTTTAATAGAAAGTTTTGCTTATATAGGCAAGATCAAGCATGCATGCTAAGTGAGCAGAAATAGTATTAAACTCTACAGAATCAGGCATTTCACTCCTGCTTCAGTGAGATTTACACAGCAACTAATTACTTATATTAGTGAGATCACTGACTGATACGGAATGAGTGCATACTGTATATTCCTTCATTCCTTCAGTAGTCATTATGTAAGTAAGGAATAAAACATGGGCCATGCTGTTAAAGGAAAATAATCCACCAGGGTAGCATGATTATTTGGATTATTTTCCAATAACAGCACATTCTGAAGTGTTTTATTCCTCAGCAATTTGCCAACGATTGCAATTTCTAATGTATTAAATAAATGACATGCTTTTCAGCTGTTTCTAGTTACATTTAATGTTGTGGAATGTCCTCAAGACAAGTTCATCCCTGTTATCAATTATAAGAGCTATAAACATTTGTTTCCTCACTAGCATTTTTGTTCTCGCTCTTGAAGTTAATAAGATGAAAAAATTTTTGTCATGTAACTCAAAAGCATAAACTCCTTTCCTGTAGTGGAAAACCTACAGACCATTACAATGTGCTGACACTGGAGACTCCTTCCATAAATGTTTTCCTTACAAAAAACTTCGATTATACGTTTTTCTTTGTTAAATAACAGCAGATTTTTATTCATTTATTATTAGGCTTAGATCATGTGGATGACCTGATACTATAGAAACTATAAGTTATAAGAATGAGGCAATAAATATAAAATGTAAATCATTTGAATTACAGCTGGCGCCACTGTCAGACCTTATTACTGCCAGATCTGATTTAAGAATTAAACAGTGCTGCGGTGTAAATGTTTTTGTTACTTACAAAAAGATGAAGAACAATCTTCAGGTGGCCATAAACATTATGAAAGCTCAAAAGAGATCTTCACAAGCATGGCCAGAGAATTAAAAGCAGAAGAAGGCTGTGTAAACAGCAGGGATAGCGTTTATGTTGCCTGCATTGGCTTTGTAAAATGTCCTGAGGTGTGCTGGGCGGTAGTGCATACTGACAGAAAGTCTCTCCCAGCCATAAAGGATTGCATTACTGTGATTCTTCTGAACAGTCATCCATCTGCAGTCGGACTTTGGCTTTGCACCAGGCCCACCACATTCATTACCATATAAGTTAATGCAATTATATGCAAATGACCCCATCCAGCAGCCATGTGTATGTATCAATTAGGGTGATAGTAAGTCGAGGGCGACATGAGATGTTATGGTAATTCCTAAGCGAATAGATTACACCTGAAAAGAACAGTGAGCGCATGAGAAAGCAGGCAAGTCAGCAAAAGACAGCGAGTCCACCACCCAGCCTTTCTTAGGGTTGGAAAAGCACTTTATCGATCCTTAATCCTGTACTGACTCATGCCAGCTCGATTTAGCCCTGCTTCTTATCATGATTTGGTAATGAGTCAATGAAAAAGAGCTAAATGACCTGCAATTGAATGGTTCCTTTTGGAATCATGACACATGAGAGGTGTCTTCATGCAGGAAGCACTGGAAATAGTGAGGCTGATGGGTAAGACTGGGTTGCTGCATTTGCTCTTACCTTCACCATTCCTTATAGTCTCCTCTTACTTTTTATACTACAGTACATACCTTGACAAGAGGTCCACTGTAGATTCCTGGTCATGAGAATTTACACTCAGATTCCTCTGAGGCACTGGCAGCACCAAGCAGCTGCACTGGAGCTAGCCTTGGAATATGCTCCCCATAGCACCCCTGAATTTTAAAGATCCTACTAAATTCATTTAAAAACATGTCTAAAGATGGCTTCAAAAACTTAAAATATTCATTTATTAATTCATCATCAGAAAGTGCTTTATCCTGGTCAGGCTCAGGGTGGATCCAGAGCTCATCCTGGCAACACTGGAAAGAAGGTGTGAATGTTTGTGGAAGGTGGCAGGGGAAAAAGGTGAACTCAGAGGAAACCCACACAGAATACAGAAGAACATGCAAAGCACACCCCCAGCTCAGAATCACACTGGGGACCCTGGAGCTGTGAAGCAGCAATGCTACCTACTGCGTCACCTTAGCCTAAATTTTTTTGTGATATTCTTTTACATTCTACCAGTTAAATAAACAGCAAGAGTTTGGTCTAGTGGTTCTCTGAGAAATAAAATGTCAACATTCTGGCAGCACATTTCTGGCACGTGGAAATCAATCTGAAACGTTCAGAGACGAACAAAAACACTGCCAATCAGTTCATTTTTTGTCAGAGACTGTCAGTTGGCATTTTATCAATAATGGGTGATCTGGATCACAGATAGGCTCTATTCCAACTGTTTTTCAAAACCTGTTTCACACTAATATGGTCTGTGTATTGGTGCCTGCTCTAAAGCTAAAAAACAACATTCCTGGTGCTGCCACTGAATTGAGGCGAGGTCTGTATGTTCAACCTCTAACTTAAAAAATGTCACGTAATCATGCTGTATACAAATAGTCTGGGAGGTTTGTGTGGGTGTGTTCGAGATCTATACTAAGTGGCTCACTGCCTATACAGCCTGGATGCAGTACCAGAGGGTGCTGTATGCCCGAGCTGTGGGGTGAAGCAGGATACTGAATCACAGCACAGATGGCATGGGCTCTAAATGGATGGAGCTGTAGCCCCACTGCGAGCGGTCACAGCAGGAAAGCCCCAGAGCAAACAGCTCGACCTCTGATTAAAAACCCAGCCTTGAAGCTGTAAAGCAACATCATTTTCACTGACTAAACACAGCCCAGTCAGCAGGTTTTAGAACGAATGCCCTTGTTTCACCTGCAGCTAAAATCATTGCTTTGTTGTCAAGGTTTTCATACCTGCTACTGGTTTTATAGGATTCTATGAGGACTTGATTACACACCAAATCACGCAGGATGACTGTAAATATGAGCCATGATATAACATGAAATTGCTGTGCTTTGCCAGTAAAGACATTTCTGTTTAATTACAAAAGATGCATGCGTCTAATTTTATTACAAAATATGCATACAGTGCTTCCTAAAAATCTAACAACCAACGTTTCATGTTTTGTTTCATGTTGTTCTGAGCATTCCAAATTATAAACATGCTGAGAATTCATGTGCGAAATCTACACATCCAGCTTCTCCAAGCTGTGGGGTCAGAGACTGAACACAGCGTATTGTCTGCTGGTAGAATTTCAGATCTGTGATGGCTTTGTGATCTGTTCTGCATCACTGCAAAAGCTTGCACGCTTTAGAAAGAAGGAGAAAGAGAGAGAGAGATGAAGCCGGGGGGGGGATACTGGGGGTATCCAGAGTCCCCTGGCTCACTGAGCAGCTAAGCTAGCGTGACAACACAAACACGGGCCACAGCCATTTTTCCTGAGGATAAAGCTCAGCAATGAAGCAAAGCCATAAACATGCATTCTCTTACTTTCATCTTTTTCCTCCATTCTTCTCCCATCACAATAAACCGTCTGCCTGTGGTGACTTGCGCTGTGGTCAAGGTGACCCAGAAGGCCCAGCACATAAAGTTCCTAATTTTCTTGTTAAACAGACAAACTCACTCATAAAGAACTTTTTCATTACCAGCCCGAAGGGATGTTAATTACACGGAGCTGCTGCCAGTGAAAGCCGGCATTAGCATTGTGCCCACTTGCTTAATGTCACGCCTCTGTGGGGTGTTTTTTTTTTTTCCTGTTTTAACTTCAAACAGTATTAAAAACTGAGTCAGTCACAAAAAGTGACTGAGTAGCTCAGTGAATTCAAGAGCCAGGTTATAAAGAGCTACAACAAGCAGCTATACCTCAACCCCTGTCCCACACTGACACACTGACAAGATTACACACTCCTATATGACAATGTGAGACCCTACAAAGCAGATGAATTGCTGTTCTTTACAAGTATAGCTTTTATTTCAGTTCCAATAAACTGATCAGTGTGTCTTTCTAATGATCAGACCAGTGCGATACAACATATAAGCAACACAGTTAGTGGCACTCAGTAAAGGAAAATTGCATTATCTTTCATTTCACACTCAATACTATGACGAATTGGTATCACGATTAATTTGTGCTAATGATATTTTGATAACTTATGAATGAGCAAAGCAAAAACAGGACGAAGACAAAATGAAATAAAATCTAGCATGTCGCACACGGACTGATCCGCAATTGCTTTTGGAGTACCACAGCAAATTATATGTTTAGAACAACTACTGCTGCTAATTTGTAATTAATTTGTTTCAGTATTTTAATAATTTCCATATATCAATGTTTTACTGTGACAAACAGTGAAAAACAGACATAAAATTAATACCTGGTCAGATCACTGGAATAAGATCATCTTATTTCATTACAGCTGTGCTTCCAGGGAACAAGAAGTAATAATTTATCAGATATCATTTTAACTGTGTTTAGGTATGGTATTTGTCTTTAAAAAACCAATAAAATCAGAGGTCATTCATTCATTCATTCATTTTTGGTAACCATTTTTTCCTGGTCAAGGTCATGGTTGATCCGAGAGCTTATCCACAGAACACTGAGGAATACACCCTGGACAGCCCATCACAGGGCACCAAGCACACCAACACACACCCACACCCACCCACACACACACACACACACACACACACACATTCACATCTTGGGCAATTCAGAGTCACCAATCCACCTACTAGCATGTTTTGGGTGGCAAGGAAGAAACTGGAGAACCCAAAGAAAACCCACACGGACATGGGAAGAACATCAAAACATCACATAAAAAACAAACTTTACCCATGGACCCTGGAATTGTGAGGCAGCAACACTGTTCGCTGCACCACTGTGCCGCCAACAGCTGTATTGCTGTCTGTAGTTTCTGCTTTTATCTTACTGCTTATTTATTTAAAGCACCACACACACGCTGTGTATATATGAACTGCCGTAATTAAGCAGTTGTCCAACCTTAGCATGTTACTTCATGCTTGCTGCCTTCCATTAGCTTTGGAGTTGCTCTGGCCAGCTGGATTTACACAGCCACTTATTTCCTCATTTCACCCAGCATCCCTACGGCACTCCAAAAATTTACACCCATGTCAGTTTTTATCTCACCAAGTTCCTCACAGGACAAACAAGATGGCTTTATATTACATTCCTTTGCAGGGGAAAACAATGTGTACCCTGTACGGCCAGGTGGACTGACAACAGTGATCATTAATCTTCTTATCCTTTGTTTACAGTGCACTCCAGGCAAGGAGATGATGTGATGGAAATGAGGGCTGTATTATGTTCTCTCAGGTTGCAGATGATCAGTCTATTCTAAGCTTTCTGGGTTTGCACTAAAACAGATATCATCCAGTCCATCTCTATGAATTCAGAAAAGACACCAGAGCACTAGATCTTAGCTGGATACACATATATTTAATAATAGTACTGGATAGGTTTTGATGTTATACAGGCTTTAATCAGTGAGTTTCATGCTCTACAATACAGTCATACAGTTTTCTACAATGCCCATGTGAAGTACAGATTCCATTATGTAAACGAGATGTACGGCTTAAGACCTCTGGGGCAAGGACAGTGACGACAAATCAAATTTACTATAGATCAGATGAAAGGATCAAAGAAAAGAGGAAGCTTACTGTTTTAATCCAATTTCTGCAAGACTGGATGTGAAAGAAGTAGGATTAATTAATCATTTTCAGTGCGAGTAGAGTGACATGCCACAGCTTGCATTTTGGATTAATTGATCTGGCTGCGTTTGAGATCCGCCACTAACTAAAGACACTCACTGCTTGCAAAAGGCTGATGTGGCACTGGGGATAAATGGGGCAAACCTCTACTACTGAAAAATGTAGTCTCAGAGAAAACTTGAGAAAACTTGATGGAAAGATTCACAGGGTATTTGATTAAGGATAGAAATGTGCATCGGGATTGGGATCCTACAGGACACAACAAAATGTTGTGCAAGCAGGAGATATTATTTTCATGTTGGTGCAAGTGAGTGGTCAGATATGAAGCTCAGGGGACAAACAAAGTCCATACTCCTGAACATGAATATACAGCGTTCATTCATGCATCCTTAGTAACTGCATGGTCAGGGTTGCAGTGGTTTTAATTAGGCTAATAGTATGTTCATATTTTGGGGAATTGAATATCAGGCAGGAACAAACAAAAACAATAACTCCACAAGCTGAATTAAAAAACAATTCCATGCACTCTCTGGAGTGATTTGAGGTAGAGGAACTGCTATACCCAGAATTCCCAGACCACGCTGACAGCGCTGGCATTTCTAGCTCTGGGGTTTTTTCCAACACTTCCAGGGGCACAGTTGTAGAGGGTCATATTAAAAAAAAAAATTCAGGGTTACGCCAGACCCATTTCGGGTTGAATTCCGAATACAGATACAGATGTTTGTAGCACTAAAGAAATACAGATAAAGATAGTGACATTACACACCTACCCTAAAAGCTTTTTAACCTTATACCTAATTGCTTTTGTATTTGTACTCTGTATTCTCAGCACTCTCTGCTGAATATCAAATGAGTTGTCACTTTGTCGCTTGAGATAACTGACTCCTTTAATTCATCACCAGAGGATTTTGCATTGCCTGAATGGGTTTATTTATTTCCGTGGATTGTCCCGTTTTCTGAGGTGCAACTGAACAGGATGTGTAATTATGGAGCCTGTAAGAACAATCAGTTCACATAATGAGGGCTTATCTAGCCAGGTCCTGCACATTGTGTAAATCCATTTGTTACAGAATTACAAAGGTAAATCCTGTGCATTACCAGTTCGGGCACTTCATTCCCTGCCTTAGCTTTACAGCAGCTAAATTACATGTTAAATACCTGTCTTACAACCTACAAATGATGAACATTAGCCATTGAAAATGGGTGAACCCTATTCCAAACCCTATTCACAAATAAGCCAAAAGATACTCAATTTAGGAGAGACCAGAGACTGAAGAAAGCAGACCAACCCGGATCTCTCTTCTGGACATATTCGGTAATGACCCACCAGATGTACCTTTCTATAGTCTTCCTCTGTCTTGGCTCTTTGGCTCTCTTGTGTTAGAGATGAATGATGCTGGAGCACTGATGTGCAGTTAATTTACAGCTGGGGCACAGAGCTGCTGTTTGGTATGAGCCAGGTAATAAAGACCTGCACAACTCCCACCAGATCCTCAGACAGAGGACACTAATAAGACAACATGCCTGTAGAATACTATGGCCTTGGCAGCCATAACTGTGAGAATCTCTTTATGCATGAGAAATATTAGCAAAGAGATCAGTGGCTCGCCCAGGGGCATACTTCAAGGGCATATCCAATTAGGACCAAGCTATTCGATTTGAGCAGTTTTGAGCATCTCTCCCGCCTCACAGTGAAGTGTTAACTTTCTATTAGTTATCCAGCATTTTCACTCACAGACTGTTCACACACAGTGAGGCTCACTTCAGGGTAAAGTGATGTGCAATCAGCTTGGACAAGCATATCAAATCAATTTGGTAATGCACCTGAGATCTGACAGCAGACAAACATGGCTGCAAAAGAAATTCTACAGGGAAACCCTTCGAGGTAAGCAGCGAATCCTGCATTTCATCAGCCCTCATTCAGCATGCCTCGACATTTCCAGGCCATTATTAGCGTCTCTGCATGTGTTCAGTGCCATGGTCGCCCGAGATTCAGGACAAAGTGACGTGATTTTCTCTGTCCCACCAGAGGGACACCCTTACACCTTTTGTAGATTACTCAGCTCACCATAGACACACAGCTCAAGAGCAGGATCTGAGCTGCGTTTACCATTTAACCCCAGCTCTCCAGATCGGCTCATTCCTGCCAGCCCTGGGAGCCATGCTCATTTCAGAAGGGAAATTGAAAGGACTGTAAACAGAGGGTGCCTAATGCTCAAAAATCCTATTAAGTTCTCCCCTTTCCCACTAGCTCTCTTGCTCCCTCAGATAGCAAATCTTAATTTCTCTCCAGAGACATACCCAGGCTAGCGCTTCAAGGTTTGCCTCTTCACAGGGCATAAGCTAAGCAGTTAAAACAGTCCTACTGCAAACAGCCTTATCGAGTAAGCATGATTTATCCATAATCGCCCGGTATTTAACTCATAGGACTATAGTAGATATCCCAGCGGCATAAGAAGGCAGCAAGGTGTGACATGGTTAGTGTGTTGTGAATAAGCCATAGAGTAAAGCTAAAAAATAAGCACAATATATACACACACATGCTGCTGGCAAAGGCAGGCCTTTTCAGAATCACAATCTCTTCGTTTGCCAAATGGAACAAACACACAGGAATCTGGCGACTCAGTATATGAACACTGAACATACATACAAAACCATTCACTCATCTTCAGTAAACTCGTTATCCTGGTCAGGGTTATGGCATATCTGGAGCCTACTGGACAACAGGCGGGAATACACTCTGAATGGGGTGCCAGTCCCACTCATTCACACTCTCATTCACACCTAGGGGTAATTTAGCATTGCCAGTCCACCTACCAGCATGTTTTTGGGACACAAGATAAAAACCCACATGACAGGGAGACAGGGAGATCTGTGAAAATCTGCACAGACAGTAACCTGAGCTCAAGATTGAAGCAGGAACCATGGAGCCGGGAGGTGCTTCCATATAATAAAACACATCCTATCAATGTGATGTCACATACCCATTAATGATGACTATACAAAAAGTGCAAACCACACACACACACACACACACACACACACAAACCAAAGCTAAAGTATCATAATGCTGCAGAGTGACAGTTGAGTATAACACGACTGATAAGCAGCAAGGAATTGGCTTACTGCACATTGTAAGCAAACTGTAAGTAAGCATCAGCGTTAGGACAACACAGTAACAAGTGATAAGTACAAGGGCCTGGCTTATTGTGCATTTTAAATAAGTAAATAAGCATATTGCACATAAATATGAAGTGCAATATGCTTTCATAATTACAATGTGCATAATGGAATGACACAGCTGAAGGCACTGCAAATAAAAACAGAAGAATGTTGTAGTACACTCTTGGCAGAACATAACAGGGGGGAAAAGGGGGATATCAGTTTCTATTTGTATTCACATTCTGTCCGATAGTCCTTGCCATTCCCTGCTATCATATCCTAATTCTCTGCTTCCTGATAAACCGTGTATCAGTGGCCTCCAAACATGGAGACTGTCAGGGGCCACTGGCTTTAATTAAACCCAATGGGGAAAATAGTTATTACTGCATGACTACTATGATAGTGGATAGGGATCTGCGTGAGGAGAATGATCATCATGGGTTATGGAGCCTTGGCGGTCCTTGTTACATATCCAAATCATTTTGCAATTCTGAGGCAGAACATTCCATCTCTGTGTGTGTGTGTGTGGGTGTGTGTATACATACATGAGTCAACATCAGTCCCATGTCTTCCTAAGCACTGGGCTTTATTTAAAAAGAAGTAGCCTTTCAGCCTCTCCTGCTATTGCCTTTCATAGTAATTGACCTTTCAAGTAATGGAGTTTTGATTCTCAATTCCCAGAAGGTATGCTTCTTTCCCAGCAAGCCTCTGTATCTAACTGCAGTGTGTCATGTTTTATTGCTGAAAAGCTTATGTGCTTGTTTATCTATCTCATTATCTATCTTGTCATAGTCTCATTAGCATTCAATCTCTAATCATCTCTTTTCTTCTCTTCCACTAAATAATGTATGACTGACTACCACATAATCACAATTACTCACTTGGCACTTTGTTTTGATTTTGCTTTCTTGTTAAGAGCAATTCCAAGCAGGTGCATCAGATTAAGAGTGTTTCTCATTAAGAGCGGTTCTAAGCATGTCTCTCACATCTCTCAGCATCATGCCTCCTTCTGGGCAAAGCCAATGTCTTTGATCAGCACATTGATTTGTCAAGGTAAAGACCAGTTTTCTAATAAATACTGTATAACACTGGGCTCTGGAAGTATCACGGGGTGCCCATGATGGGAACATGTAGTGTAATAGATCCATCATCAGGACATGTTGTGTGTATTAGTGTGTGTGTATGTGCACTAGTGTGTAGGTTTGTGTTTGAGTGCATGCAGTATCAGCACACACTGCCGGCCTTACAGATTTGGTGAACATATGTATTTGGAAATGCAAACAGGAACTGAAGCCTGCATGCTTGATTACGGCTGATGAATTATGCACGACAGGCATATCAAGGTTGATTTGCATTGAGTCGCACATTCCTAATGAAGTGCCCGTGCCCATGCCAGTGGAACCCTGTCCATTTTGACAGCAGCCTCTCTCTATGGACCGGCATGGTCCCAGAATACTCCATGTTGTGGGAAAACAAACACACGTGAAAGACACACATGCTGCCTGTTAACGGGTATCAGTATCAGTATTCTATCGGTAGCCTATAATCTACAATCTAAAGCAAAAGCTGATTTTAAACAGTCTGCAAGCGTGGCAAAATTAAGAAAGGTCCGAATCAGACACCAGTCCCAGTTTATCCGCTCACACAGATTGCAGGCACACGGTGTGAAACAGACTGGTGGAATGAGAATGCTGGGTAAACTTACCATGCAGAAGATCAGGGGTGGTGTGAGGTAAGGTGTGGGTGCGTAACAGCTGCCAATCAAAATCATCTTCCTCTCCCTGGCTGAACTCACACAGACTGGGGTCAGAGTCCTCATCAAATGTACAGCCTGCTGCTAGAGAGCGAGAGAGAGAGAGAGAAAGAAAGAAAGAATGAATCAGTCTCCATCCATGACCCACAGTCACTAAATAAATTCATAAATGGTGGGAACACTACTTTATGACTGAGGTTTCTATCTCATGCAATTCAACTTTTTATTCAGCTAAGACTGTTCCAAGATCTTTATTATTCATTTGGTTTTCATTTAAAAAAACAAGCTCTTGTGAACAGAATGTGCATTACAACATGAAAGACATCCTTCTGGGGGTCTGTCTTACTGCAGGGCTGCAGCACAGATGTCAAATTCAGCAGCAATATGTGTCTTATTTTTGGTTAGATTTCATCAGACTATCCGTCTGACGTCACTCTGTGGCTGCCGTGCGAGAGGTCGCAGGCTGAATTCAACATTCAGACTGAAGAATTTTATTGTCAAGAACTTTGCTTCCTTGTACTATGAAATTCTTAGTTTGCACTTTCCACAGCAGCAGAAAATAAAGGACAGACAAATAAAATAACAACAATATTTAAACATTGTGCAACAGTGAAAAAAGAGAACTATATGGCATATACATAGATAATATAAAAACTATCATTCAGAGGCATTAAGTGATAGTATAGCATGGTAAGATATTATCTGATATACACTGATTATATCAGATATAATATAGATTAACATGTCTCTTCAGAATACCCACACTCAAATCATCGAGTAATGTAAATATAATACACAAAGAGCTGCTAAAGCACAGCAAATAGCTCATTTCTGTTGATAATCCTATGCAGATCTGACCTCAGGGCATGAAAAGGACCTTACACTCAGCTGCCTCCACGGCCCACTGCATCGTGTACACTCCTGCACTTTAACCCACTCAACAACACACAAAACTGTACGATACTATTTATAAATATTTACATTACTGTAAAGCTATAGATACTGTAGTACTGAAAAAAGCGTAGAAGTGACTGAATTGTTACGGAAAAAAACAATTCAGACCTTCATTTTCTGGTACCTAATCAGTGGATATATCTGACTGCAATTTGTTCCAAATAAATTAGGAATAAAACACAACGGGGTGTGCTGTAATAGGAAAATAATCAACGACTGGGTGCTATGATACAGGCTGACATAGAGTTACCACCACAAAGTTTTTCTATAACATCATGTCCGAAAGTGTTTTATTTCTACATACCAACAATGTCCTTACAGAAACCTTCACCATATCAACAAGCACACAGTATATTTTTCTTTGTTAAATAACAACAATACATTTTTAATCTTAGATTACGTGGCATGTCGACTATACAAGTCTCGGTGAGTTAGTTATTACTATAGAAACTATAACGTATTACTCGCAGAAATAAAGGTACCAAACTGTACACTGGGATCGTGCCATCAAGAGTACAGCTTTTGTATCTTTAGGTGCATGTGGTGTACCTTTAATTAGCTTTTAGAGCAAAGCTTTAAAGATATATTGGTGGTACTTAAGTTCTGATTATGTAAATTAATTTTTAAAGGTATAAAGATACATACTAAAGGTACAAAAGATGTACCCTTGGTGGTACCATCCCAGTGAAAGGGAAAAGTACAGTTTAAAGCCAGCAGTACTGTTAGAGCTGTGCTGTTACAGAAAACTAGTCAACACCTGCGGACCAATCAGATTTGACAATTCAATAGCACCGTGGTATAATTACATTTAAGATGTAATTATGTATCAGCATTAAAAGATTACATTACTTTAAAGGATGTATCAGCAACAACTTGAGTGAAAAATAAAAGATTAGAGAATATTTACATTAATTTGATAAATGAAATGAATGAATTTCTTAGTATTTGGCATGTCTCCCTTATGCTTTAATGAGAGTTTGCACTCGAGCTGGCATGGACTCCATGGGAGCGTCGTCTGAACACATTCTTCAGTGCATGGGATAAACCTCAAGGAATATCTGACTTTATTGCTTAAACAGTGACCAGC
Source organism: Pangasius sanitwongsei (assembly GCA_037576675.1). Classification (NCBI taxonomy): domain Eukaryota; kingdom Metazoa; phylum Chordata; class Actinopteri; order Siluriformes; family Pangasiidae; genus Pangasius; species Pangasius sanitwongsei. The sequence continues at coordinate 935,724 of CM075003.1, read as the reverse complement.
AAATCCACAGAATCTTGAATATTGAATATTTCCTTTTCTTTGTATTAATTTTTCATGTGACTGCGCAGACTTTGGCCTCCACTGTAAGTCATACGTAATATCAGTATAAACTCTTCAACTATGATCATTCCCACAGTCATAACATCAAGACCCTCACTGCTAACTATCTGATTACTGCCACATTTGGACAATACGAAATTGTTTACATTAGATGCCTGTAACAGCATTTTTAGCTACGCTTTGACAGACAACTAGTGTAACTGCGAAATAGCTTCATGTCAGATTGAGTTTAACGCGGCGTTTAACAGAAACTGAGTTTTTGAGTGTTTCAACACTTCCTAATCAAGTTTCCCATCCATCACTAAAACACATTGTCAAGTTACTGCAGTTCCTTCTACATAAATATGCCATGTATATTTCAGATTCAAAAGCAATAAAACCCACCGTGATGTGTATTTCACACCACAAACCAAAAGGCAGTGTATTTTTACATGGCTGCTAGTCGTTTCTCACCGATGTGCACTTTCACAAATAGCTCTTCAGCTAGAAGAACTTCAGTAGTACCATCATACACCTGTGTTTTCCTCTTCTATCACAAGCAGTTACTCATATACAGTAAATTATCTAATCCACTAGTTACCCCTTAAATAATCATTCACTCATTCACTCATTCCTGTTCCATAACCATTATATCCTGGTCTGGACCTGGAGCCTGTCACGGGAACACAGGGTATGGCAGGAATACACCCTGGATGGAAAACTAGTCCATCGCAGGGCATCATGCACACACACGCACGCACACACACACACACACACTTTCACACCTGGGGCAAATTAGAGTCACCAAATAAAAGAAAAACCGGAGAGAAAATGGAAAAACACAGATTATAATGCAAGCTCGGATCAAACCAGGGACCCTGAAGTTATGAGACGGCAACATTCTCCTTTACGCCACTGTACTGCAACATCATTATTTGATATTTATACATTTGCATCTCTATACCTGAAAAATAAAAACCCGAATGTGGGATAAAAGGTATATAGATATTCACGGGGTCCAAGAATTTATGCATTGTAATTGCCAGGAGTAAAATCCATCCTGTTCCACACGTCTGGGCCACATTTGTCAATCTGGATATGAACAAATGTATTCATAAATCATCTGCAGGAGCATCTACACAATAAATTTTGTATTCATGAAAATCCTATTAGTTCAGAAAATGTTCATATCCTACAAGAGCTCCAGAGCTTGTGTAAATTTATGTATAAAGTTCATTATAGAGTTCAGTAATGATTAGCTTCAAATCATATAATTGGTCCACAAGGACAGGAATATCTGACAGTTTTGATCTTGTGGGGACACAAAAGAGCCAGAAGGTTTCCTTCTGGTTACTGATGTTAAGGGTAAGGATTTAGATGTAGATTTAGATTAGGATTTAGATTTAGGTGTAGGCATCGCATTACTTAGCTGCTTTAATACTTACATTAATAGAAGTCCTTACAAGGATAGTAAGACAATCAAGTATATGTGTGTGAAAGAGATAGAGAGAGAATGACCTGTAGCTGTATGTTTAAATTATGACCCTCTCTATGGCCTTGTAACATAAATGCACAGCAGAGATGTCAAAGGTCAGATGTTACCTAGCGCAGGGAATATGTTTAAATGATGACAAACACTGACACGAAGAGTCTAGGAATACAAAACGAAGGCACGCTTTTCTATGCCCTAACAAGGCAATCTTTTTAATAAAAAAGCAATCTTGTTAACCAAACATGAATGTAGCCCATGTTTCATCTTCAACTTTTTCCTCTCTAACAGTCCATGATGTCAAGCATTACCCTCTCCAAGAAATAATTACATTTTAATTTGGCTCAGCTACAATACAGCTCATGGTGCAACATCAGATTTGAGATTCTGCCAAGGTTAAGAAGGCTCCTGGCTAAAGAGTGCCGAGGCTTTTGGGAGCTATAGCTCACAGTTCACTTCTATTTTATTATTATTATAAAATACAGTTAGTTTAAGATTCAGACCTTTTGTCTTGACTTTAATATCAAAACTACATCAGGAAAATTTGGATAAATATCTGCCCTTTCTTCAAGCTCATGTGTTTATTCATTTCTCCATAACAGACATCACAGTGTTTGGCTAAAGACACATCAGGGGAAATTTTATACACGTAGTTGCCAGTTTAACACATATACTAATCTAGTAACTCCGGCAGTGTCAGCATCACTGAATAAAAGAGTAGGGAAAGTAAATTTTAATATCTAAAATTTAGAGAACTGAACCCTGAACCCACAGGCTAAGATACACATCTAAGAACATGTCCATGCCTCTACAGGGAATCGTCTGTTAAATAAATCTACAGCACAAAATACAGCCAGCAAAATAAATTCCGGGGTCTTGTAGATAGGCCAGAAAAGCTAGCGGGGCAGGAATACTAAGAGAGGAGCAGCATGAGATAAGTAGAACGTTGTCTGAGAATCAAGACTACTCTTCTATCATCTACTGAATCATCTACTGAGGTAGCATGTAGCAAGGTGGTGATTTGTTAAACAGCTCTGGGTTATCTCTACCTCGCCAGGTGATGTTTAAAGTGTGTCCTGCCCAAATATACATATTTCCTATTTCATGTTTTATCTTAGGCTCCTGCTTACTGCTTTCATTACAAAGACTATTTTCCTCAAAATGTGGCTCCTCAAATTAGTTTCTGCTCCCAAAAAAGATTTACTTCTGCTTTGGCATTTAACTGAGTGCCTGCATTGAACACTGCGATTTACATGTAGCATTGTTAGTGAATCCCTGATAATCCCAGATTTACATAGGATTTATTCAGTTTTCTTCAGTTCAGTTGTATATTATTCCATAAACTTTCTTCAATAAGCACTTCGCCACGAGTAAGGATGCTTGAGAGACCCAGCGCAGCACCTCTGAGTTATTCTATGCTGATTTCCCGTTCCTGTTCTCATCCTTACACGCACTTACACTCCAAATATTAATGCCTTGTTAATTATCATTTTCACTACTACACTTAATTTGCATACAAGGGATACAAGTGCTGCTGCTCATTAAAAAAAGACCTCAAAAGCATGTGAATGATTTCTTATTACCAAGCCCCCTATGATAGCTCTCTTGCTGAGATCACCTGCTCCCGTCTGACTGAGAGGCTCTTTTTTTAACCTGTCTCATGTAATTCATGATGGATGGAATAAATTACAGTGTCTAAGAGACAAGGAGGAAATAAACTTCGAGAACATTCCACTTGCACCAGAATAATGTGAGGGTTGGGCAGGATACCTCCATACTCCTCTTTCTTTCCTCCATTTCCTTTAGTTCCTAGTGCAATCACACATTACTTCACTGGCGAAACATACAGCTGGAAGGAAGTGACACTGCCTCTGGATAGCACCAGAACGTGTCTCATTAGAATTGCTACACACAGGCCGAGCCAAGAGGCGCAAACAGACGAGCTCTGTTAGCCCTGGGATGAGTGTGTCTCATTGTTCTCTCATCATACAGGTTTCTCTTTCAAAACATGCCAAGTGGGTAATACTGCAATGTTAAACAAAGCTATTACAAAAATGTGCTGTGCAGTTTTTGTGTATTCACCTTGCTAGCTTTGAGTGAAGGTAAGCAACACGTGAGGGAGAAATCGGAGGAGCCCAGGAGAGCTCATCCCTGTATGAAAAGGCTGTTTGGGTTTTGGGGGAAGAGCAGCAGTCAGTATGCAGGCAGACTGCTGGAATACTAAGTGAGAGGATGTGAGGCTGAAAAGACAGCGGCTCAAGTCCAGAGAGAGGCAAGCTCTCCAACACACCTGCTGCTGGAGCTCAAGTTCAGGCCCAGAAACCTTTCCTTGGCTCTGAGCTTCTAAGCCTACGGAGACTGCATCAGAAACAACCAACATAAGGCATGCTTCCATCCAAAGTAATAATGCTCTAAAAAGAAATCGGACAGTGCCAGAAAATGGAATGCATGCATGGGTGAAAATGGTTCAGGGCTGCCAGACTGAATATCCAAAACTGTTGTTTAGACCCCACCACAGTTTTCAGCAATTCGGCCCAGAAATGTGACTGTAAAGAATTACATCTATTAGCAACTGTAAAGCCATTTGTTCAGCCCAAGATGATTACAATAGACAAGAGCGATCCTGCCTACAGTGGCAACAGGGAACAAACTGCTGGAACATTTTAAACGTTTTGTTTATGATAACTGCAAGAGAGCAAAAGAAAGATTTTCTAATTCTCACTACCACTCAAAAGGATATTTGTAATTACTGTATTTTGATACAATGCAATGTTACTTTTGGCCATTTTCAGGCTTCCAGGCTAGCATAAAAAAAATAAAATTATGTAACAGCACAAATTATTGATTGAATGATTTTTCTCCCCCTTTTTTGGAACAGACAATGTTAATGCAAAACTTTAAACAACCTCATGCTCCTTATATGAGGGAACATTGCTTTATAACATAGCTGATGTGTTGATGAATGCATACTATATCTTAGTGAATATGTTTTTCTTGATTTTAAAGACACTTTGAAATAAAACCTTATGCTTCATGCTTAAAATGTGTTTCTAAGAAAGTTATAAATGATATATTAATTTATTTCCAAAACAAACAAAACATAATTTTCAGTGCCCTACCAAAAGGTAGGTTTAATTTAGAAGAAACAAAGGAAATCAATAAGGAGAAAATTAAGCAGGTGCTTAAAGTCAGGATAAATGAAATCATGCAGGATTATAGAAAACTGTTAAAAATAAACACCTTGGAAATGTGGAGGGGCCTGAAGAACATCACTGGTTACACCCAGCCCAGTCACAAATCAGTACACAGAGCTGTACATGGGTGAACGAGTTAAACCAGCTTTCACAGTGGCTTCCTACCCACTCATCGTCTTCTAGTCATGACCATATGTTCCTGGATATTCTAAGCTGCCTCATCCTCCCTTGATGCAACCACCAACTCACACCAGCTCCTAAAACCTGCTGCTATGCTCCCAAGTTCCTAGCACATATTAGCATGTGATTAGGCGCCACTGCATTTGCTTAAATACACTGGTATCAAGAGCCTATGTCTATCTTGCTGCCACTGCAATCTAATACACTTCATACACCAAGTGAGGGAGGAGACGAGGACACTCAGACAAGGCAAAGCTGCAGGCCCTAATGCCAGCAAGCCAAAGGTGCTGAAGCTGTGTACTTCAACTTCTGCTGTCACATGTCATGTGGAAAATTTCCTGTGTGACTGAAGTCACAAAGCAACGGCCAAATAAAAGCCTTAAATGACACCATACAGAAAGCAATCTAGATAGTCTAGATGGTCACTTGATGGAATTAGTGTGGACGATGCTGTTATCTATGTGCTGAAAAGATATTTGGGAAAAAAAAAACAGGCAGCACTGTGCGGATTATGTTACTTAAGTTCTCCAGTGAATTCAACACTATACAGCCTGTGTTGATAGATCAGCTCTGGCTCTCTCCATCATATCATGAGTTTTTGTGTCTTCATGGCTGTATCAGACATAGCTGTGAGCCAGGGGAACCAAACTGTCTACCTCCAATTTTAGATTAAACTCTGATTCCTGACATATGCAGAGATTTCTGATAAGACATCCACAGTGGGTTGTGAAATACTGTATGATTCCAGAGTCGTGGTGAAAGACTTGTTAAATGGTAGAACAAGCCGCAGTTAAACTAAAGCCTGTTTTACACTGTGTGATTTCAGCAGTCTTTTATGATTATTACTTGTCACACTGTACAATAAGATCTATAACAGACTGTGTGATAGCATGTGTTCTCCATGTCAGATTACATGATAAGGTCACATAAACAGAAACAAGCCCTTGGCATTAAAATGTTATGCCTAGAGAAAACACATATTAAAGGCTGAAGAAGAAGAGTTTGGAGTCATCTGTGGCTGGATAAAAGATTACAACCTGGAAGGTTTTTATGGATTTTAAGGATTGTTTTTCTGTCTATTAGCATGCATCATAGCATTGCAACTCGCTGCAGGAAGGAGCAGGCATGTAGGCTGGTAACGTTATATTAGTTAATATGAGCATGTTAGTATTTTTGTTGTAGTATTTTGTTAGTCATCATATCTCGTCCTCTTATCTGTGATGTACTTTGTGGCAGTGGTCATACAGTGAGATCTTAATAAAAAAAAATTTCTGACACTGCTAGACACAGTGGCACACCACATAATGTGTTCTAAGACACATGACCGAAGAATTATTTTAGGGTGTGTGATACGTCTGTGCGACAGGGTGGCTTCAGGAGGTGTATGTTCCCTGTGTCCCCTGCAACTATCGATGGCATGGATATAGAGGTGCAGTGAAATTGTACAAAATGCACCAGAACCACCTCCATCTCCTGAAGAGATTAAGGTCTGTCATAGCTAATCCATGCTGGAGTGTACTGGGGTAATATCATTAGCAAGGTGCCACAAACAATCTCAATAAACCCATCTGTTGTAGGAGTCAAACTGGATTTGTTGATGGCAGCAGCAGAAAGGCAGACACTTAATAAGTTTCTAGTCATTATGGCCAATAACCTCTATCCTTTGCATGACATTTTGGTTAAATATACCTGCACTTTCAGTAATAAACTAAAACATCTGTACTGTGCTTTGGTGCCATGGTGTTTCCTACCAAGGCAGTTAGGCTTGATAGCAAGTCATCCTAATGTCAGGGAAGCACTGATCTATCTGTCTCAGAATAGCACAGCGTTAACTCGCACTATTCCCTGTATTATTTTAATTCATTAGTGGCACTCACATTAAGTTTCACTATCAACTACTCCATGATGCATGCAGCCATCATTTGCACTCTTTTATGTAGTCAAAAGTCTAAACTGAAAATTATTCTGTTTGTTTGTCATTAAGGCTACTAGGTTTTGAGCTGCTCAAATTATTATTAATATTATTATTATTATTATTATTATACTATGTAAAAAATAGTCTAAATCAGGTAAAAACTCTTCTGTGAGTAAGTGTGTAAAATGTTTTGCCTTTTAACAATGTGTAAAGCAATAATATATGTATACCCTGAATGCAGTATATCACTTTTTATATAAAGACTCATATTCCCACTTTACACACTTAATGTCCTCCAATGTTGTGAGAAGTAGTTTGGCAAAAATCCCAAATATACCACTGAGCCCAAATATAGTTGTTCAGCCAAGACATTTTTGCTAACATACTGCTAACAAACAAGGGAAGCTTACAGCTACCAGTTTAGCATTATGCATGTTGATTTGCTATGCAATGAAATTCATTTGATTACATCATGCTAATTATGTAAAGAATAAAACATGACGGGGCTTAATGTTATAGAATTATAATTAATGATTGGGTGGTGTGATGTGGACCAAAGTTGTATACTTTCTAATAACTGAATGTCCCAAAGCGTTTTATTCCTCTTCTACCACAGCAATTTGCCAACATATGCAAGTCTTTAATTAATGAATTAATGAACAACACTTCATACTTCTTATTTGTTTCTAATTACATTTACATATATATGTTGTGGAAATTTCTCTCTCTTGACAAAAAAAAAAAAATGCAGCTAACAAGAAACCGCAAAGCCCTCAGTCCTGAAGTCATTCTTGTGTTGGGAAACCTCAAGTTACAGCTTTACCGTTGACTGTTACAAAGTACTGGCACTGGAGACTCTTTTGAAAAAATGCTGAACATCTCATCACAGAACGCTTCTACAACATTTTTTAATGCATTTATGTGAATCATTGCTGTGGAAATGATAACATATTAGAACAACACATGATAAACCTTGAAGCTTGAACTACTGCCCAAGCCACACTGTTACAGGAATTTAATCCACACTTCTAACCAAGCTATAAGTGATATTTAATAACTATCTACCTGTCACAGAGGAAAGAAAATAAAACTTCACAATGTGAAATGTATTACTACTTTGTGTAAGTTTGCATTTTGTGTGTGTATGTGTGTATTAGCAGCAGGGGCAGGAGACTACAGCAATCAGCATTCGGGTGTGAGCAGCAGCCATGGCAGCACCAGCCTGTTGAACAGAGAATGCCTCATGGTCTTTCACCCTCAAATGGAGCTAATTAAAGCCAGTGTGGAAAAGGAAATTTGTGGTGGTGCAATGGAGCTGAAACAACAGCTCATCCCATATCACCTCACACTGAGTCAGAAGGACAGTATAAATGCAGTGGAGCAGAATTCTGGAGCAAGACTGGTGGTTTATGTGGGACAATTTAGAGCCCTAATATCTCACAAATAAATAAATAAATAAGTAAATAATCCACACTACAGCTGATATACAAAATCAGCTAGTACCTCATTTTATATGACACTAAAAACATCTGGATTAAAGTGTTCACAGCACTACCACTGCCTGTCTTTCCTCGGATGGGCCACCTAGCCCAGAATCTCACGCTTGACATATTTGGCATGGATGTTTGACTGCCTCCAGTAAAAATATGTCCAGACTGAATCTGTTTTAATTAGCTTCCTCTCTTCGTCTTTGGGCCCTGCAGTTAAGTGGTGCTCCAGCGGTGGAGGGCCAATCCGCTATCAGCATGGAAACAGATTTACTTGATGAGTCGGAATTACAAAAGCCAGTTAGCCCGCAGGCGATGCAGCCTACACATACACGCAGCATGCACATTCGCATACACATACACATTTCTACACTTTTCTGTGTGGAAGCTTAAGGGACAAAGACTGCTCATGCTGAATGCTAACGCTTCATATCCACTGCACTGTCTTGAGGAATGTTCATCATGCACAAGTGTCTCATGTAGGAGTCAAGGGAAAGGCTATGCTACTAAATACGTAGCTAGCTAACTAACATAGCTAGTATTAAGATAACTATGCACGTTACATTAGCTAGCTTGAAAAACACATGTATAAATGGTTCACTTACATTTGTACATGCAGTCCTTGAGCTAGCTAATATAACATGTATAGTTATATTATCTTAGCTATGTTAGTTAGCTAGCTAGGTATTTAGTAGCATAGCTAACTAACATATCTAGTATTAGGATAAGATAACTATGCATGTTACATTAGCTAGCTTGAGAAACACATGCACAAACATTCGTAGATGTAGTCCTCAGAACTCAACTTCTTCCAAATGAGTTAGCTTTTGTTTTCTGAGTATGCAAATGCTCTCTAAAATGCTGTCTACAAAGGCAGGAATGCAAGTGTACTGAAGATGTGTATTTTGAACATGATGATATATAATTCCAAGGTTACAGCTATTTCACTGTCTGTACGCATTAGCACTGAGCATCACAATTCTGATTTGTATTTAATGCATGTTTGTGTCTTGATGTGTGTGCATTCCCTATAGCTTGTGTGTGTGTGTGCTTCTTCTTACTTCAAATGCAAGCACTGTGAGCGAGTCTCAGGAAAAGCCCTTAGATTTCCAAACAGAACCCCTGAGATGGACAGCTGGAGAGTTGAGAGGAAGCAGTCTGGAGTCACACATATCTGTTTGCATATGCTCTGTCAGCTCAGAAGCAGTCAAAGTGAAACCAAATATGCAAACATGATCTCCACTTGCTCCGTCTCCAAACTCCAGAATCGCTCTGAATCCTCACAGCAACACAACACACTCAAGGTATCACAAAGACAGAGACATGGATAGAGCTGGAAATATGAAAGAGAAAAAAAAAAGAAGACTGCAACGAAGGAGAGAATGCCAAAGCACAGTGAGAGGGAGTCACTGTTATGTAAAGCATTGTCACTAGCTTTAGATACTATGCTAGAAGTGAACTTAGTCTGGGGATTAACACTGAGAACCAGACCAACACATGAATTGGTTAAATGCTATTCAGCACTGTACAGCATCATACAGCACCACAGTACAAATGCTAGTGATCCATTCAATTATACAGCCTCTGCGACTCAGTAAATCTTTCTTGCTCTGTTGAACTGGAGAAATTTCACCCATGCTGAACTGAATAAAGAATCTTCAGCCACATTTTTGGTGATAATACAAACTATAGCTGGCCTTGCTGCACCCACACAGACACATAGAAGATGTCTAAACAATACAAATATTATTCAGTGGCAAATATTATGCCACTGTATCTCTGCTCCTTGGCCAGGCTCTTATTGGAAAACTATGTGGTCTGTGTGGTAAAATAAAGGTTAATTGAAAAAAAAAAGGGGGGGAAGTAAGTATTGGTTCTTGATAAGCTTCACCAGAACAGCCACTTAAAGGTCCCTAAAAGAGACAGAGGCTGCGAAGGACACAGCTAAATGCCATCTATGAGTCAATCGAATAGAGAGAAGGACTATAGCAGCCATGTCAAGTCAAGTGCTATACACTTACTAAAAAAGCTCTTTTAATGCATTTTGCCACACAAGCACTCACATCTTTTTGAAGAGCCATTTCCAACCCTTCTAATTCATTATGACCAAAGAGAGAGGCACCTGCAACCTCAATTTGTTGGAAATGTTCATTTGAAATGATATTAAAGAGAGAGAAATTTCTCACTTTTATGGGTTAGGACATATTATCAAGCATTTCGCTATGTTTAATGTACGATTCATGTGCAATAGAAGGATATTTGCATGGATGTGATACATTTTGTGTGCTTCTCTGGTTTATGTCCCTTGAAATAAGTTGCTTTATTACATTGTTTAGAGAGATTCTCCTAATAATCAGAGCAGCACAGAAAATAGAAAAATGTGCCATGAATCACTAGGCATATTTTATATCTAACCACTAATGATAGTGCATTTGCTCCTAGATAGAACTTTGGTACATATCTAAATTTGCATGCACAATATTTATATAAAAAAAAGAGACTTGTTAGAAAATGAGCTGGAATAGTGGAAAGAAGTCATCTGCATAGTAATGAGGAAGAAAGGTGGCACTAATATGACACAACAGTCTGCCGATTAAGGTGCAGGCATTCCTCCCTGCCAACACAACGTGGTAAGCCAGCTCTGTCACACATTTTGATATGCCAGTCAGGCTACAGAGAGAGATTGAATGTGATTAAATTAGTCTATGAAACAGGAAAAGGCAAGCAAAGTGAAAGACAAGGAGGTAGAAAAAAATAAAGCATAAGAAGAGTGAAAAAGTGACATAGAGAAAATAGATACAGCTACTAAATGTCATGCAGGCAGCAGGGGGCAGTGTTCGAGGTCTTCTTTGCCCACCATAGAAAGAGCAGAGGGCAAAATGCAGTGCCATCCCGCTGTTCAAAAGCTAATTAGAAGTGCCTCTGGTGAGAGCAGAAACACCTATGGTATGGGCTCACGGCACACTTCCCAACTTCAAAGGAGCCTTGTTGGAGAGTCAGCTTTCCACTGATGCTGACAAACAGGGCAGCAAAGCTTGTCTCTCCCTTATGGTTTACTTTTATCAGCCCCTTTCTTCCTCTCACTTCTATCAGAGCAGTCAAGGTCATGTTCAGAGATGCCAGCAGGCAACTGTGACCTCAGCCACTGAAGCCTTGGGGCTGTTTATATGGCAGAAAGCAAATTCTACATCAGCACAGCCAAAGCAATAAAGCAAGAGGTCCGGCATGAGCAGTGTGGTGTGCTGGAGCTTTTATTTTTGGGGGGGTTTATTGGGTAATTAAAGTTTGAAGAGTGGCCATATGCTCCATGTTACTGACTGTGACTCGGTAACTAAACCTTGACTGCGAACAGGTGAGAGGAAACACTTGCATCCTGTAAGTGCTCTTCACCATCTGTTACTGAAATCGTTGTTCTAATGGTAGACATTTACTCATTTATTTTTATCCCAAAGTCAATGCCTTTGAATATGTTAAGGGTAAAATGTCTCCAATGGCTCGTAACACAAAAGACCTTTGATCACTTGCTATAATTTCTATAGTTGCCCTGTACATCACATAATTCACATTTCCCTGTACAGATGTGCAAATATCAGCTCAGGGCATTCATTAAGGCGTTAGCAAATCCACCACTGCCTGATTGTTTCAGCCATGTTTTTAACTGGTGACACAGATCTGAAAGCTAGTGATGGGAAGTTCGGATCATTTTACCGACTCGGACCTTTGAGTCTCGTTCAGCAAAATGAACGAATCGTTCGTTTCGTTCATTTTAGCAAAATATAATTAAAATGTTACGTGTTACTTCCTTAACACATCTACTACTTATGCAAACGTTGATAACACTACAAACAAGACAAAACTATAATGCTATAAGAAACAGAAAACGTTAATTCATTGTTTACCTGGATCTTTAGTCTATGATTAGCTCACCTCATCTCTTATCTGACAAGTCTTCGGGTTTGAGTCGTTTGTTCATCACGTGACCGCCCCATGAGCTTAACCAATGCAGTCTGAGCCGGAGAGAGAACTGATTAGTTCATCTATCAGTCTTTCGAGTCGCTCGTTCTTTTGTCACGTGACATGACAGCATTGGATAGAGAAATTAGTCAATTTACAACCTTCCTTACAAACGGGTGCATAGTAATTATTATTATGGTTCTTTTCCATAACACTGAATGTGGTAAAGGTAATAAAGACTCTTTATTACCTTTACCGACCAGAAACGCATCACGTAACTGTAAGAGTAAATAATAATAATAATAATAATAATAATAATAATAATAATAACTATGCACCCGTTTGTAAGGAAGGTTGTAAATTAACTAATTTCTCTATCCAATGCTGTCATGTCACGTGACAAAAGAAAGACTCGAGAGATGAACTAATCAATTCTCTTTCCGGCTCAGACTGCATTGGTTAAGCTTATGGGGCTGTCACGTGATGAACGAACGACTCGAAACAGGTGAACTAATTCCAGTACAGAACCTATAGGATGTTGCGCATACGCGACTGAACAAATCACTCCCTGAGACGACTCGTTCGTCCCGAGTCACATTAAAGATTCGTTCAAAATGAACGAATCGTTCAAGGACGACCCATCACTACTGAAAGCAAAAACGACACAAAACCCTGTTGGCCCAGTGAGCTGAGCTGCTTTATCTGCTAATGAGCCTACCTTGTGCTTTACTGCTGGTTTCTAGCTAAATAACAGTTACAGAGCTGAACTGTGCATTCCTATCCTAGCAGGGAGCTGTCCCAGTCAACCTCAGTCAGACTCAAGACATTCCAGCAAGGACACCACTAATCACCCTTAGCCCCCACTTAACTCTCCCTTTCTCTAAAGCCAGTCTTTTCTCCCTTGCGCTATTCACTGGGATTTCTTCACAGCAGGATAGTATGCCTGGTTTCTTGTATGTTGAACAACAGGATTTACACACACAGTTAAAAGGCTAGACTTCTTTCTGCACCTTGCAGCTCCTTCTCCTGCAGCTGTCCCCAGAGACACAAGAAGGAAGCAGCAACAGATGCAGAGTGTTATTAGCTACAACATGACAAATAAATTACATGTTTCCTTTCTTTTCCTATCCCCAGATAATTCATCTTTCTTCGTATCCTCATCGGGCTTTTAAAAGTAAGCAAAATTAGCAATGGCTTGCCATGGAGATAATGAAAAAAGTCACTTCCTGTTGGGAGCCGTGAGGCAGATAGTTTAATTACGCTGCCATTTTTAATTGAACAGGAATTATGCACAGTCTGAACAGTAATGAAATATCTCAAATACCCCTATCCTAGTTAGTGTTAAGCCCAGTCATTTATCAAAACTGCACCGGATTTTTTTTGCTTTATTCTCTAGTTCAAGAAAAAAATAAAGTGATGGTACAAGTTATAGGAAGAAGATAGCATTGAATAACTTTCAATCCGCTATCATCTCTAGGCACAAAGCCTTGATCAGATAAACATGAAAGTTTTGTTCCAATGTTCAACAAGTGCAATGAATTTTCCAAGCATACAGCAAATATTCAGGAGCCCAAGGTCAGTCATAAATGTCTTTTCATATAGAGGAGGCCCTCTATAAATGAGTGTATTTCCATGACCTTCCATTGACAGAGCAGTGAAGGAGTGCTATTAATTCTTACAGCACTGTATTTTCAGACACCTGTCTAGAAAACTTACAATCAACAGAAGTAAGACTCACACCCTATTAACTACATGCGATTAAAAAAAGGATAACAGAGGCATGAGGACAGGAGAGCTCTAGTGTACAAGCTCTAGTGTACCCTCATTTGACCTAATATAATAAAGCCTCATGGCCTGTTAAACCAAATTACTCTCCGACTCACATTAACAGCAAGTGGCTTAATCTGTAGTACAATTTCAAGTCTAAGTGCTGATCTAAGTCTTAGCATATCTCTTTTAAAAATGTTCAGTGGTCTAGTACAAAAGTACTAGTACAAAACCTTTATAGCTAAAAGTCTGGTTAACAGTTGTGACAAATCTATTTCCCATTACCTTTACTTCCCTAATTCTTTCTCCTTATTCAGGATACTAAACTAATAATTCTTACTGGGTACTTAACAGGTCTGCAAAGGCAGGCCTAGACATTATTTAACAGGTACTTAACAGTTTAAATCAAACTCCCTAATCAGACGTGACTTGAGAACCTCCTACAATATAGTTTATCCAATTACAGAATGGCAGCGTGGTTTCTAACCTCATCCCACATACCTAAGCTGAACTCAGGTGGAATCTGAATTTCCCTGGCTTACGATAGCATACTCTCAAACCTGTCGCTGTGCATTAAACACAATGCCATCACAAGGCCTGCGCGAGGCCATTTCTACATAAAAGCAACTTCCTTCAACAGCATCAGACCTAGTCATGAGCTGCTTATTTCATTAAAACAGACACAGCACATGTGGAAGTACATTTAAGTCATTCGACTTCTTGGGTCCAGTCTGACTGAGCATTCTACAGCTAAATCAACCATAATCAGTGTTTGTTATAGGGAAAATGTTCCTGATAGTGTATTGAATTTAGGATGTATCTAAATTATATGACTGCTTTTTCTTTTCATCCCCTAATAAACATTTCAGGCTATGCTGGAAGACAATTAACAACCTACGCAACAAGTAAAGAGGAAGAGGCTGTCATCACCTCTGCTGAGGATCTGTATGTATCTCATGAGAGACGCTCAATACGTCAGTGAAAGCAGGAACTCACACATACTAATTATTACATGTGCAGCTGGAATCTGGGAATTAGACAAGGAATCATTTAGTGGTATAACACTTACCGTTATTTGAAATAAATTTAGACGCTTTGTCTTGATTAGTATTCATATATCAGCTGTTCCAGTAAGTTTCACAAATACACACAGATGACTAATTAAAGTAAATACAACACAAAGTGTCTTAGTAAGGTGTTGGACCATTATGAACCACCAGAACAGCTTTAGTGCACCTTTAGTGAACTATACTGGAGGGATGAACACCATTCTAACATTCTGCTCCAATATCTACCAAAGGTGTTGAATTGGGTTGAGATCTGGTGACTACGAAGGCCACGGCACATAATTTTTATTCTCATTAAACCATTCAGTGAGTCTTCATGCCCTGTGCATGTGGACATTATCATCCTGGATAGAACAGGATAGAAATATTTCATCACAGGCTAAAGGCTTTCCACTACATCTTGGAGTGTGGCTGGAGCTCGCCCATTCAGCCACAAAAGCGTCAGTAATGCTGGGCACTGATCGGCATTCCAGTTCATCCCAAAGGCATTCAGTGGGGTTGAGGTGAGGGCTCTGTGCAGGCCACTTGAGTTCTTCTACTCCAACCTTGGCAAACCATGTTTTCAGCGAGCTCGCTTTGTGCACAGGGTTATTGTCATGCTGGAACAGGTTTGGATCCCATAGTTCTAGTGAAGGGAAATTGTAATTTTACAGCATACAGAGACATTTTGTACAATTGTGTGCTTCCAACTTTGGCGCAACAGTTTGGGTGAAGGCCCATGTATGGTCAGATGTTCATAAACCTTTGGCCATGTAGTGTATAATGTTGTTCCTCTTCTGGCTGCTCCCGTTAGGGGCCGCCACAGCAGATCACTGGTCCGAGTGTATTTGATTTGGCACAGGTTTTACGCCAGATGCCCTTCCTGACGCAACCCTCCCCAATTTTATCCGGGCTTGGGACCGGCACTGAGAGCACTGTGGCCTAAACACTATTCCTCCAGGGACCCATATAGTGTATAATATTTTTAATATTATATAATCTTGTTTTGGCTTGAATATTAAAACTGAAGTATAAAGAAAAAAAACAGAGAAAAACAAAAAAGGTATAAAAAATAACATATCAAGACTGTATGTTAATACATTTATCATTCTCACGTTTCTCAGGCGTAGGAGCAGAAATCTTTGGCTTTGCCAGCACTGCTAGTCAAACTGCTTGGTAAACTTTTTCTCAGAAAAAGCTTAAGCAGAAATAAGGCATTATTTTCCACTGAGGCTTTATCTTAGAAAAGTTTTACTAATGAGAAAAAAACTTCATCTGTAAATGCATCTAGCTTCATTAACACAGATCATGTAACTTAAAAATCACAAAAATTCGTATTTTCCATTCCAGATACAGAAATGTTTTTTTTTTTTTTTTACATTTAAGGCACTAAGAAAAAAAATGGCATCCTCTTTTATTGAACACAATAGTGTTAGATTTTTTTTTCTTTCTTGCTGAGAAAATAAATCAGCCATTATTTGAAATATGAAATAGAAAAGTATGTGTCAGCTAAGTGGTAGACTGCTCCTCCATAATGCCTTCCATAAAGTTTTTCTGGGCCTGTGCGCTATTCCTGTTGCCTTCAAACTGAAATCAAATTGTTCAGCATTGACCTCTAGAGTGATCAGAAAAACACACTATTATGCAAATGACACATTCCACTGAATTTGTTGCCACAACAAAGTTCTCCAGGACCACACATGGTGTTTATATACAGCTTATTCCAGATCGAATTTGAATGTAGACTTTGAATTCCCTTCAGAATTAAAAATTTTTCAAGCTGTCTTTCTGGAATGGGCCCTAAGCACTATAATTGCAAGGACATTTATATTTAAGGCGTCTTATTCTCACTATCACAGCCTAAAATTCTGCTACATGTGTTTAAGCAAGAAGCCATGTAAAGAAGTGTTAAACAGTCTACGTTTAAAATGTTGTATGTTGTGAGTTTTGATTATTAAAACAATTGTAATGACCATTATATTATGTTATTATTATATTATTCTAACTCAGTATGCTTATTATGGTTACATTCTATATATCCATTAATTCACTCTTGGCAAACTCTCTACAAAATGGACGTCAAAAAAGTAATTTGAACTCAAACCTACTATGTGTGCTCCCAGAAAGAATTATTCAATCTACCATGAAATCATAAGGCTTAACAAAAATGTAACAAGGCTTCGACTGAGCAACACTGAAAGAAACACTGTCTGACCTGAGAACAATCTTAGCTTTCTCTAACAAATTTTTAGGAGGCAAAATGTCGCAAGCAAATCCTGGGCAAAAAAAAAAAAAAGAGAGACAAAAATAATCAAAAAAGCCTTAAACTTGTTTAACGGATCACAAGCGCCAACACATCCACCAACAGTGGATCTGACAGCGCATGGTTTAATTTCAATAATGGTGCTCGGGAGGAAATGTGTAGTGGTCTGGCCATGGCGCTTCGCTGGGGATGAAGGCGTCTCTCTGCTGATTCACTCAGACAACGTAATTATGTCTGGTGGTTTTCATCACGTTGTCTAAGGAGGCACAGGGCTAAGGGACATGCTGAGGATGGCAGAGCCACACTGCCCACTCATCACACATTAACTTCACAGCATAGGCATACACGCGCATACACACACTGGTTTGGAAAGTAACAGAGGCTTCATTCACATTACAATCTTCTTTGCACATTTCCGATTTTTTGCTTAGATTGGATCTTGGCGGTTCACATTCATAGCTTGACAGTACCAGGACTCAAACTCACAACCTTCTGATCAGTAGTACAGAACCCAAACCACCACTGCCAGTTGAGAACCAAGCCATCCCACCACCCCATAACTCTAAGTGATTATCCACCTGGACAGCCGTAAAGCTGTTATAAACACAGCTGTTTTTTTCTGTATATGGTCCATTTCTGTAAATGTTTGTTGATCTTTATTTAATATAATGTTATGTGTACAGGCATGAATTAAATATTCTAACCCATCATGCAATAATTAGCACACTGTGTCACATAGTTATTGGTGAGTGTAAACCTTGTTTTTATTTGTCTAAGGAAAAACATTTCAGCTTCATCCTTGTGCCTTTCACAGGCATTAGGGGACAAAACCACTTCTTAGTTAATCAGCCCAAATCTCTGTGAAATTACTTTGTGTTAAACTCAACGTTGAAATAAAAATTACATTCCTGTTGTTCAGTGTAGCTGCACTATAAGCTGATAAGTAGTGCCAAAATGGCCTATATGTCCAGCCATGACTGGAGACATCCTACCATTAATTAACTGCCTAACAGCAGGGAAACCACTGGGGGGTTCTTTTCATACGGTACATCACTTAGCGACAATATATAAAAAATAAAAAAAAAACAGCAGCAATGTGGGAAAAAATAAAAGGCACTTTTGTTATACAAATCATCAGTGAAATTCAGTAACTCACAAGCATTTCAGACTCCAATAACAGAGGCTCTCTATTCTCTCTAGTCATACTTGGAAGTGCGGTCGTGTCTGCAACATGACTGCATCTAACTCCAGGAGCCCATCTCAGAACGAATAGGAGAAAGTTCGGACGGCTAATTACCCAGAATGATCCATCTGTCTACCTCTCAGAGGTCAGCTTCCTCTTTGGACCGTTGTTGCAGGAGTCGGGGGCCAAGAGCGTGGCTCCGCAGAGCTCTGAGTCCATTAATCACACTTTGCACGCCCACAGCTTTTTTCGCAAGCTAGCGTGACAGCAACACGGCTGAGAATGATTAATACTTAATGCGGCGTTTAAGAGTAAGATTTATGCCATCTGTTAGTGGATGACACGGCACAGGAGTCCACCTCTCCATTTGTGGAAGGACTCTCTGTCTGGCCAGATTAAGAGGGTGATTCATAACTTCTGCAAGAGGAGGTCACCTCTAGATAAAGGGTGACTTTGGTCTGCATGCCAGAACAGGAAAGGGGCCTGACAGTGGCAACACTGTGCTAGTGACTACCCCCCGGAAAAGGCCTGGACACTTTACAAGAGCCCCAGGTGTCCCTGTCACCCCGCCACTAGCCTCTTTTACAGACGCTACACAACAACAGATGGCATAGACCTCTACGGAGCAGTAAATGAGAAAAAAGTAAAAACAACAGCAAAAATATGTGATCCTGGGCAAATATTCACCATGTCTTTCCTCACATGAAAACAGGAAGCAGGTTAATCTGATAACACAAACAAGCTACATTCACTGCTCTGTGTCCACAATCAAATGTCAGATAGCTTTAGTATGTATGTGTTTATCTTCACGTGTGTGGGGTTTTTTTCCCCTACCAGCAAATGTGATGGAACTTTATCTATACAACAAGCATTTCAGAGCACAATCAGCTGAAAGAAACTGTTATACTAGGTACTGTGTGAATTCCATGGCATTATCACTAATTGACAAAAGTTAATACTATTTCTAAATGCCTCATCTAATTAATAAGCTCACTCAGACGATGTGCAAACATTCACTGGAAAGTTAAAATGGTGAAACTGGGCATTCTGTGTTCGAATCTGTGTTCCGTGTTTGATCAGTTTTATCATCCTACCCATTTTTGCAACCGTCTGATTATGAAAAACTATTTTCATAATACTTTGACTATTCCTGCATATTCAAACCAAGCATCAAAAAACCTGAAAGAGTCCATTTCCTACGCTCTTATTTTACATAATCAGTTAGTAACACCAATAGCATGCCTGATCCACATCTAAAAGCGTGGATTCAAGGATTCATATTGGTTTAGAAAACAAATGCTACACTTTGTGTGCGTGTATAACCGGGACAGAATAAAATTTCCAAACATATGCTGCAGGAAGACACTTTTAATGATTATGATAGATTTGCATGGAAAGTGATCTCTGTATAAATCACAGACATGAGAGTGTCAATGCATACTACATACACCTCATTTTAATACAAACTGATCATTTTGGCCTTTATTGTAACCACTTGTCAAGTAGCACTTCATCATTAGTAGGCCACATGACCATAACATGACTTCATGTGTTAGGACCGTACCTAAAACCCCCCGAGTAAAATTGGCCAGTACTTGGTTTTGTTTTGGTTTTGCTGGAAAGTGAAAGAAAAGAGCACTTCCTGGAGTGTCTTTATACTGAGAGAAAGCACAAGACCTCTTTTCCTACAGTATATAAGGGAGTCTTTACTGACATGTCAATTCAGACAGAATATATATTTGTATATTATATGGGATATTTTATAGAAGGTTACATACATCACGTGCACACACAGTCCATAAAAATGACTGACATGACAAACTTGGGCGGGACTAAATTCCCAGGGAAGTGATATAGATATCACAGTCTTGGATATAGATATTGCTCTAAATTTATCTTTTACCTAACAGTTGGTTTCAGAAGTGTTTATAATATCTGATTTACAGTTCAAATAACCTAGGAATATTTTGTAACATTCTGTATACAAAGATATTACTTCCCGTCTACATGGAAAGACTACAATTTTACAACTCTCTCCAACGGTGTCTATACTATATAGAAGCAAATGTTTTGAATACATAGTCATAGTCCATGGAAAAACCAGTGAGCTAACAGGTTTTTGTTTGCCTAACAGAAGCCTAAAAGAAGGGGATGAGGGCTGTAATATGAGATGTTTCCAGTTGTTTGTCTAGACCTGTTTGGTTTAACTCAAGGCCTGGTGAAAGCCACGAACAACGACTATCCTCTGTCACTGCTCAAGATAAGCGACTCCTTTAACCTAGAAAAGAAAGTTTTGCAAGGAAGGAAAATAAGACCTTCTGGCATTTGTAAAGATGAAATACAGTGGGTGATACCTGATCAAAATTCTGTCCTGCTTCTGTGATGTTGATGTAAGCAAGTCTAATGTTTGAAGCTTAATATGAAATCCCCTCACAGAGAATCTAAAAAAAAATGTGTATGTTGATAAAAATGAGAAATAAATCTGAGTTTACTTATTTTAATGCAAATGCACCAGTAGTCTTAATCAACATTGCATACTGCTAGCTACAAACACCAATCTTCAAGAGTACTTGCAATCAAAGACAAATATTCAAAAAGCAAAAAGTTGTTTGGAAAGGCAAAATATTTAAGCCAAATAATTAATCACGCCTTTTCATTTATTTATAAATGATTTGCAGATGACTTTGGGAGGTGAAAGGGATGGTGGGGTACGACGCATCTTCACGCATGAATAGAACGAGACGCATTTCAGTCCGATGCTCTAAATGTTCGAGGAAGAAAACAAGCCAAAATTGCTGCTCTACTCTCAAGCTGCATTCGTTAGCAGCACTTGTGCTTCCTGATTAAAATTACACAGTATTAATCCTCTTTTTTAAGCTGCATGCAAGACGGTGGCCAGGGGAATGAAATACAAAACTGAAACACTGCAGATTGAGAGGAAGAAAAATGAGACTGTCTCTATTTATAGGGACGTCTACCACCGGTATGGGCTGTGAAGGAGAACAAAGGCCTAAAGAAACCGAGTTACTGGGAAGAGAGATGAGCATCCGGATAACATTGTATGGCATGTTGAAACAAGCTGCTGATGGTTGAGAACTGAGCTGGTAGCTTGTAAATTATGTATATATGGTTTTAGAAGTTGATTTGGACTTTTATTATCACATCACAACAAATTTGGACAGGCAAAACCCACAACACTAAGAGTAATGAATTTAAAAATTAATCAAAAAACATAAAATATTAAACACCTGGCCAAACATAAAATGTTTTCTGGCAAAAGTTAATGTCATGAGCATATAACATACACTATAGGAGCAGGGAAACCATCTCTGCTACATAATGAGTTGAACAGACCCTGGCTATTACGTTAAGCCCAGCTCTGATTGATGTCACCCCCTCATTCCTACCCCAAGGTCCTCACATACTCACTCACACACAGACAAACGTCTAAACCACTTCCACCCAGCTGTGAGAGTGTCACTGTACATCACACCGAGGACCAACAGGAGCTATTCAACGTCCACACACTGCTAAGACAATAACATCCCATTAAATTAAGCGGCAGAACAAGACACAAATGCAGTCATTTCTAAAAGACAATTAAAGCAAAGACTTTACAGAGCATAAAATGAGGCAGAACTCACTTTTGCTAGATGCATTTTTAAGTCACAATACCACCATGTCATACATATTAATCAAATCTGGTGAAAGAACATGTCTGATGAGTGAGCTATTGATCTCAAACAGTAAAAAAAAAAAGAGCCATAGGGCCAAAAAAAAAAAAAACAGCAGTTGTAGGCCCAAAACAACACCCGCAATAACAAAATATCATCCATAGGGCCAAAACAACAAAACATGAAAGCTGTAGGGCCAAAACAACAGAATAAACAGGAACAAGAACAAATCAACAAAACAACAACAAGAACATCATCCATAGGGCCAAAACAACAAAAAAGATCAGCCATGGGGCCAAAACAAAACAAAACAAACGATATCCATAGACCCCAAACAGCAACAAAAAAAAAAATCAGTCATAGGGCCAACACAACAAAAAAGCTTCAACTGTAGTCCAAAAACAACAACAAAAACATCAGCCATAGACCCAGATCAACAAGAACATCAGCCATGAGCTCAAAACAACAAAAAAAACATATCCCAAAAGCAGAGTGTCCAATGTCCCAAAAGAACATGAAATACAGTGACAGACAAAACTTACAGGCTTTTATGTTTTTTATCTGTCCATCCACAGCGCTAAAGAGGCCCACAGGCCATAATCTCTCTCACAGAGACGAGCCTGTTAAATAAAGGAAGGCTGTTCTGGCCCCAACACAGCTCTTCAAAGTCCACGTGGAGCCGCTGTGCACTCGGCAGACATTTCCCACCTGTCAATCACACGTAGGATCAGTGAGGCTGAGGGAGGCAAGCGGGAGAGCAGATCTATTACATCACTTTTTTTTTCCAAACTGATGAAGCTGACGTGACAAACAGGTACCTGTGGGCATCCTTCACTATCTTAAAACACCTCGGAGCAGTCAGGTTTTAGTGATTACTGATTTTAGTGGAGAAATTAAACGTAGTAAAGAATCTAAACCCCTTCTGTAGTCTGAGACACTCCTGAGTGAACAGTTCTTAAAATGACATGGTAAACTGTATCTACAAACTTTACGATGCGTGTTCAGGTAATTTCCTGAATCAGCGCCAGCGCACTGGATGTTCGGGTGAGCAAGGAGGGAGGCAGTGAAGGACAAGAGGCGTGAAGGTAATAACACAGAGTGATGCAGCAGCCTAGTGGATCAATAGGAGACAAGCGCCGCTCTTAATAAGCCAATGATGGAGGCTGTGCATGTGGAGGACTCCCTGGTGTGCTGCAGAGCTGCAGCATGGCGAAAACGATATTGACTCATCTGATTCATTCCACAAGCTGCAGAAATACAACTTCCTAAGCCAGACTGTGGTCAGAGGGCAGAAGATAACTTAAAGCTGTCACTGATGAGAATAAGAACACTGACCTCAACACATTGTATTTGTCACTGTGCTAATAGAAAAATAGATACCATCAACAGGACCAGAAATAACATCCTCAGTTGATTCAGTTCTTAGTACAATTACTTCCCAGAGGCTGGGAAATGGTTTTGAGCAAACTGACATTGACAGGGTTTTTTTTATTCTATTTTATTTTTTTTTACTTTACAGTGTACCATTTCCTACATACAAAACTGCTAATGCACCCAAAATAAATGTTCTAATACTGTTTAGTTATCTTTTTTTTTTTTTCTTGCGCTTTGTTTACACTGATGGTTCTCAAAGACTGTATTGCTTTTTTAAAAAAAAACAAAAAAAAAAAACACAACAGCGGTAGAAATGACTAGTAATAAGGTTGTTATGGTTGTTATTTAGTTATCCGAGATATAAGCCTAATTGACTAGTCACTTGAAATGGATAAGCTAAAACTCAAAACCTGCATAAATAATGTTAACGTTGATCTTTGATTAAAAAATAATAACAATAATAATAATAAAAATGTAATTTTCATAAAACAGTGAAGTATTGTTAATATGACACACAATGTTTCAAATCTACATCTTGACGAATGGAATGGTCAAGAATAAAATCCTCTAATAGCTCAATTAAATTAATATGATGATACATACTTCCTCTATTGTTCTTTAAATTGAATCTGAACTGTGATAAAAAGGGGTTTCGTTCACCATGGAAGGGGTCACTGGCTGCTAAAAGAACAGTTTTACTTGCCACTGTACATGTTAAAGGTGTTTTACTTTTTTTTTTAAACTAGTTACCCTATTATCTATAACCAGTTCCCACCTGCTCACTGAGTCTACGCTATTCCCCTATTTTCTCTCATAATCATACAACAGCTACTAAATCTTTGAGGATGAGAGCTAACATGTGCTTGCTCCAAGACGCCTACGAATGGCTAGCTTTGTGATGATCAAAAAGCTGAAACAGTAATGTCTTCCTATGAACCCACACAACAGGGTCAATTATGCTTTCTTGGACTCTCAGTCACTGGTGTCCATGCCATGGTGTGGATTTGAACTTTTTTTTACATTAATTGATCTTCCTATTTGTCTTGTTTTCTACATGCACTGCATTTTTGTTTTTTATAGCTGCTGTATAAATGTAGTTGGGTGGATTGATGAAGGCTCGGGCTCCATCACAGACGTGTGAATAAGAATTGAGCATGCAGGCTATGGTGACCTCAATGCCCACAGCAGTGCCACGTGTCTGAGCTGCTGCTGATTGATGCCCTGCTGGGTGGAGACACACTGAGCTCTGATGGCCGTGCCACTCTACTGAGGGCTGATTGGACCGGGCTCAGGGGAGAGGGAGGGTTCCAGCAGGTCTCGCCATGACAAACAAGCTCTGTCAAGACGGATAACGGAAGAGTGATGATACAAAATAATATAAAAGTAGGATGCATCTTAGTCTTAACACACTTACACACACCTCGCCATGGTGGAAAAATATAGGAGCAGCTGATAATCAGTCACTGCTGAACAGCCATATGCCTTTTCCTGTAGGCACTCTGTCATTCATCTAGAAATGATGACAACAGACACCAGACCCAGAGGCCAGAAAGATGATGCCAGGAAAGAAAGCACAAGGGAGGAGTGAAGACATACAAGAGGAGGGGAGACAAATGATTTAATATGCCAGGGGACAGTTATTGCAGAGTAAGTGAAAAATGTATGGAGTGATGTTAAAATTATGCCGCACAAAATAACTCAGAGTATCAGCATGAGCGTATGCTCTGTGCTTCTCTAGAACTGTGGTGAAAACTAAAAGATTACATTACCTCACTGTTGTAGGTCTAACTGTTGTAGCTTAGAACCTGTACTGTGGTTTAATATTTTCAATGACCTTCCACTTTTCCATTATAGTGTAGAAGAAAAATAGACTTGCTGAGCAAATACATTCCACAGGACTAACCGCTGACACTGGAATAGGCAAATATTCAATATTCGTGGACACAGATCAAATTATCTGACATGAGGGGACTAAAAAAAAAATAATAAATTACATGCGTTTATCACAGCTGGCTGAAAATGATTCTGGCCAGCAGGGTATACCTACGCCGAGATACATGCATTAGTGAGATAACCTGTCCAAAATAATGTAGCGCTCAGCTGAATGTAAAGTTAATTATTGCTATCTTAAAATAAACTTAACAACATTAACTAGATAACTCAGGTTCATAATATATCCTGCTGACTGCATGATGGCTTATCAATATAATCTGACTTCATAGCTTTAAGTAGTGAATTTGAAATTTAGCATCATCCTTATGCTACCTCATACTTAATTATTTAGGTTTTAAATGAGGGGCTGCTTCTTACAGCATGTGTGGGGAAAAAATGAGCATTGTAAAAATGATAGCAAGTGAAAATATCTTGAGTATGGGTGAAGTTAGCTAATATACTTATTATTATTATTATTATTATTATAATATAATGTATTTTCTTATCCTGTCTGCAGATAAATTTGCTTCTCTCTAGAAACAAATGCTTAAAATCAGAATAATTATCTGCCAATAGAACAAGAACGATTTCGTTAGCTTGAAATGAGAAATATATGTTTAGAAATAGGTTAGGAAAATAGGTTTAATAATCTTATATTTGGTCTGCTGTAATCATCTAATAGCAAATGCTATATAAATAATGACTATATGCAAGATATTTTCACTTGCTAAGATGTCGTTTTTGCAGTGAGAGTCCTTAGAGCTCCGGGTCCCTAGTTTGAGCCTGTGTGGAGTTGCACATGTTCTCCCCATGTCCATGTGGGTTTCTTCTGGGTTCTCAGGTTTCCTCCCACCTCCCAGAAAGCATACCAGTAGGTAGACTGGTGACTCTAAAATGTCCTCAGTTGTGAATGAGTGTGTTAATGTGTGTGTCCTGTGATACACTGGCACCCATCATGGGTGTATTCCTGCCTATACTCAGTGCTCCCAGAATAGACACCAGATCCACTGCAACCTTGACCAGTGGTTACTGAAGATGAATGAATGAATGAATGAATGAATGAAAATGAGGGGTGTCGCTCAGGTTCTGAATCTCCTCAGCACTGCCACATGCATGGTGCACAAACTGTGTATTTAAGCACTTTTAGTCTCAGATACAACACACTTTCTTGCACAGAATGCAGATAAATTGCAATCAATAACTTGTCCAAACACCTTAATGCATCTGGCCCTCACTAGCAAACTCACTGAACTCACAACTTGAAGAGTCTGGTAATGAGTTTAATGTTGAATCAGACGTGTTAATCCAGGGAAAACTCAACTGTGCATATTGCTTTGAGCCTTCAGGAAATTTAGGATCTTTATCCAATGTAAAACCCTTGACAAATGTTGCTGTCAAAAATTTTAAGTGCAACAAAACCTTTATATGATTGTCAGACATCTTTTATGTGTTTGTTCTGTAACCTAAATGGTGGGAAAGACAGGTTTCATAAACAGATGATGCAATAGCACTGAATATTAGATTACTAAAACTTCCACAGGAATGTGACTGGTTTTATGCTGCTAGTGCATCAAGTAGCATTATAAATTTTAATGCAGGAAATAAGTTACTGATAAATGTAATACTTTAACTTTAAGTGTTCATCGATTTCCAGTAGTCTCCAAAAAACAGTAATAATTTATATTTTTTTAAGACTTGAGGTATGTGGTTGCACTATTTCAGCAGACTTTTGAGCAAATATTTCAACATGAAGGTGTGTGCAGGAGCAGAGAGCGAGAGAGAGAGAGAGAGAGAGAGAGAGAGAGAGAAATAAAAAAAGATGCAGACAGAAAGGAAGGTCTATCTGTGGTGTGTTCACTGCTGCTTGAGGTCCACCGTGCCATAGCCAAGCTCCTCTAAAGACACGCTGCTGCAGTGAAGGGTTGCTGTGCACTGACACTGAAAAGCGAGCTACACACCACCATGTTTTCAACGCCTCCTTCCAGTGAGTTTTAAATCATTTCACTTGTAATGCTTTCTGTTTTAAATATGCATAATAGATAGCTATGTGTGATTAAATATAAAGTGCATAAATGTGCGTAATTCAATATCAGCTTCCCCATCCTAAACAGGAAGCAGGTGTGTGTTGGTGAGTCTGCATGCATATTTGTGTTTCAACATGAAGCCAATCTTCAAATAAGCTACAGCTAAGCTATTTGCAGCTCAGATCTGTCACCTGACTGGACTTAAGGCCACCTGTTCAAAACAGCATTCTGATCCCAACTGACTCGCTGCAAAAGCAAAGACGAAATTCAGTTTTACTTCTGCAAGTCCACGTTAAAACTATGTCTTTCTTGAGTATATCTTTATTCACTGACTGCTCTTCTGTTCATTTATGAGTCATATCGTAGGAAGTAGATGGTAAGAAGACAAGGTCAGGGTCTATATATTGAGGGACAGACCTAACGTACCCAGACATAATAAATGAGGATCCTCTCTAAGTTGGAAAGGTAATGGTCTGGCTTTTGTAGTCATAGTTTTTTTTGTTTTTTTTTTTTACAATGGGTTGGAGATAAAACCCAAAATTTTATATAACCATATTTTTTAAAATATAGGTTGGTAACAGTAGCATGTTGGCATTTTTTATGGGAATGTAATCTAAAAATAACTGAAAGACTCTTCCAGATTAAAGCTCACAGGAGTCTTTTACAAAATTACATCACACAGATTTTTTTTTAAATAATCATGTAAAATTCAGTTTAACATACGAGAGACAAACATACAAAACCTTTATGATGAGCAATAAAGAGATGCTGTCTTATACACCAGTCCAGCTACAGTGCAAAAATCACTTCATGTTCTTAATATCGTATTGAATAGACCGTATAATTCACTTCAAACATACTATTTTCCCACCAAATCTTTGTCTTCATTTTGCTTATCATGTGGAATTATAGTAGCTCAATGTGAAGCCTAATTTATGTTTGTCAGAGCCACATTTGCATGAGAGCCGCATGATAAAAATCAGTTATTGCGATATGCACATGAAAAATTTTATAACTACCCTTTTGATCATAGAGGCCATGCTCTGTTCTGTCACATTTATGCTGAAAGGATAAACCATCCTTAAAACGGCTGTATGAGCAGCAGTTTTGCAACAAGTGAAGTTTAAACACAAACACATCCTTTGTCTTCATAGCTCAACAGAATACTTAATCTGTACCAGTGTCTCCTTTATACTGCTATACCTCCCACCACTCCAGTCAACCTAGAAAAAGTCCCGAATCTGACACATTACTCATACAGGAAATGTACATCTGCCTCTGTAAATGTGGAATCCATGCCTGTTGCTATGAGCCAGCATGCGTTCGACGGCCATAGCCGAATTTTTGCTCTGAAGGAATGGCTCCATCTTGTTGGCAGAAGATAATAATTAAGCACATGTTTAATGTCAGCTCCAGACCTCCCGTGGAGACACTGGACAGCTCAAGGACTCCAGCTATGAGTCTTCCACAGAGTGTTGCCAGGCAACTTGGTTTGCATTAGTTTTATTCTGTTTTAGACTCTAAAAAAAAATAGAGGCTAGCTAGAGCAGCCATGCAGTCAACAAGTCTATTAGCTGCATGGCTCAGAAATTATCCAGAATAACTTCGTCATTATGCCCAATGCTTTTTACCTGCTTTATTATTAGTTTTGCTACTTCTGTCAGAATCACTGCAATACCTTTGAGCTGACCTTTCATCAGCCCTAGGGTCTTCTCATCCACACTGAATAGAGGAGAACATTTTTTTTATTTAACATTTATGGCATTTGGCAGATGCCCTTATCCAGAGGGACTTACATTTATCTCAATTATACAATGGAGCAGTTGAAGGTTAAGGCCTTACTCAAGCAGCTTGTCAGTGCTGGGGTTTAAACTCATGACCTTCCAATCAGTAGGCCAACGTCTTAACCGCTGAGCTACCACTACCCCGGAACAGGTAGATGTGTGATGGTGTGGTTGTTTTGGAGGTCAGAAGTATCACTTCATTTACAGTTTGGCTAGCATGCAAGTAAGCATCTTGTTAGGGGCCAATGGGTTCATTCATATATGCTACACACAATGAGTTTCCTGTTTATTAGGTACACCTACCATATATGTACACTTTGTGAGTAGACTGGAGCCAAATTTAACAATCTCTCATCCTCTTATAATCTTTCCAATGTAAAAGGATCACTGCTACCCTGATAATGACATTAACATGGTAATGTGTGGTGCTGGTAAGAGTGTATCCAGCTCTGCTGGGGTTTCAAAACACATGACTGTTACTGCTGACTTGAGAATAGACCTTCAGTCAAAAGTCTCCAGCTAACAGCAGTCAGTAACTGACTGACGGGGTTTAAAGACAACTAACACAAATCATGAATAAAAAAAGAGCTATAGTCTGTAAATGTACACATACAAGGTGGGATAATGACTCTTATATAATGGCAAATAAGTATACACAGTGCTAAAATTTCTGTCTATGATACACTTGTAGCACCACACACATAATATGACATTACTTTTATCAGATATCATCATATAAAACTCCCTTTTTGTACAAACAAGGATCAAGGGAGGATATTGCATGCTGTCATAACATACCAAAACCCAATAAATATAATGCCACTACTATGTCAGTGTCACTGCTGTCCTAAGAATCATCCCTCACCCAAATAAAATCTGCTTAGTACCGGTCATACTCCGGTCCCTTACAATTGGCAGACACTGTAGAAACTTAACAGGTACATCCAGTGATTGTATACAGAGTGTAGATACAGTTCAAGTTAGGTGAACTTAATAAACTTGCATCACCTTGTACCATCTAATAGATGAAGCAGAGAGAAGAGAATGATTGTATTGGAGAAGTACATGGCCCAAACACAAAGTCTATTCATTAACATGCAGCTCAGACTCAAGGCCAAGGTCAAGTAGTGAACATGACTGCTGATGGGGTTTAAACTCATCTTAAAGGATATGTTTTAACTGATGAAGGTACTAGAGAATTGCTCATAATTTGACCTTGTTATTAAGATAGTACAAGAACAGTGCAAATGTACTGACATGAAAAAAGTGACCTCAGTCCCCTTTTGCTGAACCAGTTAAGAAATACTAGTCAGTGAAGCATTTACAAAGGAAATCTCAGCTAATATACATCTACCTGCGCTAATTGGAGAGGACTGGCCACTGAAATGCCAAAAGAGCCTGAGGGGTGGGGCAGTGTGAAAGCAGAAATTACCAGTGGGCACAGATAGGTGTTCATTATTTGCATTACTTGAAATCTACAGCCTTACTGATTACAGGTATTACATGTTCCAGATGTTCTAGACAGGCTGTGTCCCAACCCATGCACATGTGCATAAACACACACACACACACACACACACACACACATATATACAGCACATACAATTATACACACTGCATAAAGTACATATTCCTGAACTAAATTAAATGGTCATAATCTCTTAAAATATTCTTCTTCTCCATATATTGGAAAACTTAAAATATCTGTAGTTTGTATCTACGTTTATTTCATGCTTATGTTTATCAGCTCTGTTTCTAAATTGAAATTGCATGATTAATTTCAATTGCAGAAAGCTATTTTATATTCCTTCTTGCTGAATTTTATGTGCACTAAAAAAAGTCATCATGTCACAGGTGTCTTCTCAAAGCTGCAGCATTTGTATACTTGATCAATGCATTTAAGGTTCTTTAGGCCAAGCCCCTGGAGCTCTAAATACACCATGCATACCACATCTTTTTTTTTTTTTATAAAGAACCTTCCAATAGCTATTTAAATCTTTCTCAGTAACATAGATTGCACCTGAAGAAATGCAAATAGAATTAAAAAACAAAAAACAAAACAGTCAATATGAGAAATGTCCAGGGAACCTATGTCACTGGCACAATAGATTTATTAGTGTAATCAGGTTAATGTGAGGCTTCAGCTTGCTAATGAAGTTATGTCCTGTGCCTGCTTCTGGGAGTGCTACGAAATGTCTGCACCAGGCCTTGCACACACCACAGTCTTTCTCTGTCCCAAAGGCAGACCCAACAACTCTTATACTATCTGTTTCTGAGGACCTAAATGACCAGCCTGGGAACCTGTCTGCCAGAGGTAAAAACACACACACACACATACACAAACACACAGACACACACACACAAACACGCACACAAATACATGCACTCACACATACATTTCTAAAAACTGCCTAGAGGCAGCAGTGTGCAGCTGAATAATGATGTCATGTGTGGCACCGCAAGAGCAATAGCAGAGACAAAACAAAATACACTTACACACCCTTAATCACAGAGATGTACACATGAAAAAAATGTGGGCAGGCCTCCTCACCTCACACACTCTCAATCTCACATGTATAATGAAGGGATTATGTGGTCTTCTGCTCTCTATTTACATGGCGAATGCTAGGCGCCAGAACCCTGTCTGAAATCCTCAGGCTGCTGGGTTCACTGGACCAGAATAATCCCCAGCACCGAGGCCTCACCACTGAATAAGAACCTCTCAGCAACACCCTAGCCCTGTAGTATAAACCTGCACAAATCCAGGGCCAATGGAGCATGCACCGTTTGCTTCCTGTGCTGATGTGTTCGGTCTAATGGCACCTCAGTAATGACAGGACTAGAGCCCTTCCGAAGTATTTTCCCAGTCTGAATATTGTGTGCAAAGGTCTCAACACTAACCCTGCAATAATATTATTAATTATCAGTATCATCAAATTTTGCTTTTCTGTGTTTAACAATAGAGTACCAGTGTGAAATTTCCTTGGGGGTCAAACCAATAGAAAACTTTCAACAAAAGAAAGTTCTCTCCAAACAACAAAAAAAAAAAAACTCACACATTTACTTCAGAGAGATCATTAGCTCCATAAAGCTACACGCTCAGGCCTAGGTAAGTTTAACTTAAGGTTTATTAAAGGTATGTGTGTCAAACACAAGTAAAATTGATAATACCATTTTTTTTCCATACAAGGTGATACTTTCACAATGCGCCAATGTTCCCAAATATATTTCATCCCAACAAAAAACATTTATTATTATTATTATTATTTACTTATTCCCCAGAAATTAACATGCCTAGTTTCTAATTTGACTGTGGTAAGAACACAGCTGGGGATCAGGAGAAGGGAGAGAGAAAGAGAAAACACAGAAAGGGAGTGGCACAGCTAACAGCAACAAATAAACGAGAGAGACAAGCTGGATGAAGCTGGTACAATATTTTCTTTCCCTATTAATTCTGGAATGCTAATTACTCGTTGAGTTTGTTTGTTACTAGTAACTTTAAAGCCAACAGGATTTCCTAATATCTGCACGCTCCTATTTTCTGCACACTGTGCAGCAATAGCGAAGCACATGACAATATCCAACCATCGCCAACAAAGAGGACAGTCGACCGGAATAAATTAAAGTCGCTTATAAAACACTAAGATGGACCGATTTATTGAACTGATGTGTTAAAAAATATTTTCCCTCGCTCATTAGCATTTATTGAGTGGAGAGCACATCCTGCTCCACCAGTCAATCACTTGGAATAATCTGCTTTAATATAGTCAGGCAACGTATTTTCAAGCAACAGAATGCAAACAATAGACAAAAGTAATTCAAATCAATATCTATTTCTTTCAGCCACCACACACTGCTTACAACAACTGTGTTCTACCAAGACGCCTCATGCAACTCCCTCTCTTATTTACAGCAGATGAAAAGACAGGAACAAGTATATCAGAAACTCTCTAGATCTATTAGCAGTTTTTACTCTTGCATGAGAGCCATTATTTCTTAGAGTAATGTGAATTTATATTTAGGCTATATCATGATTGGGAGCAATTAACAGCACTGAAACCTGTGAAAAAGGTTTCATTAATTATTATTAATAGAATGTACACTCAAATCGACTGTTTTTCATGGCATTATATAATCAGAGTTAAACTTGAGTTTCAGCAGCACTATTCCGGAAATCTCTTTAAGATCTGAATTCGCAGGGGTTCTTGAGAATTAGCACATGCAAAAACCTCATTTACACATTACTTCCTTCCCTCTACTTTATACATGATTTTATTCATGCATTTATTCTTGGAAAATCACTTGCAACGTGCATTTTAGTAACTCAGGGACAAAACGTTTTACCATATTTTTTTTATATTTTAATTCTCTGTTTCTTTCTTATGATTTTTAATCCTGTATTTTCATTATTTTTAACATGACGCTATAAATGAGACCTTGCTCTCAATGCATATCCCAGGATAAATAAAATAAAATGAGATTTTATTAGGAATTTTGAATTTGTAAACATTGGTTGATACTGGCTGTCAAACCCACATAGGTGTTTCAGTGGAAAAACAATATATACTGCACACTGGTCATGGGTATTATGTTACACTTATTTTATAAACCAAAACAACTGCAGAGAGGATAGTGGACATTTATAAGCTTGAGCACAGCTGACCTTGGCAACTGTGTTTTCTAAAAGGATACATGACAGGTGAACAAAGAGCTCAGCCAAGACAGAGTGTCTGAGTTTGACCTCA
Source organism: Pangasius sanitwongsei (assembly GCA_037576675.1). Lineage (NCBI taxonomy): Eukaryota > Metazoa > Chordata > Actinopteri > Siluriformes > Pangasiidae > Pangasius > Pangasius sanitwongsei. The sequence goes on along the minus strand of CM075003.1, from coordinate 901,674 downwards.
GCACTGTCACTGTGAGAGAGAAAAAAAAGGCCTTGGGAAAAGACGAAAGAGGATTTCTGATGTCACATCGTCTACTGAGCTCAACTTTTTTTCAGTCTTCTTCAACCAGGAAATCCAGACACCCTAGAGCTCCATCACCATTCAAAGTCTTAGCTCAGTCTCAGCTCACTTCACAAATTAATGAGGATATTAAGTACTTCACAGCCTAAACTGAAGAGAGAGAGAAAGTCAGAGTGTGTGTGTGTGTGTATGCACCGTTGGATAAAACAATAAAATGTACATATAGCTCCGTTTAACTGAATGACATTTACAAGTTTGCAGACAAATTACAAATAAGGGACGAAGCTGCTGGAGAACATAAGCTCGCTTCTTCATGCTTCTGAGCTCACTGTCTCGGTCCACAGGGCTTTATTGTGCTCCGCTGTAATGTCCAATAATGCCACGTACCGGCATCTAAGAATACAAATACCAGTCTCTCAGTAATGCCTTATCCTTTTGGTCCTCAACTGCCTATTTCCCCACCTAATTCTGGCTTAAGTCCATTCTTAATTAGCCAAGACGACCAGCTAATGGACAGTGTATAACAAAGAGATGAGCCGTCTCAGCATATAGAGTCTTAACATATTACATTGTTTTGCAAAGACTACAGAAGTTTCACAAGAGCTTGTTTTATGCTTTCACAACTGACCATTTAGCAATCACAGCTCCTCCCTGATTGGGCTCCACAGAATCACCTGTATTTACCACCCAGTTAATCCATCAAATATTTTAGGCCCGTAAACAGATGCCTACCAAAGGGAAAGAGAAAGTACAGCCTTTAATCCTCGCTGAAAATTTTGCGGAGGATTTTTGTTACCGTGAGCCACTAATAAGCCGTTGCCTCTTCACCAGGCACAGGAATAAGAACAACTGGCTCTTCTCCAGATCTGCTGTGGGAAGTACTATGTACAAAGAGCCACACTCGAGCTTTCGCACTTCACAGAACATTAAGCCAAAAATTTTTTTGTTTGTTTTCACATCAGTGGCATAGCTTGGCTTTCATGTTAGGAGGGAAGCTGGTTATGAACAGGGAAGCCGCTCGTAGGCATTCTGTCTCAGAGACTATGGTGAAGATGATATGTAAAAAAAAAAAAAAGTTTTACATTTTACTTACAACATGATTGCTTTACTGCCCTTGCATTTAAATGCATAGACACAGAAGCACTAGGCATAGAGGTCTAATGTGACAGCTAAAAATTGCAATTACTTCAGTAGATTTCAGTGATTCTACCATTTGATGTCCATTTCATGGCTTTTTTTAAACAACACAAAATTTAACTGCTCACCATAACTACTTGTTAGTTATTTTGCTAACTAGCAAGGTACCATGCTATCTAAGAACTAATATCCTGAGCTAACTTGCGACAGTCAATTGATTGAAACAGTATAGAGCAGCTACACCTGGTGAGAAGACAAGTTACATTTAACTAATACGGTCTTTTCAAAGATTTTCTGTATCACAGTGGAGCTGTGCCCCTAAACCTTCCTGTTGCTACAGTCCTACTTTCTGCTCATTCATCCTTCTACACTGCTGGGTAAAAATGCGGAGACAAGCACACGCTACAATAATAAAGGAGGAAAAATCAACCTCAATCCTTAAGAGACTAAAACTGAGCAGCCATTGATCTAAAGCGCTGGAAGGCAGAGTTTACACATGTCTTTATTGTAAAAGAAGAGTGAAGAAGGTGAAACACACTCTGAGAATTGTTGTGGTAGTGCCAGTAGAGAGAGATGATGGGGAAAAAAGGTCCAGGAATGTCTTACCAGTCCTCATCCTGATTAGAGCTGAGTGCTTCCAGTTCTCACAGAATGCATATGCATTATGGATGTCTGCCAAATATTGTGTGCTGACAGCAACAGTGTGGTGGAGCATTAGAGCTGCAACTATCGATTATTTAGGTTTTTGAATAATGGCATGAATATTTGAATATTCTGTAAGGATTTTAAATTAAGCTCAAGGCTTAATTTATTTTACCAATTTAATAAAAGAAAACCAGCAGTAGAATACTGATGATATTGAGGCTCCTTTGTAGGACATCACCCCCTTACATCTAAATAAAAGGCCTAAAATATATCCTTAATCAAGTTGTTCAAACAAAGAACCTGTTTACAGCAGACCGTATAACAAATGACTCATGCCAAGCAATATATATATATAAGGCAGATGCTTTCTTAAATGCTTACTTAAATAATAAAATGACACCAAGGTAAAAAATAATAATAATAATAATAAATTCTAAATGATTATTAGAATTACAGTATTATAACAAACAACCAGCAATTTTGCAGAGTTAATCCACTTACAAACACGTTATTGCGAGGTGAGAGGAAACTGAAGTACCCAGAGGAAACTCCACACAGACAGTAACCCAAGCTCAGGAACAAACTGAGGATCCAGCAGCTACACACCGCACCACCATGACGCCCTTACCATTTTCAAATTAATTTAATTATCAAGTTTGTCAGTTTTATCAGAGATATTTGTTGCAGCCCTATGAGCATGAAGGCCACTAGCAGAAGAGAGACAGAAGAGCAGAAATAACAAGAATGGAGAAAAAAGCTGTGAAAGGGGGGCTAAAATATCACAACAGAGAAGAATAAGTCTATCCAGCTGATTTGCACAGAAGGTGAAAAGGAAGGGACCTTGGAATCGAGGCAGTGAAACTCCAAAGGAAGCAATAAGCTCTTTCTGACAAGCTCTAGTATTCAGATCAATAGCCTGCTGCTCTCTGACTGCCAACACCTGAGCTTGTGCAACTCACAATCACCTAAGTCATTCAATTATTGGATTTATGTAACTCAGACCCAACACATCCAATCCTTCACGTCAGGTTTTGATTTGTTGGTCAACATCTTCTCAGTGCGCCAAGCTAGCGTTGGCAGACTTTCCATCGATGTCATTTGGAAGGCATGTGGGAGAGATCACTAACAGAAGCATGCACAGAATTAAGTGTAGGCGTATAGAGACATTAAGAGTCAAAGAGCAAGAGAATGATGAGGAATACTGGATTTCAAGCACAAGTTCAGCCATTTTTCAAAATATAATCAAAATATAAAATATAATCTTCTGTCTGTGTAGATAAAGTGCAGGCCTAAATATTGCAGACTGATTCATTAATGGACTTTCTACAGGTCATGTTAGCATATGTGATGGATATACTAGGGCAAGATTTAAGTGTAACTTTAGATTATGTGCGCCTAAGAATGTTTCACATTATATCATATACTTATATTAAATGGTCTAAACAGCACACATAGCGAGCAAATATACTTTAAGTGGAGACACAAAGTCCTTCACCTCCTTGGCCTAAGTTTTCTGTGCAACCAACAAGGAAGTGGCTTTTTTTTTTTTCAGAAAATATAAAATGGACTGTGCAAGATTCAAAATGAAGATTCAAAATGCTCAGTGAAAATGAGTCTCCTACCACACACAGAGGAGTCAAGGTTACAGACAAGTAGCAGCACATAGCTTATATTAGCCTCTGACTTCATATACAGTGATTAATGCAGTGCTTAATGTATAGCTGTAAGGTTTCCCAGTATGTCCCTGAGTACACAGGAGTACCAAATCTACATGAAAGACCCTTTTAAGAGAAAGATCCCACAGGTCCATGGAGAAAGGGGTCACTCCACTCTCCTCACACAGACAGATGACAGAGAAAGCAGCTCAGGTAGAACAGGCAGGTGTGAAGAAGAGGTGTGCTGGAGCAACATACTCCCAGCTGACACCTGGTGCAGTCATGCCATAACCTGTCAAGAGCAGCTGTCATTCCAGCCCAAAGTCACCCACACACACACACACACAGAGAGAGAGAGAGAGAGAGAGAGAGAGAGAGAGAGAGAGAGAAGAACTGAGAAGAAAGGGCAGAGTGAGTGAAGATACAAGGGGCAAAAAAATTAAGAAAGAGAATGATACAAAGGGGCAGAGAGAGAAAAGAGTCAGAGAATGAGACAGGAAGAGAGAAAGTAATAGGCAGATTAGTACTATTCATCTGACATGAGATATAAAAAGGGCAGAAGGATGGAAAATATGTGGAAGAAGAAACAGTAAATTTCAAGCTTTGTGTGGGAAACCATAAAGTTGAAATAGGCTGCTGAAACAGGTAGCTATAATTCATTTAATGAGGTATGAGGCTGAGAGCAGTGCTACACACCTCTGGCTCCCTCACTTGCTCGTAATGTCTTAATGAAAGTGAAGTGATAATGAGTACAATGAGACCCAGCCACCTAGAGGACATTTGCCTAATGATGCCCATGGGAAGCAGCTAGCCCAGCTTACCATTCCACATATCCAGTGACGTGGAAAAAAAAACACACAAGCGTTGATTTGATGTGAAGAGAAAAGCACTGGAGGAGCCATTATGGCTCATGAAGTGTTTTTTGTGTCATTGTGTCCAACGAGTCCAGACAGCTGACGCAGTCTGACGTTATCCAGACATGGTCTCATAACCAAGAGCAGTGATCACCAGGCCTGCTCGTGAAGATCGATCTTATATTAAAGCTAATCTAAGCAAGTAGACTGATCATTGGAATAAGGCACATAAGATTAAGGTTGGAACTAAATTCTGGAGCAACAAGTTTGGTGAACACTGTGCTGCAATCAATTGGAAGGACCTGTGCTAAACTTCCCTTTCTGTTATCAGAGAGATATTTAAGCTTACCAGAGGCACAGTGAAATCTCCAATTATATTTTAACAATGCTCCAATATGTAGAATATATCAGCAGATCCAGAGATACAGAGAAGCTACCAGATAAATGGGCTAAAAATAAACCGTGTGTCAGAGCGGCCTTTCCAATGATGAAGTGAGAAGTAAGACCCATAGCATCTGTCTTGCAGACCCACTTTCTGTTTGTAGAGACAGTGGCTGCTTTCCACTCTGATGAGGGAGTAGGAGCTGCTGGGTGTTTGGGATAGAAGATGGCTCATCTGCTGCATTAGGAGAGAGCTGGAAGCTTTGGCACAGCTCCAGACTCCCGCCAAGCTTCAGGGGGTGAGAATGACTCAGGTGGATCTGTAAACCTACAGTACCAATCAGCTGATTTCTAGACAAGTGTATTAACACCAAACCACCTCATGCATCCCCCAGGGATTTTCGTGTGATATGTTAAATGTCCCAAATTGTACATTCATTCTAGTATTTATTCCCCTGAGGTCCATTAAAATGGATTGCATTGTTTTACAGAATCGCTCTGTATTTATTAAGTTATTTTTGTATTATTGTGCCATTAAGGTTCTTAATGTTAAGGACCTCTTTTCTGAGTGGTTGTGTGAAACTCCCACTGCACTCCAGCGAGCATCATGGAGTGCTAAACTGTAACTAATACTTTCAGCTAAATAATGACAACCATTAGATGTAATGTGATCTCGTCATACATGTTTGAACCAGATCCTGCCTGACAAATATTCAGAATGGTAAATTCATACCTTATGACTTCGTTGTTATTGTTTCTTGTAAGAGAAGTAACAGTTCCTCGGCAAACTGGTATGTGGGCGTCTGAGTTTGACAAAATAAAAGAGTGGCTTGTATTCTGACAAAACTGTTGAAAGCGCTGTCACTGGTTACCATGTGGATCCCTACCAGGGGATCTGCTATGGGGTGGGGGCCCAGAGTTCTAAAGAATTGAAAAAGATATAGAAAAGAAACAAATTGACTCATTGCAAGTGACTGTGTTGACAATGAAGAGTTGCAAAATGTAAAACTGTCTCTACATGTTTGGGGACACTTGCATTTTTTTGGGAGAGGTTTTAAAGTGATGATCTCAAACAATCAGCTCAAAGCTGTTTTCAGCAGTGCTGCTTACAGAATTGCCTGCGTAGTCACCCAACCCAAGCCCAATCGATTTTCCTGGAAGAATTTGGATCGAAAGGTTTCAGTTAGGTACAGCAATGCATCTGTTTGTAAAATGAGCGTTTAGTTTAAATGCTCCAGGGTTCCTGGTTTCATCCTGAGCTTGGGTTACTGTCTGCGTGGAGTTTCTGTGCATGTTCATGTGGGCCATCTCCAGGTTTCCTCTCACTGTCAAAAAAATAAGCCGGTAGGTGGACTGTCTATCTTACATTGCCCCTAGGTGTGAACGAGCATGTGAATGCATGCGCATGGTGTCCTGTGTTAGACTGGCCACTCACCAAGGGTGTATTCCCGCCTCACACACAGCATTCCTGGGAATGGCTCCGGGTCCAGATGAAGATAAAGCAGTTACCAATGATGAATGAATGAATGAATGAATGTAGTTTACATGTTTTTAGGTATTTTCACAAACACTGTACATACCCATACTTAGGGGATATTGTTTCCCTCAAAATAGCCCTGGTTAGTCTTAATTATGTACATTTATTGCATTTTGAACATACTGTAAAACTTTTGACAAAGTGTATTTTGCCTACCAACACAGTGCAGCTTGTCTTGACTGTTTCTACAGTTGACTGTGGGATTAGAGCTGACCTTCTCAGATGCCCTGTATTGTCACTCTTATATCAAGGAGGCATTGCTCAAAGCGAATGCAGGTTTGATGAAATTTTACTGGAATGGACTCACCAGGGTGTAGGGATCAATATGACATTAATCTCTGCTGGGCTTGGGGCAGTGAGAGGTAGACTATGAGGCCACATAGGTGTGGAAGATGAGGCCAGGAATGCTGTAAATCCTCCAGCCTGTCGGAGGCAGAATGGGTAGCAGGATGTTGAGCACTCCCTTGGGCCTCCAGGGACCATCAATACAACATGCATGACATATCCATGGCCAGTGAGTTCACTTGTATGATTTCTGTACTCTTCTATCCATTACGAGGCACATACAGTCACTCTCTTGAGATCCCTGTTACACACCTACACACACAAAGCTAACCCCTGACTCCATATAGACCTTTTTCCATTTTGTGTAGCCATAAAACAGGATCTGAAAGGTCAGGGCGATGCAGGTTGGCAAATTCATTCAGTCATAAATTGGACTTTATGTGAGCACACATAAGAGTTACACACAGCCCAGTGAGGGAAAGGCTCAGGAACACTGCACTGTGCATTAAAGAAATATCGATAGATAGGCCTTTCCTGCCCAAGTGGTTCTTTGGTTCAGAAATGATTCATCAGATTCAACTGCTCATACAATATGTTCAAAGAAAACACACAAAGAAAATTACAACTGATTTCACCAAGCATCGGACCAGGATGAATTTCACTAGGGGGAAAATGTCCGTGCTATATACTGAACATGAAATAGGATAAATATTATCAAGAGTATGATGCTTGTTCCTCACTATGCTCTGGTACTTACTTATTTAAAAAGAATGACCTTAATCATGCATAACTGCACAAATGTGAATCAATATACTGTATGTAGGCAAAGCAGGCACAAAGGCTACACTTTTTAACCATTGCAACACCATAGAAAAAGTGCAACTAATGAAGCTTCGACCCATGCAAAGCAACGATGAAATGAAGCAGATCAATTTCAGTGCAATTTTGCCACAGTGATTCATACTAGACATTAAAAATCACAAACTAAAAAGAACCTACTAAAGGAAAAGATATTTTAATATTTGTTTTCATTTTGTCCATAGAGAAACAAAGTTATTTTTTACAAGCTTTTAAACCCAAAATCAATTAAATACATATTTCAAGCTTATTCAAATCTTTCTCTTTTTTTTGGAAGATAAACACTTGTCTGGACTTCTCTCAGAGAACAGAGTTGACAAGCTCCGTTCTTTTACCCTTCCCTGGTTCCCATCGAGGAGACCGCAATACAACGAAGCGTATCATTTGCAATTATCTCAAAACCCTCAAAGGATTTTCTTATAGCAATCTATTTCCCCAAGTTCACAGGGGTTCCTCCTGACTATCATACTTGTTTGTGAAATTATATGCTGTCCACATGAAAGACCAGGCTAGGAGCAATGGCAGAAATGATCCTCTGTCCTCTAGCTCTAACCAAAATACAGACCTGCAGTACAGCACTAGTATCTCCGCTGGGCCTCATATACTAGCACGCTGGTAGCAGGACACAGCCAAGGCATAGCAGTATACATTATATACCAGTACCATTATATACTGCTATACATTATATACCAGGACCGACTCACATAAAGCTATGCATTTCTCCAGTGCAACAGTATTTTTTCATTACATATAAAAATTGCTCTTTACAAAACTCAAAGAATTTGCTATGAAAAATTAATGCAGACAAATTCATAGCCCAATACAGTGGTACACTGACAGACCAAAGCAGTGTTACATCACAGCAGCAAAGAACTTACTTCTGGGTCAGTAACACCAGTAGTGCAGCACTGGTGCAACAGTATCATCCCAGTTATTTAACAAGATACTGAAAAAAAATAGAATGGTTTCACCTTGTGATTAAATATCAAAATAATTAGATACGTATTGTGTACCTCAAAACAATTTTGAAAAAAGATCATGGTATCGTTTTTGCTGATTTCAGCAAATCTGCATTTTACTTAAAGCTGTTATGCTTCAAGTTGGCCATTAAAGTCTCTTTTTATAAACTGTTCTTCCCACATTGATAGCTTCATGATTAACAAAACTGTGTGTTCCCCTGTGTGTGACTCCTTACTACTTATTTTAAGTTGTTAAAACAGATTCGATCTTCTTGTTGATTTACAAACTTGTGACTATGTGCATGCAAGCAAGAGTGAGCTAGCAGCAGAAAAAGATCAACTTTCAATAAAACAAAGCACTGTCTTATTAGTTTAACGAATTACTTTTAGGGACCGTGGAACTGAGGGAACAGGCAGATAGTGCAAAGTGACCAAGACATCATGTGAAACTAGTGAAAAAATGTCTCACAGCAGACAGACAGGAGTTATTATTTGGAGAATATTTAAAAAGGCAAATGTCAGCGACTTGTGCCTCACCAGAAGCCACAACCAGTGTTTCTGTCCTTTTTCATGTCATACATTTTTCATGTAAATTGTTTTGGAAAATAAATTACTATCAAATACTCTACTAGTTTGACTTTGTACTAGTCAAATACTGTAATGCCTTCAATATTGTGAAAAATACAGTCATGTGATGATTTGGTCATACAGCCCAGCCCTACTGTGCAAACATTCATTTGAATTTATTTCAATCTCTACTTTCTATCTCTACTGTACAGATTCACTCAGCATTTCAGCAAAGACTAAGTAAATAGTCCGAATTGTGTTAAGTTCTGATCTCTCCTCTAATTAAGCAATTAGTTAACAAACATGAAAATGAAAAATAACCCACAAAAAAACAGCAGACCTGTGGCAAGCAGCATACAAATCATAAATATTGCAGAGGAGTCCAATTTCTAAAGCACAAATAGTAATGTTTGATTTAAAGCGTCTCTTTGAACACAGCCGGGAACTGGTACAGCTCCACAGTGCTGCACATTAACATTGATCTGAGCTGAGAAAAGAGTCAGTGTACACAGCCCAGTCCACTTCAGCTCTCCTGCCATAACAAAGTGTGCTGGGCTTTGAGGCTTTCAGAGCAGGCAAAACACTCCAAATGTCATGCTGGTCTACTGTCAGCAAAAAAAAATTAAACGTCTTCATCCAAGCAGCAACCTTCATTCCTCTCATGCAGCCCTCTGAAGCGGTTTTCCATAAGGGCCTCTCAAAACGGAACTGCTTTTCAAAACCATCAATAAATCACAGAGGAATTAACCAATCATTCCACAGAAAATAAAGGAAGGCCAGGTCCCGGTCATGCTCATAATTTTCAGTCCTTTCCCATCAGAGGTGACTCAGTGCTGAGCTGCTGTTGGAAAAAAAAATAACAGCCCTCTGGCTGTCCCCCTTCCCCTCCCAAGAGCGGTCCAAAGAAAACATTGTCGGCAGGAGACGACTCCTTCAGATGTTCTAGTGCAGCCTTTCTCAGCTGCTGCTCTCAAACTCTTTCTGACACTACTCATTTGTTACTCTGGCAGCAACAGCAGGTATGGCTGAATGCTAGAAGATAAACAAAAGTAAGGTCATCTTAGCCTGCCATGTGCAGGGGAATTCAGCTGTAACAATAACAGACAGCTTCCACAAATTAACAGAGGAAAAAATACAAATCACCCTGCACTTATCACTCTTTCTAAAGGTACTCTACAATTAGCACAAGGAGCTGCATGTGACATCTGACAGACGGTTCTGCTACTCATGTGACATCTTTATGCCTTTGGTGTTAACTTCTAAGGCAGCCCATGGCCTCCCGCTCCACTCCTTGGCGTCATTCTGTCTGTGTAGAGGTTTAGACATGCAGGGTTGGCATCACGTCATTCATCGAGCAAATCCCACCAGCGCTTTGTCTCATGGCCATTCAGGCACAGCTTTATCTCAGCACAAGCACCTGCGTGTAGAAAGTGCGAAAGCAGCCTCCTGAGCAAACAATCATAGGATGCTTCTCCCTTAACCACTCATATGATGTTGCATTTCCACTTACAGTACCATTTGAAAAATGTGACCTTGTATTGAGAAGGACAGATGGCCTGTGGGTGTGCATGTTGTTCCTACTGAGGATTGGGACAACCAAATTTAAGAAGTATGCAAACAGTTTCCTTTCATGTCCTTGAGCCATCCATCTGTTCCCTCTAGAATTTTCATAATTTGATCCTTGAATATACAAAAAAAGATCCTGTACAGCGTACCACGCGATGACAAAAACAACATCAATAAACTGAGGATTTAACAATACAGCTAAATTAAGTCCCCTCTGGAGACAAAAACATAACACGAGTCCGATGATGGATAACATAACATTCATCTGCCTAAGGGAGAAAATTACCTGTTTTAAACTTTAAAAGTTATATAGATCGCGCAATTCTGAGGTCCATAATGTTCACTCTGCAAAACAATGTTCGCTAAAAAAAGAAAATAACTTTTTTTTTTCCCAAGGTTTCAGACTGATGACAGGTGAGAGTGAGCTAATTGTAATAGACTTTCACAGATGCAAAGTGTTCATATGTTGCTGTCACAAAAGCAGAATAAACAGCCCCATGTGTTCCTCTCAGACAGCGCTTGCATGGCCCGTGTACTGCCTCACCGTTCCATCCAAACGCTTTTAATTATCTTCACGGGTTTTAATTATTTTCATAATTCGCATTATTCATCTTAATGATGTGGTTCATTCTCCTCATTACAGCCCATGTTCGCCCAGATGATTTTGTATTGCTGGATGAAGAGGATTACGCCAGCGTCTTAGGCCACAGTGAGGAGTATTGTGGATGAATAAAAGGTCCTTCAGAGAAGAAAAAGATGAGTGGGGCAATTTTTGATCCCACTGCAATTCCGAATTATACAGAAAAATGCTGTGTAAGAGCATTTCAGCGGGCTACCTATTACTGCAAAAAAAAATACTTTCTTTATATTTTAAACAGATATCAGCTTGTCCTTCATGAAAACTTTGGAAGGCAATAAACATTTTTTCCTTTTTTTTTTTTCTTTTTATATATAAAGCATTTTCATTGATCATTTTTTCAAGGGACACTGCAGTCATTACATCGTAACAGATGAACATGAAACCCATAAAAATAGATTCATTTACATTTATGGCATTTGGCAGACACTCCTAACCAAAGCAACTTACAGCAGTATTATCAGGAAGCGTCAATTCATTATGATACTGAATCTTAGGTGGAATTATCACTGGTCTTCAGAAGAATATGTTGAGGAGAGAGACAAATGACTGTAGCAGCATAATTTGAGATCACGGAAGCACAGACCACACAAAACACCCAGACAGAAACAGCAAGCCCATACAATACAGGAGTATTACACCATAACAAAGCAACAAAAGTGAGGATCTGGCTGTTAGAGATGTTAATGGGATAGGATGTTCAAATTACAATGGGAAAAGCTCCACCCAGCAACAGACACGCACGCACACACACACACCACTGAGGTTTGACAGTTTGCTAAATGGAAGCCATTTTGTTAACTGAAAATCGATAACGTCCTCAGACGAATCATGACTGTTTGTCAAGTTGCTCAGGCGAGTCCAACTATAAGCTTTGTGGCTGAGTGGAAAAGTGCTATGAACTGTACAGCACTGCTCTCTAGAGCTAGAACACAAAGGTCTGTGCTGATGTAGCCTGGTGTAGCTATGAAGTAAATATATTCTCAGCAAAAAGTCCAGGGATATTTGTGTCTCGTTTACACCTATTCACAAGAGTCCTGCATCTGGCCTGGAGCCTAATAAGATTTTAACAAAATGCATTAACACTAGTAGTCAAAAACCTCTCTGGTTCACTAGATTGAAATCCCATTGCTGTATTATGTATTAATATGCAAATCACCACATTACTCTCAAGCATCTATTTCCTGTGTGGCTCATTGTTTCCAGTTGTTTTGTACTGCATGGGGGGAAAAAGTACAAGCACAATTTTGTGTGGTGTATTTAACATTTTTAATGTCATGGTCCATGTGTGAAATGATGTATTGTATTCAATGGAAGGAGTTTACATTTATATAGCATCTACATTTATATACTGTAATATCAGAATATGGATAAAATGTGTCTCAGACTTTGTGAAGTGCTTTCAGATTGAAATCTGTTTGAAATGTGTCTTGGGTGAATTTTCAGCTGCATTTTTATGTGAATAATCAAAATGCATGACAGAATCAAAGCGAATCAGCGAGAGCGAATCAGAATCAGAGAAAGCGATTCAGAGAGCGAATCAGAGAGCGAATCAGAGGGAGTGAATCAGAGAGAGCGAATCAGAGAGCGCGAATCAGAATCAGAGAGCGAATCAGAATCAGAGAGCGAATCAGAGAGCGAATCAGAGAGAGCGAATCCAAATCAGAGAGCGAATCAGAGAGCGAATCAGAGAGAGCGAATCAGAATCAGAGAAAGCAACTCAGAGAGAGAATCAGAGAGTGAATCAGAGAGAGCAAATCAGAGAGCACGAATCAGAGAGAGCGAATCAAAATCAGAGAGCGAATCAGAGAGAGCGAATCAGAGAGAGCAAATCAGAGAGCACGAATCAGAGAGAGCGAATCAAAATCAGAGAGCGAATCAGAGAGAGCGAATCAGAGAGCGCGAATCAGAATCAGAGAAAGCGACTCAGAGAGAGAATCAGAGAGTGAATCAGAGAGAGCAAATCAGAGAGCGCGAATCAGAGAGAGCAAATCAGAGAGCGTGAATTAGAAAGAGCGAATCAGAATGAGAGAAAGCGACTCAGAGAGAGAATCAGAGAGTGAATCAGAACGAGCGAATCAGAGAGAGAGCGAATCAGAGAGAGCAAATCAGAGAGAGCAAATCAGAATCAGAGAGCGCGAATCAGAGAGCGAATCAGAGACAGCGAATCAGAGAGAGCCACCATTCGGATTTAAACACTAGGACCTTTTCTGTACCATGAGATTATGACAACATGAAATCATTAATAAATAATATTTGTGTATGACAACATTATTTCATACCTGAATAACACGAATGGGCAATTCAGTTTACAAACATAAATGACATTACGTGTGCTCCCAGGCACGCATCCCTTCTTTAGAGAAAGCACTTAACTATGTATGAAATTTCCTGAGCAGCTTTAAACTGACCAGTGATAGCTCGGAGGTGTTCAGTCATGCCATTTTTTCCTTTTTCTAATAGTCTGAAATTAGCCAACACTCAACTTAAATCACAGTGATACATAAACTGTACAAATTAAAGCTATTATTATTATTATTACTCAAAATATACCAATCCACAAATAAGTCAAACTGACTGAGATATTATGTCTAAAATGAATGTCTGAGTTTGGTAAAAGTAAGTACAATGAGTGATGCTGTCTTTCTGTCTCTTTGTAGATCAGGTTAGTCCATTTATTAAGATGCACTGTTGGGTTTTACAGTGAAGAGGACAGAGGTGTTGTGAGTAGCTAAGAACATGCAGACATTTTGTTTGTATTTTTCACAGGTTTGAGAAGTTGAACTAAACAGACTCTGAAATGTAGGGGAGAAAATGCTGTTAGTTAGTTAGATTATTTTGGAGGCTTAATGAAGAGCTCACTTTTCACCCAGTCTGTGTCAGCACTGGAACTCGCCTGGTAGCTGAGAAGGTTAGCTCACTGGTTAAGAGGCTTTGAGCTACTGCTAGTAAGGGTGTGAGCTCAAATCCCAGCACTGCCTGGCTGTCCCTGAGCAAGCCCCTCCATCGCTCAGCTGCTCAGCTGGATCCTGTCTCAGCTTTAAGTCGCTTTAAGCCAAGAGCAAAGCTGTAGTATATTAATAGTCTAATTCCACAGCTGTCTAAGCACATCTGAGCTGCACAACTTTACACTTAAACACAACCAGGAGAGCATGTGCCATAACACAGCACATAATCTGTACACTAACACAGAGACCACAGCCCTTGCTAGAGCAGGCTGGATTCTCAGGGTTTACACAGAACACCCAGACTCACTCATTTCACCTCAGAAAATGTATCAGAGTAAAACAACAATAAGGCAAATTATAAACTGTTCAACTGTTATAAAGTTCAACAAAGTTTATCCGGACATTAGCACATCTGGAAATATTCTTGCTTTAACTGCGTCACTGTAGAAAAAAATCACTACAGCACAAAAGCATTTTCAGTCAGTATACTACAGAAATAATAATAATAATAATAATAATAATAATAATAATAATAATAAAATAGAACAGGAACCAGTCCATAACATCTAATGAGACGTAATAACAGAAATCATAAAGTCTCTGTTTTTTCACCTAAGGACTTCTCTACCTTTAAAAAAAAAAAAAAAAAAAGAAAAGGCAGAGAGGGAAATAAACATCAGGACTGGTATCCACCTCATTCATCGCTCTTCATATGCACATTTTATTACATGCCACTAACAACATCAACAACAACAACATCATCATCATCAACAACAACAACATCAACAGCGGACGCGAGGAATTCAGTATCCGCAAGCGTTTTGAGTCAGCCCTCTCCACTCTCAACGCACCCTGACTTCATCTCCCTCTGCCCCAAAAGTTCAGCCCCGTGCTGAAAACACGCCAAAGCACCGTGGGACTAAAGGAAGCCCGCTGTACTGCTCTGGCTCCTTCACCTGCAAACAGAAGAGCAACTTTTCCAAAGTGCGCAGCACGCAGCCGGGACTTTACCTGTGGGTCCCTCTACGCTGTCGGCGTGAATGTGCACGGCCAGAATCAGGACAATCGCACACGCCTTCATGCTTTTAGTCCAGTTCAGGGAACAGGCACAGATCATGGGAGAAGGTCCGGTAGAGCAGATGTGTCGGCTGCAGACTCCCGGCCATCGATCCACGAGTTTCAGAGCGAAGCTGAGCGCAGAGTCGCACCAAGTGAAAGCGCTAAGCCTGGCGTCGGAATAAACAGTTCAAACCCGGACTGTTCCTCCGCCAGCGGACTTTCTGTCGTCTCGGTATGTGCGGCATGAAGTGGGCCATTAACGCCTCCGTGTGGCGCACTGGAGAATTTATTATCACCGTCTGCACAAGACTGCTGCAAACATCAAGCATCGTTCTTTAGAGGAAAAAAAAGAGTGCATTTCTATCACATAGGCTAGTGATGTCTTATAAAACTGGGACACATGGCATTTGCCAATTCATCAGAGCTCAAGATGCCCAAGCAGTGTTGCAGGAAAACTGTAATGAGCCCACCGTTACACCGTTACACCTTTACTGACCAGCTCCAACATGTCCAAGTTCTCTCCAGGGAGCTCCTCACTGGCTTCCTCCAGGTTCTGCTGCTTTCCCATGCAAGTTGGTGGATTAGCTATGATAAATTGCCTGTAGGTGTGAATGTGTGTGTGTGTGCGATTGACTGCTGCCCCTTCCAGGGTGTACAGAAAGGGCTACAGATTCACTGTGACCCTGACCAGGATAAAGCTGTTACTGGTGAATGAACAGGCATGTTTTTGGGATGTGGGCAGAAACCGAAGATATGAGGAGACACTAACAGTAATCCAAGCTCAGGATCAAGCTGAGGACCCTGGAGCTGGGAGGCAGTAACGCTACCCACTCTGCCACCATGCTGCCCCAAAACATATCAACATGCCAGAGTGTACATATTAGACACTTAAACATTCTTCACATGTGTCCCTTTGGGGAAGTCCTTAATGGTTTCCTATTCAGAGAGTGTTCTGAGTAGGAACAATTTATGAAGTTAAGAACCCTTAGTTATCAAAAAAATAAAAATAAAAAAACCTTGACGAACAATTTTGTCTTAGGGAGTATCTAGATTATGTAGTTTTAAATATTCATTATAGTAGTGTAGGTGTAGAATTGTTTTGGACCAAATCCCTTTTTGGGTATTAGGAACTAGAGCAATGATAAAGCCATTATTGATTATAAACCAACCAAAAAAAAAAAGGTATTCTGCAAACCCTGTACATAATGATGTGGTGCGATCGTTAACACTTTTGGACGCCATGCTGTGTCTTTAAGACAATAAAGTCATCACCCAGCCCAGCACCTGCCTCTGTGCAGCTCATCCTATTCCCTTATCAGACCTTTACTGAGAAGCTTTTAAGCAGCCAGTTCAGAAGTGAGGAAACATTCACATTTTTACTCATGGCCAAAGGTGGTCTGGGTTTGGACTAATCTTTTTAGAATATAGCACACAGGAGGCTGCCTACTGATTCCTGAATATGCCCCTGCAGCTGGTTTGAATGGGAACTCAGCCACCTATTGTACAGTCATGCCCTACAGCCAGGATGGCAACTGCAGATAGTCCAGTACCAATACATTCACATTTCTGATATCAATTTAATTTTACCTCATGTTGAGCAGTTTTTTTCCCTGAAATACCCCCTGGCCTGACCTACTTTCACAGCTCGAATCCTGATGAAACCGATTTAAGGTAAGTGCATTGATGCTCTATTGTTCAGTATGATTCAAAACTCTAATCATGCTAAAAGGATCGTGTGCTCAGGCGCAGGCGTGTGCTCGCACACACACACACACACACACACACACACACACACATTTGTCTTAGTATCCTTGTAAGGACCTTCTAATGATACAATTATTAATGCACCTAATTAATGCTATGCCTACACCTAGATCTAACCCAACCTTAACCTTCGTGACCACTAGGAAAGCTTTTGGCTCTTTTATTTATTTTTTAATAAAGGCTGCAGGGTTTTTTTAAGCAGTTTTTTTTTTTAAACATTTGCCTGGTCCCCACAAGGTCAAAACGGGCAGATATTCAGAGGCTCATGAGTGGCACAACAGAAGACGTGTTCGCCCTTTCCTCAGGAGGTCACAAATTCCCAGAAGATCCTAACGATGCTACAGCCATTTGTGCAAATATCACATATTCCTATCCTTGTGGGGACAGCAAAAATTTAAAAAATATGATCCCGCCCCAAATAAGTCAAGCAAAGTCACATGGAGGAAACCAAACAATAATTTTCTTACTGGTCTCTGTCTGTATTATCCCCATTATTCATTTAGAAGTTTCAGCAAAAATATCTTAAAACAGTCCATTGGCAGAGCTGTACATTTTTGAACTATATAAAGTAAACTATATTTAAAAAAAAAAAAAAAAAAAAATTTTATTTTTGAAGAACAGGGTTACAGAGAAGCATGCTTTTACTTTGCTGACACTGCAGTCTTATGTAAATATATTATTTCAGCAAGTCATGGAGCAGGGGTGCAGAAATGAAGATATCACCCCAGCCAACATTCCCACAGACAGCCAATTCAATCACCACTTTTGTGGAGCACCGTACTGTGGTTCATCATTCGTTTAGGTTACTCCTGTGACCACTGGGGTGTCTGTATCACATTAAACCGAGAGAAAGACAGATGCACTCACTTGCAGAAATACATTTGAGCTCTGCTATGGGAGTCCATATTACAGATTAACTTATTTATCCAGACAAGATAAATGAGCAACGGAGTGCACTCAATTTTATTCGATTTTGAAAAGGCAAGGATGATGTTGAGCAACCTTCCACCTCAAATTCAATATTGTGTGTATGTGTGTGCCTGTGAGAAGAGATAAACACACAGGGTTGCTAAGGAGTATAAATAGCATGCTGTGTGTTTAAAAATATGATGTTGTTGTTGCTCCAAGATGGAGTCATTGCTTATCCATTCCTATAGTAACTCATGATATACTGTATTATCATAATTAGCCGCATAAAGATAAAAAGAATACTAATGAAACTAAGGCAAAGCAGTTCACGAATAGGTCAAAATGATCATCATGCTCAGTGGACAAAGAAAGATTATTTTTGTATGTGGCAGATAGGCCATTAATGTACATCATCCACCCAGTACCTCCTTATGAGCCATCACCACTTACAGGGTGTAATGTAACTGTCTTTGTTCCTCTATAGCAGGGTTTCTCAAACTGCAGCCAGGGACCACTTAACTATAAAATAAATTATTCCACAATACCCTCATAATCCAACTAGTCACACATTATTCTTATTATACAATGTGTACAATAATATCAAGGCTGTTTACTAGAGCCAGAGAGTTGACATTATTTATAGGGCTGTTTTTTTTTTAGTTATTGAAGTTTGTTTTAAACCCAATTCATGTGGCCAAACTGACTAATAAGAATAAAAACTCAATAATAAATATAATAACTTTGTTGGGTTGTGATTTCCACCACTATAATGAAATACAAAAAAAAATAGACATACTGGCTATGCTTCACATACTGCACTTTGAGAACTACTGCTGTATAGAGCAGACCTAAGTAGCTCTGGTGAAGGAGAGCCAGAGCAGCGCAGGTCAGTGGAGGAAAGGATAGACTGTACTTTAGATGATACACATACAAACAGGAGTGGAAAATATGGCCAAAATTATGTGGACATCTGATCATAACACCCATTTGTGGGTTCTTCACCAAACTGTTGCCTCAAAGTTGGAAGCACACAGCTGTCTAGAATGTCTTTGTATGCTGAAGGGGTCCGAACATGTTCCAGTATGACGGTGTCTCTGAGAACAAAGCGAGCTCCATGAAGACATCGTGTGTGAAGGTTGGTGTGGAAGAACTCGAGTGGCCTGCACAGAGCCCTGACCTCAACCCCACTGAACACTTTGGAATGAACTGGAGCACTAACTTCGTGCCAGACCTCTTCGCTCGACATCAGCGCCTGACCTCACTAATGCTCTTGTGGTTGAATGGGCAAATCCCCAAAGCCACGCTCCAAAATCTAGTGGAAAGCTTCCCAGGAAAATGGAGATTATTATAACAGCAAAGTGGGAACTAACTCCATATTAATGCCCATGGGTTTGGAATGGGAAGTTCAATGGTTAGGTGTCCACATATTTTTGGCCATATAGTGTGCTTGAGTAATTGTAATTTGTTACTATACTTAAAGACTTTTTTTTTTTTTTTTTGGGCATATTTGTACTTTACTATTGAAGTATTATTGAATGCTTTTACTTAATTACATTTAATAATTACATTACACAAATAAAAAACATTTTAATTCTTACATTTCTATTTAGACCATCAAAGTTCTCATTAAGTAGGCTACAAATCGCTCGAATGCACTCAGATTAGCATCTAATCATTTCAGATTAGCATCCAGTCATTTTAGTTCAGCATCCAATCAGGTTTATTAATGTAGAAAAAATGATCAAGAATCACGACAGGTCACTGGTGTGGACCTTCTCATGCTGCACAGTGTAGTTAATGCTATAGTTTTCCATGTGCTTTTACAGATGGATAAGCTGCCAGATTGTAGTGTGGAATTTGAGAAGGAGCACCCAGGCCCTACCTCAGAAAAATGTTTCAGTATGCTGAAGTAAGTAAAAGACTTGTATAAATTAAAGGTCTCCTCTGCCTCTCTATAAGGCATGAACTCAAAGCATGTTGAGGTACGTTCTGCTAATTTGCTAATGTTAACTGGTTGTATATAACTAAGATAGTCTGTTTTCTTTGCTAATGGCAGGTTAGACTAGCATCAATCCCAGCTAATGTAGCTAACGTAATAGCTCATGGTAAATATGAATGATGTTTTAAGGCAAACAGGCATAGCTACTTTAAAACAAAAATCATCTTCTAACAGTTTTATAACATGAAATTAACCTAAATGGTTCAGTTAAAAACTTTTACTCTTTGCTTTTTAATGCTTGAGTACATTTAAAAGTAGCACATTTTTAACTTTCACTTAAGTACATTTTTTTGGTTAGGTACTTCCACTTTTAATTGTGTAAGATTTTGACACATTGTGTGTCATTCATGTATAATTTCTTCGCACTTTGTCCACTCCTGCATACAACAGATATTTTCAACCCCAGTGCAGACCAGGAACTGAAACAGAACTGGTTATGAAATCTTTATAAAAACATATACCTGTGTTATTACCACAAATAAGAATTTTAATGGAAATCTAAGGGCAGTTATTGGGACAGGTAGTACATTTTCACATTTTCTCAAATTCTTCAGTAAAATGCATTTGTAAATGAAACTTTAAGTCCGGCAAGGAGCTACTGCGGCCAGTTGGCGTGTTGGCCTGGTGGCGTCCGATTGGCCCATGCTGTTATGCGAAAATGATCCAATTTGGGGTGGAAACAGTCCTCCTCTTTATGTTGGGCCAGAATATTTTCATATAACATATCATTTAAAACATTAAGTAAGTGTTAGAGAGTTGGAGAAAACTCCATAAACACTAGTAAGACCATTTCTCTTCTTCTATCTTATGTCTGTCTCATCCCATGTTATATAGATGTGCATTTTAAACATTTATTGACCAAAAACCTGCCCTTAATCTTCCATTAATAGGTTCAAGTAGTGTTTTCTGTTCCTTTCTCAGTACAGGCAAACATGTCGTAGTTATTGTATGTCGCGGTTACAGACAGATGCAGTGGATAGAGATTAGATATAATAAAATCCCAGTATAGAGCTTGTAACTTGAATTAGTTTCCTAAATTAAAATGTAGGTTTGCCCTTGTATAAGACACACTGCTGTTGTGGAGTACTTGTAGTCCTTTAGGCTTTACAGTTTAATATTGATTTTTTTGAAATTCAAACCAAAGCACTGCTTTGTTGTCTGCCCCGATGTACCCTCAGTCTCTATTCTTACCTCTCCTGCTTGCACTACGAGTCACTTGAGATGTGTGGTTTAATGTGCAAGTCATTTTATCATGTTTCCTAATTCCTCAAAACAGGCTCAACTTTCATTTGAGAAATTCCGCTTGAAAAGGCCAACGTCAACTTTTCAAAAAATATGATTTAAAATGATAAAATGAAAGGTGTAAGTGTGTGTATGTGAAACAAAAAAGTAGTTTAGTCATTACAAAGGTGATTTTCTTATCATTTGTCATTCCGTTGTAAGTGGTTTTCATTATCACTGTGGCATTTTGGCACTGAAGCATTTTTTTGTTTGTTTATATCAACGCTTGGATAATTCTAGTTACGTCCACCTCAGTTAGTCTAATGTTTGTCATATCTATCTCATTTGCAAGTTAGTGAAGCTCATTTTCATTATTTACAGGTGACTTGTATGCAGTACAAGTCACCTGTAACTTGTACAAACAGCCTTGAGTGTCATCAGTAACATAAAAACAAGGTATGGGGAGGGCTTTAGCGTGTATAATTATATTCTTTTTTCTCAAAGAGAACAACTCAGAAGGAAAAGAAGCTGAATACTGTTAATGTTTATGAATGAGTGTCTGAGAATAAGTGTTATGGTACACTACCTTCTTATATCCATTACATTAAAACCTCTGATGATCCAGTGCAACAAGGGAAGTGCACTGCTTTCAGTGCTCATGTCTTTCCAGGTTTATTGTTGTCTTATATTCACTAAGTGGTAACTAATAGTACATAACGCAACAATAGCACATAGTATATTATGTACATTAATATTTTTTTACCACTGATCATTTAAATATTGGGGTAGTGTATTCTTAGCTTACATTTAGAGTTGATTATTCTGTTTAATATACAGCAGCTTAGGTTAACAACCGATTTATGATTCAGACTGTCCAGCACTTTCCCCACCATATCATGTGTGTGAACACTGATGCACAGCGCTTTCTCTGTTTCTCTCTGTTTCTCTGTCTCTTTCTCTGGTTCTCTCTGTTTCTCTGTCTCTGGTTCTCTCTGTTTCTCTGTCTCTTTCTCTGGTTCTCTCTGTTTCTCTCTGTTTCTCTGTCTCTGGTTCTCTCTGTTTCTCTGTCTCTTTCTCTGGTTCTCTCTGTTTCTCTGTCTCTGGTTCTCTCTGTTTCTCTGTCTCTTTCTCTAGTTCTCTCTGTTTCTCTGTCTCTTTCTCTGGTTCTCTCTGTTTCTCTGTCTCTTTCTCTGGTTCTCTCTGTTTCTCTGTCTCTTTCTCTGTTTCTCTCTGGTTCTCTCTTGTTTCTCTGTCTCTTTCTCTGTTTCTCTCTGTTTCTCTCTGTTTCTCTGTCTCTTTCTCTGGTTCTCTCTGTTTCTCTGTCTCTTTCTCTGTCTCTTTCTCTGTTTCTCTCTGTTTCTCTGTCTCTTTCTCTGGTTCTCTCTGTTTCTCTGTCTCTGTTTCTCTCTGGTTCTCTCTGTTTCTCTGTCTCTTTCTCTAGTTCTCTCTGTTTCTCTGTCTCTGGTTCTCTCTGTTTCTCTGTCTCTGTTTCTCCCTGGTTCTCTCTGTTTCTCTGTCTCTTTCTCTAGTTCTCTCTGGTTCTCTCTGTTTCTCTGTCTCTTTCTCTGGTTCTCTCTGGTTCTCTGTCTCTGTTTCTCTCTGGTTCTCTCTGTTTCTCTGTCTCTTTCTCTGGTTCTCTCTGTTTCTCTGTCTTTCTCTAGTTCTCTCTGTTTCTCTTTCTCTGGTTCTCTCTGTTTCTCTGTCTCTGTTTCTCTCTGGTTCTCTCTGTTTCTCTGTCTCTTTCTCTGTTTCTCTCTGTTCCTCTGTCTCTGGTTCTCTCTGTTTCTCTGTCTCTTTCTCTGGTTCTCTCTGTTTCTCTGTCTCTGTTTCTCTCTGATTCTCTCTGTTTCTCTGTCTCTTTCTCTAGTTCTCTCTGTTTCTCTGTCTCTGGTTCTCTCTGTTTCTCTGTCTCTTTCTCTGGTTCTCTCTGCTATCTAGTCCTGTGCACAGCATATTAGTTAGTCCCAGGTTGTGTGTGCACCTTGCAAATGGATTAGAATTGAGTCATCTGGTTTCAAGTAGTGATCTTCAGGTACTCTTGCTTTGCCTGTATTTTTTATTATTATTATTATTTCTATTTGCAACAGATGCCTACTTTATTTGTATGCAGCCATTTATATGGACAAACTTTATATGATGTGAATCAACATTTGCTGAGTTTCTCTGAATCATTAAAGGGACGTAGAAAGATGATGCTGTCTCCATCAGCTTATTTTATAGCCATGTTGATTCTGGGAAATGTACATATTGCAATATATGAAGCAACTAACCTTTATCTCCTTTCTTTCATTTTCATGTTTCTGAAACATGGAGCAAAATCTCCCTTTCTGAGATATTTCTTATCTTCTCATTCTGCTCTCACTGAAACCATTTTCACTCTATACTGCAAGTTAGAATATTTGTATTTTAACAACTTCTGCGAATGGCTTGTCCGTTCAGCATGCAGAATATGATTTATATTCACTCAGTCTGGTATCTGACCTTTAGATGACTAAAATTATCCAGTTTCTCAGATCCCATTCCAGTGCTTCCTGCAGAAAAATGATTAGCTCAAACCAGATAGACTTTTGTCAGCCAAAAGTGTGTTTAATATGTTATGTCCCAGCACAGTGTACGATCTGGTCAGCAGTGACATGTGATTGCCCTACGTATGCCGCAGATATCATTTATATCACGCACACAGGCCCAGTCTCATATTTCTCCTTTGATGAACCACGCTATCATGATGGAAGAGATCTTTTCCGGGATGATAACGTCCCCTTCTACAGGATATGAGGACAGGGATGTCAGAAGCATTTTATATTGTGGGTGCTGGAATTTTAAGCAGCATACATGTGACGTGTGCTGTGACTTTACACCCAAATGATTTTTCTTTTAACAGAGATTACAATTATATATTACAGTGAGAGCCTGAATGTCACCATTATTCAAAATGTCAGTGTGTACATGAAAAATTGCCAGATGTGTTAGTCTTTTCTGAATGAGAGTCCTACTGTCCCCCTGTGCTGAGAAGGACCTCTCTGAGGTAGCAACTGACACAGAAATAACTGGTTCAGTTATAGGTTAATGTCGATTTGAAAAAATATGAATGAAACATAAAATAAAAATACTGTCTCTTACAAACTAAAAAACGAATCAAAATTCTAAAAGTTTAAAGTTCAAAATTCGTTTTAAAGTTTGTATATTCCTTCATTTGTTTATCTATATATTATTATTAATATTATTTTAGCAGTTGCGGTTAAAGGAATTATGAAAGTACTGCAGTGATTCTATATTTGTGTCAGCAAGTGTTTTCATTTGCCCTATAGAGGGCAACATAGATTAGTAATACTTTAAAAACTAGTCTTGTGAGATACCTCAATCATGTGCATCTCCAACCAGAGTCATATGTTACAAATGTGTCACAGCACCACAGAATTATGCTATTAATGTGTACTGTACTGTACATTTCAGGTAACTTTCATTTGTACTGGGAATTTCCTAAACAGGCGCTCTGTATCTGTAACATTACTAGGGCAATTGCAGCCCCTTAAGGAGGTGAAATCAGATTTAGAACAAAAAATATTTGTCTCAATTTCATTTAAATTGAATTTAAATCATAAAGAAGGTATGAGGAAAACAAATAATAAACCCTGATTATATAGTCTCCAAAGTCACTTTTTTCTAGAGTGAATATTGTGAACAATAACCAGGTGTAATGAAATTAAACAAACTCTGGGGGAAACAAGATGCAAAATATCCGATGGTCTGACCGTGCTTTAGGCAGTGTATACCATCTGGGATAGCATGTGAGGATGGTACCTCATTAAAAGGTCTACAGAATCTATAAAAGAATCTATAAAAAGGTTGGAGACACTAGTTGAGGGATCATGGGCCACTCCTCCATGCAGAGTATTTTGGTTTGTGCGTTTGTACTTCTCAGTTTAGAGCAGACCACAGGTTTTCAGCAGGGTTCAGATCCATAGACTGACGCAGTCATTGCAAGACATTGATTTTGTGTTTCTTTAACCATTTCTGTGTTCATTTGCATGTATATTTGGCATCTATGGCCAAGTCTGATCCTCCTGGGAGAGGCAACCAGGTTTTGGGCTGAAATATCCTGGTACTTAGCAGAATTCATGACGCCTTCATTCGTCACAAGAGCCCCTGAAGCAACAGCCACAAAACAGCCACAAAGCATCAGTGATCCACCACCATGCTGTACAGCATCCGATGCTTTTCCTTGTAACCAAATACCAAACCAAAAAAGATTGATTTTGAATTCATCAATTTGACCACACCATATGACAGCAATAATAGTTCTAATGATACCTGGTGAGGTTCAGGTACGGCGTTTTGTGAGATGTTCTCAGGAATGGCTTCTTTTCCCGCAATGCTTCAAAACAACTTGCCATGAAAGCAGTGTTTAACAGATGATTTTGAAACTTGAAAACCAGAAGAAGCTGTGATCCTTGGGCTTGTTTTTCCTCTTCTTCACCCTCCTCCCCACTGTGTGAGAAACAGCTCATGGGTTCTGTCAAACCGTTTCATTCATGTGAAACGTCTCTGTTATGGCCCTAATTATGCCGAATGTTATTTTAAATGCTGGTGTATTTTTCAGATCCGTTGCCTGATTTGTGTGAAAAAACAACCATCTGTCTCTTTTATGTTGCAACTTCTTTGTTTTGTCCCATGGTAATGGATGACAAAGGTATTTTATATGTGCGCAACCTTGTATTTATACCCCAGGGAAACACCACCACAATGGATTTGAAATGAAGCAGTCAAGATGTGATTGAAGTGTAGACTTTCAGCTTTAATTCAAGAGATTTAACAAAAATATTGCATAAACCGTTTAGGAATTACAGCCATTACCTCCATTTTCACAGGCTCAAAAGTAATTGGACAATTGATTGATAAGCAGCGTCATGGCCAGGTGTGGCCTGTTTCCTCGTTATTTCATGACAAATTAAGGAGATAAAAGGTCTGGAGTTGATATCAGGTATTGAGATGGCATTTGGCAGCTGTTCATGGGAACTCTCTAGTGAAGGAGGCCATCATTAGGCTAAAAATACAAAACAGAGATATACATATATACATATACATGTGCAACTTTTATTTATTTGTTTGTTTGTTTGTTTGTTTGTTTTCTGTGGTATTAACTAACCTGTACAAAACCAATGACGTGACTCAGTGATGTAGATCCCATTATGTTAAATCAGTCCTACAGGAGGTTTATAGGAGCTGTGCTGCTGCCTCTGCCCTGCAGCTTGCGTGATCTCTTATTCCACCGGTGGATGGCGCTGTATCATCTCCTGTGTTTGTTTTACACAGAAATTATGAAACTGCGTTTGATTAGGTCTGGACGTGGATATAAATAAACCACTAACTGTTTTATTTGTTATGATCCAGATCACTGCTTAAGGTGGGTTCGGATGGATGGATGGATGGATGGGATGGATGGAGAAAGTCTATCACGCAGAAATAATAATCATAAATAATAAAGCATGTTTTTATCTTTCTCCTCGATAAGGCTGCTGTCGAGCTGCCAGCTGCTTGCTGCATGTTTGCCTGAGAGCACAACGTTACTCCTCTCTGAGCTCTCTCTCTCTCTCTCTCTCTCTCTCTCCATCCACAGTAAGAGTCTCAGGTAGTTCCGACGCCGTTCTGTTTCATTATATCCGAGTTTAAAAGGGATCTGGGAGGAAAAACTGTCATCCCCTTATTTGGGGATGTCTACTAATGAGTGTAAGTGGCACACCATGAGGCCAATGAGAGAGTTAACAGTGAGCAGTGTTCTTCATGCCCAGCCCATACACTGCTCTGAACACACACTGCTCCGAACACACAGAGGAAGTGAGAAACACTGCAGCAGGTTCAGTAACATGCGTTTCTGTGTGTGTTCCTGAGGGATGACCAAACTTCTGGAGTGTGAAATCTTCCGTACAGTGTGAGAAAACCATGAAGGCAAAGCTGGGATTTATTTGGGATGCTGTCCGAGTGTTTACTGCACTTTGGTGTGTGTTCTGCGTTCAGACGGATTTGCTGGTCCATGGTCAGGAAGGTAAGTTCACACACCTTATATTACACACAAAGTACTGAACACGTATATATTAGTACTCAGAACTTCTGAATATTTCGTCGATATATGTACGTGTGTGTGTGTGTGTCACCAGTGCATTTACATAGCTTGGAAAGAAAGATTGTGCATGAAATAGGATCAGGAATGTGTGTGATATAAAGAACCATGCAGAGCGCAAAACTTTTCCCTCTTTTGCATGGGAGTTTTTTTTTCTGTAGATTATCTGAAGGTCTTTTTTTCCTTTTCTGCGTGTTTTTTTTTTCTGCATCTTGTGAGATCAGCTGGTAATGCATTTGAACACCCATTTCTTGTTTTTAGTTTGCGCATTCATCATTGCTTATTAACTTTCTTGGAGTTTGTGTGTTGGATTGGAAAACACTTGCTCTGATATTTGCATAACAGAAGAGACGTTTCAGTTCTGGATAATGTACCACCATATTTTCCACCAAGCTATTGCCATGTATATAATAAAATGCTCTACTATGTAATGTTATGAGTTATTTATATGTTCAGTTTGACTGCAAGTGCCACAGACAGTGAACATCACAGTGGCCAGTTCACTTACAGGCAAGATAAAACTATCTGTAGAGGTCAGTAGGCCATCACAGACACATCTCAGACACATCTCAGACACATCACAGCCCAGTTTCCTGAAAGTATCTGCAGTAAGATTAGTAACTGTTAGAGTGAGAGAGCGTTCATTATGATCTTTGCTCTACCAACTAGCGATAATTCTGTGATGTGAAACTCGTTCGGGATTGTAATGGACCGTCTGAGCTTCAGTCTCCTCTGTGTTTACTCTTACACACACCAGTTTGTCCCAACATGAGTGGGGTCAGTGTGAATCACTGTGGCCACGTCCACAGCCTGAGGAGGTAAGGATTACTGGATAAACACGCTCACTCGCCAAGTCTCTGTGTACTGTGTCTACACAGCAGGGAGCAAACCTCTGGATTCCAGCAGCATCATTACAGAGGAAGCTGACTGATGCTAGGGTTATTACTTTACATGACTCATATGTTTTAACAAGCCACAGAGATTTAACGAGTCATTGGAGTTAGGCAACATAAGAAACAGAAGAAGAAGAAGAACTCCTGAGGTGAATTTGCTGTCACTACATGATGGACAGAAAGGTATTATGAAGGTGACAGCCTAAACAGCTGAACATCCTGGCCGGCCTGCGGGGATGTGCCCACGCCACTGACGTGAAAAGAAAAATGACATGTTCCCTGATAGCGTGTGATGCCTTACTGAAATCTAGAGTCCCTGTGTTGGTTAGCCTTTGACTTGACTTTGAACTGATTTCTTTGAAAAGATGAGATTCATTTAACTGAAGAAATGGGCATAGCTCATTTAATCCATTGTAGCTTTTATATGATCTGAGTCATCTCATTCGTAAGGGATTATGATGATGATGAAAAAATGGCATAAAACATTTTGCTCAATTAACATAAAAACATTGATATATAACAACGCTTCATTTCTTAAAATGGCTAATACTAATCTACGTTAAAGGCAAGGAAGCACTGCACACTGAAACAGACCCAGACATGTCTCAGCATGGCCGGGGTCACTAAAAGTAATTACAGCAGAAAGTTTAAGTCCAAGCTGTTCCCAGTTACTGCTTCATAACAGGAAGATTAACCTTCATAATGAGACTATGAAGGTAGAAAAGGAACCTATAACTTGAAGAGAACTTTGTAAACTTAAGTGTCACAAAGATCTTCTAAAACGTCTAAAGATCTACAGAAATCGAAATTCCTCATCTTTCATTCTGGGTGGTGGCAAATATAACCACTCTGTCGTCCGTGACTACAGCCCACGGCACTGGTATTTCCAGAGAATCTCAGGGGAGTTGTGTGGGAGGGAAAGAGGGCGAGAAAACAAATGAGTAGCTAACTGATTAAGATAGAGACAATGGTGGGATGTGAAAATGGAACTGTAACACATAAGCTCACCTTGTCATGGACCTTGAGTATAAAGTGGAAAAAAAAACATCTAAAGATGTACCGTCCAGTTCAATTGTATGAGACTCTGAGCCAAACCATAGATTTGGCCATGGTGAGTCACACTCATAGGCTGCTGAACTTCATGAAATGAGGGTCATTAACTGTCTGGCCACAAATGTGTGTTTGTTTTCCTGTGCTGATGATATAGACTTGTTCATAGCAACAGAGGGTTTCTAATGATGCTTACATCTAACATAGAATGCAGCGGGTCACTGGAACCTAACCTGCATAGTCATAAGGCCATGTGGGAATATCAGCGTGGGTTGAGAATAAGAATGAAAACTGCAAAAGAGACTTGTCCTATCTGAGACTTGGTGAAGGCATTAGTATTTCCTACAATACGCACGGGACTCCACATTTCTAAATACAAACACACACACACACACACACACACTTCCTAGGATTTGCCCCGAAAAAGGTTGCTTTCTGGAACTCCCGATTACTCACCTTCACTCAAACCCTATCATTAACAAGGACTCACTATAATTATTGTTTTAATTGAAATGTAATCTGAAAACCCCCTGGAGTGTGACAAGGGAACACAAGGGAATTTGCAGACTCTGGTTCCACACAGGACTTAACTGTCATGCGTACACTGCCCAGCCATTTTCACAGTTCTTATGCCAGCACATCAGTGCAATGCTATGGATGAAACCTACCACCTGCACATTGCTAACAGTGTGTTATTAACACTGCCACTACTCTATATCCACCCCTTACTGGTAGTTTGGTGAAAGATATAGACAGCACTACTTTGGAAGCACATACTAGATGAAAGTATGTTTTTCCCACAGAGGGAACATAATATAGACCTGTGTAACATTTATATTATATGATATTCATAGTTATTGTTTATATAAGAATGATCACTACAAGTTTATTAGTATTTTGAAAACATCTGTTTCACAAGACCACATTTTGTTTGTCCAGTATTTCTGCAGCAGTTGTCCTGCTGAAATCATGTCTTGTAAATAAGCCAGTATGTATCGAATGAGGAAAAAATGAATTAAAACATAAAAGAGAAGTGAATATATTTTCACACTTTTTAGTTTTGACTGTTGTTTCCATGGCAGGTGATGGGTGTGGACACACAATCCTGAGTCCCATGAGTGGCACCGTGGCCTCACGGAACTACCCCGGCACCTACCCCAACCACACACAGTGTGTGTGGAGCCTGAAAGTGCAGACAGGATACACACTGCACCTCACCTTCGGGGACTTTGATCTGGAGTGGAGCAAGGACTGCAAAGCTGGCTCTCTTACCATCACTGACAAAAGTAAAGCCATCAAATTGGGTAAGGAATTCATGTTCTCGTTTTTATACAGCAACATACACAACGCACTGGAGCAAAATTAAATGCAAAACTGTTAGTAGAACATGATCAATTTCAAAATGGGTTCCACATATAACCCTTTTGCAGGGGGTTCCATGTATTTCTCTGATGCTTACTGCTCTGACTATAGCTAACTCAGTTTGTCTAAACACAGTGGGCCTCATTTATCTTTTAGTAAAGTCGTGTTTAAATCTCTTCATCGGCCAAACCAAACTACAAATGTATGCCAGATCTACATAGGTTTTGGTAACACTGATTTTTTTTTTTGTACTGATATGTGCATGTTGATAAATTCCAATCAGCCATAAATTACCAGATGTGTTCACAGCACAGCTGATTTACATTTCATGACACCTATGAAACTTCATAAATGGCAAAAAGCTCACAGAGAGCTGAAAATGTCGAAGGGATGCATTTATAGGGCACCATTTCTTTTGTTCTAACTGAATGAATAGTCTATATTTGTCTTAATTTATTCATTTGTTTTGGATTGTTTTCTTTTAGGTCATTAATATGAAATTAAATGAAATTTACATTGTGTGTGCAAGTGAAGTTATTGAAACTTCTTAATCCGTATATACAGTTGCAGTAACTTACACCAATGATGAAGTTTGAAGTCTTAAAACAAAATTCACATTAGTGAGTCTCCATGTATGGAAATTTTCACAAACTCAAGAGGTCTTGTCGCATACAAACATTAACACCACATTTCTTGTGTAATTGCTTCTTGTGTAATTGCTTCGTGTGATTTACAAATAAATTTGTTTGTATCCAGTTTGACAAATGAGGCCTAATGAGAAATACCTGAATGCTTCCACACTCATTACTCATGTTTGAAAAATATCCGTACAGCTGAATTTAATTAACCCATGTTTGGGCTTGAAAACAGCTTACGGATGTGTTATACACATTCCTTCAGATAAGTTCTTATCCCGAGGATAAGCTAAAGTCCAATTGTTCACCACAGGCGCTGAGGTGCTACTACTCTATAGTTACACCACTTATTGTGTTGTTGTTATTGGCAAATTCCAGACGGCCTTCCTCACGCTGTTCTCCAGCTCGTGCCAAGCCGTGTGCCTACATGAGCAGGTTGCATACCATTCAGCAGAAGTTACGTGATAGTGACTGTCTTTATAAATACACGCACACACACATACATTGTGCAGGAGCAAGTGATGAGGTTTAGCATGAGGAATCCAGCCTCCCTGCGGCCTACTATATCTCTCAAAGCCACTCCAGGATATGCTTTTGCGTGTGAAACAGTCTGTGCCATTTTTAGCAGCAGGGGAGTTTGTGATTGTGCAGGTCTAGTAAGCCCTGAGGCTTGTGTGTTTCTGTGTGATTCAAGTACTGAGAGACACGTTCTGTTAGCATTGTTAGTATGAGTCAGTAATTATGCCAGCTTCTCTCTGTAACGTATTCCCTGCAACCCTATGTTTTGTGTTTTTGACGTTGCCTGATACAGTGGATTAGCTGAGCTGTGTATTTGCAAGTGTGTGTGTGTATAACTAATTGGCAAGCATTCTGAAAAACAATTGTTCATGCTTTTGTGTGTGTGTGTGTGTTTGATACAGGACCTCTGTGTGGGCAGCTGGCTGCCTCAGACAAGCACATGCTGGTGAACAGTAGTGAAGTGACAGTGCACTTTGTGTCCAGCACTCACCGGTCCGGACGAGGCTTCCTGCTGTCCTACTCAACCAACCAACACCCAGGTGTCACACACTGGCCTTTTCTGCAAGCTGAGCTCGTCAAAATCTTCTCCCATACTTTATAACCACACTCAGAACCCCACAGTTAATGTTTCACAGTGAAAATCTTAAAAGTCAATGTTTTACAGTGTTCTACAGCTCTGTAGTAATGTGCTGTTACTGGTCTACAGCAATACCCTTCACCCAAGTATTACAAGCCAGATGTCTAACTTGCTGCAGAGTCTGGTACTTTTCATTACCAAACATGGCCAAAAACATCCTGCTTTCACATGAATGATGTTGCAAATGGTCAAACAAAACCTAAACAAAACAGTCTCATAACTTTTTAAGATGCACTACTGTGACCTTTTTTCAGTGATCTTTCTCTTGCTTCAGAATATACATTATGCTACAGTGTTCAAAAGTTTGCTTTCTGGTCAGAAACACAAGTTCGTATACATAGAAGTGTGGATACCGGATTTCAACCTTCAGGATTCTGAAGCTTGCTGACGGAAAAGCGGGCGGAGCATCTGAGGCTGAGAGCGGTTCTACCCTAAACATGAGATATAAATAAAGAAAGAGTAATGAATGCCATCCTTTCTCACATAATCAGAAAGATGCTAAGTTAATTCAGTGAGCAAGCCAGAGGCGACAGTGGCGAGGGAAACTCCCTGAGATGACATGAGGAAAAAACCTTGGGAGGAACCAGACTCAAAAGGGAACACCAGATAGTGCGAATATAAATAATTTATCTTCTATAACTATATACTATATAGGCAAAAAGTGTTAATTGTGTTAACAGGAACGTGAGTATGAGTATCAGAGTGATTTCTGAATTCATTCACGCTGGTATCGAAAAGTCTGGTAACTCTGGAGTAGTTTGTGTAGCTCAACAGAGAGAGAGAGATAGAGGGAGAGAGAGAGGGAGAGAGAGAAGAAGGGCAAAGAACAAAGAAGAAAATTAGTGTGATTTTTGTCCCACAAAACGACCTCCTCTTGGAGTTTTTATACGTTTTATGAGGTCATCCAGTTGCACATTGGAGTGGAGTATTAACACCAAATTATTTTTATACTTTTTAAAAGTTTATAGTTTTAAAGTTTTCTAGTTTTTTTTTAAATAATATAAGTTTCGTTTGTAGCTAATTTTCCTGGTATATGCTGAGAATAAAGTGGTAATTTAGGATAAGTGAATGAATAAGGTTAGTGTTTTAGGGTTTTTATTTCGATTTTATATTATTTAGTTTAATTTTGAGTCATTTTCATCCTTGGGATGGATTGAAAGTTGTTGTTTTTTTGGGTCTGATCATTATGCATGATACATACAGTATGAATATATACTGCACTTTGTGTATATGACTAAAATAGACACAGTGCTTGCTTCTTTCCAGCTGCCTATATTCCACGCGCAACTAGAGCTGAAGTCAGATGAATGGAAAAACATAAAGAAAAATGAATTGCTGTTTGCTTTTTATTTTATTTCAGTACTTTTCTGAAGACAGTATTTTTATTTTTATTTTAGTTTCTGATTTTTTTTTTTGTTTGGTTGATTTTTTTTTTTTTTTCTTTAATTTTCATTCAATCCCAGCATATCCTTCATTTTGGTTTACAGATATATTTTTGTAGTTTATGCATTATTCTCTTGTTGAGCCATAAGTGACAGGATAATGCAGAACTTCCGAAACCTCCTAATTCAGAACTCTTCACAAAATTGAAACCAGGGGGTCTGAGACAGATTGAACCTCTAAATACTATCTCACAGAAAGTTCTTTCACAAAAAGGAATATGAATCTGTTGCCTAATGCTTTAGGGACAGTTTTATGATACAGTTCAATTCCATGAATACTTCATGAGATCAGGTTGGTCCCCTATAGCATGTATCACACTGATTGACCTGTTTAGAGTGTTATTTCTTTCAACATATATAGTGTCTTGTCATTCATGCTTCCTTAGGGACCTCTTGCCAAAAGAACACTATACTATCACATTGCAGCTACATGCTGTGCTAAAACGGTGAAAATGCTTATGGTCTAGGAGGCAAACACTATGCGACCGTAAAACGATCTGTGAGGCACAGATATACACGTCTTTGTGTGTGTGTGTGAGGCTAACATATTGGAATGTGGCTGTCCTGCTTCGCTGAACTAAAGAGTGTTTGCTCTGTAAGCAGACCAGCAGGCCTCCTCTCCTAACCTGAATAGAGAGACAGAGGCCTTTGAGTGTGGCCACACATGGGGAGCTGGGGAATAGCGATGTTCCCCTCCTCCTCCACTTCCTCCTCCTCTACAGAGCACACAGCATGGCAGGTTAACCATCACATCGCCACAATGACACGACAAATAGCTCAGTTTATCAGTTATTCTCCGTAGTTCTTCTATGAAATGAAAATTAGTTTGCAGCTAATCCCCAAAGTTGTTGTTCGATTTGAATCACATTACTGGCTTAATGATTCGATTCATTTTGATTATCAGATAATATTTTGAAGAAAATTTTAATGAAGAAAAATTATGACTGAAAATACTTTATTTCTAAATCTAAAATGTATAAACATGGCAGCGCCTGAGGCTTCATTTTAATGAAAATAGAGCTCCAAAGTCGGCTAAAATGTCCGTCTTCTGCCGCCTCTTTCTCGGCACTGTAGATTGCAGCGGTCGTTTGAAAGCTACCAAAGAGCTCTTTTTAATGGTTACAGCATTGTGTGTCCATTTAAGCTATAAAATGTGTGTCAGTCATTGTGATCCAGTGCTATCTGTCATTTCACAAGTGCAGATTCCCGGTAATGCCACAGGCTGTCCAGGAAAAAATGTGATCATGTGCTTTCTATATATTTTAATTCTAGGGATTGCACAGATTGGGACCTCTGGTGTTCAAACAGTGCAGTTGCATAAGATGCATAATTAATAGAATGCTGATTTCCACAATGTGAATCCACAACGCACCTTGTCACATATTTGCATTTCAGTGCATCATGACACGATGCATCCTTACACACCTATAATTGACTTCGATAGATATGCCTTTTATTTATGCTGGTGCATTAAATCATAAGCTCCCCATTCATATATTTATGTAGTCGTTTGCATACTGTGGAGACTTATTTATTTTATTTTGACTCTATTTTATTACAGTCAGTATTTATATGATGCACTCAATTAATGTGACTAAGGGCAACGCTTATATTGTACGTATTATATTTATACTTACTACTGAGTAAGTGATAAATTGAGTGAAACTATTTCATACTTAAAATTTCATACTTGGTTAAAAATAATCATTACTTCAACACTGAGTTGCATAGTCCTAGTTATTATTTTACTCATTATCAGTGTACAGCAACATTGTAAGCGCTGTCCTGAGCACTGTTATGTTACAGAACAGCATTCAGCTAAACACCAAACTCACATCTCAGTCAAAAATGGTCAGTTGTCCAAGGACAGAACCAATAGTGTTTACACACAGAAGAATGTTTAGAGCAGTTTGCGCTCTGTGACGTGAACACATGACTTCCTGTTTTTTGTTTGTTCAAATCGCATCTGGAGCCAAGGCCGTGACCCAGACAGCTCCGATTAACTGCGTCACACTGTTTTCAGACACTGGGCTCACGCTCACACCCACGTAAATGCCTTTATGTCTGTATACAGAGATCACATGCTCACCCCCTAATCATTATACAAGCATACACAATCATCATCACAAATCGAGGGATGTGTAGGCAGCATGCGGTCTGTATATATGAGCAAGCATGTGGGGTATTTTGTGTACATTTGAGCGGATTAATTCTGTGGCTCTCTGGTTGATACGGCTCTCGTTTCTTTTTTCCCAGACCTCATATCATGTCTTCACAGAGGAAGCCACTTCACCTCCCAGCAGATCAGGTAGGAGGCCGTTCCACACGTACTCATCTCAGTCACAATTTTAAATTGTCTTCTTTTTTTTTTTTTTTTTTAATTGTCTCATTTTTAATTGTGCATAATTATTTTTCTTTCCTCTCCGGTGTTTTTTTTTTTTTTTTAATTTTTTTTATTTAAAGTGTTCTTCTGCTTTTCTTTTCTTTCCTTTCTTTCTTTCTTTCTTTTTTTCTGTCTACGTCTCTTATGCATGGTTTGATAAGAAAAGCAAAATAAAACATAAAACATACCTAACACCAGATCCATCATCATATGTCTTTGGCCTTCACATATTGTCTACAAACAACATAAACTGATCCTTTTGAAATTCTGTTCCTTAGCACAATTTATTGTCATTTTTCTTGTGCATCTTTCTTTCATTGAAAGTAGAAAACCTGTGCAATCATTGTAGACATTGTTGTACTGATCATATGTGACCTGTGTCTCACCTGTTTTCCAGTGTGTTTTGTCCTGGGGGCTGCAAGGATGTGGCAGGGGAAATCTGGGGTCAGCATGGGCAAGGCTACAGAGACGTAAGCCGTCTATTCCTTAGGTCTTATCACCTGCACTGGAAAAGCATTATTAACACCAGATACAAATTAAATCCACCTGACAACGAGGAAAGCAGTACAGGGGATCCATTCTGACAAAGTTATTGTGTGATATCAGTCCTTAAGCACTACAATAAATGAGTGATGACTTCATTTTATAATGTGAATGACAACTAACTAGGCTGTGGGCTGTAATGTTTGGGCAGGCAAAAGTAGAAACTTCTGGTATAATGTTGGCGTGTTATTATGATTTGTTGGGATGTAAGCTATTTTTCCCTTTTTTTGTTTTCATTTTCCACATATTTGTATTCAGTAGTAATTTCTATGATGAGAAATGACAATACTTGTGCTGTTGTGAGTGCTGTAGCCCAACAGGGAGTGGGAACTTTGAAACCCACAGGAGTGCTTGTATTTTCAAACTCACTTTAGTCCAAAATTTGGTGCTTGTGTTACCGCCTGCTGAGGTCTCCTATAAACACAAACAAAAAAATATGCCAAAATGTTTTTTTTTTTTACTTCAAGTGCAGAATCAATCCCGTCCTAGTTCCTGTTTGTCGGCCCATTCAACATAAATATGCTATTTCACCAAGCCAAACAAATACAGCTGACTTATTGTATCTGTAAAATAAAGAGAAATTGAGAACAAATCACAGACAGAATCAATAACATGTATAACAAAACTAATTAAATAGCAGACGTACAGAGACAAGGAGTTAGAGTAGAATGAAAACACATTTGTTGTTATGTCAGACAGCTGGTTATTTTACTACTATCTCATGAAATCTAATCGCATGTTATTATCAAAATGTCAGTGCTCTGGGCCATCAGAGCATGCTTAGTTTTGTAGGGAGAATGGGAGCTTTCACAAGGCAGAGGCAGATGGATGTAAAAAAACAAAAAGCATCCTGTGAGTTAAGAGACCAAAGTAAAGTTTTTTCCAATCTTCAACTAATTTTGGTGATCCTGTGCCTACTGTAGCATCAGATTCCTGTTTGTGACTGACAGAAATCCGATGCCCATCCATCTCACGGTTATCTGAGTTACTGTAGCCTTCCTGGCAGCTCGAACCAGTCTGGCCGTTCTCCTCTGAACTCTCTCACCTGCAAAACCACAACTTACTGGACGTTTTTATGTTGTTGTACCCTTGTGAGCTGTTGTGTATAAAAATCCCAGGAGATCAGTATTTGCTGCAGTCTGGTACCAACAACCGTGCCATGGTCAAAATCACTGAGATCACATTTTCCCCTTTTTGATATCTGATGTGAACATTAACTAAAGCCCTTGACCTGTAGCTGCCCTATTTTACGCACTGCGCTGCTACCACTTAATTGGCTGATTTGATAATTGTGCACAGGTGCTCCTAATAAAGTGGACAGTGAGTGTACAAATGCCCTGAACTAATATACAACTATGTGTGCATGATGTGTCATGGAATAGCATGTGCGCATCATTAAAAGAATTTCCAAATTTTGGTGAAAGTGAAAATACACAGGTGTGAGACTGAAGTCCTATTCAGAGCTGTTAATGAGAGCTACTGCCTGTGGGAAGAAGAATTTTATCCTGCACTTTGCCTTGTCCTGAACAGAAGCAGCACCAAAGCAGACAAGTATGACAGAGGTCAGGACGGACTAGCTGTGTAGAATTGGACCAGTACCGCCTGGGGGAGATTGAAGTTTTTTCAGCTGCCGTAGGAAGAATAACCTTTGCTGAGTTTAGCATCAAAACACGATTTTGGGGTGCCAGATGAAAAATGCCAGCAATACCACATACAATGCTGCAAGCTTGGTGCTTTCATCATGATCATGGGCCTATGTGTAATGTAGTTCCTGCATTGTGTGTTTTGTAGACCTCCGTGCTGTGCAAAGCTGCAGTCCATGCAGGGGTCATATCCGACAGCCTGGGAGGCAGAATTAATGTGACCCAGCAGAGAGGCATCACACTGTATGAATCAAGTTTTGCTAATGGAGTTCTGTCCAGAACGTGAGTGTGCTACTCTGTCAGCTAAGCACACAGACACTGTTCCCTGCAGGAGACCTGCTAAAAGTACTCACTATGCAAGCAAATTTCCATCCATACTTACTATCATTTCAGCTCTGTGGTAGCTAATGTAATAGTTGCTCAGCTGTTTGAGTGTACAGTTTGTACAATATGCAAATCCCTCTCTCACACAAAAATCTCTTCTTTCCCCACAGAGGGTCATTGTCAGATAAGAGGCTAGTCTTCAGCAGAGGTAAATCCAGTACTGCTTGCAGTTATTAGAAATATGTGAATTGCAACACCTTTAATAAACACCAGTGGTTTAGTGACCACAGGTTTGTGTGGAAATATGCGATTCTGTGCCAGTGGGAGTATGACCAATGGCATTAACGCTATATACATAATTATAGAGTAACTAATATATAGTTGCTGCTACTGCCTGGTACTTACATAGTATGTATCATCATTAGCCATGAGACAATTATACATTTTCAGTTTATAAACATGGTGTACCCGTTGACTCATAATGTGAGAAGTGACAGACTCGCTTGTTTGTCAAGTTCATTTCCCTCCCATGTTCCATGTAACAGCATGTGACAGCCTGTTAGCGGTTATGATCTACAATGCGTCTTCCATGTCAGAGGATGTGGACAAACTGAACTGGATTACAGAAGATGCGGACTCGAGAGGCCAGTTTGTGAAGTGGCACACCAGCATTGAGGATCATCAGCCATGGATGGAGCTGGAGCTCTTTAATCGGAGCAGCATCACAGGTCAGGACACCAGAAGAATGTATTCTCATCTATCCGTCTTCCTTTGAATGCCTGTCATTGAGTTGTCTCTTGTGGACATACAATAGGCTGAACTGCAGAATGTTAAGATGAACCAGTAATACCTGTCTGTTTGGGCACTGGGTTGATGGTATAAATGATTTTTCTAGGAATAATAACAGAGGGACTGTCAAACTCTTTCATCGAGACTTACACAGTCAAGTTTAGCAAAGACCGCAAAACATGGAAAATCTACAAGGACGCAAGCAGCAAAGAGAAAAAGGTACCCCCGTATAAAATACTAATTACACATTCCGTACCACGAAATAACACACTGTACCAGGTGTACATTCATTCTCTAATCGAAATGATTACTGAATTTCTACTTTTTCTTCTTTCTTCTGTGTGCAGGTGTTTGAAGCCTCTTCTGATGGCCACACGATGGCCCTCAACAGCCTGTTTCCGTCAGTAACAGCCCGTTACCTCCAGATCTGGCCCCAGCGCTGGCACGGCAGAGTCTCTGTACAGATGCAAGTGCTTGGCTGTCCATTATCTGGGTTTCGTCCCCGATCCAACGCTGGTGGTGAGGTTCCATCTCTCTACTCACACCTAGCCTTTGCCCTGTGTTTCATCTTTATGAGGCTGCATATAAATTGCTTGTCTGAGTTTCTTCTATATGAGAAGGAGGAAGGAAAACAAAATTCTAGATACAGCACAAAGGTAATAAGGCCTAGGAATTTCAGAGCAGATTTCTTTCAGAGCTGATAATTACATGGTGTACAGCATTCCATTGAGTCTGCTTAGGTTCCTGAATGCCATACTTATTAGTTCAGTCAATCCTCTCCTCAGGATCCAGCGCGGTGAAGCCTGTTTCCACAGAAACCGTGCTGCTGAATGAGTTCTCCACCGGGAGTCCTGTGGTCATAAGCTCAAGCCAAAGTAAGTTTAAACACTTACTGATTGGTAGTGGTTTTGTTATTTCTACTACATTCACACAGTGCATTTATACTTCACTAATAGGCATAAAAGGCAATTAGATGTACAATGTGTACATACTGTATGTACAATATATCCTAATTCCTTAAACTCTCAGCTATGAATTATTGAGTAACTACAAAAATAATAGTGAAAATAATAGGAAAAGTATGTAGTTATAACAAAGAAGAATGGAAATCTGCACTTACCATCAGTTCCTGGGAATATAAAGCAGTGGACACACTGGAGTTAAATGCCGATACAGTCACATGACATGACTGATGTGCAGATAAGCAGTAGAAGAATTGCCCATGACAGGATCTGCCACTCGAGCAACGTGATTCTTGCCCCAGTGTGGCTCTTTTAGCACCTGTTGCAGTTTCAATTTCTGACCACTAGGTGCAATAATGACTCTATGACAACATCTACTGCAAATCAGTAGAGCATTGGCTTATATCTGTCAAATAGGAACATTTTGTAAATCATTGGTCACTCAAAAGGGGTCATTTGTATTTCAATGGAATTTAAAATGTATGACGTTATGAATGAGGACTTTATGAAGATTAAGATTTGTTGAACAGCTGATATAAATGGTGTGGCAGTGTATCATGGTCACTGCATTCAGATCACTAGTGTTAAACCTATTTTTTCCAACATTTAATGTCTCCTTAGTGTATCTAACCCTTGTGACAGAATCAATAAGCAGAGTTGTTTGTTAATTTTGTGGTTAGATGATTCGTATAGATGTGGAAACGTAAAGAAAGGCGAGCAGAGCTCCTGTTGTTATGTTCTTTATTCTTCTTATTATGACATTATTATTATTATTATTACATTATTATGAAGATTTGTAAAGTTGAAAATGATCACAAACAAACCTTTTAATCAATTTCCTTATAGACTCCAACCATCCGGTGATATTGGTGGTAGGTGTGGTTCTGGGTGTGGCTCTGTGTGTGTGGTGTCTGTTGGCAGGACTGTTGTGGAGGAGAAGGTACGTTTCAAGACATGTGTTCCTCTCACAATATAGGATGTACAGTACTGTCATTTGTAACAATCACTTTTCAGTTACTTAACACCAGTTTTTCCATTAAAACTCGTTTCAGGAAAAAGGGTGTGCGCATGAAGAAGTGCCTTGACACAGGTAGGCCCTGGATACAGTGTTTGATATTTTATGCTCAAGGTGCCAGGCTTCCTTTCCTGTGGCTGTACTTTCTAGCTAAGTGCTTTTGTCTGTTGTGATTATCAGGCTGTCAGGGTGTCCATGGGAAAAAACTGCCGTATACAGAATCAGAGCTTGTGTCCTACCCTCTGGCTAGGAGCATCCATGACAGCCTGCCTAACCCTCCTCTCAATGGTGAGATGCACTAGTGTTTTCAAATCAGTTTAAGATCGCTTTTGCCTCAAAATGAGAAGCTTCTCTGAACGTTTAAGATCAGCCTGTGAACAGTCATTCGACAAAAAAAAAAAAAATCACATTTGTTAGTGATTTAACTTGTTAGCATATTAAACACTTGTCTGAGGCATGTATTATTCTCATATATTAATAATTACAGATGTTTGTGTGAAGGTAGAACCTCAAAAATTCTAGTACGAAGGACATTTGATTGATAATAAAAGTCAGTTGATGTGATGTATTAACTTCTGTACTCCAGGGAAAAGATCCACTAAAGTATTAATGTAGTAATTCATACACAGATAGCATGAGTCAATAAAAAGCTTGACAATGTTTGTTGAGCTGAAGCTGTGGGGCACAAAAGTTCTTCCACAGGACACAGACAGTAATCATTCAGTATGATGAAAGAGAAAGTTCAGGGTGGCTGCAGCAGCAGCAGGTCAGAGAGTGAGCATGACCCTTCTGTCCCCTTCCTGCCTGCTCCATGGTTCAGCTAAACAGTCAGAGAAACTCAAGAGAAGCCCTGAGTGCATTCTTCTCTTTTGCTCTTTCACTCTTTCTCTCCTTCTGTCTCTCTTACCCTCCCTTTCAGTCGCTCACCAGCAGCATAAATGCGCCTTTCTTTAGTCAGCTGAGCCACTGTGAAAGGGTCTCTGTAATTGGTGCCTAAATGAGGGGCACTTATGCTAGAGCAGCACTCATGTCCACCACCACCACCACCACCCCCCTTCACTCCCTCAGGCTAACAGACTCTACAGTGAGGCCTTCAGTCACAAATAGGACAGAAGGTCAAGACAATCAGACTCCCTTTACAGGCACTCAAATTAAAGCAGATTCACCCAATTGGGATTCCTCCAGTGTAGTGAGTAATAGACAGTAAGACATGCATAGGCCTCCACATCAGATTATTTTCTGTTAACAAATGTTTTAAGGCAGATTATTTTGGACTTTTGTGGAACCACATGCAACAGCAGCACCAGTGAACAGTATGAAGAAGGCTGGAGCTGATTTTTTTTTAGCCCAGACTATAGATTCATGACGTCTGTCAGTGACGGTCGTGTCAGGGATTGAACACACTCTCGATTTTATTTCCTTACAGGCTAATTTTTTTATCCTAACATACGCAACACATCATCAGCAGGTATTGAGAAGGCGCATGTAAAAATACCATTGCAATTCACACATGTAATGAAACTACTGTATGCTGTAGGATCTACTGTGTCCAAAC
The DNA here is from genome assembly GCA_037576675.1 of Pangasius sanitwongsei. NCBI lineage: Eukaryota > Metazoa > Chordata > Actinopteri > Siluriformes > Pangasiidae > Pangasius > Pangasius sanitwongsei. Next base: position 858,763 of record CM075003.1, on the reverse strand, counting down.
CTTTGACTTGTAGTGTATGTGTACTTAATAAACTGGTAACACAGGGCATATCTGTGAACATTCACTGTCATCCAGGTCTAGTAGTAATAAGGAACTCATACACCAATAAAGGTCAAGCTTATAAAGGCTTTCCTGTGACTGATGAAACTGCTTCCAGATTATAACACAAGTCCAGGTGCCTTGGGTTTATGGTCTTTCTGATAGACCCAAATAATTATATGTACACTTCTGCATACATATACATTGATTCTATTGGAATATACAGTATATGATCTTGAACCCCGGTAATTTAAGAGCTGCACATTTCTCTGTAAGACCACGTACTTTTGTTGAATACATTCAGTTTTTTCTTCCAGACTATGCTGAGCCTGATGTTCTCGCAGGTGGGCAGAAAGTGGGTGTGACCTTCCGGCCACCTCTGGATGAGGGCTACACGGTTCCCTTTTCCTTTAACCATTATGACACACCGAATCAGCTTCCTGAATACGCCGAGCCCCTGCGGCTCGAGCCAGAATACGCCACACCATTCAACGAGCCAGTCCTCGATCCCTCAATCACCACACAGCTAAAGACTCTGCAGAACCTCTCTCACCTTCGCGCAGCTCCCAGTGCCTTACAGTACGACTGCCCTTCTCACCGACGCCTTTCTAACGGATACTGCACTCCTGTTATCAACGGCACAGCAAACTACACGCAAGCCCAGCCTGTAGATTCGGTAGTGCAGCATACGTATCACGAGCCGCTGTGAGCGCGGAACGCTCGGCTTTAAATCTTATCGGTGAAGGTCACGTTTGCAGCTTTCAATTGTAAATATTAAAAGTTTCCAGGCTACTGTGAGACGTAAAGAATCCACTGTTGGCTCCTGTGAGAAACAGATATAGCCAGTTGGACCATGCACAAGTATATACTGTATTTATTATTATTGTCATTGTTTAGAAATGGACAAAATAAGTCTTCATTTTTTTATATGACTTTGTTAGATGGAGGTGCACAGTGACCTATGGATTCACTTCTACTTCATTCTCACCACAAGCACCTCTGTATAATGCCTTATAGTTTATTAAAGACTATGAGGGTATAAGAGACATAGATGCTGAGGAATACAGTCGGTGCCATGCACTGTAACTGCAGTTTATTCCTGATGTGGATGTTTTTGCGTCAGTTTTACACCTTTAATTTATGTATATCCTTGATTAATTCAGCCTGAAAAAGCAGCATTGTATATCCAAAGCATCTTTAAAATGACAAATGGTAAATTATAACAGTGAACTAGATGTATTATGGGTGCAATACCACTGTATTTGTTATTGACTAATGACTGTTTTTTTTATGAAGTTAAGGATTTGGATTCTATGATGGATCACTGATCTTTTTTGTGTATTTATATGAGTGATTTTTTTTATAGAGACTAATATTAATATACAGGAACTGCATACTGTATGTGCTTATGGTACACAAGTATGATGAGGTACAAAACAGTCGTTTTATTGCTAAAAAAAATAAATAAATAAAGTTACAGTACTTTTATAGAAAACATTATCAGTCTTATCTATCACACATTTAAAGGATTGAACGTGGATGTGTTCATCAGCAGGGGTGGAACCTACTTGAGTAATTGTACTTTGAATTGTTACTATACTGAAGTATTATTTTGGCCATATTTATACTTAAGAATCATTGAATTATTGAATATTTGCACTCTTACTTAATTACATTTCCAAGAATTACTTAATTTCCAAGAAAAAAAATTACTTAATTACATAATTTCTTTTTACGAATCCCGAAGGTCTCTTCTTTTCTCATTCAGTCAGTGATTGTGTTCTATACATCAGTTGAATGAACTTCATTTAGCATCCAATCAGGTTCATAAATGGACAAAAAAAAAAAGACTTTGCCAATTTTTTCAACTGTGGTGACCTTCTGATGCTACACAACATAATTAACACTGTGTTTGAAGATGGATAATCCACCAGACCTCAGTGTGGAAGTATAGATCACAAATAAGGGGAAACCAAAACCTACTAATAATCAGTGAATGCAGTGTAGCCCAAAATTCAGAGGTTATTAGTAGTACTCATATGTAAAGGGTATGTAAAAGGTACTATCTCTATCTCTTATGTACTAAGAATGACACAGATTTCAAATCATCCACATACCAGATGGTGTTAGTGAGGAGTAGAGATGTGCCTCCACCTTGTGGCTGTTATAAAAATAGCCCCTAAATGAAGTCTGATTATGTAGCAAAAAAAAAATTTGCTGTCTTAATTTAGCATAAAATAAAATAAAAACAAATCATAAATATTTAAATAAATTAAAATTATTGCATTAAAATAAACAATTCAGCCTAATAACTAGACTTTCATTCATTCATTCATTCATTCATTCATTCATTCATATTTAGGCTCCATTGGGGTCATGATGCCTGAAGTCTATCCCAGGAACGATGAGCTTCCTGGACTTAAAGCTGCAGAAGCATCGTGCGCATGATGCCATAAGTAGGTACATTTAGGAAAAGATTCAACTTTTTTTTTTTTTTTTGACAGGTACATTTTAGCTTCATAAAGAAAATAGGAAAGGAAACCCCCTCTTGCTCTGAAACTATTTATGGTTGTAGATATAACTTTTATTTTCTAAGAGCGAACAGGAGATGATGTCCAGTGTTTACTTTAAAAGCTCTGTGCTTCTGTATGGTCACTGTTATCCTCCGAAACCCCCGTGCTGTTCTCTGTGTTTGTTGATCCAGCCTTATTTGTGCCTCTGTATAGTGTTTATACTGTTTAATGTTAGAGCTGTGGCAGGTTTCTGGATCATAGCTTTTGTTGCCTTTTTTTTAACAAAACCAGCCTCTCAATTACATGTCATATTCAAGATGAGAAGTGAACTACTGTAAGTATTTTGAGATATTAATATGAATACTAATATGAATTCTAAACAAATAATAAATTGTATTCTATATAAGGTAGATCTACGCTGTGATTTGGGGCGGGGGGTGTCAAGAGCTGCTAAAGTTTTTGCAGGATAGGAAGTAACAAATGGTGAACCTTTTGAAAAAGTATGAATAGTTGTAAATCTGTCTGAGCTTTCTTCCATAAAACTATCAATGCCCTGACTTTACTGAAATCCCAACTTCCCTATTTGGTTCACGGTTAATGTTTTGCTGCTTCACTACTGCTTATGAGCTGATGTCAATTATTTACACTGGCAAGACCCAGCACGTGTCCCTTTCTGACCCCTTATGTACTACAGAAGAATATGAGAACAACAGTGAACAAAGTGCAACACAATCCATTTTGACGCCAGTCCCTCCTGTTTGTGTCCTGAGGGAGGGATTGCACTTGAAGTCCAACTCCTGTTTGGATTGCTTCATTTGAGCACAAATTAAAGGGAGGAGTAAAGGAGTAAACGTTTTATTACTGCTGAGTACTTTTCTAAATCGAGATCATTTCTCTCCATGCCTACACGGTATGAGTAATGTAATGAGCTGGACTCAACAGGAAATACTGGGCTTGTCCTGATATGAAATTACTTGGTCCTTCCCTCTGGCACTCTAAAGAAATTCTGCTTCTCTCCCAAACCACTCCCTCTAACAAGTATGAGCAAGCAACAGTGATAAAGCACATCAGAACAGGGAGGTTCCTCCCCTTCACCAGCTCAGCTGCTCTGCACGAGATTATTACTCAAACCTGACTCTAAGGGACATTATACACGACAGCTATGCACTTTATTCTTCTGAACGAGGATGTGTAAAGTGAAAGCTTACATTGGACCTCCAGCAGAAAGACCATCCTGCAACGTAGTACTGAGTTTGTTGACTTTGTGAGTCTTGGCTGTGGAGGTCTGCTGTGATAAGTTCTTGTTAGGCCTACAGAAGTCATGGACCTGACACTGTGGCAGTATCAGTTCCGCATCATCATGCTGGGGGACTCTACGGTGGGCAAGTCATCCATGCTGAAGCGCTACACAGAGGACAGGTTCCTGGAGTGTATTAACGAGACGGTCGGAGTGGACTTCTATGTGCATTTCCTGGAGGTGGAGCCTGGTATGATGGTCAAACTCCAATTCTGGGACACAGCTGGACAGGAGAGGTTCAGGTACAACACACTGACTATTAATGTATTTATTGTTAACTGTTCTAGATACTCTGGTGATTCTCGCTGTCCTGTGTGCTCTGTGTGAATTATTTCCTTTTCTTAAGGTTCTGCTTGTGCAGTCTTGGCCCATACTTGGAATGTTAATCTTATTGTTTTAAGGTTTTAAGGGAGGTAGCAAAGCAGTTTCTTAGATTAGTTGAGGTAAAAACATTTTTAAAGACCAAATACACCATTTGTAGTACAATAACTGATTACAACTGACCACATTTGCATGTGGCCATTTCACATGTTTGTGAGAGAGCACAAATGCAAATGATGCAAAACTCCTATTCCTATTACAACCTTTTTTTTTTTCAAGGAAGCACATTCATCTAACCTTTCTAATCTGCCTACTGTGCTTTTTGTTACAATTCCTTTTTACAGCGAAGCTGTTGATTTAATTTGGTGTCAAAGTTTAAACCACACAGCATGTGAAGTTCCTGACAAAGAGCTGTCGTTGAAAAACGCAACACGCAAAATACATTTACTGTTCACTTTATTAGGAACATCATGCAGCAGCAAAATATATAAATCATGCAGATACAGATCAAAAGCTTTAGTTAATATGCCACAGCCATCCATGACCAGGGGCCAAGTGAGCAACATTAGCCACACTCTCTTCCCTGTCAATCACAGTGACACTAGCCAGTTCTCGGCATCTGTAAGCTTGTGTGCGGAAGAGGGCAGATAGCAATTTCCTCTGAGTGACTGCCCTGTGATGCAGCATGAACGTGACACAGCAGTTCAGAAAGATGTGGTTGGCTAGCTTCTTGTGTCACAGAGGAAGCACTTGTAATCCTTCACCCTCTGTGGTTGGTAACTGTTGTATGATACATAGATCTGGCTGATGGTAGTTTACACAGAATGGTGGCAACAAAGAACCATGCCATGGTCAAAGTCACTGAGATCCCATTTTTCCACATTCTGATGTTTGATGTGAACATTAACTCGAGCTCTTGACCTGTATCTGCATCATCAGGCACCCAAAAATGTTGGAAAAATACAGTTGCTTGTGAAGACCGATGATGTACATTTCATATTAAATAAGGCATTTCTTTATTATGAGTGAGGTCACATTTTAGGAGATACACTATGTGGCCAATGGGATGTAGACACCTGACCATGACCCCCATTTGTGGGTCTTCTCCAACCTGTTGACACAAAGTTTGAAACACACAATTGTCTAGAATATCTTTGTATGTTATAACATTAAGATTTCCCTTCTCTGGAACTAAGGGGCCCAAACATGGGATGAACTGGAATGCTGATTGCGCACCAGGCCTCCTCATCCAACATCAGTGCCTGACTTCACTAATGCTCTTGTGGCTGAATGAGCACAAATCCCCACAGCTATGCTCCATAGTGGAAAGCCTTCCCAGAAAAGTGGGGTTATTATAAAAGCAAAGTGGGACTAAATCTATAATGGGATGTTCAGAAAGCACATATGGGTGTGATTGGTCAAGTGTTCACATACTTTCGATCACATAGTGTATTTATGCAGAAATCCAGAAATGACCAAAGGATAACAAATGCATTTTTGCAGCTGTATAGTTGTTTAGTGGCACAGTTCAGGCTGTAATTAATTTCTATCTTACTGTAATTAGGAGGAAAATGAAAAAAGTTACAAACCAATGGTATTTCTGAAGAACCACAAACAAAAATTCCAAGAGTTAGCAAATATTCCAAGAGGTTTTAAAGCCATCATACACTCAAGATACTAATATATCTGCTATTACATTACCACTATTCTTGTTGTAGGTCAGTGACACGCTCCTACTACCGGAACTCAGTTGGAGGCCTGTTGGTGTTCGACGTGGGGAACCGTGCCTCATTTGAGCATGTGAGGGACTGGTACGCAGAAGTATGCGAGCATGTCATGCCTCATGCCATGATCTTCGTGCTGGTGGGCCATAAGAGCGACCGCGAGTTGGCTGGAGAGCGTACTGTCTCCAAAGATGAGGCTGAGAAGCTGGCTGCTCAACTCGGAACAACATATGTGGAAGCCTCGGCCAAAACGGGCCAGAATATCCAAATGTGCTTTGAGGTACTGGCACGGCGAATCTACCAGGGGCTGCAGAGTGGAGAGGTGAGGCTGAGAGAGGGCTGGGATGGAATAAAGAGTTCAGTTCTACAAGCACAACAATTGCAGAGTCTCCAAGACAGTGAGCAAACAAAGGAGAAAAAACGCTGCTGTTAGCCCTTTATAGAGTGTCTATTAATTATACTATAGAGGGACCATTGAATTATTGATGTCCAATGTCCAAAGATTCCTCTAAGAGACTACTATCAATACATCGACCTGATGCTGATACTAAGTAGACCATCAAGCTCTATTTTCTATACTTTTTACAGGTGTATGTGCATTTTCTAAAGTTGATTTGATTATAGGAAGTTTACAAATACACTTATACACAATACACCACAATCAGCAGCTTTGGAATGCAGTTCTCATCTGATACTAGATACTGAAACATACATGAGATCTTGGAATTATACAGCTGAGATAATGTTATGAATATGTCACTAAGAGGCATTACATTAAAAAATGTAAGTCTAAAAATAGATAGTTGTAAACTATATATATATATATACTACACCGATCAGCCATAACATTAAAATCACTGACAGGTGAAGTGAATAATGTTGATTATCTCATTACAATGGCACCTGTAAAGGGGTGCGATTATTAGGCAGCAAGTGAACAGTCAGTTGTCAAAGTTGATGTGTTGGAAGCAGGAAAAATGGGCAAGCGTAAGGAGATGAGAGACTTTGACAAGGGCCAAATTGTGATGTCTAGACGACTGGGTCAGAGTGTCTCTAAAACAGCAGGTCTTGTGGGGTGTTCCCAGTGTGCAGTAGTTAGTACCTACCAAAAGTGGTCTGAGAAAGAACAACCGGTGAACCGGGGACAGGGTCATGGGCCCCCAAGGCTCACTGATGCACGTGGGGAGAGAAGGCCCGTCTGGTCCGATCCCACAGAAGAGCTACTGTAGCACAAACTGCTGAAAAAGTTAATGCTGGCTCTGATAGAAAGGAGTCAGGACACACAGTGCAGCGCAGCTTGCTGCGTATGGAGCTGCGTAGCTGCAGACCGGTCAGAGTGCTCATGCTGACCCTGTCCACTGCCGAAAGAAGGAAGAAGGTGGTCTGGTCTGATGAGTCACGTTTTCTTTTACATCACATGGACGCCCGGGTGCATGTGCATCGCTTACCTGAGATGGCACCAGGATGCACTATGGGAAGAAGGCAAGCCAGCAGAGGCAGTGTGGGTGATGTTCTGCTGGGAAACTTTGGGTCCTGGCATTCATGTGGATGTTACTTTGACATGTACCACCTACCTAAACATTACTGCAGACCAAATACACCCCTTCATGGCAACGATATTCACTAACAGCAGTGGCCTCTTTCAGCAGGATAATGCTCCCTGCCACACTGCAAAAATAGTTCAGGAATGGTTTGAGGAACATGACAAAGGTGTTGACTCGGCCTTCACGTTTCCCAGATCTCAATCCGATCGAGCATCTGTGGGACGTGCTGGACAAACAAGTCCGATCCATGGAGGCCCCACCTCACAACTTACAGGACTTAAAGGATCTGCTGCTAACGTCTTGGTGCCAGAAACCACAGCACACCTTCAGAGGTCTTGTGGAGTCCAGGCCTCGACGGATCAGAGCTGTTTTGGTGCATAGGGAGGATCTACATAATATTAGGCAGGGGGTTTTAATGTTATGGCTGATTGGTGTATATATTATATAGTTGTAGGTGTATCTGCTTTGGCTTTACTGAAGATCAAAACATGGCTAAATATCTTAAAATCACGTAAATGTCATATAGAACCCTATAACTCCCAGGTCTCGTTCTGGTAATTAGCTATGTAACTGGGGTGTTAAAGACTCTGTTTCAGGGTACACAGCTGTTTCACTTGTCTATCTGCTGCTTTACAGCCATATTAGCATTGTCCTTTTCATTTTTTGGTAAGAAAGTCACTCTGGGACGCATACTGTATATCTTACAATAAAAATTCCAAAAGACAAATCTCAGTTCAGAGTTTTTCTCATTGCATTCGCATAGTGTTTCTGCTCAAGAAAAGATTTTTTAAATGTATTTTATATCTGACCAAGATATTTTTGAATTGAAGTCTGTAAGAATGATAAATTATTAAATCAGTCTCTGACCTGTGTTCTCCAGATCAGACAATTGTTTCTTGTCTTCAGAGGTGATCTTGTGGCTTATCGGGTTCTTTCATATTAAATTATATTAAATTTAGGTCCCTTACATTTTATTTTCTTTGTTATTGACACTACTAATAACATCTTGCTTCTATCTGTAGTGATCAGCAAAGGGAGTGTTTGTCTGAGGCATTTTATTGCTGATCAATACAGATAAAAGCAAAATGTTATTAGTAATGTATATTACCTCATGCGCTCTAATATACACTATATGGTCAAAAGTATGTGGACACCTGACCTTGTTGAACATCCCATTTTAAAGGCATGGCATCAATATGGAGTTTCTCCCCTTTGATGATATAGCAGCCTCCACTCTTCTGTGAAGTCTTTCCACTAGATGTTGGAGCGTGGCTGTGGGATTGGGATTTGCCCAATCAGGCACAAGAGCATTAGTGAGGTCACGCACTGATGTTGGGTGAGGAGGGCCGATGCACGTTACAATTCATTCCAAAGGTGTTCAGTGGGGTTGAGGTCAGGGCTCCGTGCAGCCACTCGAGTTCTTCCACTCCAACCTTCACACACCATGTCTTCATGGAGCTCGCTTTGTGCTCAGGGGCATCGTCATGCTGGAACAGGTTTGGGCCTCTTAGTTCCAGTGAAGGGAAAGCTTAATGCCACAGCATGGAAAGACATTCTATACAATCATGTGGCTCCAACTTTGTGGCAACAGTTTGGGGAAGAACCACATATCGGAGTCATGGTTAGGCGTCCACATACTTTTGGCCATTGTATCATTCACATTTTTCTGGTGTCCAATCTGCACTGGTAAAAATAAAAATTATTCTTAATTTCATGTAGAAATCTTACATTTATAAACCAGAAATTACATTTCTGGGTCAATATACTTGTATTTACTGTCAAGTTTCTCTCCCTGAGCTTTCATCTATTACTGGTGTTTACTCAAGAATTGTAGTACTGAATTACTACAGGTTCCTGTGATAGACACCAGATCCACCACGACCCTGATCAGAATAAAGCAGTTACTGAAGATGAATGAATGAATGAAATAATTTACCTTATATTAGGAGGACAAGCTAACTGGCTGATTAGGTTAACTTGGCAAAAAAAAAGGTGAAATATTACTACTTGTTACTAATTACAGCACAAGCTAGATTATTCATGTTATGCTCCAGACCAAACACTGACTCCTATATAAAGCTAGCTTGCCAAAAAAAAAAAGTTGGTGATATGATATTAGATTGCTTTTTTGCCTTACATCCATTAGTTAACTCTGATTCCTGCTTCCTCTTTTCTACTTCTTTTTGTTCCCTCTTTCTCTGTTAACTTCCTCATAGATAAGACCTCCTTATTTTAACTGTGCATCCATTTAAACAATTCATGCATGCTAAAGAGATGAGGACTCTTTAGAAGGGTTTACATTTTGACAAATCTGGCACACGTTCAGCCGGATGGGCAAAGGGATGGTAGAGGATATTATTACTGCTGATTGCCTCCTTAAACTGTGCTCAGTGGAGTTATTTCAGTCCACTGATCATTAACGACTTATGAACTCCATTCTCACTGTTAAAAGCCATGAACCTTGCCTTTTTTATTCCAAACACAGACACACCACAGGACTATATATTGCCATTCAAAAGGTCACAGATGCTACCATTGCTGTTATACTGGTTGGACAGTTGTAAGAGGAAGGACTGGGGAAGTCCTACATGCTGGCTTCATGGGTGATGGGTGTGCCCAGGTGATTTATTTTACCGAGTGTATGTAATGTTGCAAAAAACTATGGCCCTGTTTGCAAAAATGGTGATACCTAACTCGAGGTATACGCTTGTACACTCATTATTAATAAAGATCTTATTACTTCAATTACGGACTTCAGTTATGAAGACGGACACCCATGCTAAATCCCATGGAAGAAAAACAAGTGCGAAGAAAACACCTAAACAGGTATCTCCAGTATTTTCAGGGAGGATTCAGAACAGCATTCAGGGAGTTTTTTTTTTTTCTTCCATGTACAAAACTTTGTTAAATAGAACAATGAAAATCTTTGGATGCTACATGAAATGATAAACTCATGTGGATATATATATATATATATATAGTGCATTAGTTGTACCAACAGCAAATGAACTAACATGACCAATATCCTCAAACTAGTCATTTTCTGCTGCTAATTATTGAATCAAGCCTCATATTAGCAAAACCTGTGGATCAACATGCCGTTTCGAATTTCATTATTCATATATGTATGTAAATATCAACATTTGGTGGCAGTTAATTTGAGGACTGAGAGTTGATTGTGTCACTGCTATGCAATGGCTCACAATCACACCACACAGACGAAGGAAGCAGTGAAATCATCATCACAATGCAATCACCACAGATCCTGAATTATATCGGGTTCGTTCTTACAATGGCTTTGCTGCTTTTTATCTTTTTACAGTCCCTGTTTCTCCTTCATGTAACTCCAACTGCTTTTAAACTGATCATATCTACAAAATAATATTTCACTCACACTTTCAAGGTCTCACACTAAGCATCCTATGAACCCAATAAATATAGCATATACTCATTCATTTATCTTCGGTAAACTGCTTTATCCTGGTCAGGGTTGTGGTGAACCCGGAGCCTGGGTGTGAGATAAATACACACCCTTGGATGAGCCACTAATCCATCGTAGGGCACCACAATCACACCTTCACAAACTCATTCACACCTAAGGGCAATTTAGAGTAACCAGTCCACCTAGCAGCATGTTTTTGAGAGGTGGGAGAAAACCAGAGAGCCTGGAGGAAACCCACACAGACATGAGAAGAACCTGGAAAACTCCACACCAGGAACCTGAGCTCAAGATCCAAGCAGGGACCCTGGCGCTGTGATACGGCAATGTAACCCGTTCCTCATATTTCATGTTATTCGTATTCCCTTCCTGTATATCTTGTGTTTTAATGGATATTTGTCTGTTACTAACTTAAACTGAGAAATTAGTTATAGAATTTGTAGAATCCAAATTTATGACTGAAAAAGAATCTAGTCCGCTATTAAAGACCTGCTGTCATAAAGTAAATCACATTGCTCTATATTCCAGATCCAACCACAAATCTCTTACCTAATTTTAAAACACATCTACACTGAAAATTAAAGCTCATTAAATTTACTCAACTCGGATGTATACATTGGTTCCACGTGAATGAATTGAGTTGCATTAACACGATTTGTTTTTGTACATCCAACAAGATTTGATTATGTATTTTCATCACGCTCTCCTGTACCTCCCTGCTTACAATGTCCAGATGTCGTCTTGCTCAATGCCTAACATAGCTGAAAAATTTCTTCACTTGTGTTTAGTCACTGTTATCATAGCATCTCTGCTTCAGTCTCTCTCTGCTCTTGAATTTCTACTGAATTTCCCCTTTCTTCCTTTGCAAAAAAAAAAACAACATAATACTAAATAAGTATCAGGTGTATTAGATTCAGTTTCTATAAAACTTTACCGTGGACAACAGATGACTTGCATATATCTCAACCTTCTGTAGGACTAGAGATGTCTTTGCTAATATCACTCGTTTCTCAGAAAGGTTAAAACACATTTACATTGCTTTGTCACGCATGCATGGGAAGTATGTACATAATCAAATAATTTTATTTTTGAAAAAAAAAAACAAAAAACAAAATGGACAAGCTTATAAAGAACCATGATACTCATCCAAAAACATGTTACAAACCCCACAAAAAAAAAAAAAAAAAATCCATCCCAACCCCGTTAACATAAGGCTTTGACAATTCTGTGAGTATTTTGGCTACACTACGACTGCAGTACTGTGAAACAAATCCTACATTAGGACTACAAACACTACAAACACTACAAAAAACACATGCCATGTGTGACTACCTGCCCTGGGTGGGTACTTTTCTCAACAAAACAATTCAAATGGGTGGTACACTTACTATAACGGGCAAAACTGCAAAAGACAAATGTTACTTAAGTACTAAGAAAAGTACTGCATATGTGAAGTCCCTGATGGAACATAATACAGCTCCAATACAGAAAGCCTCAATACACCACCATGACAAGAACAACGACCATCTATCAAAAAGCTATAATGCAGAAATGCATATTAAAATTCACTTGCCCAAGCAAACAGAACTTCATATTTATTAATAATAATAATAATAATAATAATAATGATGAAAACCTAGCTAAGTTAGCTAGAACTGAATAGCAATTTTGGATAGAATTAAAACTGCTATGCAACCTACATGTTGCAGAAGGCTACTTGAGGATCAGTGTTCAACTGAACGTGTTTTGTTGGTACAAGATTACTGCACTGGACAAATAAAATTCTAACTGAATGTACTGAAGAAGCAAATAATAGCACCTTAATTTGACATACTTAGAGTGAGCCATTAAGAGGGCGGATAAGTCATTACTTAAAAAAAAAAAAAAAAAAAAAAAAATCAAAGAAATTGAAAATTAAAAATACCTGAAGCAAGAAATGACAATATTAACTGTGCACGATTCTTCTTCATTATGTTTCCTTTAAAATAATAAATGTGCAAATACTCTCTGACCCAAATTCATAATGGACACATCATACACATTTAACTTGTAAATAAGGGCAGAGCCCAGATGTACTCTTCACCACTACAGGCAGTAAAACTCTGGAAAAAAAAAATTCACCCAAGAGATGATGAGAAATATAAAAGAGGGTGTAATGATAAATATGCAGCGAGATACAGTTTCTACACAACGTCATAGTGGCTGGTGTTAAAAACAAACGAATGGCCACAGTGAGCTGAGCTAGTCATCATGTTTTTTTATGCAGCATTTGAGATCTATTATAGTACACTTAGGCCTATAACAGTATAATCTGTTTAATCATACCAAGAAGGAAACACAAATTACAGTTTAAACAACAGGTTGGGCAAGTGATTCGGACATCACATGTAAAGGTAAAATATTAGAAGCAGTTGATAACAGCGCTGATAACATCCGATCTATCATCAGCCTGCTTTATTTAAAAAAAAAAAAAAAAAAAAAAAAAAAAAAGAGCTAGAGAAATGTCAGTCTTCTGCATTCTTCCTATTTTTTGGTCGTCTTGCGGATCAGTGCCATTCTCTGGAAGAACAAAAGACATTGAGAAAAATTAGCGATTTGTTCTTTAGGATCTGTCAGTGTTCTGTATGTGATATCTGAAAGCACGAAGGCTGACCTGTTTGTGTGCTTCCGTAGTGCACGCCTTTTTGTACGGTCGGATTTCATCCGAGCCGAAGCCCGGGATCCACATGTTCCACTGACGCTCTGCAGAGTCACAGCACAGAAGCAGCCGTCAAACAGTGTAAACCTGACAAATCGCAGCTACTGTGGATGGCACTGCGTGTTCACTTTACGCTTATGCAGCACAAGGTCAGAACCGAGCACACGCTAACACTAGAGAAACACTCATCAGAGTTCTGCAAGTCAAATCCGATTGCTCAAAGCTATGAAGTGATTTAGTGCCAATTAAAACAGCTGGAAGTAACTCGCGATAAAACGTTCATAACCCAAAGCTGCATGGTACATGGGACAGAATCCCACATCCTAAACAACTACGAATGACTGTTCAACTCAACAGATGCTGAACTTTGCTTAATTACTCTTTTTCACTCAAAACAGTGAAAAACTAAGAAGTCAGTTGGTTTCACTGCAGTCAAAAACATTAGCCAATTAAACGTTTTTAACCCCTATGGTATTAACAGCATATTATTTAAATTTATTTTTGACATTGAGTCATGCGGTAAAAAAAAAAAAGACTCACCAAGGTGCAACTGCACATCCTTCACTTCGAGAGTGTTAGACTTGCGGTGACGGGCGAGCTGACAGGCCGCGGTCACGACGCTCTCTATAAAATCATCAGCAACTTGCAGCAACATCTGAGAGGAAGGACAAAGCGAGAGAATTGTGTCCCAGATTAAGAGGATAAACAAGATGTCGTATTGATGCGAACACTAGCTGAAAGGTCACGTAGATTGTGACTAAGGCACCTGACAAGAAGCAGTAAAATATTATACTGCCATGCTCGATGTATTGTACAAAGCCACTCTGAGCACACTTTAATTAGGTTTTATTAGGAGAACAGATTTCTGAAGCATCGTCATCACTTAATTATGTGAAAATAGACTAAAACAAACACAACAAACACCACAAATGCATCTCCTCTCCATTCACGCGAGCCTTTCTGTTCGAGAGAGATAAATTACCTCCTCGACGTCCTCATCGAGCTGCTCATTGGGGTCAATTTCCCGCACAAGGTCCTGCAGTTTCTTCTTACTGAGCACCTGTAAAGCACAGAGGAGTCAGATACCTGCATCAGGTTCATCCTGGAATGTGATGAGAGAAGAACTTTGTACGTGTCAAAACTTTTATTAAAGTGAAACAGATCTGAAACTAAAAGAGGCTAAATATAAAAGTTCACATACTTTTACTGTTCGTGCTTGTTTAAGATCGTCTCGGACATCGCAACACAATTTTTTAGGAGACGAAGTCATGCAGTGATTAATTACGGACCATATTACGGTTTGTGCACATTAAAGAACTGAGTGACTACACCCTCCATGGAGCGGCGAAATGTTCGAGACTATTACGAGGGTAGATACAGTGAAAACACCATCGGCTCTCTGCCTGTGCACCTGCCATGACATTTTGAGACAATGAAATATAATAACATCTGGAACGACTGGAAATGCGACATTTCAGAACTGCCTTCGTGGCTTTTTAGGGCGTGGACAGCCTCACCTGAGCTCCCTCAGGACTCACTCTCCCAGCAGGCCCCGGGGTTCCCAGGGCTTTCCCCGGAACTGCAGTGCTATTGGCCATGCTGGTGGCGAGGGGCGGAGTCGGGGAGCTCTCGGCTTTCACGGCGCTGTACAGGTTCGATCGGCCAGGCTGCTGTTGATATTGATTCATGCTATGCTCAGCAAAGGCGATCAGTCACTCATCCACCTGTCAGGCTGCGTTCAACTGCTTAAAAAAAAAAGAAAAACAACAACAACGATTACTGTGTTGACATGAATGAGTACCAATCGAACAAACTGGAATAACACCATAAAGCAGCATCACAAATTCTTTTAACTAGTTGTCTGTAACAGCCAGAAGGTGTGATTATACCGTATAGGGCTGTTAGATATCCTCAGGATTCTCATGTGTGCAGAACTTCTGAAGGGGTAACACAAGTGTGGTTCGGTTTAGTTGTTTTTATAATAGTTTTGTTTTCCATTAGATGTCGCTGAGGAATTCGGGGACTGAGCCAAAGTGAAACTACACTTGTGTCTGAAGGTTATGTTCATAAACCACTTAAGGAGGCACAGTGCCAATGCCCTATCTATTAATCTCCTTTACGTCCAAACAACAAGGTCTTAACAGATCGGGAACATCCGGGGTTCGTGTTATCAGTATAAATGACACGGAGGAAGTCAGGACTTATTTTGTTCTGGCATGAGCCAGTGCAAAGTCAGTACTGACCTCCTCACTCCTCACTCTCGACTCTGAAGTCTGATTTTTTCTTTTAGTAAGAATAACAACAATGAAGTAACAAGTTAATGAACAATCATTTTTTAAGTCTTTCCTCACTTCCAAAAATAAAATCTGCTCATTTCCAACGATGACCAACTGACACATCGGACACGTGCACACACGTCATGCAAACGGAGGCACAAGGCAGCTGACTCCGCTGTCATTTCTTAAAGAAGTAAACAAAAGCGATGGGGCAGAACAAGTGTCTTAAAAAAGGAACTGATGCTTTAAAAAAAAAAAAAAAAAAAAAAAAAAAAAAGGAGCTGTTTCTGAAACTCGTTGGACCGCTGCTCACTAAATTCAACCCTTTCTAAAGGCTGGATTTCTAAACTCTGACACAGATGAGGAGATGAGAAGAGCAGACTGCATACTCACGGAGGAGCGTGCACATGACATCACTGTGTTGTATTAGGCAAGGTCTTTTTGTTCGTTGATCTCAGGTTTTCGTATTCACATTATGCTGTTTAAAGGGAACACTGGACTTGGGTAAGACCTGCTGTTCCGTCCTTTTCCCTCCGTAGCCGAAAGTATGTGGACACCTGACCATCACAACCATATGTGCTCGGTGAAGATCCCATTCCAAAGACGGTTCCGTCTTTCTTACTTTAACAACCGATTGTGGAACATGGCTGTGCGGATTTGCCATCGAGGAGCTTCAGTGGAGTCTGATGAGGAGGCCTGGAGTACATCCGGCGTTCAGGTTCATCCCAAAAGTGTCCAATGGGGTGGAGGTCAGGGCTCTGTGCAGGCTCCTGGAGTTCCTCTACTCCAATCTTAGCAAACCATGTCTTCATGGACGTCGCTTTGTGCTCAGGAGAACCGCCGTGCTGGAACTAGTCTGGGAAATCATAATTCTGCATCATACAAAGACATTCTGTACAATTGTGTGCTTCCGGATTTGCGTCAACAGTTTGAGGAGGACCTGCATATGGGTGTGATGGTCAGGGGTGCACATACTTTTGGCCTTTAGTATGTTTTTTTTTTTTAATCCTTCTACCTTTCATAGGTAGACTTCTTGACAATGTTATCTGGTTTTAACGTTGTGTTTTATATGCCTTCACGTTTCTGTCAACTGTTTACTCCTCACCGGAAGTTAGCCCGCAAGGCATCATGGGATTGACGGATATTGCGGCAACGTACAGATAGAAATGTTTTGATTTATTAGTTTCTAACTGTTTGACATAATCACTGGTTTCACATTACCAAAGACTACGATACTTATCAATTCTAACATCTCCTCGATTAACATTTACATAATGAGCTCACAAACAGCATTGTATGAATGACTTAAGAACAGATGCTAGCTTATTAGCATTGGTCAACGTTAGCAAGTTAGCTTCCATTTAAATAAATATATATAAAATATAACCGGAAATCCTTTAAAAAAAAATTAAAACAATATCTGGTTAATGTTACTGTACATCTTTAATTTTCCACACTTTCTCCATGTTTGCGTTTTTCTACATTTTAGGCTGTGTGCTAGTCCACTTTGTACCTCGCTAACTACACAACAGCACTTAGCTGTAGGCTAATCGCTAAACTCTGTTGAATATAGAGCGCAGGAGATGTTTTAAATGCAATATCATATAAATGCTTTACCTTATACTAAAAGCGTAGTCTTATTTCTCCATCCTCTGTTGAACTGCAATATTAAATGGTTAAAAATAAGGTCTAGCAAATTCAGAGCCCCTCCATTAGCTGTGCAGCTAGTCAAGGCGGTGTTAAATACAGGGACAAGGCTGAAGAGCGGAAATGTCACATTACAACATAAAAGTCTCTGGACGAGGAATAAACTCAGCAAGTTCCATCATAAGAAATACACACCAATCAGCCATAACATTAAAATCACCTGCATAATATGGTGTAGGTCCCCTTGTGCCACCAAAACAGCTCTGACCCTTCGAGGCATGGACTCCACAAGACCTCTGAAGTTCTGCTGTGGTTTCTGGCACTAAAATATTAGAAGCAGCTCCATTAATTCCTGTAAGTTGTGAGATGCGGCCTCCATGGATCGGACTTGTTTGTCCAGCACGTCCCACAGATGCTCGATCAGATTGAGATCTGGGGAATTTGGAGGCCAAGTCAACACCTTGAACTCTTTGTCATGTTCTTCAAACAACTCCTGTACAATTTTTTCAGTGTGGCGGGACGCATTATCCTGCTGAATTTAGGCAATACCGTTGCCACGAAGGGGTGAATTTGGTCTTCAACAATGTTTAGGTAGGTGGTACGTGTCAAAGTAACATCCATATGAATGCCAGGACCCAAAGTTTCCCAGCAGAACATTGCCCAGAGCATCACACTTCCTCCGCCGGCTCGCCTTCTTCCCATAGTGCGACCTGGAAAGAAGAAAACGTGATTCATCAGACCAGGCCACCTTCTTCCATTGCTCCATGGTCCAGTTCTGATGCTCATGAGCCCATTATAGGTGCTTTCGGTGGTGGACAGGGTCAGCATGGGCACTCTGACCCTCCGGTCTGCAGCTACGCAGCTCCATACGCAGCAAGCTGCGCTGCACTGTGTGTTCTGACTCCTTTCTATCAGAGCCAGCATTAACTTTTTCAGCAGTTTGTGCTACAGTAGCTCTTCTGTGGGTTCGGACCAGACGGACCAGCCTTCGCTCCCCACATGCATCAGTGATCCTTGGGGGCCCATGACCCTGTCGCTGGTTCACCGGTTGTCCTTCCTTGGACCACTTTTGGTAGGTACTAACTACTGCACACCGGGAACACCCCACAAGACCTGCTGTTTTGGAGACACTCTGACTCAGTCGTCTAGACATCACAATTTGGCCCATTTTTCCTGCTTCCAACACATCAACTTTGACAACTGACTGTTCACTTGCTGCCTAATAATCCCACCCCTTTACAGGTGCCATTGTAACGAGATAATCAACGTTATTCACTTCACCTGTCAGTGTATGTTGTCATTACATAAACACTGCAGACAATCTAATTTTTTCCCTGTATTTTTATGTTTGAGTGCTAGTGCTTACTTTATTTATTTATTTATTTATATGGGTTTCATCATTGACAACAAATACATTCTATCATTAGTAACTCTTGTATGCAAGATGTGCTTATTTTGGACACTGGTACATATCATATTTGTACTTTTTTTAACTTACACATTATTCCTGAGGTAAGAGGCATATTTATCATGGATACCCTAAAATGTGCACTTCCCAAATTCGCCCAATCTCACCCTTGCGTCTGTGAATAATTTCACCTGGATGCTGTAGATTTGTATCTACGAACTGCTTCTTTAATGATAAAGACTGTCCTGTGCTCATCCCAAGACTCATATAAACAGTATACTCATACTGAACATCCTTTAAAACACTTCCTTCAGCTTACCTTTACTTTTCTAACCTGTATACAGTAATGATTTATTAATTATCCCCAGTATCTGGTGTCACCCAGAAGAGGACAGGTTCCCTTCTGAGTCTGGTTCCTCTGAAGGTTTCATGTTTTCTCAGGCAGTTTGTTCATTACGGGTCTAAATCTGCATCCGGGTTTCTGTACAGCTGCTTTGTGACAATGTGTATTGTAACAGCTCTTTACAAATAAAACCTGAAGTGAATTAAACAGTAGGCAGTAAATATACTGTATTTCATAGTTTTATTAACATAGCAGCAACCAATAAATGACTAGTTTTTGAACACCAAAAGAAAATATGACCAGTGAGGTTCATGATTTTCAAGATATGTAAATAGTTTAGTGACCAACCCAATATCAGCTTACATTTTTTATTTCTCCTACCTGAGGTTACATATTAATAAAAGATGTAAGCTCTAATGATCTCTCCACATGTCCAAAATATGTTTATATGCATATAAATATTTCTTTAGACCCCAAGACTCTATAATATATAAATGGTCATTTAAATGTTGTATTTAAGTAAGTATTTATTAAGTCACTTTGTGTTCTGCTGTAGTGGTGGTGTAAAATAATAACACCTTTAAAAGGCAATAGGTCTCTTCCACTCTCATACAAAAATATCAGTAGTAGAATCAGTATAAATAATAAACTATAATAAGCCATGACAGTTCTCAGACAGGACGACAGGATTTGTCTTCAGCTGAAGATAAAAGTAAGATGCTTTTAATTTCCCTTTGTGTAAGTCCATTGTGTGTGACCGTATCCCTTCTATGAGGATGATGGGAATTTGAGTTCAGAGAGCTCCACATCTGGAGAACTACTGCCACTGTGGTCACTGTATGTGTCTCTGAGACAAGAGAGATAGAATATTTCCTCAAACAAAAAACAAACTGCTCAAACAGCAACACAGTGTGCACATCAGTTTCATTTTTTTTTGTTCATTACACTAACGTACAGCTAAAAGTGGATGTTTAATGAGTGACTGAATGAATTAAATATAAGATGTCAGTGGTTGGGTTTACCGTGGTGAAAGTCTGCACCCTTTGAGCAGGTAGCTCTGTAGTTTTCCTGCAGCTGCTAAAAGCAGGCCAAAGTAGGGTGGTGAAGGCTTAATGGGGCGAGAGGTGAACTCCGGATGGTACTGCACTCCCACAAAGTAAGCGTGATCTGCCAAGACAAAAGAGGAAGCTGTATTCCAAACTTATATCTTTCAGAGGAGATGAATATTGTACCTTCACCAACCTTCAATTTCAATGATTTCCATTCGTTCACCCTCCTGGTCCTGGCCCACAAAGCGGAGGCCTTTTTCCTCCAAGTGATGCTTTAGCGCTGGATTCACCTGCCCGAGAACCAATGTATGCAATTAAAAGACTGTCCAAACACAAACAGATGATACGGTTCATTGTATTTATGTAAATACGTACCTCAAAACGGTGTCTGTGTCGTTCATCAACATATTCAGCGTCTGCATACAATTTTCCTAAAATGTCAAGACTGGAAATTAATTTCAGTCAACAGAATCACTGAATGTTGTTCAATAATCCTTCTGTAACATCCAAACTCTGTAGAGACAACATTAAAACAGTTTAGTACTTCATGACAAATCATCCCCAGTAACGTACTGAGAATACTTGAGGTGCTTTTGAAGATGGTTCGCCGTTTCCCCAACCTCATAGTGCCACCCATTTGTCCCGGATTATGTTCTGGCATTTCAATCACCTACATGAACATGTGAGAGGGAGTCTTTAGAGATGCACAGTCACTATCCTTATTAACAACACTAAGAGCTTTAGGACTGGGATTGTATTGTGATACCATAGCAACTGTACATTTCAACATAAAATGTTTAGGCTGCTTACTACAGGGTGCTTTGTGTCAGGATCAAATTCAGTGGAGTTGGCATCTGTACACAAACACAGTATGAATGAGGTCTGACAGAATAATCAAAAACTGGTGTGAATCACTAACGGAGAAGCTCTCATGCAGCTTACCTTTCCAGCCAAGCACATTGCGAGCAAATTCACACACAGCCAGCTGCATGCCCAGACACACACCTGCAAACCACAGTTTAAAAACATTGTACATGATGTTATGCAAGCTCTAGTACTGAAATAAGGCAATCTAAACTCCTGTCTTATTACCTAAAAAGGGCTTTTTCTGTTTCCTTGCCCAGTTAATAGCGTGAATTTTTCCCTCAATGCCTCGTACCCCAAAGCCTCCTGGTATCAAAATACCACTGGAAGAGAAAATAAACAGTCAGAAGAGCAATGTTAGACTCTGACATATTTAAACAGTCTGTAATTATGCCAGTTAGTTGCATTGAAGCATATAAAACAATGGCATTTTTCCAACATAGAACTGAAAACAATCATTTCGTGCTTTATAGGCAGTGGCATATGAATGATTTTGCTGTGGGCAGTGGTAGCTCAGTGGTTAGGACGTTGGGCTACTGATCGGAAGGTCATGAGTTCGATCCCCAGCACCACCAAGCTGCCACTGGTGGGCCCTTGAGCAAGGCCCTTAACCCTCAACTGCTCAGTTGTATAAATAAGATAAATGTAAGTCGCTCTGGATAAGGGCGTATGCCAAATGCCATAAATGTAAATGTTCAAAACAGAAAAATTTGCAAAACAAAGTAGAAATGGAGCTGTGAAAGGTGCAGTGGCAAATAATTCATCTGTGAAATATGTTTTATAGTACAGTAAGCACTTTTCCCAATCAGTCTGTACTCTAACTTAGTTCATATCTTCATATCTGCTACAGTGAGGGTGTCCAATGTTATCTGCAAAGAGAGCAGGTGTGGGTGAAGGTTTTCAGTCCAATCAAGCATTTCAGTCCATCAACCACACCTGATTTCACCTGTTTAATTAGTCTATTTAAAGCCAAAAAAACATCAGATGTGGCTTCTGCTGGTTGGAATGAAAACCTGCACCCACTCTGGCCCTTTATGGATAAGATTGGACACTGCTGTGCCACAACTAGATCTGTACTACAAACCATTGATTTTCTACAATGACAGCAGGGTGTATAGCCATGTGTTAGGTCACAGTGGGCTCACTCAGCACTGCAGAGCTTCTGCCAGGCCTCGTGATACTTCACCGGTTCTTCCTGCTCTGTGCTCTGCTCCAGATATGCAGAGTCTATAAACTGAAACAGAAAGACATTTCTGAAATGTACTGGAACTAAGAAAGTAAATACATCAAAAATATCTTCACAGGGACACATATGAACAAGCTAGATAGCCATATAGAACTAAATGAAATATCCATAACGGCATTGATGAGCATAAATTACTCAAAAGTGGAGGCATTAATCAAGAGCGCTCCTTACTTTCACCTCTAGCTTGTAGTTGATTGCAAGGGCAGAATGTTCCAGTGCTTTAATCACTGATGCGTAGGAGTCTGAAAATTTGGTGTACTTTCCAACTAATGCGATCGTTGTTCTTTCCAAAAGGCGGTCAGTTCTGTCAAAAACATACCAATCCAACAGAACACACAGCAAATAATAAACATTTCCTGAAGCATTTTTTTGTGGCTTTGGAGAATAAAGTGAAGGAGAAACAGAGATCCTGACCTGTCTGACATTTCTTTCCACTTGGTTAGCATCCTGCGGGGTTTTGTCTCAATGGGCAGGTTCAGCCGTCTGCAAAAAAACTCCACCATCCCCTGATCCTCCATGAGCAGTGGAACTCTATAGACTGAGGACACATCATGTATGCAGATGACCTAAAAATAAAATAAGGTAGAGAATATAGATTAGGGATGTTTATCGCTTTCTGAGCAGATGTGAGTCAATAAAATAGACAAACTGATCTCAGATCAGCAATATTTCTCAACTGAAGCTCACTGTTAGCCACGTCTAGGTACCTGCTCTGGCTCTACATGACAAAACATTGAGATCTTCTCTTTCACTGCAGTGTCCAGAGGTGTAGAACAACGGCAAACGATCTAAAGAAATGGAAGAATATTAGCAAAGGAGAGTGTTAATAACCCCAGATTGGACAGTGACAAAAATGTAGCTCTGGTTTCAATCAAGTACATAAAATCTTGACATGATATAACTCAGATCTCTGACTGGATGACATTGAAGACAGCAGGCACTTTTATACAGTACTGTGCAAAAGTCATAGGCACATGCAAAGAAATACTCTAATGTTTCTACATTAAAAAATACTATAAAGAGCAGTAAACAGGAATAAATGAAACAAAGTCAATATTTGGTATTATTTAATATTAGGCACCTGTTTTTTTAGTACAAACTTTGTTATAGATGTTTATTTTCTGACTTCTACATTATTGATTCAGTACAAAAAACATTTTAGATTCCAAACATTAGTTTTCCGGCACAGAATGA